>JAUIMM010000177.1:11860000-13060000 GCA_031769625.1 Taudactylus pleione | reverse complement strand
CAATCGCAGAATTCCCCAGGAAAGAGAGCAGCATGGATTTGTCCAGAATAGAATTCATCTGAAATCAGTAACGTTCCATCACCTTTCACAAGTCCCCAGAGCCCGTCCAATATCTATGGTAAGGAAGGTGTTGCAGACAAGCTCTTTGGGTGAGTGTTAGTGACAGGAAAGAAGTTGCAGGTCCCTGACGGCTTCTCATCCTGTGTCCCAGGGACACAGCCATGCTGTCTCCTGGTCTGTTTACTGATGGGGCAGATAGGAGGGCAAGGAGCTGCAACAGGACTCTCTAATTGCTTTATCAGCAACTGATAACATCACAAACACTTAGAGGATGTTTTGACTGTATGTGAATTACAATGTTTGTTGTTTCTCACTCCAATAATTGACATTTGATAGTGACTACTGTAATACTTAAGGGTAATTAAAGTCAGAGCCTTTTTATCCTAGGTGAATCTCCTGCTCTTCTACACTTAGCTCCTGGGAAACATCCTTTTACTTAACCAGCACATCACCAGAGGCTCCCTCTGTAAATCCTAAACTCACTATGCCCTCTCCTGTAGTATAGAGCTCACATCACATCACTACACAGCAGTACTGCACACACTTCTCTGCAAGAGGGACAAACTGGGGAAGGATTAGGTACTAAACAGTTACAGTTCAAGTACACTGTACATAGCGCACCATACAGTACATTCATTCCTGTTTATTATTTCATAGTAAGCTATGCCTTTCTGTTTTGCTATTGGAACATGTTTGTGTTTTTGACTTTTTTCTAGCGCCCCATATGGGAGAGAATCTAAAGCTCAGAAACTGTTTTGCCCAAACACAGCATAATATCGCATCAAACTGATTGAATTAATATACATTTTATTAAACAAGATAGGCGTGAGGTGTATCATAAACCTTATAAAAATGAGAAAGAGAAAGGTTGCTTGTGTTGCTATATGTGCTCTCTCAACATATGTGCCCCTGAAGAGGGTTATTACATTTCTAATCTACAAGTTTACTTTCTGCATAACACATACTGAGTATTTTATATTAGCACAAACTGAACAAAGATTGGATGCATTGGTTTCTGCTATTTATTAAATAAGACTGTAAGCGTACCAAAAGGGCCTCCTTACCTCTGTGTCTATCTATCTGTGTTATTACCCAGGCTTGTTTTATTACTAATTTGTTCCCATTTTGTAAAACACAGCAGCATAATATGCTGGCAATATATAAGTAAAAATAAATAAATGTATTAATTTTGTCACATCTATCAATTACCGGCACATGCACATAGATAGATAGATAGATAGATAGATAGAATACAGACAGAAACATATTAAAAGTGTTATGTCAATGGACACAATAATATGAATCCAGGGTAGCTAAAGAAATTATCTTACAGCAACAGCTTAAGATAAACTACATATGATGATGGCATACAGAACAGAGGAAATGTAGCAGTCAAAATTAACTTAATCAATGCTAGACATGTTGAAAGAAAAATAATCAAACACAATATAACACTTAAAAAAATGACACTTTGTATGCACATGGATGGCCGCAGCACCTGTCCAATTGCACTTCCATTTCTGATGCCTGGGCACAACAATAACTGGATAATGGTCTACAATCAAAAATAATTTAAAAACGTATCTCTTGCATCAAAATCCTCTTTGCATAAATTTAAGAACTTTTATAAAATTTGATTATTTTTTATCTGCTATAAGTTAAACTCTATGTTAATATTGTATATTTTATAAAAGTAGATTTTTTTTATCTGCTATAATTTAAATATGCATTTAGGGCAGCAGAGTTGTTATCTATCTACTATATAAAAGCAAAAATTTGTCCTTCTGTCTTTCTATACAAATCCACAGTTTACAAGCCAATATCGTGCAATTTTACATACGAGCGTATTAAAACACGGCGGAGGCAACTAAAAAAATGTTAAATCGAAATTAATTACTGTTCATTATAACTTAACTAAAAACCATAATTTTTGCATAGCATTCGCCCTCTACAGGTCAGGTACGGAATTAAAAAACGATTTAGCTTATCTACTATTTTTTCTTTTCTATCTCTACTATCTACTACACACATAAACACACACAACACTTACCTTAAACCCCGCTCCAGTGCCTGCTTCTGTCCGTCTCCGGCGCCTGCTCCTCGGAACTATGGGAGTGACCTCATGACGTCACTCCCATAGTGCACTGCAGGTCCCAGAAGCCGGGGCTCAGGAGTGAGCTCCATCCTCCGGCTGCCGCTGGTGCCGGGGAGGGGGGGGGAGAGCGGAGAGAAGGAGCGCCGATCGGCGGCGCTCCTTCTCCATGGAGCTCCTCCTCAGCAGTGCCCGGAACGGCCGGGAGACAATGGAGCCAGGTGCCCCCTGCAGGCAGTTCCGCCACTGTGGCCAAGAGCTTCTGTTGCTCTGATACCAGGATGACTGTGTACTTTCTGGTTGCTGGATCGCACTATGAAATGCACAGCAACTACTTCCAGTTCCTTGTGCAGCTGTTTCCGGCATTCAGGGTCTCCACAGTGTATAAGATTCATCCAATCGGTTTTACCCTTCAGGGGCTGACAAAGGAATGAACTGGAAGTAGCCTCTGAGTGTTCCATAGTGTGGTCCAGCAACCAGGGAGGTAGACAAAAAAGTTTGGTCGCCACTGTTGACACCATCTAGTTGTGTAAGCTCATGCATGAGCAAGTATAAATAAAACTTTGCGCTGCAGAGCTGCGTTTTTGCATCCCAGTATAGTTGCCATCTTTATGGGCCTGATTCTAAATCAGATGGATCTCTCCTCATGGATGCAGATAGCAATTTTTACCATATTCAGACTCATAATAAGCCAGGCTTAATATCACTAGTGGTTATAAATTCATACAGCATTTAAAAGGTACTATAAACTCCACACGAGATCCATAGTAAATGATGTTCAGAGACTTATATTATATGCTACAGAATAAAATTCCATAATTCCTTAGTATGTAGCAAAATGCATGTTATAAAATCAAATAATGAAATCAAACAAAAATAAAATGTTAATATTGTTATTATTGACCTTGCAGATGGCCCAAGAAGAACGGTGTCCAAATCTGCATCTAACAATAAACCAAACAGGACAATCCTTTTATTCTTCTTTGGTGTTTTAGGTGTAGAACCATGAGAAATATTGGCTTGTAAACTATGGATTTGTATAGAAAAACAGAAGGAAACATTTTCACTTTTATATAGTAGATAGTAGAGATAGAAAAGAAAAAATAGTAGATGAGCTAAATCCTTTTCTAATTCCGTACCTGAACTGAAGAGGGCGAATGCTATGCAAAAATTGTGTTTTTTAATTAAGTTATAATGAACAGTAATTCATTTCGATTTCACATTTTTTTAGTTGTCTCCGCCGTGTTTTAATACGCTCGTATGTAGAATTTCACAATCCTGGCTTGTAAACTGTATATTTGTATAGAAAGACAGAAGGACACATTTTTGCTTTTATATAGTAGATAGTTACTGACAGTAACAAGGCATAGCTTTATATGAGACACCTTGGCTGTATTGCATTTTTATTATTGCTCCTGCAGCTGTGAGATCACCGAAAAGTGTTTTCCAGTTCCCTGAAGATATTGCCTTTTGGAGATTTGTTGTTCCACGATATAAAAACAATGGCACAGGTGGATATGGTTAGAGGATTGCGGGATGCTCAGGATGGACACAAGGCCATGCAAAACTGAAATATAGCTGGAGATCCAATATGGACAGAAGTTTAGTTAGGAAAAGGGGGGAATCTGTTCTTAGTTGTCATTAAATGATATAATTCTATGTATAAGTCACAGAATTAGGAGCAAGTACATGATGACACCATCTATGTGTTATGTAAGGCTTCTCTGACATATTCATTCCACTGCTAAGTTACAGAGCACATTTCCCACTAAGGATTAAACAGGGACAATGTAAATCATATTAATCTTTCTAACTCACGTATTGCACCTTCTGGCATCAACACGCTGCCTAATTTTTAAAGGAAATATCAAGGCCCACTTTAAGCTATGACTACTGCTCTAAAAATGGTTTTGGTCCCTTGTTAGATCCTGACTAGTGCAGTTGTTGATACATGTCAGCGTCAATCTGTTTTCCGGGGAAGGGACAACAACAGTAACTTTAATTACAGCCGGGACCCTCCTTGATCTCCAACCCACAAGCTGTAATCGCCGCAACCACAGAAATGATCATCTAGAAATAAAACTGCTCACCACCTGTCAGTAAACTTTAACATCAACAAATGCTTGTTCATATGATCATAAATGGAGAGACACATTGTTAGAATATATCAATCTACTAATTACACAGTGTCGTTGTTGAAAACATGTTGCTTATTTATATGATTGGATCATTATATGCCAGCAGTACATGTTATTAATGCTGCTATCAAAAACAGTCATAAGCCCATATGAGATTGTGTTTTCTATTTGTTTGCAGCTTGAGTATTTAAAAAAAACCTATATATAGTTGAGATTTTAAGGTGGATTTTTACTACAGGTTGGTGAGTATTAATAAGTATTATTTTTCTTCCAGACTATATATATCTGACTATCTTCTATGTTAGAGATATATATTATAAGGGCACAGTCGTGCCCTTATATTAAGGCTGCATCTAAAAAAACTGATTTCTCCATAGAGAATTCTGAAGGGGGGGCAGGATGTTTAAGGGGCTACACCTCAAAAGCTATAGTAGGTACTAAGTTGAAATTTGGTAGGGATGGGTAGAACTGTCGCACGGTGCTGCATGCCAAATTTCAGGGCAAAAACTTAAAAATTGAGGACATGGGAGTAATCTAAAGCTCCAAATGTCACTTTTTTCTGACACTCAATTAGGAACCCTTTTCTGCTATAGTCTCTGGGGGATTTTTGGGAAGGCAAAACTCAGGGTAGGGGTGGAATTTAGACTTGGGGTTTGTTTTATTATGTAGCTATTGTGCCAGACTACGTGCTTTTGTGGTTCAGGTAAATTAGAAAGTTAAAATTTTGAAACTATTACCTCAATAATGCGCCATTGTAGAGATATGACTTTTCAACTTGTTGCACAGCTGCAGTAGAAGCCTCCAGCAGGTTTAATAACTATGGCTTCACTTGGGTTCAGCAAGATGGCCATTGTTTGCGGGCAGTAGCGGGGGCCGGGACCAGGCGGCAGGAAGACGGCGTTTGCTGCGGCCAGGATGTGAGGGAGAGGGGGTAGGGGTCGTTAGCGGCGACGGTGTGGGTGGCTGTAGTGGAGGCGTTAGGACCCGGGGGAGGTAGCAGCACACAGAGGCAGGCTCGGATTTGGAAGATCCATGATACCTGCATCTGTGTTTAAAAAAAACAAACACAGAAGCAGGGACAGGTCAGTGAGACCCGTCTGTGCTTCTGTGTTTAAAAATAAAAACAGTGTAAAAAAAATTTTTGTGGCCCCATCCCCCAAAAAACAACCAGCCCCAGGCTATGGAGCCCCAGTGCTGGTTGTGCTAAATACAGGGGTCAAACAACGTAGGGATCCCCCATATTAAGCACAACCAGCACCAGGCTTTTGAGAACCTGTCCTGGTTGCCAAAATACGGGGGACAAATGACGTAGGGGTCCCCTGTACTTAGTGCAACCAGCACGGTGCTCTGAGCTGGTCCTGTTTCTGGAAATACAGGGGGAAAAATGCATAGGGCCCCCCTGTATTACCCAGAACCACCACCGGACGCTTTCTAGCGGGGGGGGGGGGTGATGCCACAGCCAGGGAGCCCTTTCACCAGGCCCCCCAGCCAAAGCATCACCCCTGACCACTAGTCAGCCCAGGCCGGGATCCCTAGGGAGTTGGGGACCCCCCCAATAAAGAGGTCCCCTTCCTCAGGGCACCCCAGGCCCAGGCTGATAGCCCGGGGCTATCCCCAGCATAGTGTACTATTACAGGTTTAATATAAGAATAATGGGATTAAAAAGTTGTTCATGAATAAAATATAAATGTGCATATCACATAAGATCACCTAAATCATGAAGGATGCAATAGTCCAAAACCAACTTAAAGGAGCTCTAAGCCAGCACTGGACTTCACAGTGATGTCACAATGTCAGCATTCAGGAACCGTCTACATTTCATTGTTGCTAACTTCCCCAGGGTTCCCTGAGTATCTAGGACCCTGCTTATTATAGGCAAGTGTGTGGGGGGATCGTGTTTTTGGACACCCCAATCTAATTTTACTAGAGTTGGGGGCCACAACATTCAGTATAAGTGAAGGAATGGAGCTGCTGCATATGCCTAGTGGCTGCAGATTTTCCTACCACATCTGCTGTGTGTGCTGATCTGAGCGATCTGTCAGTACACTGGACTAGAGAAACCAGAGAGCAGCTACCAGCAAGAAGAGAAAGGTGGCTAAACATGAGATGAATCATGAGATGAATGTGTGCTTAGAGAGCTCAGTTCTGTCTCCTACTGGTTTTTATTATGTATGTATATTTATTATGGCAAGCTTTCCCTGCCCACTTATGTTATTTATATGAGATAAATATGTTTCATACAGAAAGTTAATTTTTAGACTCTCTACTCTGCATCCTATACTGTATGACACCTAATACTGTATTATATATCATATCCAGTGTATAAGTAGACAAATGTGTACATATATATTCAGGGTTGGTGTTAAGTTCTTCTCACACTGCCCCAGAAGCCTGGACTTCCTCCAATGTTCCACAGAGCAGGGTTCTAATGCTGTATATGTTTGAAATATTACATACACTGCACTTTGTATGAGACAGACTGTAGCTTGATACGTGCTAACTATGCCCTCTTCATGGACACTCGTTCTAAAAACAAGTATTTGGAAACCCCTCTCTAGAAATCCTGTGTTTGCCCTTGCTTATGTATGGCTTCGCACATTCATAAGACAATCTTGTTACAAAGTCACCATCTTACAGCAGACAGTGAAAGAAATGAAGACCTGGTGCTATGTGGCAGGAATATTAGTTACCAGCCTGGGCATTGCATGGGTGGTGTATTATAGTACAAGTGCAGACCACTATTTTTTTTTCTAGCAGCACAAATTGCAGCAGACACCCTCACTTCTCTGGATAAACGTCTACTCACATGTATGTAAATGTGGCAAAATAATTCCAATCACATCAAACTTTCATAAATATTTTTATATGATATAGAGGTTGTAGTTGCACAAACTGCATGTAATTTAAACTGATCATAATTAATGAATATATATATATATATATATATATATAAATATTTTAAAAACACATGTAATAGAATATGTGAGCATACAGCTCCCAAGATTGCTGTCACATTCACAAGGCTATTTTCTCAGTTTACCATGACTAATTGCATTAAACTGAAATAGCATGAATATCACTCACTCCTCAGCTGTACTAATGGATCGAGAGAGGCAGTAACAGTGAGAGTGCATCAAATTGTTATATACAGTACATACAAAGAATATATTGTACCCATGAAAACACCTCGATATGCCAATAAATCCTTGACAGTGGGTGGTCCAAAAAAAACAAACAAACAAAAAACACAGTGAATCATATTAATGGGCTGCAATTAATTAAAGGGGGCTTTGTCTGCCATACAAAGATTGTACTGGAAGGCAAGTATCTCCCTTACAATTACATAAGATTTTCACAAACAACTCCTAAACTACCATTTGTAAATCAATGGATTGTATCCTGCATGTTAGTGCACCAGAGGTGAATGGCCACTTAATGGAAAAACAGCCGATCAAGCATGGTCAACACTCTATATTCACAAAGTGATTACATATTTTTTTACAACACCACAGCATTCCCATTCTAAGATACTAAAAACAGATTTGGAATATACATGTTATCACATAAATGTTATAAGTATTTTTGGAGAAAGAGGAGTATAAATATTTGTGCAAATATATCTAATATAATCATGGATTTTTGAAAAAACGTTATAAAAGTAACACTGGCATGAAAAAAAAGAAAAAAATATTTAAAATATAAAAAAAATTGTCTCAAAGTTAAATTGACTTACATCCAAATGTAAACAAGCTCCAAAGTAGTCTGTAAGATCTTCATGTTGTTCAAAACACACTGATACTTTTCAGGACTTGCTCATGTATTGTGTTTTACAAGTGATTCCATGTAAGTGGCCACAAGAAACCTTATAGGCATGTAGCCCAGTGGCGTAACTAAGGGGGGTCGGGTGGGGCCCTGTCCAGGTCGGTGGTTAGTGTGGACCGCACTGAGTGCGGTCCACAATACACAGTAAATAAACACACGGCTTCCGCGGCAGTGTGTTTGTTTTAGCAGCCAATAAGAGACAGACAGTCTCTCATTGGCTGTTGCCCCCAGGGACGGAGCCCCCAGGACTCATGAGCTCCGCCTTCCAGCTCCCCCATTGGGTGAAGGGAGAGATGTCATGACGTCTCTCCCATAGTGCCGAGCAGGAACGGAGGAGCTGATGGCAGTGGGCGCAGGAGCAGGGATTTGGGTAAGTATAATGTGTATCTATGTTTTATGTGTAAGGGGCACTACTGGAGGCACTGTGTAGGGGGCACTACTGGGGGCACTGTATAAGGGACACTACAGGGGACACTGCATATTGGGCACTGTATAAGAGGCACTATTGGGTGCACTGCATAAAAGGCACTACTGGGGGCACTGCATAACGGACACTACTGAGGGCATTGTATAAGAGGTACTACTGAGGGCATTGTATAAGGAGCACTGTATAAGGGGCACTACTGGGGGCACTGTATAAGGGGCACTACAACAGGGGGCACTGCATAAGGGATACTACTACTGGGGGAACTGCAAAAGGGCACTACTACAGGGGGCATTGCATAAGAGCCAATGCTACTGAGGACATTGCATAAGGGGCACTACTACAGTGGGCATTCCATGAGGGCACTACTACGGGCATTACATTAGGGGCACTTCTACAGGGGGCATTGCATAAGGAGCACTACTACTAGGGGTAATTAAGGTGCATATGGAATGGAAAGGAATGTTCCCAGAGTGACTAGAAATTGTGGTGTGTCATGTTGACACGTTCCATTTTTCAGTGACCACGCCCCTTGTGGTATGTGTCCACGGTCACTTTCTCGGTGCATGCACATAGTGGGGTGGGTTCCATTTTTCTTCTTGCCCTGGGCTCCAAATAACCTAGTTATGACACTGATGTAGCCATAGGGATCATTGTGCCTGATTATACCATCTGGAAGAATATATCTCTGATCTATTTATTCCCCCCAACAGGTTCAGTAAGGTCTGACAATATGGCAGAGAGCAGACAGAGAGGTGGCAAAGTTTGTTCATAGCCTGCACAGAATGACATCATAGATCTGTGTGTAGCTTATACATTGCCCTGTACTAGGCACAATTAACAAACTGTAGAACATTTTTGAGGTTCATGTCCCTTAGATGACTGATGATCTGACAATGCACATGAAAGGTGCTTTATATTATGCACCTGTGATGTACAATGTGAGTCTCTATTCATTGTATTAAAAGTACTGTTGGTCATCACATGACAACCACAAAACTATGGACTAACTTTAAAATTAATATAACAGGCTTTTATAACTTGCCTGAAAAGTTCCTAAAATAGGGCTAGCAAACTATGTATTATATTACATTATGTATATGACACAGTTTAATTGCCTATCAATCAGCATGCTTTTCTTGTATTTACCAGGTGCAGATTTATAGCTCCAGTTTGTCTGATTATGCATTTTTGATAATGAGATATGATCTTCTTCTGTGTATCTGTTGGATATAGCAAGGTGTTTGGACTTTGTACAAGTAAGGGCTAGTTTGTTACAACTGACTTTCCCCCAAAAAAGCAACAATTGTAAGAATGTCAGTTTCCTCTGCCTGCTCCATTTACCTTATGGAATCTCCATTGCAGCACACTTAATAATGAGTTTGCAGCCTCCTAATGACCAGAATGTTGGGGATTGCTAAGGTGTCATGTTACTCTTTTCTTTAGCATTACTGTTTTTTTTAGATCAAACATTATAATTTTGGAAGTTTTAAAATGTTAATAATTATAGTTTCAATTCAGTACAAGGTTCCAGCTTGCCCCATTGAAAATTGTAGATGTTATATATTTAACTATATTATATCTTGTGTGCCTTGTTGTTGCATTTTAACTTATTTTTTATTATTGATTTTGCCTCTTTATACTAATCTAGACTGACACCACCAATTATAAGAGCTTCCATGCAGCTTTAATGGTAAAATAGTAATCCATGGATTTATTATGTTACCAATAATACATACATGTGTACATAGGGTTAAAAATCCATTCCCTATTGTCTGTTCACACATGCACTTGAACACACCCTAGAGTGAAGCAACAAAGACATTAGAATGTGCCCATGTGCAAAAGCTTTAGCCTTAGAATATAATGTTTTAGCACCTTATATAAATAAACAATGATGATAACTTTTATTATTTTCTCAGAAGCACGATTATATTTATTTTACCTGTTTCATATTTATGTGTGGTGCTGTTTTGTAAACCATTCAGCATTTTGAATGGCGTATAAAAAAAAGCTGTTGAAATTAATGTAAAATGCGTTAGCTGATACACAGTAACAAGCTATTAAAGTGTAAAAACAACATGTTACTATTATTAGCATTATTAGTATTTATTTATTTAATTGTCAACTCAAACTTTCACAGTGCTGCTCAAAGCAGATCAAAAATGATTTGAAATTCTAGTGAGAAGGCTCCTAAATCATATTCCCTGGTTTTGCAAATGCTAAAATGCAGGTGCGACATCAGATACCAACTGACTGCCCTTCAAACTGTAACAATGCATCTTCTATTTAGCACAGAGATTGCACTGGATCTATTTGTGTGACTACTTATACTGAATTTTTCTATGTTTAGCACCTCTCTATCATGTCAGCACCATCTTGGTGATATACTTATGAGAAGATCGTCCTGTACTTTTTGAACTCCTGTTTTCAAGTGCCTATCAGTTTCAATTGGAAAATGAAGTAAATCAAATTGCCATGAAGATAATTAAGCAAAATAAAAACATAAAATTAATAAAGTTTAAACACTCTGTTTAATATGTAAACAAGAACACCATCAAATGAACAATTGTGCTAGTATATGATGCAAATAAATTACGTATGTATTAAAAATATAATGTCTTTATGCACTAGGACATCAATTAACAGAATCATTTTTCATGCCATGCCCTGCAGAATGGGTTTTTCTAGTGGGCACTGATTGTGGTTAGATCTAAAAGTTGCAAAAAGATGACAATAAAGCAGAATCAATATAATAAAGCACCAGAAACAAGGTGAGTAAAAAAACTACAATGACCAGGACCTGCCTTTTTAAACATTTAAACAAAGCAACTGTGACAGAAAAAGACCATCTGAGAAAAAGCAGATGTAATTAAAAACAACTTGCTAAGCAGGTTACTTAGGGAGCTGATCATATATGACCTAAGGAGAGCAATGTAGGTTGTGGGTCACTTGTGTGATATTCCAAGTGAGCAAATAATCTATGTAGCATATTCTGAGGCCTACTGTAAAATACAAGGATATTAGAAGTCACCAAGTGATGTGACCATATAGGGACACAAGGCTTCACATTTATAAAGGTCACAAAGCTTGAAATTACTTCCAAAATCCCTTTTATTTGCTGTATGGGTATATTTTTTTTCAGGACACACAAGTATTAATTTGGAACAAAATAAGTTTCTTCTAAACTATAGTGCTGATATCCAGGTGTATTTGCCCTCATTAACAATACATCATGTAACACTACCACTGACACAAATAGCATCACTAAGAACCAAGTTACTGTTACTTCACACGTAGAATTATAATAATTTTTTTAAGCAGGCAGTTCTACTGTACATACTGTATATTACCATCACTTGTGTATTATTGTGACATTCTTGTATGCTTTATTAAACAAGTCAATTTATTTTCTATAGAAAAACCTATGGAGTGAATTTAATTAGTTAGTGATTTGTTATGCCAGTTCCAGTTCTGAATTTGACTGCAACATTTTAGCATTTGTTATCACAATTAAGATGGTTAAAATGATTAAAAGGGAAATTAGAATATAAGAGGTAAGAAAAGTGAAACTGAGCTCACAGGAATACACAACTATCAAAATGTGTATTTGCATTTCAGTGTATGGCTTGGAAGAGGCAATAATGTATGACATAAACTCTGTGGATATAAGCTCATTTATAAACAAATTGATAAAATATTTTAAATACATGGTACAATCATTTATTAAATACTGCCTTTTTTGTAATAATAATATATAGGATTTATTATCTGGGGCCAGAGATTGCATCATAATTGTAATAAAAAAAACTTTACTAATGAAGCCTTGAAAACTAAGGAGGTGTTTTCTCTTAAAAGCATCGATTGTGAATATCTTTCTTTAATGATTTTATTTTTATTAAGTGCATGTGTGTTCTAACAACAAAACAAAGCTTTCATATTTTTGTTTAAAAAATTAAATTGCATTCCACAGTTTTGCAGTAAGTTTGCGCTGATGACAATATAGGCAATATGCATATTTTATTTCTAAAAAAAAAAAATACCAAAGGCATAAGTTCCACTACAGCTTGGCGGATCTGCGTTTGCTTCAACTTCACCCAAAATGTTCAAGATAGTAAAAAAAAAAATGTTTTTGCATTTGCTTCCCAAGAATGAATAAATTAAATACAAATATAGGCAACTGACCTTTTCTCCTAAAATGTATGAATGTTGGAAGCAAATACAGATACATCAAGCTGTAGTAAAATGCATGCCATTAGTAAAACGTCATCTTTAGTGTTTATACTGACTATTCAATTATTCCTCTGAATGTTCCATTTTTATAAATATGCTATCAGCTGCAAATCTGCTATTGCAGTTTTATTTACTGTAAAGGGCCTTGCTAAAATAAATCTGTACATATTATATAATCCAAGCATATACATATTATATAATCCAAGCATATTAATGTGGTCAACAATTGCTCTTTTAAATGTAATTTTTTTTTTTTTACTTTTCATTCATAGCAATGAAAAAAATCTGTAGATAAATTAAATTTGTTTAAAGCCTTTATATCCCTTTTTTTTCCATTGTCCTATTTCAATATCTTTGCATGTTATTTTAAAAATGTAAGAAAGATTTTTTTTCTCTTGCTGTATGTTCACTTCTATCATATTACTCAACGTAACGCACTTATGGTTTTGAATTGTTTTCCAAAACATTATTTTCCATAAGAAAAAAAATAATTCTAGATATATACAAAATATGTCCAGCAAGCACTATGATATTGTTTAATGGTAAAGAATCTACTCAAACCAGAACTTATAATCAAATATTAAATGAAAACCAAAATAACTTAATATAGTCAAACATTAAAATGCTTCTGCAGTAAAAGTCTTATTGATTCTGTACCTTTCTCACTTTATGTTAAGGATTTAATACTGCCTATGACATTATCCTCTGAGACCACAAAGTAGATGACACCAGCAATAACAGACCTGCTGTTTATTTTGAAGCCAGACTAATTATTGGGGGAGATTTATCAAAGCTTGGAGATAGCTAAAGTGGAGAGAGGTACTTTATTGGTATTTTATCTCTCTCCACTTTACCTCCCTCCAAGCTTTGATAAATCTCCCCCAATATTATCTCCCAATCCATGCACGCAGACCTAAGTTGCACAAGTATTGCAGCTGCTTATCGTTTCTTAAAAAGGAACAAAATATATTTTCATGTTTCTGCTTTTCTATTAAATGAATTCTGAAATAACAAATCATCTTCATTTTTTAGTTTTTTAAATATCAAACTAACTTTTTTAGAAGCAGGGGGGTTCTGAATTAAAACCATCTATAGCATAAAAATATTGTATACAGTGAGTGAAAAGTTAAAAGACAACTGCTGGGAATTTATTTTATTTGTAAGCTTTAGAATAGCCCTTTGGAAGATTTAATTGTAGTTGTATGCAGGAGGATGCATGAATTGGTAAAGCCTCTTGTGATAATGTGCTTAAATCAACCAAAGGACACACTTGGGTAATCTGTAAAAAGCTAGTTGATGCTAACAGCGGAACTATACATCACTATACAACATAAAAATACTCCAATTGATGTGAGTCTTCTCTATGCTGCTCCTATCCTGCATGTCAATTTTTTTTTTTTAAACATTTTTATTTTCACTCCAAAGGCCTAAAACCACAGCTATTACTTTATGGGTGCAGAACTTGATTTTCTTCCATCAATCTCTGCAAGTGTTCCAGTCTATGTAGTCCACCATTGAGTTCTGTCTAGTGCTGTGGTAATGTCAAGTTCTACCAGGCTCGGATGCCATGGAGTGCAGACACACCACTTGCCTGTTGGATTGGTGTCTGCACTGTATTCAAGTCCCCCACGCTAAAGTTCATGAAGTTATTACCAGCTGATGTGGGCTGCATACTTGGCATGGACGAATAACTGCAGTTGTAGCTGCCACTGCAGGCCGGGTTACTGTAGTTGGAGTAAGCAGGGTAAGTGTTGTAACTGTAAGGGTTAATGCTGACGTTGTATGGTGAGTTATAGGGAGAGGACTCTCCCAAGCAAGGTTTGCCATCTCTCACCAGTACTGGGACAGCTATCCTCCTAGGAGGTGGAATGCCCACCATTTCCAGAGTCTGATCTTGCCTTTGCCTTTTACACTTGTACCTTCTGTTCTGAAACCAGATTTTCACCTGCGTGGATGTGAGCTTCAAAACATTGGCTAAATGGTCTCTCTCGGGGGCTGACAGATACTTCTGCTGCTTGAATCTTCTTTCCAGTTCATAGACTTGGGCTTGTGAGAAGAGCACTCGGGGCTTCCTCCTCTTTCTTTGCCTTGGTCGATTGGGGTCATCCAAGTCTCTCTTGTCACTTTCCAGATTCTTCTGCAAGGAGCAGAGTTCTAGGAAGAAAAATAAGTAATTAACAGAAGATAATAGCATAGTATCCATAAAAGTAATTAATGATAAACCGCAACTACAACATATACTTCACAGAAACACACCTAGGGGTATATTTACTAAAGAGCGGGTTTTTAGTAGTGGAGATGTTGTCCATAGCAACCAATTCGATTCTAGCTATTATCTTGTAGAAGGTGCTAGAAAAATGTTGAGTAGAATCTGATTGCTTGCTATGGGCAACATCTCCACTTCTAAAAACCCACACTAGTAAATATACCCCCTAAAGTCACCTCAAGTATAGGGGCAGTAGGTGCCTAAACCTCTGTTGTGTTCCCTATCTCAAATGTCTCCCCCTTTCTTACATATACTGGTAGGTTATTTGGCCCCAGCAAGAATTATCTCTAGTGTGTACCTGTATGTACATGTGGTAGGGAATATAGATTGTAAGCTTCACTGGGGCAGGGACTTATGTGCATGACCAAATGTTCTCTGTAAAGCTGCAGAATATGAATGTGCTATATAAATAACTGGAAATAAATATTATATATATATATATATATATATATATATATATATATATGTTAAAGATTTCATAATATTGACTTATAATCAATGCATAAATAAAATAACAATTCCAATTATTTGAAAATAAGTCAAAAATGAATTACCTCAAATGTATTATCTTATTCAGTTTTGAAGCAATAGCCATATTTAAATTTTACATTTAATACCCATGGGTAAAATAGACATGCAAAACACAAACAAAAGAGCTAACTGTCATTTGAAATTGAGTTACTTAAAATGTTTACATTTCGTAAATTGGTTACATATGCAATACAATAATTAGTACCATTATTTATATATGCTCCTACCATCTGTAGGAGCATATATAAAAATAATATTACTATATCATTATTCATATTATTAAATGTTAAATATAATTTATTTATAATATGCTGTTTAATGTACAGAAGGAAAAGAAAACATGGTGTAACTAAATATAAAATAAGAAATAAAATAAACCTTTCACCCATGTCTCCTTCATGTAGCTGCAGTAAATTATATTACTGTGTACTAGATATATTATTTGTAATGTGTCTATAAATACACAGATGTGGGATTATTATAACACTTTTACTATTAAGGAGGTCACTAATGTAATTGTTTAATAAGAAAATCGCTTGATAAAACGGATACTTGTCATTTAATGAAGCTAATTGAAAAATAGCGATATTAACTCAGTTCGTCGTTTCCTGGAACCTTGTACTTATTTATACAGTGTGATTGTGATTAATGTACCAGACAAAGCAAAGTGGTTATTAAAAAACAAACAAACAAAAAAAACGGTGTAATTAACACGTGTTATATTAATTCTAAACTGTAGACATTTGGTTGCATTAATTGCATATAACGAATGTAGCAGAGTACGTTTTGGAACCGATGCCTGCTCTAAATAAGAGGATGGAACAGTTTCAAATGTTGTTCTGAAAGTTTATATTTTAAGAATCGATCAGTAATCAGCGCACACCAACACACAAATCACAATAAATAATAATAATAATAATAATAATAATAATAATAATAATAATAATAATAGCGTGTGTGTGTTTATTTTTATACCTTTTTTGTCTTCTTTGTGCTCTTTGGATGAGTCCATTTCCATATAGTTTTTGACAAAGAAGGACCCAGGGAAGGGAGAGGATCCCTTGGACGTATCTCTCTGAGCCAGGTCCTCACTGAGCTCCGACAGGCAGGGCGTCCCCGGGTAGGACTCCTGCTTGAAGCTGGATAGCATGCAGGAAGAGGTGTCCAGCCTGGGGGAGATGTCCATGGCAGACAGGCCACTCTGATGCTGCTCCAAGTTCAATATGTCTTTGACAGAAAATGGAGTAGAAGTCACGGGGCTGGCAAACATTATGGCACCAACAGAAACACCAAAAAAAGACTCATGTACCCTCCCCAAATGTGTGAGGGAGAGAGGGGAGAAATACTATCCCAGTGCTGTCCAGGGGAGCCAGCTCATTCCAACCTGCAGTCCTCACCTAGTAAGTGCTGGCTGCCTGAGGGATCACTCTCCATAAGGCAGATGGAGGAGGGATCAGTACAGTCCGGGGCTGCTGCCCCTCAATTGGCCAGAGGGGTCCTGGTGACGCACTAGCCAGCAAATATAGGTCACCTAATATAGGCATGCATCGCACAAACATCCACTGCATCTAAAGAGACTGCTCTATGTCTCTTACATCATTAGTAAACTTTATTAATACTATTACTATTAATATTATTATTTTTATACTATAACACAAGTCCATCTGGTATCCATGTCTTTTATTATCAGGTCAACCGAAAGCTGCTTTTTTTCCTCTCTCCAACTTGTGATGCCTATTGCAGCTGTATATCACGTTCCCTGATACTGTTTCATTAATGGCAGCTTGTGGCATTTTGCTTATACTATTAAATGCACATTATTCTGATGGTGTGATAAGTGATTTATGTTTCAATTGGTTGTGTCTGTTAATGTAAATATTTGCCCACTGAATATATTTGTATATTTGAATAATCTGTTTGAATGGATCGCATTATAATAATTCTTACCTAATATGCAGCCATTGCCTAATTAGTATTAGTGGTAAGTATAATTAGTGCCAATGTAACTAGTACTTGGGTTCATGAATGTATTACTGCATAGATTCATCATTCAACAATGTGTTTTTGTTTTCTTTGGGGTAAGTTTGCACATCTTTTATTACATTGATGAAACAAGTACAGAAAAAGATTCCAGCCGTGAGTATTTAATATTCTCCACACGCAACATGGTGCATTTATATTTATCTCTTTGTGCATTTATGTATCCACCCAAATATGTTTCCTTTTCGTTTACTACATTTTATTATGATGGTCATCAACATTTCTAATTTTCGCTTCAGTGGCTGTTATGAGATAGCAGTGCCAATGCGCGATTTACTATTTATCGCTATATTAGTGTAATATAATGATGACACATTATTCACTGCGTCTCACAGCCTTATAGAAAAATCGATTCATTTAAAATCTGAAAATGCCCCTTTATGGAACCAACAGGACTGGTTGTCTCGTAAGCCTTTGCCAGCTTTATAAATTTTGAATCTGGTCGTGAAGTGGTTAAACAAATAAGATATCCGCATAGGAGAAAACGAAATCCCCACATAACATCCTGTAATGGAACACACTTACCTGAGGCGGATACAATAGGTGGTAAGCGTCGCTACACAAATGTTCAGGATCTGTAGGGCAATATCTGCGCAAAATCAGTGGGAAGGTCTCAATGGGTATTAGGGTATAAAAAAGTAGCACATTAACATTTAATTAATGTTCTGCAAAGTAATAAAGAAAAACAAAATTACTTTTCATTTTATCCATAGCAGACAGTAAAGCGATAACCCATTTGTAGAGCAGTCACCATTGTTTCGAACCACATGGCTAATTTTTGTAAATAATTACATATAATATATATTTCTTCATATATGCAGAAATATATATTATATGTAATTATTTACTTAATATACTTTTATTATATAATTACTATTTATTTAACTATTGATTATTAGCTATTTACTGCCACTACCTAATATACATGCATATTGTTTTATTAAATATAATTTATCATCAGTTGTTTCTAACAAATATTATCTCATCCAGGCAGTTTTATACCAGTGCTTAGTTATTTTGCTACTGTTTCCTCCTGGACCGCAGTTTTATCTGACCATCCTGTAAAGTGGTAACATCCGTTTCAATTAAAATTCTTGCCGAAAATGGATGATAATGCCCTGTAGTATTTGTTAGTGAATCAGGTTGCCTGTCATAGCCGAGGCTGACACTTTAATAGA
The DNA here is from genome assembly GCA_031769625.1 of Taudactylus pleione. Classification (NCBI taxonomy): domain Eukaryota; kingdom Metazoa; phylum Chordata; class Amphibia; order Anura; family Myobatrachidae; genus Taudactylus; species Taudactylus pleione. Next base: position 13,041,216 of record JAUIMM010000177.1, on the reverse strand, counting down.
TTAGTGCGGACAGACGCCTGAAATATGGCTATTTAATGGGAAATGCACCCATTATACCAGCTACCCGCATAGTGCTATTATTAGCTGACTTATCTACTATACGCCGGGTTTTTCTATCTTTCTCTTATATTTTCTTGCTTGTATTGTTTCCTGTTACTGTAACACAATTGTCTGTTTCCATTACAAAGTTCTTAGCCAAATTATAAGGAAAAAAGATAATTTGATTGACAGTTCGCCACACTGAGCTCTCTGAGATGCAAAAGTGACTAATTGTGCTAAGTGCAATCATTACACTGATCTATTCAAAGTGCTACTTTTGTAGGAAAGAGTGACAAGTCCGTATTTACCAGTGAAACAGTCTGGCCTGACCCCCATCAGTGTTATTCGGATATTAGTGTAAATTTCACCCGCTCTCGCCAGATAAACACAAGTTTGATAAATAAGACGTAAAATCACTCCGCTACAATGAATTGCAATCACTAGAACAATTATAATTTGATTTCTCATTTGAGTAATATTTAATTTAACTAATAATATAAAAAATAGTTAAGATTAGAATTGATTTTGGAAATTTTGTTGGTTATTTTCTTCATATCACTGTCCCTGCTTTTTGTGCCTGAATGTAAGCTTGTTAGTTTGCTGGGAGTAATGAAGGTTGCTTAAGGGAAACAAAATTGGCAACATAGTGAGTTTGCGTGCGAAGCTTGGTGACAGCAACAATGTGATTATTTGCCACCAATCCAGCCATACAATGTGTTTGTCAATGCATAACCTGGAATATGGTGACAGTAATGTTCGCTACTAAGATGCGCTGCTGGGGTTACTTTGCCTTGGCAATAACACGTTGGGTGGTATTTATTATTAGTATATGTGTAAATATAATAAAGAATGGTGGGGAGCGGGCAGAGTACTGAGCTATAAATATACAGATTAGGGAGGACTACTTCTGTGGTATGTTCCTCACACGTGTTCCTGGAATAGCTAAATTGCTACAAATCGTATATATCCTAAACAGGATCACACAGATTTACTTGCAGGGTTTTTGTCCTTCAATACATAAGAAAAGAACTACTGTCTATTTTTTTCAAAGGGGGAAAATAATATAATATGTGATTAGTAGACACAGGGCCTGATTCAGCGTGAATCGCGACTGCTAAAGCGTACGCAGACGGACGATTGATTCCAACTGTGCGTGCGCATGTATCGCAGTGCGCATGCGAGAAGGTATCACTGCGAACACGGAGAGCCATCGCAGAGTGATTGACAGGCAGTTATCATTTGGGGGTGGTGACGGAGGGTGGTCGGAAAAACGCATGGGTGTGCCTAAATTAGCCACTGCAACGGCATACACAGCTTGAGTGCTCACTGTGTGCGATGAGGTTAGCAAGTTCTGAGTAAGGTCTGACCTGCTGTAATTGTGTGTGAGGCTCCAATGTTACTTGTTGGTACCAATGTTTTTGCTGTTTTGCAAGGTATTACGGATGTGAGATCAGGGATGTGGGCGTCTTTATGTTGGTCTGCTCTGGCTTTGAGATTGCATTCATTAGCATATTTTTACAGCAGACCTGCGTGCGATTACGGAGATTCGATCGCAATAGCGATCTGTTATGAATCAGGTCCACAGTACAGAGCAATGAAATCCCAATGTAAATTGTACACCCTCATTTCCTATACATGGCACATAATAAACAGTTATAACTCATGGTGCACATCTCATGTATTTAGAATGCAGATAATCATTGTCACCCACGTGGTAATTTTTATGCAATTAGTCCAACAGCAGTGCTACAATTACAAGTAATAATAATTAACCCTAGTGTATATGGGTGTAAGTATGTGGTAGGAATATAGATTGTAAGCTCCACTGGGGCAGGAACTGATGTGAATGGCCATAGACTGTATGCTCCGTACAGTAGTGTGGAATATGCATGCACTATATAAATAACTGATAATAAATAATAAATTAATAATAATAATAATACAATGTTGACCCTGAGATGAGAGGGTTAATATTTTAAGCCTATTACTTGCAGGTTCATTTATGTGAACAATATCACAAGATGAAGCCTGAAGTGACCCTGGCCTAACAGGGAAACCAGACTATTTATCTGATTATCTATGAGGTTGTGCTTTCAGGTAGTGGGATAAATTGAAAGATAAGCTTAACTGTGATTAGGAATGTCATTAATGCTTTCACAGACATGCAATGGAGACAGGCAGCTTTATCCTCAGTTTTATCTTCAACAATGCGTCACTTTTAGTACTGTATTTTAGAAACAAATGGAGGGGCTTGTCTGAGACCTTTGCTTTGTGTATATATTTTTCATGCAGTGGGAGTCCATGGCTTAGCCCCCTGACAAATGAACATTACCACTTTTTTGGATTTCTGTATCAACAAAAGAGCAGCACTGGGGCAATAATTGGTGAAAAAGCAAACAGTGAGGGAAGAGAGAGGGGTCTGTTCTCTATCACCCTGACATGATACAGTGAGATTCAGCCAGAGAGAACTCTGTGTTTCCGGGTTGTCTCCCAGTCATGGATTCTGGAGGAACATTGATGAGGAGGATATGAATCTCGATCACACAATTATGCTATGTTATTGCCTGTATAGATTCATTTCTACAGTACATCAACTTGTAGGCTATTACATGGATTGTCTATACACGCTCTGGGACTCATGCAGAGCTGGCAGCAATTTCACACCCAAATCACAGGAACAATTTGCATTCATTAAAAAACCACAATTATGAACATATGCAAAGAGGCAACTATCTTTAGATGCTTGCTGGTTGGCAGCAGTAGCACATGAGTCTTACTTACTAACTTATGCAAGCCATACGTCACTTACGCTTACATCTCACCTAATCCCATGTTTTTAACCATTTATTTTGTTTGAACAAATTAATTCTATATCAGGCGTCAAAAAAGCTAAAACCCAACACCTCAGAAAAAACAATAAATAAAAAAGGTTTTGCTTAAACATGTACACACAAAGCAGAATGTATGCATGTGCACCGACGAAAGCATAAATCAATATCAGTGGAGTGGAGCATTTCAAATAGCCAATCGCAAGTTGTTCACTTGTGCTAAGGACCATTATCATCATAATTAGCTTTTTTTATCTGCCCCAGACGAACCGCAAATAATACAACTTTCTCTGTCACATGTTTGTCCTGGTCTACCTGTGTTTGTAATTGCACATAACACACCAGGGCTGCAACTAGGGGGTGGCTAAGGGGGCACGTAACCCGGGTGCCGGATTTGAGGGAGTGCCGGGGAGAGGCTGCCGGAGGCTAGGTTGATGCTCTTGTGGGTTTGGAGCCGCATCCCGGCCTTGAGAGGCACAGAGACACCGTCAGTCTAATGTGGTGCCGTTCGCAATCCAGTCAGTGCTCGCGGACCGGCAGCCAATCAGCAGAGGCTGCTGGTTTGTGAGCTCCAATTGGTTCGCGAGCAGCACCACATTACAATGACGGCAGTACTGACAGTTCCCCAGCATGTGGCAGCCCCGTCCCTTGCCACCAGAGTTCACCCACCGCACAGCCCTGGCAGGTAAGAGAAGGGAGATGGGGCCTTACTGTGGCTTAATGTAAAAGAGGCCTTACTGTGGCATAATGTGTAAGGGGCTTTACTGTGGCATAATGTAAAGGGTGCTTTACTGTGGCATAATGTATAAGGGGCATTACTGTGGCTTAATGAATAAGGGACATTACTGTGGCTTAATGAATAAGGGACAGTGTTGTAAGGGACATTACTGTGGAAGAATGTGTTGTAAGGGGCATTACTGTGTTGCATAATGTGTTGTAAGGGGCATTACTGTGTCACAAAACCACACACCCTTTTTGTCCTCTATGTTGTATTTTTTTGGGTGTGTGCCAAATTATGGCCTTGCCCTGGGTGAAAAAAATCCTAGTTTTGGCCCTGAACACACCCTTACTGTAGAATGAGATGTACTGTAGTCATAATGTCAACATTTGCAACATTGAAATTCATAATGTCTATACCACAATATTGACCGTTATGATGTTGACATTGTTAAAATGTTGACATTGAACATGTCAGCATCTGCAGAATCTTGCCAAGTTCACAATGTCAGGAGAGTCAGTGTTAGACTACAGGAAGGGAGGATTAAGCACTAGGTGGAGGGTTAGCGACATTTAATCAGTGTCGACATGGTCAATGTCAACATACCAAGCATGACCACATTACAATTATGTCGACATTCTCATGTCGACATAATGAATGTCAAAGTGATGAATGCTGACCATATAAAACACACCCCATTAGAATACCGGTGTCCTGGCTATTCAGTCACACACAAGTATAAATGGCAGAATAATGTGAAGATATATGGGTGTATATATGTGTTCTGGCTATGTGTATGTTTACGGCAGAAGTTATAATTACAGAATAATCCATTTTATCACAAATATGTGCATTCTTTTGTTCAAAGTTCCAATATAAGTTCAATATTTTGAGGTGGTCAATTAGATCCCTCTAGACTTTTCTAGCTGCAAATCTGGTCATGTATGGGCCTAAATGATGGCTGATACCGACCAATATTGGTACTAGCTGCAAATCTGGTCATGTATGGGCCTAAATGATGGCTGATACCGACCAATATTGGATTAGGATCTATTCAAGGTCAAACAGGACTAGTGAAAACTGTGACCAGAGGATGACATTAACCTGACCTGTGCATGCAGTCATCCCCAATGTGCACTCATTTTGCTCCATATGATTTGGCAGTTTGGCCTAGGTAATGAGCTGACAGATCTTTCAACACTCTTGGGGGTATATTTATCAAAGTTCGATTTTACATTCGATTTGATGTTCGATATAGCTCACCTCAAAATGACTCAAATCGAATGTACAAATCCCTGTCAAAATCCCACATTTACTAAAATTCTATTTTAGAAGTCTTTTCTAAATCAAATTTGATTTGGTTTGATTTGGAAGTGATTTGATGTTCGATTTTGCATACTCATGTTCAAATCGAATATCAAATCTCACTCAAAATCGAACCTCAAATCCCCAAAGTAATAGACCTGCTTCATGCTTTCGTTTTAGTAAATCGAACCTAAAACGGAATTTCTCTCAAATCCCACTCAAAATCGAATATCGCACCTTTTACATTAGACCAACACACAAATCCCTTATTTACTAACATTCCATTTGAAATCACACACAAAATCAAACTTCAAATCCTCAAATGAAAAGAACTCCTTCATGCTTTCGATTTTAGCATGAGCAGGTCTAACTGACACAGATGCATGCATAGAACAATGAGATCCATGCATGCATCTTTGTTTAAAATGCTTGTAGTGTTAAATTAAAAAATAAATAAATATGTGGGGTCCCCCTCTAAAAGCACAACCTGCCCTGTACTTTTCATAGCCAGTTCTGGTTGTGAAAATACAGGGGACAAAAGACGTAGGGGTCCCCTGTATTTTGCACAACCAGCACTGGGCTAAGTGAGCCAGTCCTGGTTTTGGAAATACAGTGGACAAAATGAGTAGGGGTCCCCTGTATTTGTCATAACCAGCACAATTATTTTGGGGTGAGCGTTTGGGCGTGGTGCCCCCGGAGTTGCTCTGGCTGGGCCTTTTTCAGGGCATCACCACTTAATTCACATAGATATTTTATCATCACCTTTATATTTGTTTGTCTATTATTTATGTAATTTTAACTCTTTCTCATTATATTAACACTTATTGATTTATCTTTACACATCTATGCTTTACACTTCACTATTACCTTTTTTCCATTTTTCGAGTGATGCCCTGGGGATGGTCCTTGGCTAGATTATTTTGGGGTTCCCTGCGCCTCGGACGTAATCCCCATAATGTTAGGGACGCCGGGATGCAAGGGAGAGCTGATACAGCTCTCCCTTGCATCTATGTATTAATAGATTACTGATATAGTGATGTCTAGTCATGTCAGCTAGCATTAGTTCACTATTGCACTATCACGTGATGTATTATAGGCTGCACAGATGCAAAGGGAATATAAGTCAAGTCCCTCCTACTATGATATGCAAATACAAAAGTTAGAAAAAAATAACATTGTATTGTTATTTTGGCTTCTTGATCAAACAAAAAAAAATTGCAGTACAATTTTTACCATGTCTAATTGTGAAATTTATATTTGACTTTTATTCTTGCAGTATCCTTTAAACCATTATCTGATAAAAATTGCCTTAACGCACAGTAGTTCAGTATATTGCAGGATATTAGCTAGTATTACTATGTAATGTACATGGGAGCAAGCATTTCAGAGCAATAGTTCATAATTAGATTGTAAACTCGAAAGAGCACCGGTTTACTCCTGCCTCATCCAATTGTGTGTCGTTGTATGTTCACTTACACTTACAATGTTTTTTTTTTATTAGTTTTTTTTTTATATAGTGTCTATATATTATGCAGTTAATCATCAATCCAGTATCTCTTTGGAGTGAGGTAGGAAACCCCTCGCAAATATGGGGAGAAAGTTCAAACTCCACTCAGATATGACCCTGGTTGGAACAAAACCTATGTGCCTAGCACTGTGATGCAGCAATACAAACCACTGTGCCACTGTATTTGTTATATACCTGTCCATGTACGCCTTATTTACATTATTAGGTTTTATTTCTTGCTCTTCATTTTGAATGTCCTATATTTTTACTTTGCTTGTTTTATGTTGTGCCTGTTGGTTCTCCACATGCAGTAGGATTTTATGGTGCTATAGAAATAAGTAATGATTAGGGATGTACTGGGGCTGCTGAGCAGCCCTGGCATCCCCCTGTGCTTGCTCCAAAGGCACGTGGCCTCACAGCATGCCCCTGTCTTTCAGCATCCCTGGCCGAGCAGAGCGCCGGGAGGAGGAGCTGCTCGGTCAGGATTTGACATCGGACCGGCCCATCTGGCCATCGGCCCTTCTGGCATTTGTCAGAAGTGCCAGATGGGCAGTCTTGCCCTGGTAATAATAATAATAATAATAATAATAATAATAATTAATATTATTATTATTATTATTATTATTATTATTATTATTATTATTATTATTTCGGGGCAGTAGTTTGTATTTCTGTGCAGTATATAAAGGATATGGATATTGTTGATCATTACACAATAAAACAAAGCAGGCAACACATAGTAGAAATGATATAATAAAGTAAAATAATATGCTACAGTACTATACTATGGCATACGGTGTGCTGGAATTGGGGTACAGCTAAATGTAAGTGCTTACAATTTTTAAGAAAAGAAATCAAAATAAAGAAAAAACCATAAAAATGTCAAAATACCTTTAAATTACTGGAGTGTAAATCAGAGCCCTAGGGGCCTATTTATCAATTATTTGCAAGGTATTTCCCGAAAACACCCATTTTTAAGGGGTACCCATAAATAACAAGTATCACTCGAATGCACTGTATGTAGAAGCTTATGAGGGCTGCTTTCTGCCCGAATTTGCGTTCTGGAACTTAGCCCTGGTAGCTAATGCCATCTGAAGTCTGTTAGCTACTTTCTACAAGAGTTACCGTAGAATACCTTCCTGATATGCTCTACTCGCTCATACATGGTTAGCAGACCATGCATGCGTAGTAGTGACAATGGCTCAAGAAGGAGAAGTGAAGGGATTGCTAGTGCAATCCCTTCACTACTAAAGGGGTCTATTTATCAAGCAGTGAAAAGTGTTGAGAAGTGGACCAGTGGAGAAGTTGCCCATAGCAACCAATCAGATTTGAAGTAGCATTTATCAAGTACAGTCTATAAAATAATAAGCAGGAGCTGATTGGTTGCACTGGACAACTTCTCCACTGGTCCACTTCTCCACACTTTTCACTGCTTGATAAAGAGACCCCTTAGACACCGCAGCGAGCCCCTGTCCCTACGGTTGTATTTCGGGCGATCATTAATTTCTTATTGTCCCGAACAGTGGCGATAAGAAATTATAATTATCGGGCCTAGGACCCAGTAATAAATATGCCCCATAATCACTTGTGTAGCCTGTTGGTCTGTAAATTTGCAACAGAAGTATGGTAACTATTGCCAGATTACTCACAAAGCTTTGCACTGTATTTAAGTGAGTGTAAGCTTGACAAGGAATAATGAACAAAAGTCAAGAGCAAGGAAAACTGATGCATAGGCTACTGTAAAGTACTCATGAGAGCTTCTCCCCAACTTACCATATATTTTCCAGTAATACAGTATGTCAGCTTCATTTATTTCTAGAGACTGTAAAAGGCAACCCCCCAACCACTCATATTGTGTTACTGTGTCCTCCCGAGTACTCGGATGATGAGCGATGTGTGCTCTGTTATCTCATTCCTGTTTTTATATGTTGTGAAAACAATCACAACCCTAATATATATTATAGGAGCCAACTGTTAGTAAAAGACTAAAAGCAAATGGTATTAAGGCAGGTCTGAAGATCCCCCACTTGTGCTTCATCTTGAAATCACATGTAGAGGATTGATCTCCTTATCAATGCCATCAATGGATGTGCACTTTCTGGGAAAGGACTAAAGCAGTTTTATTACAAGGTTTGAAATAGAAATCCAAATTGCTGAACATATATCCTATAAATGAGAACGTCTGTTTGTCTGATTGCAATAAACTTCGCAACCACTGATCCGATTTTGATGCGGTTTCACTATTGTGCAGGTAATTTTCCCAGGCAGGTTTCCTATGCTCCGATAATGAGCTTTGGCTGTGAGCAGTGAGAGGAGTCCAGAGCCTGCAGTAAAGAGGGCAGATGCCACCTAAGGAGACCCATTACAAAAGCACTGGTGTACCTGCTGTTCAGGGACCCATTATGAGCAGTGATCGGGGGAGCTCCCTGTCATCTGGGGAGGCTGCACCACTGTCCTCAGTGACGAGGATAGCCTTTGTAGCATTTGTATTCTTCTAATATAAAAACGTGGACACTTTCTAACTATGCGGATCAGGGAGGGAATGATATTGGCATCCTATACACTGTTCCAGACCTCACACAGTTATTATAATCATGAACAACGCTTGTCCTCATAGTGCATACACTGAGTACTATGTACAATACTGTAACTTTTTTAAGTACCCTAATGGTTGATCTCTCATTGTGAACCCTTTCGATCAATCTATACCTTTATTAATTCTTAAACATTATATAGGATTATTAACCACAGACAAAAAGGGTTAGCGTGAAAAAGGTCAAACATTTATTGACAAGAAAGAAGAGTAAAAGTATGGTGGCAAAGCAGAGAATAGCTATGTAATAAACTAAAAATCTAATTCACACTCAATCACTGGTGACTAACCTTCCACTTGCTTCTGAAGAAGCTGAGCGGTAATACCTCAGTGAAACGCATAAAGCAAGCTTATGGAATCCATCTTTGACAACTGGATACTCCTACAGGTCACTTATACTCTATCTGGGACAAGCATAAACATTGATCCATTCCAGCCAGTGAAAAACAAAACAAGACTGTATGGACTTACCCATGGACTGGTAATATTTGTATTGATTGACCTGATTAACCCAGATTGTGTTTCATATATGTAACCAACATCATTGCGCTTCTCATTGGGATATTCATTTGAACATTCTCTAAATCTCAACAATACCATCAGTAACCACATTAGAGATAATATATGCAGATTGCCTAGTTATATTTAATTTCTTTAAAAAATGACACACAAAAAATAAAATTTTTATTAATTAAAGCTGCAAGTTGCATTATAAACCTAGAGCGCTTTCACACTATTTGCTACCCTCCACTAACACTTTACATCAGCAATTTTCAACCACTGTGCCGTGGCACACTAGCGCGCCATGGGCGGTTGTGAAGTGTGCCGTGGCAGTCTTAGCCGCCGGTCACATTACAGTACTGCGGACCGGGCTGCCGCTGAGTGAGCTCTTCTGGGAGACTCAGCGACCGTGACCTGCCTAGATGCAGTGGTGTGACACCAAAGGTCACGCACGCTGTGTTGGCCACCATCCGCCCACTTGAATGCTGACAGCTCTGCACTGTGTAACAGGTTTTTGTTTTTGGTGGGGATCAATATGGATGATATTTTTGTGTGGGTGCCATCCAATGATTTTTTTATGGTGAGAAAAATTTTTTTTTTTCTGTTTCTGTGGGGGCCAGCCATGGTTGTTATTTTTTTTTCTGTGGGGAGCAATGTGGCATATTTGTTGTTTTTCTGTGGGAAGCAATGTGGCATAGTTGTTTTCTTTCTGTGGGAAGCAATGTGAATAGTTGTTGTTTTCTGTGGGGAGCAATGGGGCATAGTTGTTGTTTTCTGTGGGAAGCAATGTGGCATAGTTGTTTTCTTTCTGTTGGAAGCAATGTTAATAGTTGTTGTTTTCTGTGGGGAGCAATGTGGCATAGTTGTTGTTATCTGTGGGGAGCAATGTGGTATAGTTGTGTTTTTCTGTGGGGAGCAATGTGGCATATTTATTGTTTTTCTGTGGGAAGCAATGTGGCATAGTTGTTTTCTTTCTGTGGGAAGCAATGTGAATAGTTGTTGTTTTCTGTGGGGAGCAATGTGGCATAGTTGTTGTTTTCTGTGGGGAGCAATGTGGCATAGTTGTTGTTTTCTGTGGGGAGCAGTGTGGCATAGTTGTTTTCTGTGGCAAGCAATGTGGCATAGTTGTTGTTTTCTGTGGGGAGCAATGTGGCATAGTTGTTGTTTTCTGTGGGGAGCAGTGTGGTGTAGTTGTTTTCTGTGGGGAGCAATGTGGCATAGTTGTTGTTTTCTGTGGGGAGCAATGTGGCATAGTTGTTTTCTGTGGGGAGCAATGTGGCATAGTTGTTGTTTTCTGTGGGGAGCAATGTGGTATAGTTGTGTTTCTGTGGGGAGCAATGTGGCATAGTTGTTGTTTTCTGTGGGGAGCAATGTGGCATAGTTGTTGGGGAGCAATGTGGCATACTTGTTTTATTCTGTGGGGAGCAATGTGGCATAGTTGTTGTTTTCTGTGGGGAGCAATGTGGCATAGTTGTTTTCTGTGGGGAGCAATGTGGCATAGTTGTTGTTTTCTGTGGGGAGCAATGTGGTATAGTTGTGTTTCTGTGGGGAGCAATGTGGCATAGTTGTTGTTTTCTGTGGGGAGCAATGTGGCATAGTTGTTGGGGAGCAATGTGGCATACTTGTTTTATTCTGTGGGGAGCAATGTGGCATAGTTGTTGTTTTCTGTGGGGAGTAATGTGGCATAGTTGTTGTTTTCTGTGGGGAGCAATGTGGTATAGTTGTTGTTTTCTGTGGGCAGCAATGTGGTATAGTTGTTTTCTGTGGGGAGCAATGTGGCATAGTTGTTGTTTTCTGTGGGGAGCAATGTGGCATAGTTGTTGTTTTCTGTGGGGAGCAATGTGGCATAGTTGTTGTTTTCTGTGGGGAGCAGTGTGGCATAGTTGTTTTCTGTGGGGAGCAATGTGGTATAGTTGTTGTTTGCTGTGGGGAGCAATGTGGTATAGTTGTGTTTTCTGTGGGGAGCAATGTGGTATAAGTTGTTTTCTGTGGGGAGCAATGTGGTATAGTTGTTGTTTTCTGTGGGGAGCAATGTGGCATAGTTGTTGGGGAGCAATGTGGCATAGTTGTGTTTTCTGTGGGGAGCAATGTGGCATAGTTGTTGTTTTCTGTGGGGAGCAATGTGGTATAGTTGTGTTCTCTGTGGGGAGCAGTGTGGCATAGTTGTTTTCTTTCTGTGGGGAGCAATGTGGCATATTTGTTGTTTTTCTGTGGGAAGCAATGTGGCATAGTTGTTTTCTTTCTGTGGGAAGCAATGTGAATAGTTGTTGTTTTCTGTGGGGAGCAATGTGGCATAGTTGTTGTTTTCTGTGGGGAGCAATGTGGCATAGTTGTTGTTTTCTGTGGGGAGCAATGTGGCATAGTTGTTGTTTTCTGTGGGGAGCAGTGTGGTATAGTTGTTTTCTGTGGGGAGCAATGTGGCATAGTTGTTGTTTTCTGTGGGGAGCAATGTGGCATAGTTGTTGTTTTCTGTGGGGAGCAATGTGGCATAGTTGTTTTCTGTGGGGAGCAATGTGGCATAGTTGTTGTTTTCTGTGGGGATCAATGTGGTATAGTTGTGTTTCTGTGGGGAGCAATGTGGCATAGTTGTTGTTTTCTGTGGGAGGCAATGTGGCATAGTTGTTGGGGAGCAATGTGGCATACTTGTTTTTTTCTGTGGGGAGCAATGTGGCATAGTTGTTGTTTTCTGTGGGGAGTAATGTGGCATAGTTGTTGTTTTCTGTGGGGAGCAATGTGGTATAGTTGTTGTTTTCTGTGGGGAGCAATGTGGTATAGTTGTTTTCTGTGGGGAGCAATGTGGTATAGTTGTTGTTTTCTGTGGGGAGCAATGTGGCATAGTTGTTTTCTTTCTGTGGGAAGCAATGTGAATAGTTGTTGTTTTCTGTGGGGAGCAATGTGGCATAGTTGTTGCTTTCTGTGGGGAGCAATGTGGCATAGTTGTTGTTTTCTGTGGGGAGCAGTGTGGCATAGTTGTTTTCTGTGGGGAGCAATGTGGCATAGTTGTTGTTTTCTGTGGGGAGCAATGTGGCATAGTTGTTGTTTTCTGTGGGGAGCAGTGTGGTGTAGTTGTTTTCTGTGGGGAGCAATGTGGCATAGTTGTTGTTTTCTGTGGGGAGCAATGTGGCATAGTTGTTTTCTGTGGGGAGCAATGTGGCATAGTTGTTGTTTTCTGTGGGGAGCAATGTGGTATAGTTGTGTTTCTGTGGGGAGCAATGTGGCATAGTTGTTGTTTTCTGTGGGGAGCAATGTGGCATAGTTGTTGGGGAGCAATGTGGCATACTTGTTTTATTCTGTGGGGAGCAATGTGGCATAGTTGTTGTTTTCTGTGGGGAGCAATGTGGCATAGTTGTTTTCTGTGGGGAGCAATGTGGCATAGTTGTTGTTTTCTGTGGGGAGCAATGTGGTATAGTTGTGTTTCTGTGGGGAGCAATGTGGCATAGTTGTTGTTTTCTGTGGGGAGCAATGTGGCATAGTTGTTGGGGAGCAATGTGGCATACTTGTTTTATTCTGTGGGGAGCAATGTGGCATAGTTGTTGTTTTCTGTGGGGAGTAATGTGGCATAGTTGTTGTTTTCTGTGGGGAGCAATGTGGTATAGTTGTTGTTTTCTGTGGGGAGCAATGTGGTATAGTTGTTTTCTGTGGGGAGCAATGTGGCATAGTTGTTGTTTTCTGTGGGGAGCAATGTGGCATAGTTGTTGTTTTCTGTGGGGAGCAATGTGGCATAGTTGTTGTTTTCTGTGGGGAGCAGTGTGGCATAGTTGTTTTCTGTGGGGAGCAATGTGGTATAGTTGTTGTTTGCTGTGGGGAGCAATGTGGTATAGTTGTGTTTTCTGTGGGGAGCAATGTGGTATAAGTTGTTTTCTGTGGGGAGCAATGTGGTATAGTTGTTGTTTTCTGTGGGGAGCAATGTGGCATAGTTGTTGGGGAGCAATGTGGCATAGTTGTGTTTTCTGTGGGGAGCAATGTGGCATAGTTGTTGTTTTCTGTGGGGAGCAATGTGGTATAGTTGTGTTCTCTGTGGGGAGCAGTGTGGCATAGTTGTTTTCTTTCTGTGGGGAGCAATGTGGCATATTTGTTGTTTTTCTGTGGGAAGCAATGTGGCATAGTTGTTTTCTTTCTGTGGGAAGCAATGTGAATAGTTGTTGTTTTCTGTGGGGAGCAATGTGGCATAGTTGTTGTTTTCTGTGGGGAGCAATGTGGCATAGTTGTTGTTTTCTGTGGGGAGCAATGTGGCATAGTTGTTGTTTTCTGTGGGGAGCAGTGTGGTATAGTTGTTTTCTGTGGGGAGCAATGTGGCATAGTTGTTGTTTTCTGTGGGGAGCAATGTGGCATAGTTGTTGTTTTCTGTGGGGAGCAATGTGGCATAGTTGTTTTCTGTGGGGAGCAATGTGGCATAGTTGTTGTTTTCTGTGGGGATCAATGTGGTATAGTTGTGTTTCTGTGGGGAGCAATGTGGCATAGTTGTTGTTTTCTGTGGGGAGCAATGTGGCATAGTTGTTGGGGAGCAATGTGGCATACTTGTTTTTTTCTGTGGGGAGCAATGTGGCATAGTTGTTGTTTTCTGTGGGGAGTAATGTGGCATAGTTGTTGTTTTCTGTGGGGAGCAATGTGGTATAGTTGTTGTTTTCTGTGGGGAGCAATGTGGTATAGTTGTTTTCTGAGGGGAGCAATGTGGTATAGTTGTTGTTTTCTGTGGGGAGCAATGTGGCATAGTTGTTTTCTTTCTGTGGGAAGCAATGTGAATAGTTGTTGTTTTCTGTGGGGAGCAATGTGGCATAGTTGTTGCTTTCTGTGGGGAGCAATGTGGCATAGTTGTTGTTTCTGTGGGGAGCAATGTGGCATAGTTGTTTTCTGTGGGGAGCAATGTGGCATAGTTGTTGTTTGCTGTGGGGAGCAATGTGGTATAGTTGTGTTTTCTGTGGGGAGCAATGTGGTATAGTTGTTTTCTGTGGGGAGCAATGTGGTATAGTTGTGTTCTCTATGGGGAGCAGTGTGGCATAGTTGTTTTCTTTCTGTGGGGAGCAATGTGGCATAGTTGTGGTATACGCGCGCGCAGGGGGGGGGGTTCCGAGTAATCACAAATTAACCTTGGTGCCTGGTGGGTACCTGTGATGAATATGGCTCAGAGGATGTAGCTGCCAATTTGCAGAATTGGAGATTGCCTGTCTCCAATACAAAAGATACTAAAACAGGGATATGCTGCAAAGGCGCTTATAACATCATGATCACTATCAGACCAAAAGGTATAAAATATATATATTTATTATACACATAAATAGAAATAGTTGTTCCCGGGAGTAAATAGATAATATCACATAACAATCATTAAGATCAATAAAATGAGAGCTAAATAACTGATAATGGCTGATAACAGAAAAACCTAAAATGAGATTCCAATAGTGTTAATTTGTGAGACTGGATATTGAATAAAAGTCACAAAGTGGAAATTAAATGCCCATGGTTGTTTTAAAGTAAACAGTGAATGTAGATATATCTTCCACAGTCATATAGATAACCCGCAGATGAGCTGAAGTTATAATCCTTAGTGGGGATAAAGATAGTAATGGAACAGTACGTAGGAGAAGTCCCTGGTTACTCACTACAATACAGTCCTCTGTGTCAGACTCTGGTCTGAATGTGTAGCGTAGTGTGTCCAGCGGCTGCTGAGCACGGTGTAATTTCCGGGCCATGGATAGAGGACCAGGGGAGCCAACTCCGTACAGTCGTACTCAGCTGACCGCCAGTCTCCTGTGTAAGTCCTGGGCCTCGCTGGGCCTCTGTAAGCAGGGTTTCCTTGAAGGTATGTGTGCTTGCTCCAGCAAGCTGACTAAACAACGCTCTGGTGTATAACGGGTGGCAGGTGGATGCTCCAGAATAGATGGCACCTGTAACTTCGATGTGTTTCCCCGTGGTATACGGCTTTATCAAAAAAGTACCTAGAAACCCCCCCTGCCGCCCGTTTCCCCATCGCCGGCCCGAGCAGCAGAACAATATTACTTTCCTTTTTTTTTGTAAAGAGATGACCTGTTATACTGGGCGGCTCAGCTGGGCTGGCTGTAGGGGGAGCTGCTGTGCACAGCCCCTCGCAGTCAGTTCCCATGGGCACGAGCAATGTGAGTGGATGAGAGCACCTGCCACTTGGTGACAGTTTCCCAGTGCTCTCGAGTCCTGGAGCCACACGTTGTAGGTAGGTGGCGGGTGGGGAGGCATTTAGGTGAGCGCTGCGGTGTGTGTGTGTGTTTAATGTGTGTGTCTGTGTCAGTGTATGTGTCTGTGTGTTTGTCTGTCAGTGTGTGTGTCTGTGTCAGTATGTGTGTAGGCTAAGGGGGGGGGGGGCGAGAACATGTAGACATGGCAGGAGATTCAGATCAGTCCATGTAGGAGTATGTAATACAACAGCTGCAATACTGCAGAGCAATTGTATAGCGGCAACTACTGAGGGCCCTGCATAGGGGGGCCACTATTGAGGGCACTGTATAAGGGGCACTACTAGGGGGTGCACTACAGGGGACACTGTATAAGGGGCACTACTGGGGGGAGGGGGTCTTTAATAAATCATGCTGGCTGTATTTACTTGCCTGCTGCATTCATGTTTTTTAGTGATAGAGGTGTGAGTGTGTACCCCATCATAGGCTGAGTGGTATATTTTACTGTAGTGGTCCTAAATCCTGAATAAGCTGATTTTATATATATCTTTTGACTGTCTGGATCCAGAGTGCCGGCATCCCGTACCCAACCTGAGAATTATATATATAAAACTGCCCTTCAAAATAAAAAAAATGAACATGCTGGAAACCCATTGTTGCCAGACTGTGTGTCATTATGTGTACTAATATATCTTTTATGCCAATGTGTATGTATTGTAATATACTCTATAACTATGCGTGTTTTTGCAAAAGTCACCAGGTGGGGTGGCCCGCACGGCTGTTGTGAAGTTACTTTGTTCTATAGCAGATGCTTCTTTACACATCCAGTAGGCGTCCCAAAGACATGCTGAAGCCAGGTAGCACATGGCAACCACAAGGCTGGTGAAGATCCCAGAATCACGAAGCAGCTGACCACCCACTCCTGCTCCCCGCTCAATCTTTGGCAGTTTTTAAACTAAACTAGACAGAGTGAGGGTGATTAGTCTCAAAATGAATAGGGTACCCTCTCCCCGTTCTGCCATTATCAAATATCTATAGCAAAGCCATCATTAACTAGCATAAATCCAGAATAACATGCCGGAGCTGGCCCCTAATACCCCGGAGCTACCGCACTGGGCAGTCGCACCTGATGCAACAACCTAGTTATGGCACTGTGTGTGGTTATCATTTCACACTCTAATATTAAAGTGGCTATAAGCCTTCAATAATATTAGATGTGTTGTACAGGGAGACGGGCAAACTGTCTGTACGTTTCCTTGAATGTTAGAGCTGCTCTGTTTACTTACTGTAGAAAAATATTCATAACTAACTTAATGCATCCTGAATCCTGCTAATATTTCTTTGAAACTGTCCAACTGGCTTGGATCAATAAATAAGCTGCCATGATAAGCACAATATGTTGCAGGATACTGTATGACCTCTTTTACTCACTTAGAAGTACAACTTTCCAAAAATTGAGATAATCAGTACAAAGCAATTCCATTAGCATGGTTTTTGTTCTTACTCATTCTTGACAATATAGTTACAGCCCTTTGGAAAACATTTTTAACAATATAGTTGATATTAACTTATATGTCATAATAAAATGTAAGAACCAGGAAAAACTCACAAGAAAATAGACCTAAATCTAATGCTGCTACCTAAAAGTATATATATATATATATATATATATATATATACATATATATATATATATATATACATATATATATATATATATATGTATGTATGTATGTATGTATGTGTGTGCAATAGTGGTAGGATGGCACTCCAAAGAAATTTGTAAAGCAAAGTTAATGTGTGAAAGAAATCACTCGCTGCAACGAGGGCTAAGTCCTGTCTTACTTAATTTATTTTTAATAGTACCGTTCATCTTCTCCACCTTGGTGCTGGCCTGCGGCCAGTAGGGGGTGTGAAGTCTACTATTAATACCCAACAGTTTACACATATTTTGGAAAACATCACCTGTGAAATGGTTACCCCTATCACTCTCAATAATTCTAGGGATACCGTATCTAAATACAAACTCCTGAACAATCTTCTTAGCAGTAAACGCAGCAGTATTAGTGGCAGCTGGGTATGCCTCAACCCAATTAGAAAACACATCAGTGCACACTAATACATACTTGAGATTCCTGCAGGGTGGTAATTGGATGAAATCAATTTGTATTACCTGAAAAGGTCCATCGGTCGGAGGAATGTGGGATGGCTTGGTAGGGATTGTTTTCTCAATGTTTTTTCCTCAAGCAGGTCAAACAGGACATTGCTCTCTTTTCCACTTGGGAAAAAAATCCCGGTGCACACCAGTATGCTCTCACCAATTTGCACATACCTTGTTTTCCCAAGTGAGGCAGACCGTGCGCTGCCTCAGCCAGGCTTGGGTGGTACGCCTTGGGAGCCATTGGCTTACCTGGTCGCCCCTGTGTCAACAAGAATGTGTAGTACCAGCTACATCAATTAACATTACAGGTTCTTCTCTAACATCCCAAATTAACCTGACTGACTGTAGACTACAGGTGTGACCTGACCCCTAGAGCTGACTATCTTCCAGCAAAGCATTCACTGCTGTGACATGAGCAGATGATGGCTGGAATTGTCCTTTCTGTGGTGGGTGCCCCTTCTGTGGGTATGTCGGTGTTCCCTGGTTTGGCGTTTCCCATTTCCTAGCCTTACAGATCTTACTTATGTGGCCCTCCTGGTTACATCTATAACACCTTCGTAGTTTACGTGTTGTAAAAGGTTGTTGTTGTGTGGATTGGGGAATGAGGAAAAATTGTGGTTGTGTATAGGGATAGGGGTTGTATGGGATGGGTATATTGTGCCTGAGTGTGGTAAGAGTGCTGCGGTGTTATTTGCATTCCGTCCAGAGCTTGGATACTAACAGCCATTAGTTTCTCGCTCTGCATTTCTCTCTCATTCCTAAAGATGTTTTTATCATCTTCAATTGTCGATTCCCTGAGTGTGTCTACTGTAACTCCCCTCCACCCAGGAAGTGAGGTCTGAACCCTGGCTTTTAGAGTGTCCTTAAGACCATCCATAAGCACTTGTCATTTCTCTGTGATGTGTGTTGTCTTTTATGTCCTCTATACCTGTGTATTGGGTAATAGTATGCAGCGCTCTGGTAAAAAATTCTGCTGCAGACTCACTCTCTTTCTGCTTAATCATGAATATTTTACTCCAGTTAACAATTAATGGGAAAAATATAGCCAATTGGGTGACAATGTGGGTTATATTGTCCTGATTACCTGTATCAGTTATGGGACTATCTCCATCCAATACACAAGCCGTGATAAACTTTTTCACGTTGGTATTGTGTGGAAGACATGCCTATAATACCACTCGACAATCTTTATTGGTTGGCTCATGAGCATTACCTAAATCTTTTACAAATCTCTGGCACTTTGCTAGTTCTTTCCTAGGGTCGGGGAAGTCTGTCATTATAGAACGTAGTTCTGCTCTTGTCCATGGACAATGCATCGCTACATCCCTTGTGGCTACTACACCATGCGCGTCTGGATTCCCATTGGGAACAGTTATTGTCCAGACAGGATGGATGCCTTCCATAATGCTACCTTTGGCCTGATTACCTAGTTGAGGGTCCAGCCTACTGCTACTACGTATGGTATTAGTAATCTCCGCTACTGTTAAAGCGGGTGTTAATACTTCTTCTACGGGTGGGGCTACCTCCATTTCTGGTACTAGAGGGGCAGCTACCTGTGCTTGCTGTGGTGGTACATTTAACATATGTGCAACATGGGAAAGAGTGGACATCACAACAGGTTCATCATCTGCATCATATACATGTTCCTTATAGTTACTTAGAAGTGGGTACAAATTACCTGTTAAATATTTCTGGGTATTTAGATCGACTGTACCTACACCCCCATCTGCAAAGGGCGGTGGTGGTGCACGTGCACTACTGACATTAACTTCCGCAACGCTACTTTGCTGTGCGTGCGCACTACTTTGCGGCGCGCACGCAATGCTATTTTTCGGCGCGTGCACACCGCTAAGCCACATATCCCCCTCGTGCTGCCACAACTTCAAGCAATTGTTAATCTTTGCCCTTTTCTTCAAAAACTTCACTAAACATATACTGTCTCTGAGATTGTTCAGAACCTCCGAATCAAAGCTACCAATCTTAGGAAAAGGTGTCCTACTTTTCTTGGTCATTTTGACCCATATGACGCAGTACGCTGTAGTGTACGCACCATACTTTTTAAACATAACATACCTGGCCGATCCTAACAGCCCTTCCATCTGCAGCACATCATCGATCATTACTAGAGATGGCTTTGCACTCATCTGGGAAAACGCTTAGCAATTTCTAGAGAATTTTGATTGATGAACGATTTTTAGAGAGTAACGTTCACTCACTCCCTCCCGTTATACCCAGCTGACCCGCCTGGCATTACAGTCGGCCTGCACAACTAGGAGCAGACTAACCACCTATTGTAAATTATTTTACTTGCAGCCAGCCGTATTAAACCAAGCTTCAGCCGCTCGCTCCTTCGTGCTATACCCCACTTCACCGCTATGTTATGATCCGTGTGTATACACGAGGAGTAAAGTAACCGCCTAGCGAATTATTTTACTTGTGGTAAATGTAACCCAAGCTTCACCACTAGCTTCCTACTTTGAGTTTACTTTCACTAGTAGCATGTAGAAGTTCCAATAACCCCTACCCTTGCCAGCAGTTTCACTCCCACGACACCCACTTCACAATCACAATTTATATAATAATGTGGTCCGATCGCATTGCCCAAGGAACCTAACTGATCAATGGACTTTGCGATTAATGGATGCCGGACCAAAAAACCCCTCTGTTTCTCGATAACCAAAATGTACCTGCTTTGTACACTGGCCCAGTAGTTTGTACTGCCCCGTCGGGCACCTACCAAGTTTACACTGAGGTTTAACAGACAGTAACCTCCACTTACAGTTAACAGTAGCCTCTACTTTGCAATAACATGTTTCAGTTATACACTCCTTTTCTGCGCAGAAAGTAAAAACCTTTTTCCCTTAATATGGCAGAGTAATTCAGAGGTTTTAACAAGCAATCACGCTATACATAAATGACCGCTGAACACGTGGCAGCAATACAGGAAATGTGCATACGCTATTGTGCGACTTCCCTTTTTAACACTAACCTTTATCAACGAAGGAAAACAAACTTTTTCCTTCCTAGTCCCTGGATTCTAATCAGCGCTCCTTTAAACTGACACAATAACAGATAGCGGTCTCTCAGCATCAAGTGGTAGCAGGTTTTCGAAGGCACAATGCGTTCTTTCCTGCGTATGGTGCCTCCACCCTTTGCTGAGAGATCGATAACCACGTGTTACCGTGTAAATTGGTAGCGTGATCTCACTCTATGAGCCCCAAACTATGAATACCTAATGATTTATACACCCTAAATGTCGCTATTTAGTGTTATAAGTCGCACAATAAATAATTGCTTTCCAAACTTTAATTGTGGTTCCAAAGCACAAAAAGATATTATTGACCAAAAAGCATATAGTTACACGCTGTGATCTAAATACAATTAGCGCAAACAAATTATAAAATCACTAGGTACAGTCGAATACATACGTATGCACTCTGGATCCAGATTTCCTGCATCAAAGGTGAAGCCTCCATCAATGGAAAGAAAATGATGACTAACTATTAGATTCAGAGTGCCTGTTTATGTACCCTTACAGAGATAGGCAATACAATAGAACAAGTTGGCATAATCCCATTGGTTCTTCTTCCTGGTTCTTCTGTTACGATGCAGTTTATAGGTCAGTTTGTATTGTAATAGTTCAGCCTCCAACAGCTCTTTGTGTCCGTTTTACAGAGTACATTTCAATGCCTATCTCTCTATGATCCATAATTTGCAGACACATGTTGCGATTTCCTCGCCGATGGAACTGGAAATCTGCAAATAAACAGTGGTTTAAAATAGCACCAACACGGTCTGCTTATCATGTACTAAACCTGAGATCTTAAATACAGTTGCTTAATTACATAATTAATAATGGATAAAACCTTGGATATTAACCTTAATGCTAGGGAACCTTTATATGTAAGTGTGCAAAGTGTAAGTGTAGGGATATTAAGAAAAGACGCTAGTTAGCGTTGTGCGGCTAGGTGTTTGTGGAGTACACCGTGGTACGTGTTTTGCAGGATTGTTCATATTATATGTTTTAGTAAATGTATGTATTTATAAAATGAGAACTTTTAACATTGTTCTATTGCCTGGGAATCGCACGACGCTAAATAATTATATCGCCGTATGTACTGATATTGTGTGAGATTCGCTAAAATGACGCTGGGCAGCCATTCGCAAAATGGCATCTTGTTGCCATTCGCAAAATGTCGTCGTGCGGATTTTAATTTTAACAGGTTCTGTCTCAGCCAATCATCCGGCTTCGACAATATATATATATATTATACAGTGCTATTTTGCTTTTTTCAGCAAATACTATATATATATATATATATATATAGTCCAAATAGGTCCACAGTCTCGTCTTCAATAATAAATTGCTGGGGTGACACACCCATATGG
Organism: Taudactylus pleione; assembly: GCA_031769625.1. Taxonomy (NCBI): domain Eukaryota; kingdom Metazoa; phylum Chordata; class Amphibia; order Anura; family Myobatrachidae; genus Taudactylus; species Taudactylus pleione. The sequence goes on along the minus strand of JAUIMM010000177.1, from coordinate 13,019,029 downwards.
GATCACAATAATCATCTTCATGCAAAAGTAGAAAAAAAGGGGGGGTAGCACTCACTGGTGAGTGCTACCCCCCCTTTTTTTTCTACTTTTATATATATATATATTTATTTAATATACAGTATGTCAATTGTTTTTCTATAGCGCCACCCCCAGTAGCTCCACCCCCATTTCCTGAACCTTATTTTCCAGAAATATAGGCCCTGATTCAGAGCCGGACGCTCTGACAGAGCGCTCGCTCTGAATCAGGGCCGTCCTTCTTAATTTTTAGAGTGGCCTCCTGGCCGCTCGTATAGCTCTGGGTGACCACAGGCCAGGAAAATGGTCACGATGGTCAAGACCATCGCGACCATCGGGCTTGCGACGAGACCCTTGTGGTAGGGTCTCGTTGCCGCAAGCCCTGGAGTGCTTTCGGCTCTATCAGAGCCGATAGCACTCCCACTGACATCACTTGTGATGTCAGTGGGGCCGGCCCCAGATGGTAGGCGTTCCCATGAGAACAGTTTCAATATGTGCCTCCCACTTTTTAAGGGACCAAAAGTAATGGGACTATCAACTCAAAAGCTATTTCATGGACAGGTGTGAGCTATTCCCTCGTTATTTTATTATCAATTAAGCAGGTAAAAGGTCTGGAGTTGATTCTAGGTGTGACATTTGCATTTGGAATCAGTTGCTATCAACTCTCAATATGAGATCCAAAGAGCTGTCACTATCAGTGAAGCAAGCCATCTTTAGGCTGAAAAATCAAAACAAACCCATCAGAGAGATAGCAAAAACATTAGGTGTGGCCAAATCAACTGTTTGGAACATTCTTAAAAAGAAAGAACGCACCGGAGAGCTCAGCAACACCAAAAGACCCGAAGACCACGGAAAACAACTGTGGTGGATGACAAAAGAATTATTTCCCTGGTGAAGAAAAACCCCTTCACAACAGTTGGCCAAATCAAGAACACTCTCCAGGAGGTAGGTGTACATGTGTCAAAGTCAACAATCAAGAGAAGACTTCACAAGAGTGAATATAGTGGGTTCACCACAAGATGCAAACCATTGGTGAGCCACAAAAACAGGAAGACCAGATTAGAGTTTGCCAAACAACATCTAAAAAAGCCATTACAGTTCTGCAGCAACATCCATTGGACAGATGAGACAAATATCAACTTGTACCAGAGTGATGTGAAGAGAAGAGAAGGAAAGGAACTGCTCATGATCCAAAACATACCACCTCATCAGTGAAGCATGGTGGTGGTAGTGTCATGGCGTGGGCATGTATGGCTGCCAATGGAACTGGTTCCCTTGTATTTATTGATGATGTGACTGCTGACAAAAGCAGCAGAATGAATTCTGAAGTGTTTTGGGCAATATTATTTGCTCATATTCAGTCAAATACTTCAGAACTCATTGGTCGGCGCTTCACAGTGCAGATGGACAATGACCCGAAGCATACTGCAAAAGCAAACAAAGAGTTTTTTAAGCCTAAAAAGTGGAATGTTATGCAATGGTCAAGTCAATCCCCTGACCTGAATCCGATTGAGCATGCATTTCACTTGATGAAGACAAAACTGAAGGGAAAATGCCCCAAGAACAAGCAGGAACTGAAGACATTTACAGTAGAGGCTTGGCAGAGCATCACTAGGGATGAAACCCAGCATCTGGTGATGTCTATGCGTTCCAGATTTCAGGCTGTAATTGCCTGCAAAGGATTTGCAACAAAGTATTAAAAAGTGAAAGTTAGATTTAGGATTGTTTAGTTTGTCCCATTACTTTTGGCCCCTTAAAAAGTGTGAGGCACATATAGAAACCGTTGTAATTCCTACACCGTTCACCTGATTTGGATGTAATTACCCTCAAATTAAATCTGAAAGTCTGCAGTTAAAGCACATCTTGTTTGTTTCATTTCAAAGCCATTGTGGTGGTGAATAGAGGCCAAAATATGAAAATTCTGTCAATGTCCCAATATTTATGGACCTGACTGTATATATATACATATATATATATATATATATATATATGTATATATATATATATATATAATTATGTGAAGCGTGTGCCCCGGCTGTGCATTACCCCCTTCCCCAGTAAGAGCCTGTTGCTGGTTGATGGAAATATGGGGGAACCCTACACATTTTTTTCCCCATATTTCCTCAACTTAGACCGACTCAGTAGCCCATTGCTGGTTCATCAAAACACGGGGGACCCCCATGCCATTTGTCCCATGTATTTCCTGAACCAGGACCGAATAAAAAAGCCCAGTGCTAGTTATGCTTGAGAGTGGGGATCCCACGCCATTTTATTTTATATTTTTTACACTTATTTTCTGCACTATACACACATAACAGCCTGCACGGATCACACTGATCTGTGCAGGCTGCATGTTCAGGTGTGTTTGGCTGCAGTCAGACACAGGAAACAAGGTTGAGAAAACACGATCTCATACACCACTGCAAAACACGATTCAGTAAAATATGATTTTTGGAAAATTTGAGTGTTTCAACTGTGTCCCTGCGAAGCTGAGGTCTACTTGGGTGATACTGAGCACACCGGCTAGTAGATATACATAAATATATATATAATATATATATATATATATATATATATTATATATATATACTGTATGTATATATATATATAAATCTATATATATATATATATATATATATATATATATGTATATATGTACAGGAAATTTGTTTTGTTGCATTGCTATTCCAGTTGTGAATGTGATTGTCTCATGTAATATCAGGATATCCGCAAAATCATTTTTTTTTACAAAGTGATGCTTTCCTTAAGGGTTTATCACCAAAATCCCAGCAATAGGTATTTCTAGAAAAAATCATGTGCGCATAATGGAAGAGAATTGTAAACTTTATATGGATAAAAGTATCATAAAAAGGTACATTTAAGTAAAAATTAAACAGCTTATCACAAGCCTGGTAACAACGTGGGTATCCACAACTCTGATCACAGCCGATGTTAGTGTTTCCTTGCTCCGCTCTGTGGGGTCTATTCAGTATGATATAACTGACGTAAAAAATTCGGAAACACTCGTTTCTGCATTAAGCTTTTGCCCTATTCAGCAATGTGTATATGGAGAATATGCCGTTATTATCTTCTCCATATTTTCCTAATTCGCAGAGTACTGCACTGTAGGGATCAGCGATTGATCTCTATAGTGCTTTAATGCTTTTTGCTATTCAGCAAAGCAAAAAGCGTTAAATCACTCCTAAAATATTTCATTTATATAATGCCATTTCAGAATGGCGTTATATGAAGAAAATACTTAAATATCCCGAAAACTTCAGGGACAGAGGGAAATTCTCTCTTAAGTGGCTGCAGCATCTTGTAAGCCCACCCAGTCTCCGGTAGGTATGTCCACCTAGAGCCTTTTAAACCTGTCGAAACTGATTGATATGTGTGTATACTGGCTTTATACTAGCCTGTATACATGTATATTTATGTGCGATTATATTTAACATTTATATATAAATGTTAAATATAAAAGCACATAAATACACATGTATACAGGCTTATATAAAGCCAGTATACACACATATCAATCAGTTTTGGGAGACTGGAGCTGTACTTACCCCGTCAGCGGTCACCGCAAGCAGGGACGGAGACTGTTCCCGAGCGCATGACTGAGTATGCGCAGCGGTACAAACAGAAGGGATTGTTTTTGGAATCCCGAAAACAATCCCTTCTGTGACATTGCAGGGACAGCGTGTTAGCGGAACCACTGTCCCTGCAAAAAATATTGCTGTATAGCAGCCATATTTTATCATACTTGATAAAAACTCGTGACGATGTTGCCCCATAATATTCTGGGCAACATCGTCACTCTTGCTGAATAGACCCCTGAAGCATTAAACAGAGCTTCCCAGTAAGCCGACAGGGACTTTTTAGAACACAGCCGTCAGCGGGTGAGTTCCACACCTCGCTATGGAGTCCGTCTACAAAGTAGTTATGGTCACATGAGTTACCATCCCAGGCATGCCCAGACGCGTTTTGTCATCAAATACTTTGTCATTGGTTGTGTCTACGTGCCCTATTCACTACCTTAAATATCATCATGTAATACAAAACACTTTGTTTCAATTTTCACATAATCACAATTACTTTTGTTTAACAGACTCTGCCATTACAGGTACATAAAATGTCCATTAATAGAACCTTGAAACAGATTACATATAACTTTTATCTAAGAACTTTTAAGGAGCACTTTGCGGATATATGTCTATTCTTTTTTATAAAAGCCGCATTTTTGAGTATCTATAAGCCAATTTTTATAAGCCAATTTTTTATATATATACCAATGGTGAAAAGAATGATTATTATAATCAGGAAACAATCCCACAATGATACTCATTTTTACAATTGTTCTAGAAACCTCCAAAAAACTACATTAACATAACAACATCATGCAGAGGACTCAATTTACCTTTACTATTTTAATCCAAATCTATATTGTTAGGAGAAGTCTGGCCAGAAGTGGTCTTCATGGAAGAATTGCAGCCAAAAAGCCATACCTTCGACATGGAAACAAGGCCAAGCGACTCAACTATGCACGAAAACATAGGAACTGGATGTTAAATATTTGGCTGTAACAGAAGGTAGTTTGTTTGCCGAAGGGCTGGAGAGCGGTACATTAATGAGTGTCTGCAGGCAACAGTGAAGCATGGTAGAGGTTCCTTGCAAGTTTCGGGCTGCATTTCAGCAAATGGAGTTGGGGATTTGGTCAGGATTAATGGTGTCGTCAATGCTGAGAGAAACGGGTAAGTACTTATCCATCATGCAATACCATCAAGGAGGCGTCTGATTGGCTCCAAATTTATTCTGCAGCAGGACAACGACCCCAGATAATAGTCTGTCTGGGATTACATGAAGAGACAGAAAGATGTGAGCAAGTCTACATACACAGAAGATCTGTGGTTAGTTCTCCAAGATGTTTGGAATCACCTCTCTTCCGAGTTCCTTCAAAAACTGTGTGCAAGTGTACCTAGAAGAATTGATGCTGTTTTGAAGGCAAATATTGATTTGATTTAGATTTCTCTTCTGTTCATTTACTTTGCATTTTGTTAATTGATACAAATAAACTATTAGCACTTCTATTTTTTAAAGCATTCTTACTTTGCAGCATTGTCTCCACACCTGCCTAAATCTTTTGCACAGCACTGTATATATACTGTATATACATATACACACTTACACTTACCATCAGCGGAAAGATGCAATGCACCAGCTCTTGTTGGGGGAGGGGCCAGATGAATTGAATCAATTGGTAGAGAACACATCCAAAATGACACCCATGAATCACAGTATTATGCCACGAGGAGGCGGGTTGCAATTGTGGTATGTCAGGGGGGTTTTCTAGTTACTGAGAACTCCCCTGTATGTACCACTCATTCTTGTGCTTTGTATGGTAAATGTTGAAGATAGGTTGACTTGGAGTTTTAAAGTATTTCAAGTGGACTGTATTAGTTCATTAAAGTGCTTGTTTACTCAATGGATAATTAATGTCCTGCGGCACCAGAAATGTTTCTAAATACAAATGGGTAAGAATTCTTGGGAGCTGTTATACTTTATTTGGCAGTTATTATGTAAATTAACTGTTATTCTTTAAAGTAATGTGCAAGTAATTACAGATGTAAGAAGGGAAATGACTTCAGCAAGTTTATTTTTTTACACAAAGTGTGCAACAGTACAAGATCCTCCTGCAAGTAGCCGGACAAACCAGAGCATTCCAATGGCTCCGTATCATAGTATTCTAGTGATAAGGGTTATTTTCATTTGCAGTTTTCAGGGCCGTTGCAAGGTAGCTTACTATCTGTTTTGACTTTTACCTGAGCTTGGCGGAAAGTTTCATAAATATAAGTAAAGTATTATGCAACAACCCTAACAATATTTTAAGATAATGGAATTGCTGAGTGCATATTTCACTGTGCATACGGAAACACAAAAAAGTTATACCCTGTGTAATGGAGGGGGGATGCAGTAAGTGGTGCTTACCCGTCACACCCATGTTCACCATCATGACACTTTTCTAAGTGCCAGATTAACAACAGGGCAGATGGGGTGGTTACCCCACAGCCCCCACGCACAGAGGAGCTGCACACATAGCAACACCACTGTGGCATAAGTGAACTGGGGTTTCTGTGTGGCATACTCTGAACTGGGGCACTGCAGTGTGTTTACATACAATACTTACTATGGGATAAGAATGTAGTCAGGAGGCCGGCGGTCGAAATGAAGACTGCCGGCCTCCTGACAGTGAAATCCCAGCATGGGACTAATGACAGGCGTCTAAATACTGATGCCTATCATTAGCCCCACGCCCAAATCCTGACATTCCCAAGCTAAACTTCCTCGGATATTATGTGTCACCGAACAGAACAATAAGGTGGTGTATTAAAATGGCATTCAATTTTAGTGACCACCGAAAGTGTTAGAATAGTAATAGATAAATAAATAACAAAAGAAAAACAACATTTACACATATATCCACAATATGTGTCACCAGATGCGCAAGGACCTAACCTCATCTATTGCCGCACAACAAATCTATCCAACTAGGTGTAGTGCACTATTATATCCATTGTCTCCTAACCAACCGCTGTGCAATTGCTATATAAAGCAACACAATACTCAAGTGAAATATGTTACAGAATACAGAGTTAAATCACAAAGTAGTTTAAGATAACACAAATTAGATAGCACTTACATGCAAGACAGTGCTTTGCCATTAGATTATTGCTGAACTCAACACAATATGATGGGCCTGGGGTCTGCACTTGGTTGAGGCTTGGGTCCTAGAGTCTGGGGCTGGGCCTAGGATGTAGAGCCTGGGGCTGGGCTGTGGTTTAGTGTCTGGGGCTGGACAGAGGCCTGAGTGGAGACCGTGCCAGAAGCTGGAGGCAGACCTAGTGCCTGGGTTTGAGTGAAATTCTAGTGCCTGAGGCTGAGCTGAAGCCTAGGCATGGGCCTTGGTTCTTAAAGCTGAAGTCCAGTTTGGCTTGGAGGAGGGTGAAGTCTGGAGCCTAAGAGGCTCAGGATTTGGGGGCCTAGAGCTGGTTTATAGGCTGGAGAATATGGCCTGGGACTGGGGTCTATGGTCTGGGAGAGGGCTTTAGCTTGGGTCTAGAAATAGTGTGTGGACTGGATATGGAGTCTAATTGTGAAACAGAGCCAGGTACTGGGAACTGGACTCAGTGATGGACTGGTGACTGGGCCTGGGGACTATTATGTAAATACACATACCAATTATTTGGTCCCAATGTTATCTCCTCCCCCTAGTCAGGGCACCCATTTGCTATTCTTGGGTCTTCTTACCTTCTGGGCACTCTGCTGAAGGCACACTGGGAAACTCCTCTGAAGGCACCCCGGGACACTGCTGTCTCTCCAACTCATGGTCTTTGATTCAAAAATCCTCTTGTTCTCACAGGGAGAAGTTATTCTTACAGCTGTTCTCTAGGGGTGGGAACATAGGATGGCGGCACGCAAATGGTGCATCAAATGATGTCACAGTCCATCCGACATGGAGGTATGCTGCCAGTATCAGACTATGCCGATCCTGGTCCTCACACTTGCCTGCTCTTTTCTGTTTCCTCCTTGTATGATCCATTCAGTTAAACACTAATAACTGAATGAATAATGGAATAACTTTTCACTTAAAAAAGAATTATTATCCTTTTGACCTAATTTTCATTTAAGATATTTGTTGCACAAAGACTGCTAATTTATGTATAATGTAAAATAAAATTTTCTATTTTGATTTAATATACTGTAGCACTCATTTACTGGTGGTTATCTTTGTTATATGTAAAATAAGTGGATTATAATGTTGTAATTATTTATGTATAGATGTACTGTATTTTAGTGTTAATGTAATATTAGTAACCAGCAGTGGCTCCAGCCCTCTTACCTGAGGGGGTTTGCCGCCGCTGCTGGTTCCTGGTGCCTGCGCAATAGATCTGGCAGGTGCCGGGACCAGCACATGTGCATGAACGGCCCTGGCACTGCGCATGCGCATAACACTGGCTTCTGGGGGCTGAATAGACTGCAGCCCTAAGAAGCCGTATAGGGCTGCCCTAAAGGCAGAGCAGTGGCTTTCACTCTCTGCTGATTGTAGCCTGGACTGGTAGTCCCAGGGGGAGGAGACACCTCCCCCTGGGGCTGCCTGTCCTGTGCGTGACTGGCAGGTGGCGATTCCAATGGGAAGCCACATCCAGTCACAGTGTAGCCAGTGCAGTTATAGACGGTCGGGATGCTGCTGGTCAGAATACAGACAGCGGCATTTCAACAGTCATAATCCCGACACCCTTAGGCATGTAAGGTAGGAATAACCCTTACCCCTACCCCTAACCCTCCCTCCCTGGTGCTTAACCCTAACCTCCCCTCTTAGTGACTAACCCTAATCTCCCCCTCCCTGGTACCTAACCCTAACCCTCCCTCCTTAGTGCCTAACCCTAACCTCCCATGTTAGTGCTTAACCCTAACGTCCCCCTCGACGGTGCCTAGCCCTAATTCTCCCTGCTTACTGCCTAACCCTAACCTCCAATCTTAGTGTCTAACCCTAACCTCCCCCTGCCCTGTGCCTAAACCTAATCCCCCTATCCCCCGATACTTACCTTTGGGATGACGATGGTCGGGATTCTGGTACCGGGAACCTGACGCTGTCTGGATTTTGGCACCGGTATTTGGACCGTCGGAATCCTGCACGCCAGGATGCTGACTATATCCCCTCTGAGACACCAGAGGCTTATAAGAACACCAGCTTTTATAAACAGACCTCAAGCAAACATCTGTTGAACTATCTGAGAGCAGCAATAACACAGATCTAGTAATATTGAATGCAGCAATAACTTGGAGTTACAATTCTCAACAATAAAGGCAATTAAATTGAGTGGCTATAACATTATCTAATCCAGGGACTGCAAACATCATATATCCTCAAGGGACATAATGAGTATCATTAAATCTATCCCAAATCCTGTGAGGACTATTCTAGCTAGGATCTGAGAGAGCAAGGATAGTATAGAGGCAAAACACAAATTCATCATTCAACGGATATAGACTATCTCAAGTATCGTCAGCATTTAATTTTGTTAAAAATCAAATATTCTACTACCTAAAAGAACTAAACTAAGCTTCAGAGTTAAATACAGGACTAATCACTAATTACTGGAAACGTTTAGAAGCAGTTATTGCTGCACAAGGCGGTCATACCAGATACTGAAAGCAAAGGTTCACACACTTCTGACACTCACAGATATGTGATATTGGATCACTTTCGTCAAAAAAAATAAATAAGCATGTCTAATTTTTTTGTCTCATTTGTTTGATTTGTTTCTCTTAAACTACTTTTAGGACTTGTGTGAAAATCTGAGGTAGTTTTAGGCCAAATTTCAGCAGAAGTATAGAAAATTCTGAAGGGTTCACAAACTAATATGACTAATATCTTTGGCTTGGGTGAAGGCACTGCAGTACACCCAGACAAGAGGAGACCTGCACTACGGACATAGTAACCCATTCAAAATACCACGTGAGCCAGGGTTACAATTAGGGGTGAGCGGGTTCGGATTTCTGAAATCCGAACCCCCCCGAGCCCCCCCGATCCGAGTCCGATCCGAATCAGGCTCGACTTTTCCCGCCTGACTCGGATCTGAAATCGAGGCAAAACGTCATCATCCCGCCTTCCGAGTCTCGCGGGTTTTGGATCCTATATAAGGTACCCACGTCGGCGCCATTTTCTCACTCGGCTGTGGACAGTGAAGAGGGAGGGTGGGAGTTAGGGCTGTGTAGTGTAGTGTAGTGCTGCTGTTGTCCACTACTTCAAAGTCCATAGGGGCTGGCTGTGTTGTGCTGTGCTGCTGTTGTTAATAGGGGCTGTGTCCACTACTTCAAAGTCCATAGGGGCTGGCTGGACTGTGTTGTGCAGTCAGTTCTCCATAGGGGCTGTGTCCACTCCAAAGTCCTGTGCAGTGTCCCAGTCCTAAAGGAGTGCTGCAGTGTTGTCCAGGGGGTGCTCTGTCCATCAGGGGTGCTCCCCCCAAGTGCTAAAAAAATAATATATTTTCTGTGTTTGTGAATTGTGTGCGCAGTAGCCGCACGTGCATCAACAAAGTAGTGCCAAGCGTGCGCCTGTGTCATAAGTAAAGGGCCGGCTGGCTTGACCGTTAAGGGTGCTGTAACCCCCGAAAGTACACTCCAGTCCAAACCAAAAAAAAAATGATTTTCTGTGTTTGTGAATTGTGTGCGCAGTAGCCGCACGTGCATCAACAAAGTAGTGCCAAGCGTGCGCCTGTGTCATAAGTAAAGGGCCGGCTGGCTTGACCATTAAGGGTGCTGTAACCCCCGAAAGTACACTCCAGTCCATACCAAAATAAAAATTATTTTCTGTGTTTGTGAATTGTGTGCGCAGTAGCCGCACGTGCATCAACAAAGTAGTGCCAAGCGTGCGCCTGTGTCATAAGTAAAGGGCCGGCTGGCTTGACCGTTAAGGGTGCTGTAACCCCCGAAAGTACACTCCAGTCCAAACCAAAAAAAAATTTATTTTCTGTGTTTGTGAATTGTGTGCGCAGTAGCCGCACGTGCATCAACAAAGTAGTGCCAAGCGTGCGCCTGTGTCATAAGTAAAGGGCCGGCTGGCTTGACCGTTAAGGGTGCTGTAACCCCCGAAAGTACACTCCAGTCCAAACCAAAAAAAAAATTATTTTCTGTGTTTGTGAATTGTGTGCGCAGTAGCCGCACGTGCATCAACAAAGTAGTGCCAAGCGTGCGCCTGTGTCATAAGTAAAGGGCCGGCTGGCTTGACCGTTAAGGGTGCTGTAACCCCCGAAAGTACACTCCAGTCCAAACCAAAAAAAAAATTATTTTCTGTGTTTGTGAATTGTGTGCGCAGTAGCCGCACGTGCATCAACAAAGTAGTGCCAAGCGTGCGCCTGTGTCATAAGTAAAGGGCCGGCTGGCTTGACCGTTAAGGGTGCTGTAACCCCCAAAAGTACACTCCAGTCCAAACCAAAAAAAAAATTATTTTCTGTGTTTGTGAATTGTGTGCGCAGTAGCCGCACGTGCATCAACAAAGTAGTGCCAAGCGTGCGCCTGTGTCATAAGTAAAGGGCCGGCTGGCTTGACCGTTAAGGGTGCTGTAACCCCCGAAAGTACACTCCAGTCCAAACCAAAAAAAAAATTATTTTCTGTGTTTGTGAATTGTGTGCGCAGTAGCCGCACGTGCATCAACAAAGTAGTGCCAAGCGTGCGCCTGTGTCATAAGTAAAGGGCCGGCTGGCTTGACCGTTAAAGGGTGCTGTAACCCCCGAAAGTACACTCCAGTCCAAACCAAAAAAAAAATTATTTTCTGTGTTTGTGAATTGTGTGCGCAGTAGCCGCACGTGCATCAACAAAGTAGTGCCAAGCGTGCGCCTGTGTCATAAGTAAAGGGCCGGCTGGCTTGACCGTTAAGGGTGCTGTAACCCCCGAAAGTACACTCCAGTCCAAACCAAAAAAAAAATTATTTTCTGTGTTTGTGAATTGTGTGCGCAGTAGCCGCACGTGCATCAACAAAGTAGTGCCAAGCGTGCGCCTGTGTCATAAGTAAAGGGCCGGCTGGCTTGACCGTTAAGGGTGCTGTAACCCCCAAAAGTACACTCCAGTCCAAACCAAAAAAAAAATTATTTTCTGTGTTTGTGAATTGTGTGCGCAGTAGCCGCACGTGCATCAACAAAGTAGTGCCAAGCGTGCGCCTGTGTCATAAGTAAAGGGCCGGCTGGCTTGACCGTTAAGGGTGCTGTAACCCCCGAAAGTACACTCCAGTCCAAACCAAAAAAAAAATTATTTTCTGTGTTTGTGAATTGTGTGCGCAGTAGCCGCACGTGCATCAACAAAGTAGTGCCAAGCGTGCGCCTGTGTCATAAGTAAAGGGCCGGCTGGCTTGACCGTTAAGGGTGCTGTAACCCCCGAAAGTACACTCCAGTCCAAACCAAAAAAAAAATTATTTTCTGTGTTTGTGAATTGTGTGCGCAGTAGCCGCACGTGCATCAACAAAGTAGTGCCAAGCGTGCGCCTGTGTCATAAGTAAAGGGCCGGCTGGCTTGACCGTTAAAGGGTGCTGTAACCCCCGAAAGTACACTCCAGTCCAAACCAAAAAAAAAATTATTTTCTGTGTTTGTGAATTGTGTGCGCAGTAGCCGCACGTGCATCAACAAAGTAGTGCCAAGCGTGCGCCTGTGTCATAAGTAAAGGGCCGGCTGGCTTGACCGTTAAGGGTGCTGTAACCCCCGAAAGTACACTCCAGTCCAAACCAAAAAAAAAATTATTTTCTGTGTTTGTGAATTGTGTGCGCAGTAGCCGCACGTGCATCAACAAAGTAGTGCCAAGCGTGCGCCTGTGTCATAAGTAAAGGGCCGGCTGGCTTGACCGTTAAGGGTGCTGTAACCCCCGAAAGTACACTCCAGTCCAAACCAAAAAAAAAATTATTTTCTGTGTTTGTGAATTGTGTGCGCAGTAGCCGCACGTGCATCAACAAAGTAGTGCCAAGCGTGCGCCTGTGTCATAAGTAAAGGGCCGGCTGGCTTGACCGTTAAGGGTGCTGTAACCCCCGAAAGTACACTCCAGTCCAAACCAAAAAAAAAATTATTTTCTGTGTTTGTGAATTGTGTGCGCAGTAGCCGCACATGCATCAACAAAGTAGTGCCAAGCGTGCGCCTGTGTCATAAGTAAAGGGCCGGCTGGCTTGACCGTTAAGGGTGCTGTAACCCCCGAAAGTACACTCCAGTCCAAACCAAAAAAAAAATTATTTTCTGTGTTTGTGAATTGTGTGCGCAGTAGCCGCACGTGCATCAACAAAGTAGTGCCAAGCATGCGCCTGTGTCATAAGTAAAGGGCCGGCTGGCTTGACCGTTAAGGGTGCTGTAACCCCCGAAAGTACACTCCAGTCCAAACCAAAAAAAAAATTATTTTCTGTGTTTGTGAATTGTGTGCGCAGTAGCCGCACGTGCATCAACAAAGTAGTGCCAAGCGTGTGCCTGTGTCATAAGTAAAGGGCCGGCTGGCTTGACCGTTAAGGGTGCTGTAACCCCCGAAAGTACACTCCAGTCCAAACCAAAAAAAAAATTATTTTCTGTGTTTGTGAATTGTGTGCGCAGTAGCCGCACGTGCATCAACAAAGTAGTGCCAAGCGTGCGCCTGTGTCATAAGTAAAGGGCCGGCTGGCTTGACCGTTAAAGTGTGCTGTAACCCCCAAAGTACACTCCAGTCCAAACCAAAAAAAAAATTATTTTCTGTGTTTGTGAATTGTGTGCGCAGTAGCCGCACGTGCATCAACAAAGTAGTGCCAAGCGTGCGCCTGTGTCATAAGTAAAGGGCCGGCTGGCTTGACCGTTAAGGGTGCTGTAACCCCCGAAAGTACACTCCAGTCCAAACCAAAAAAAAAATTATTTTCTGTGTTTGTGAATTGTGTGCGCAGTAGCCGCACGTGCATCAACAAAGTAGTGCCAAGCGTGCGCCTGTGTCATAAGTAAAGGGCCGGCTGGCTTGACCGTTAAAGGGTGCTGTAACCCCCAAAGTACACTCCAGTCCAAACCAAAAAAAAAATTATTTTCTGGGTTTAGCCGCACGTATATATCAAATCGATATAACATAAATGGAGGACCAAACTTTCTCCGATAACAATAAAATAGAGAAAGATCAAGAACCACTTCCTCCTAGTGCTGAAGCTGCTGCCACTAGTCATGACATAGACGATAACATGCCATCAACGTCGTCTGCCAAGGCCGATGCCCAATGTCATAGTAGAGGGCACATACAATCCCAAATGGCAAAGTTCAGGAAAATGACCTTGAAAAAGACATTTAAATCAGCTGAAGAGAAACGTAAACTTGCCAATATGCCATTTACGACACGGAGTGGCAAGGAACGGCTAAGGTCGATCCCTAGTATGTTCATGACTAGTGGTTCAGCTTCACATGACGATGGAAGCCCTCCTCCCACTAAAAAAATCAAAAGAGTTAAGCTGGCAAAAGCACAGCGAAGAACTGTGCTTTCTAAGAAGATATCACAAATCCCCAAGGAGAGTCCAAGTGTGGTGGTGGTTGCGATGCCTGACCTTCCCAGCACTGGACGGGAAGAGGTGGCTCTTTCCACCATTTGCACGCCCCCTGCAAGTGCTGAAAGGAGCACCCACAGTCCACTTGCTGATATGCAAATTGAAGATGTCACTGTTGAAGTACAACAGGATGAGGATACTGGAGTAGCTGGCGCTGAGGAGGAAGTTGGCGAGGAGGATTCTGATGGTGATGTGGTTTGTTTAAATCAGGCTCCGGGGGAGACAGTTGTTGTCCGTGGGATGAAAAAGCCCATCACGGTCATGCCTGGGCAGAAGACCAAACATTCCACCTCTTTGGTCTGGCAATATTTCTATCCAAATCCGGACAACAACTGTCTTGCCATATGTACCATATGTAAAGGTGAAATAAGTAGGGGTAGGGACGTCAACCACCTAGGAACATCCTCCCTTATACGGCACCTGCAGCGCATTCATAAAAAGTTACTGTCAAGTTCAGAAACTTTGGCTAAGACCGTAAGCAGTCCAGGGACACCTAAATCCCGTTGTCCTGTTGTATCCAAGCGCCTGCAAACCACACCGTCAACTCCCTCCTCGTCAATTTCCTCCTTAGTCAGGATCGGAAGTAGTCCTGCAGGCCATGTCACTGGCATGACTGACTCTCCTATCCGGGATTCCTCTGGAGGATCCTGCATTGCTACGCCTACTGCTGCCGCTGCTGCTGTTGCTGCTGCTGGGAGTCGTTCATCATCCCAGAGAGGAAGTAGGAACACCACTACTTTTACTAAACAATTGACCCTCCAACAGTCCTTAGCGAGGAGGATGAAGTACGACAGCAGTCATCCTGAAGCAAAACGTATAACTGAGGCCTTGACTGCTATGTTGGTGTTAGACGTGCATCCGGTATCCGCCATTAGTGCAGTGGGATTTAGACAATTGATGGAGGTAGTGTGTCCCCGGTTCCAAATCCCGTCTAGATTCCACTTCACTAGGCAGGCGATACCGAGACTGTACAGAAACGTCAGAAAAAGTGTCCTCAGTGTCCTGAAAAATGCCGTTGTACACAATGTCCACTTAACCACGGACATGTGGACAAGTGGAACAGGGCAGACTAAGGACTATATGACTGTGACAGCCCACTGGGTAGATGTATCACCTTACGCAGCAACAGCAGCAGCGTCACCAGTAGCAGCATCTCAGAAACGCCAGCTCGTTACAAGGCAGGCTATGCTGTGTATCACCGGTTTCAGTAAGAGGCACACCGCCGACAACCTCTTAGAGAAACTGAGGGAAATCATCGCCCAGTGGCTTACCCCACTTAGACTCTCCTGGGGATTTGTGATATCTGACAATGCCACCAATATTGTGCGGGCATTACATCTGGGCAAATTCCAGCACGTCCCATGTTTTGCTCACACAATAAACTTGGTGGTGCAGAATTTTCTGAAAAGCGACAGGGGCGTGCAGGAGACGCTTTGGGTGGCCCGAAAAATTTCTGGCCACTTTCGCCATTCAGCGACTGCGTGCCGAAGACTGGAGCGCCAGCAAACACTCTTGAACCTGCCCCGCCATCACCTGAAGCAAGAGGTTGTGACGCGGTGGAACTCAACCCTCTATATGCTTCTGAGGATGGAGGAGCAGCAAAAGGCCATACAAGCCTATACATCCACCTATGACATAGGCAAAGGAGGGGGTATGCACCTGACTCAAGCGCAGTGGAGAATGATTTCCGTGTTGTGCAAGGTTCTCCAGCCCTTTGAACTTGCCACACGTGAAGTCAGTTCAGACACAGCCAGCTTGAGTCAGGTCATTCCCCTCATCAGGCTTTTGCAGAAGCAGCTGGAGAAAGTGAAGGAGGAGCTAAGACGGAGCAATTCCGCTCGGCATGTGGGACTTGTGGATGAAGCCCTTCATTCGCTTTGCCAGGATTCCAGGGTGGTCAATCTGTTGAAATCAGACCACTACATTTTGGCCACCGTGCTCGATCCTAGGTTTAAAGCCTATGTGGTGTCTCTCTTTCCGGCCGACACAAGCCTGCAGAGGTGCAAAGACCTGCTGGTGAACACACTGTCAGCTGAAGCGGAACGTGACACGTCAACGGCTCCTTCTTCATTTTCTCCCGCAACTGGGGCTGCCAGGAAAAAACTTAGGTATCCTAAGCAACCTGCTGGCAGTGATGCAGGGCAGGCAGGACCAAGTTTGGACATCTGGTCCGGACTGAAGGACCTGGCAACAATTTCTGACATGTCTACTGTCACTGCATATGATACTGTCACCATTGACAGAATGGTGGAGGATTACATCGGTGACAGCATCCAAGTAGGCATGTCAGACAGTCCATACCTGTACTGGCAGGAAAAAGAGGCAATTTGGAGGCCCCTGTACAAGCTGGCTCTATTTTACCTGAGTTGCCCCCCCTCCAGTGTGTACTCCGAAAGAGTGTTTAGTGCAGCCGGGAACCTTGTCAGCGAAAGGCGTAGGAGGTTGCTTCCACAGAATGTGGAGAAGATGATGTTCATCAAAATGAATTATCAGCTCTTCCAGGGAGACCAGCCTCCAGAAGGTACAGAGGGACCTGTGGTGGTGGATTCAAGTGGGGACGAGTTAATACTTTGTGAGGATGAGGATGTACACACTGAAGAGGGTGAGGAATCGGTGGATGAGGAGGATGAGGATGACATCTTGCCTCCGTAGAGCCAGTTTGTGCAGGGACACATTAATTGCCAGCTTGTTTTGTGGGGGCCCAAACGAACCAATCATTTCAGCCACAGTTGTGTGGCAGACCCTGGCGCTGAAATGATTGATTTGTTAAAGTGTGCATGTCCTGTTTATACAACATAAGGGTGGGTGGGAGGGCCCAAGGACAATTCCATCTTGCACTTCTTTTTTTTCTTTGCATTATGTACAGTTTGGGGCCTAGTTTTTCTAACTGCCATCCTGTCTGCCACTGCAGTGTCACTCCTAGATGGGTCACGTGTTTGTGCTTAGCATAGTCATCCAGCTACCTCGGTGCAACCTTTTGGACATGAAAACACTATTGTGAGGTGTGAGGTGTTCAGAATAGACTGGAAATGAGTGGAAATTAAGGTTATTGAGGTTAATAATAGCATAGGAGCAGAGAAACCAACAAATTCTGTGATTTTAGCTGTTTTTATGCTTTTTAAAAAAAAAATACAGATCCAAAACACAAAACCCAGAACCCAAAACACGGAAGGGTGGTTTTGGCAAAACCAATCCAGATCCAAAACACGAAGAAAGATCCAGATCCAAAACCAAAACACAAAACACGAAAAGTGGCCGGTGCACACCCCTAGTTACAATACATTTTGCTTTTTATATTTATATTAAGAATTGACAATGTTTACATTTGAAAAGGTTCATAGTTACATTACAAGTGAGCTCATTGCTTGAAAAAAAAAAGATAAAAGTGGGAAGACTTCCGATTTAATTTTTTTGCGTAAGGGCTATTACGGTAATTTCAGGAAAGAGACAGGAGACTTGTATCATCCTGATCTTCCTTCCTGCATCGTGAAGTTGGCCAGAACAGAAAAATGAGGACATTTCCAGGGTAAGGACCGTACTAGCTTAGGATTTGAACAGCTGATAACTATATGATAGGAGCGATATCAGCTATGCCTGGAATAGATATACATTAATGCATTGAAAAGTTAAATGCCCTAGGTTGCCATAGGTTTCCGACTCTTGGTCTAGAAATCCTTTATTTTTGTCCAAGGCAGCCTCACATTAGACCCAAGGTTCTCAAACTCGGTCCTCAGGACCCCAAACTGTGCATGTTTTCCAGATCTCCTCACAGAATCACAAGTTAAATGATTAATCACACCTGTGGATCTTTTAAAATGTGTCAGTGAGTAATGAATACACCTGTGCACCTGCTGGGTGACCTGGAAAACGTGAACTGCGTGGCCCCTGAGTTTGAGAACCACTGCATGAGACAATATGTCATCTGATCCGGCAGATCGAGCCAACATATCATCCACCTCGGCCAGTATGCACTATGACCGACCTTGCGTGCTCCCGCAGGGTTGTTCATTGCATGAACACATCGAGCCTACATGCAGCTCAGTCTGTCATTTGATGAACAACCCCATGCTTGTGGGGGTGGCTGGCGAGCGACATATCATGCGGTTGTTCACCAGATTGTGCGGTGTGTATAGACCACACGATATGTCGTCTGTCACATCGTGGGTTGGCTGGGTGCACAGGTCATCTAATGTGTGCCCAGCTTTAGGCAGCTGCCTAATGGAAGCATCAGCCCTGCTGCCTGCATGTTTATTTAGGGAGGAACCTCCTTCATAACTTGGCAACCAACTGTAGAAGAGTGAAATAAAGCATGTTGGACTTTTTTGTTTAAGTGGAAACACTCCTGTATATTATATACAATTGGTGTGAAATAGTGTCTTCATTTACTTTTAGGGTCCCCTACATTGGTTTATTGGGATGTAGTTAGTATGCTGGCAGACGGGATGAGGACAGTCAAAATCCCGACGTCGGAAGCCAAACCCAGGCTAATGATAGGCGTTGAAATCCCGACACCAGTCTATATCCTGATGGCGGTTTCTTGACAGCTGCCATCCCAAATGAAGGTACACCGGGGCATCTTAGCCGCAGGGGGGGATGGTTAGATTTAGGCACCAAGGGGGGGGGTTAGGGATAGGCTTTGCGGGTGTTAGGGTTAGGCACCACAGGGGGGGTTAGGGTTAGGCACTAAGGAGGGACGGTTAGGTTTAGGCACCAAGGGGGGAGGGTTAGGTTTAGGCACTAAAGGGAAGGGTTAGGGTGCAGGGTGGGGAGGTTTAGGGTGCAAGAAAGGAGGGTTAGGTGGAGAAGAGGAGAGGGTTAGTATACTTACCCGACTCCTCTCGGTTACCAAGCATCGGGATGCCGCTGTCGGCATTTTTACAGCAGGCATACCGAATACCGGTATTTCATACTTACATCAGTGTCTAATTAACTTAGGTTGTTGCTAAACTAGCAACATATGTTGTGTTGTTATATCTCTCTTCTATTATATTATTTATCTAATTTTTATTAAAGTGAATGTGAGAGAGAAAGAAGCTCAGGTGCTCATTTAGATAATGTTGATTTGTATGGAGAGTTGCAGGTGTGTAACACTTTACTGAATATTAAATAAGGACACAGGGTAATTAGAAGCTGGACTTTTCTCTATCTCTGCTCCAACATTTGCTTTGCTCCATGCACTACAGCTGCAGCACTGGTCTCTGCCTGCCCAATCTTCTGTCCCTCCTGCTTTCACCTGCCACAGACAGAATGGTAGGAGACATTGGGGTAGATGTATTATAGCGGCACTTAACGTGCCTCTTTACCGAGGCGAAGCAGGAAGCACTAATGATGAGATGTATAAACAACTCATCGGCCGGAGCGGGGGAGCGATAACTCCACCCTCCCGCGCTCCCCGCTATAGACCGTGGCGCATCAGCCTTTTGCTGATGCCCTGTGTCTCAGTCACGGCCGGCTCCACTGAGCATTTGCGGGATCTCGCAAGTATCGCAAGATCCCCCCATGCAGCCTGGAGTTGGCAGGCGCCACAGCAGGGACAGCGCTGTCCCTGCTGTGGGGATAGGGCAGCGCCAGGCTGTAGCTGTCGATAGCGACAGCTACAACAGGCCGAACGGTCAGGCGATCTGTCCGTTCATACATTGCATCCTTCTCGGCATCAGGTCCACAATTTGGCTGCATCTGTGACCGCATTGCAGGCTTGGTGAATATTGTGGATCTCCGCCCTATCTTTGGAGCAATATATGCGCCTGAAACCAACCAGATATCTGCTTCAACTCATCTGAATAGCCAGTATGAATTTTGTTGACATGCTCATGTAATGCCCCATTGGCACCCAGTTACACCCACTAATACGCATTTTCCACTGACCTGAAAATCCTGATTTAATACACGTGAACGCTCATCAACCTGGGATTTTGGTCAATGGAAATGGCTCCACCTGGGTCCAGTCACCCGGGAAGCCAACCTTGCTAGTGAGCAGGACCCGAATAAGACTCAGTGTAAACAGGTAACCCGGGTCATCCGACCCGGTACCTGTTTACAGCACAGGGAGAGCCACATTCCAGCGCAAGGAGATGATGTCATCTCTTAGCACCAACACTGCACCCGTGTGCGGTGTGAATGGTGCCGATCCGGGAATAAACCAGATCGGTGCTGCATTGGGAAAGGGTCCTGACCCAGTTGGAACTATGGGCCTGATTCAGAGCCGGACGCTCTGACAAGAGCGCTCGCTCTGAATCAGGGCCCTCCTACCTAAAATTCGAGCGGCCTCCTGGCCGCTCGCATAGCTGTGGGTGACCACCCACAGCTTATGCGAGCGGCCAAAAAGATGGTCGCGATGGTCAAGACCATCGCGACCATCGGGCTTGCGATGAGACCCTGCGGTAGGGTCTCGCTGCCGCAAGCCCAGGAGTGCTTTTGGCTCTATCAGAGCAGAAAGCACTCCCACTGACATCACTAGTGATGTTAGTGGGACCGGCCCCAGACGGTAGGCATTCCCATGGGAACAAGGGGGCGTGCTGTCAATCACCATCGATAGCACGCCCCCTTTGGTGCGAGACCCATAGCGACGGCTTGGCCGTCACTATTCGGGTCTCGCGCATGCGCACGACAGAGTTCCCTCCGTCGTGCGCATGCGCACTAGGGCACCATCGACCCGCTTGCGAGTGCTCAGCGCTCGCGAGCGGGTCTCAATCAGGCCCTATGTTCCAAATTTTGGGTCATACCCAGGACTTAAGTGGAAAAGAGGTATAAGATGATATATATATACTATTATGAACTCCTGTAGTTGTTCAAAATTGCTGTGCAGGCTCAGACGTGTATGCAGTTGCTATAAATCTATCCTCAAAGTCAACTTGCATGCAACCTTTAGTTAGGCAAGACTTTTCATTTTCATAACTTCTCTTCTAATTCTTGAAGCATTATGAAACAAGTGTAATAACAGAACACTATAAAGCTACATAATGGTTTTTATCCATATAAACACAGCAGACGTTCCCCAATAAAAACCTAATGAGCATAGCTTGCTATTTTCATGCACAATGTGCTTATTGGCAGTATGCTGCAGGTGTCTAGTGACATTAATGAGGATAATTGAATGGGGCCACTTCAAGTTTTGTGGTTTGTTAAGCGGTGGTTTCTGCACATAGGCTGTTAGGGTGACCTTGAGTGGAACATAAAACCCTGGAAATACTGTTGCTAAATTAACTGTTAATATTGCTCTAATGTGTGGGAAGCTTTTGAGATCATTAGCTAATATTGCTACTGGAATGATGCCTTTGGTATACCAATGCTCTACATCATCCTTTCCATAATCTTCCTTCAACTATTGGCCAAAGGCAGAATCTGCTTTAACCTTGGCTAAATTATATACACCAATAATTATTAAGAGACTAGAAATTATTGGATTGCAAACATGAGCCTATTGTATGTAGCGATCTATTTACATTAAAACAGCGATCTATTTACATTAATACACATGCATAAGCATTGATGTTAAACTGTATAAAAAAAACTTAAATGAAACTAGGATGAAATATTATGGCTGAAAGTTCTGATCTAGAAAATACTGCACTGACTTCACTATACAGTAAGTTTCCTGATAGTGCCATTAATTGGGTCAAAAATTGCTTCTATCCAACAGCAGTCCCACCATCATTGAATCCAGGCTGTTAATGACAACCTAAAATGTCAATAAGAAGAGCAGGAACTGACAAGTTTGATGGGTGCTGAGAAACATTTTTAACAGGTTGGGTATGGGATGCAGGCGCTTGGGATCCCAGCAGGCAGAATCCCGACGCCGGCATCCCAACAGGGTAAGATAACAACACCTGTTGGGTAAGTATCCTAACCCTCCCCCTACACTTAACCCTAAGTTTCCCTCCCCGCACCTTAAACCTAACATCCTCCCTAGTGCCTAACCCTAACCCTCCCCCCCTAGTGCCTAACCCTAACCATCCCCCCTTAGTGCTAATCCTAGTCATCCTCCTAGTGCCTAACACTAACTCCTAACCCTCCATCCAGGATGTCTATAGGGCAGAGAGAAGACATAATGACTATAGGACAGAGAGGATGCAGGATGACTATAGGACAGAGAGAAGACATAATGACTATATGATAGAGAAGAGGCAGGATGACTATAGGACAGAGAGGAGGTAGGATGACTATAGGACATAGAGGAGGCAGAATGACTACAGGACAGAGGAGGCAGGATGACTATAGGACAGAGAGGAGGCAGGATGACTATAGGTCAGAGATGAGTCAGGATGACTATAGGACATAGAACAGTCAGGATGACTATAGGACAGAGAAGATTATATAGTGCAGAGAGGAGGTAGGATGACAATGGGGCAGAGAGGAGGTAGGATAACTATAGGGCAAAGAGGAGGCAGGATTACTATAGGGCAGAGAGGAGGCAGGATGACTATAGGAAAGAGAGGAGGCAGGATGACAATGGGGCAGAGAGGAGGTAGGATAACTATAGGGCAGAGAGGAGGCAGGATGACTATAGGGCAGAGAGGAGGCAGGATGACTATAGGGCAGAGAGGAGGCTGGATGACTATAGGACAGAGAGGAGGCAGGATGACTATTGGGCAGAGAGGAGGCAGGATGACTATAGGGAAGAGAGGAGGCAGGATGACTATAGGGAAGAGAGGAGGCAGGATGACTATAGGGAAGAGAGGAGGCAGGATGACTATAGGGCATAGAGGAGGCAGGATGACTATAGGACAGAGAGGAGGCAGGATGACTATAGGGCATAGAGGAGGCAGGATGACTATAGGACAGAGAGGAGTTAGGATGACTATAGGGCAGAGAGGAGGCAGGATGACTATAGGACAGAGAGGAGGCAGGATGACTATAGGACAGAGAGGAGGCAGGATGACTATAGGGCAGAGAGGAGGCAGGATGAATATAGGGCAGAGAGAAGGCAAAATAAATAGAAGGCATAGTAGGGGCAGGATGACTATATGACAGAGAGTGGGATGTAGTCAGGATCCCAACAGTCAGGATGCTAACGGTCATAATATTGACAGCAGCATCCCAACTCTCAAAATAGTGACAGATTGCAGAGGTAAGTATTAGGGTTAGAGAGAGGCTTAGGGTTAGTTTAGGGTTAGGGGGAGGGTTAGGCTGCAGGAGAGTTAGGGTTAGGCTGCGGGAAGGGTGGGTTATGGGGAGGTTTAGGATAAGAGTTACAAAACATACCTAAATCCATAAGGATGCTGCTGACGGTTTTCTGACCATTGGGATCCTGACCATCCCCATAGAGGAGCTCGGATGACTACAGGACAGAGAATATAAGGTAGAGGATAAGCGGGATAAATATATATGGCAGAGGAAGGGCAGGATGAACATAGGGCAGAGGAGATGCAGGATAAACCTCAAACACAAAGGTTTTGCACAACAGAAGCTAAAAGTATATATGATACTATAGATTGCAGATTAAATCTCCACATTCAAATCTTTGAGGATAGCTATAACACAATAAAATCTTAGTTTTCCATCAAACCAGCCATCATGAAAATCAAACAATTTGAAAGCAATGAGCACAATTGTAGTATATTTCTTTTTTACATGTGGCCCAATTCATAACGTGATCTTTCAGTCTTATAATAGTGGGCTCAATAACACTTCAACTTGAATATTTGTTATCTTTCCATCAGATGGAAGTTGTTACTTGCAAATCCCGGAGGAAGGAAGTTTACCACTGACAGGTCTACTGTAGTATATGCTGAAGCCAAGTCTGTATTTTGTCAGTCACTAAATGTTTTTATATTTTAAATTAGAGATAGGCTGTTCTCTTTATTTCATAGAGCCTACTAGAGCAGGGCCAGGTTAACAATGAGGAAGATGTGACTACAGCTCCAGGCCTCCACATAAAAATAGGCCCATCACCATGGCACTATGATGATGACCAGCTGTCCTGCTGACCACATGGTTGACCATAAATTATAAGTATTAAAGTTGTATTTCTAATTTCCTCACAAAATGATGCAATTTCTCTACTTTTATGTAGTTAGGGCAGATAGTGTAGGGGATGTACATTGGCCACACCCACACAGTATTGGTCACACCCACACAGTATTGGTCACACCCACACAGTACTTGCCACATCCACAGAGCACAGGCTACAGCTCCTCCACTTCTCACAATAGGCCCTTGATCATTTTTAGCCCCAGGCCCATGTGGGGCTAAAAATGTAGCTCCACATGGGCTGGATACACACTGATAGATATATTGTCAGTTCCATTGAATGGGCGATATATCTATAGAGCATAACCAGGTGTGTACAACAGATATGTCTGTGAACGACGTTGTTCACAGACATGTCCAATCTGCTTTGCAGCACAGCAGATGGCCAATATATCTGAAAGATATTGGTCATCTGCTGGTGTGCATGGGCGATGCGTTGATCGCCCGTACACATGCTGCAGGGACCCAGAGGTAATTGACAGCTCAACTGGGCGGGCAAATTTAAAAGAAAAAAAAACCAATGCATACTTAAAAAAAAAAAAAAAAAAGAAATTGTACATTGCTTTGTAAACAAAAACCCCTAAATATAACTAATAATAAGAAGGTGGTTCTAAATTCTTAACATGTCAAATAATCTGGAATGCAAACTAAAGTGGCCTACATATAACCACTTCTAGTGCCTTATTTTGATTTGGCTAATAAATAAAATGGCTTTACTAATAGAAGCTCTAGAAAGTAGAATGCTGAAAGAGACTAAACATACTTAAAAGTAATTATTTTTTTATTAAGAATGATTTTCCTTTAATGCAATGTTGCAATGACATAAGAACTGCACTTTGTAAAGTATCCAGGAAATATATTGAAATTGACTTTAGAACACTGAATGGGATTAATGATGTGTTACGGAACAAGACATGAGACTTTATTACACTGCTACAAAGTGTCAATACAGTTTATAACAGAAATATTATATGTTTCTAGCTTATTACTTAGCTTACTTATAATACTTCATTATTAGAATAATTAGTTGACTTCATTTTTGCATTAAAACATTAAAAAATTAATTTGTATATTTTCTTTAGTTGAATCAAGTTTTATAATTGCCAAACTTTGCCAGGGCCATCACTCCTCTTGTTTCATCTTTTTCTTAAACTTACTAAGACAATAGGTATAAGTATATTATTAGGTCATAAATATATGTATGTTGGTCACCATGTAATTATTTTTTACTTTGTTTACCTTATTTTGTATGAATGCTCTGTACAATGTGTAACTTTGTGGTTCTCTATAAAAAATGATAATAATAGTAATAATAATCATACTACAAAGCAAGATTTCCCTGTATGTACTCAACTGCCTGACAATAAAAAAAACACAGCTTAATTTAAAATCTTCCTCTAGAACAAAAAATAAAAACAGTAGTCTTTATTTCGTACATTTTCAACTAATGGTGCATACACACAGTCAGATTTTCTGTCAGATCTGAACGATAACGATTTAAAAAATTGTTCAATCGGTCATATCTGAAAGAAAATCTGACATATGAGCCTGCAATGATAAACGATGGCCGCTCCCAATTGTCAGATAACAATATCTGGCATCTGATGTGTTTGCAGTCAGATTTGGTCGATTTCATTCATTTTAATACTGTCTGAAATCGTTCAATCGTTCAAATAGTTTGTAAAATCGATCAAATCGTTGGAAAAATCGTTCAATCATTCATCTGACAGATCTGACCGTGTGTATGCACCATAAGACTTGGCACATACAAAATATGAATTGTTTATGAAATAAAGGAAAAAAAGTTCAAAAGAATGTACCTGTATTTGGCATACTCACGGAATTCAGCATTGTTCTTGACAAATATTTAGCAGAAAGTTCTCCAGTAGTCCATAGAAAGTTCACTGAGGAGAAGGTAAGTAATTAGAGATCACATTTATGCCGATGTTGTGTACATGAGATGCATATTCCATCTGGGATTTCTCGCTTCCTGGATGAGCTCAGTATTGTATTACGTAATTGCGTGGCCCCACTACTAGGTAACATTAGAGAATGCAGTTTGTTAAGCACTTTAGAAAGGCAGAACAGTACAAGCTGCTGTGTATGAGTCAATAATGCTTCAAGATCACTGAGAATAACTTTAGAATGTTTACTCTATCCAAGTGAATATTTTTTAATTTATCTATTTTTAGTGAACAATCAAGAATTTCTATTGGTAACATAATAAAAGAAACATATTGAAATAATTTTTTATTTTATTTGTTATATATATTAGGAAACAATAGTAAAAAATAGTGAGAATAAAATGTTTCAATTGTCAAAAGTAACATACAAATAGCCCAATCCTATTAGTCTACTCCACACTATAAGTGTCATAAAGCTGTGTGTAGTGACGTCTAACCAGGTCTCGTCCGTGGATGACTAATGCTGTCTTTGTTGGGTCCTATCAATTCTTGTCCTGCCTCACTTAATTATGCTCACTCTGAGCACTGATCTAGTGGCAGAGTATTGTGACTGTGAATCAATATGCTGCTCGCTTTTGACTGTTAAATTCTGCTTTTGTCCTCCTGATTCCTGCTTGTATATTGTTGTTGAATCTGTACATCAGATCTGACCCAGTGCCTGTACCCCTGACCTTTTTGAATGTCAAGCTTTAGTTTAATATACAGTAAAAGAAACACATAAAGCAAATTCTTAACCTGTCTGGGCTCTAACCAAACAATCAGGTTCCCTCTCTCAACCATGGTAGTACCTAATACCCTTACCACAAACATAGGCATATGCACAGTACTCACGGTCAGCATATCACAGTGTCTCTTAATATGCATGCTGCCTGTTTCCCCAGGTAGTGAGACACTGAGTAAAAACTCTGACACACCTTTATCAGCCTCTTACAGGTGCAAGTACAGGCTGAAGACCTGAACACCCAAAATGGGCCTAATGGATGGAACGTCTATCATGTCTGTTATGTATATATATCCTAGTTCAGTGGCGGAACTAGTGGTGTTGCAGTCGGTGGCTTCCACAAGTGTAGTGTAGACGGCAGTGAGAGTGGTCAGCACTACACAAACAAACACACAGCCGCCAGTGGTGGCTGTGTGTTTGTTATAGCAGCCAATGGGAGTCAGACAGACTCTCATTGGCTGCTGCATCCACTTAGGGAGCCGGCTGGAGCTCACTCATGAGCTCCGCCTTTTGGCTCACCCCACAGCGGGTAATGGGAGAGACATCATGACATCTCTCCAATAGTACAGAAGATCAGGCCAGGAGGAGCAGACAGCGGTGGTCGCGGCAGGAGCGAGTATTCAGGTAAGTTGTGTTTTGTGTATGTGAGTGTAAGGGGGCATGGGAACTGACACTGGCACAGCATGGGGGGTGCTACTGGGGGGGGCACTGTATAGGCAGAGTGGCCGCCACTTCTGGCACTGTATAGAGGGGGCCACTACTGGGGGCACTGTATGGGGGGGTGTCCACTACTGGGGGCACTGCATAGGGGGGACTACTAATGGAGGCAATGCATAGGGGGATTACTACTGGGGGCAATGCATAGGGGGGACTAATACTTGGGGCAATGCATAGGGGGGATTACTACTGGGGCACAATGCATAAGGGGGACTACTACTGGGAGCACTGCATAGGGGGGACTACTACTTGGGGCAATACATAGGGACTACTACTACTGGGGGCACTGCATTGGGGGGGACTACTCCTGGGGGCAATGCGTAGGGGTGATTACTACTGGGGCAATGCTTAGGGAGGACTACTACTGGGGGCACTGCATAGGGGGGACAACTACTGGGGGCAATGCATAGGGGTTACTACTACTGGGGGCACTGCATAGGGGAGACTACTACTGGGGGCACTGCGTAGGGGGGACCACTTCTGGGGGCACTACTGGGGGCCCTGCATAAGGGAATCACTACTGGGGGCACTGTATATGGGGCACTACTTGGGGTACTGCTTAGGGGTACCACTACTAGGGGCACTGCATAAGGGGGCCCAAAGCATATTCTTGCACCTGGGCCCACCACTCTCTAGTTCCGCCACTGTCCTTGTTAGAAACAAATTCTTATTAGCCCATATGTAGCAAACAGTGAACCAGAGCCAATAACTGTTGTCACTGCCTTGTTTTCCAGAACTTGCAGTAGTTGCCGCTGTTAAGCAAAGACTGTATTAGACTGAGAATTGAGTCTTGAAAGGACACTATTGGTCTCCTGCTACAGCTATTATAGATACCTAGAGCTCCCTTTACCAGCGGTGAGTGACATCATAAAGCCATTTGGAGATTGGAGCCGCAATTACTTACCAGTGCTGGTCCCGCTTTTGGTCTAGGCGGAGACCCAGAGGATCATTAGTGACGTCCGCCTGAGGGGCTGTAGATGTCAGACGCTCCATACAACAACAGGAACGTGCATATAGGTTCCATTTATCTGAAGGCTCAAATACTTCCACCAAACAACTAGGTGTAAAAACCCAAGATGTGCGTAATAGGAGGACTTGTTTATCCATCCAGCACTTAACTATCGAGACTCCGTAATATGTTATTTTGTGGTGAGATCACTGACAAATTGATATTATTTTGAAACAGTCTGCTACTGATTGTAACTAATATTTATCTTTCCGTGTTTGAGGCTTTCCATATCTTATTCTTACTTTATCAGCAGCGTTATATATTTTTAATGAGAAGTTATATATGTTTAGTTTTTAGATATTGATGTATTTGTATTTATAATATATAGAATGTATTGATTTAAACAGATGGTGTCCTGAATTCTTGTTTCTGCCATATTGGGAACATTTTCCTTTTTGATTAGTGCATCACCATTTTTTGTTTTACTCTATTGCTGTTGATGTGAACTCTCACAAGCTCTTTGGGTGTATTGCTGATTTAATAATTTAATTACTATTATTAGCGCCAGATATTGGAGGATAGTGGTTAGCATTTTTATTTACCATGAATGTTTTGATATGGTCTTTCTCTTGTTACTTGACTATACGAGTACATTTGTTTGCAACTGCAAGCACAAAATGTAAGTAAATATAAGCATTGCTCTATCATGCATGATGAGCTATATTTCAGTTAGGCAATGAAGCTATGGTTTGGGCACTGTGCCTTCCAGAAGGCAAGTTATTTGTTGCAGCTGTTTACTGTACACTTGTTATTACTTGTCTTCTGTGATGACTTTGTGAGACCAGACTTGTGAGGTCTTTAAAATGCATATGTGATACAGGATTCCAAGACCTCACAAGTCTATGGTCCCAGGATTCACATTTCTCTAATCCTATTCCAGAGAATATCAGAGAAAACCTGAACCCACCCACCTAAAACTCAGAAACAGAAATAAGATGCCCATTTGTTCCACTTTACTAATATCTCTATACATTATTATACTGTATGTACTTTTGTCCAAGGTAGAGGTAAAGAGGTAAAGGCTTCCTTGGTATATATCGAATACAGCACATTTTAGGCAGATTCTTGAGTTTTTTACAGCAGCAATGAGGACTTCTTATTGATCACGTCCAATTATTATACAGTCCAAGCATAACATCTCCAAATATGAAAATCCTAAAACAATAATATACAGAATTATGTTGCAAATTATAGGTGTTTCAAAATTAAATTATTCTTTTTAGCTGTTGCGTTGAGCAAATCTTTTATGCACATAAAAGGATTTATGGAGATTTAAGATTTCCCTTCCCAACCTCAGGGAGTGGTGACCATAGTAAGATAACATAATTTTGTTTCATATGGAAAGTTGCTTTAAATGGTTCCAATATAGGGTCTCATTTATGAACGTATTTTATCATTCACAATGGGTGATACAACTTGTTGTCATCTATTTGAAAAATAATAGTTGGGAGCTGATTGGCTGGGGCACCATTTATCATATGCAGTGGCAAACGTAGGATTTTAAGGGGGGGTTTCCATTATATATATATATATATATATATATATATATATATATATATAGCCATCCAATAAAAAAGCAGCACTCCCAGATAGATAATAAATCAAAAAAAGACCATGCTTTACTTGTGCAGCATTTCGAAGGGGGGAACCTCGAAACGTTGCACAAGTAAAGCACAATCTTTTTTTGCTTTATTATCGATCTTGGAGTGCTGCTTTTTTATTGGATGGCTATTAGTAGGGGTTAAATACGCTGAGGTGAGCACCTCAGCTAGGATACTTTTTAGCTCTACATCAGTGAGTACCGGTAATGTGCTTCATATAATATATATATATATATATATATATACACACACAGCATACATACTGTACTGTGCACACAAGCTTGAATGCACTCACACATAGCAAACATACACACAGCATACATACTGTACACACAACATACATACATTAATTCACACATAGCAAACATACACACAGCATACATACTGTACACACAGCATACATACATACATTCATTCACACATAGCAAACATACACACAGCATACATACTGTACACACAGCATACATACATTCATTCATTCACACATAGCAAACATACACACAGCATACATACATTCACACATAGCATACATACACACAGCATACATACATTCACACATAGCTTACATACACACAGCATACATACTGTACACACAAGCTTGCATGCATTCACACACAGCATACATACACACACAGCATACATACTGTACACACAAGCTTGCATGCATTCACACACAGCATACATACACACACACATGGCAAACATACACACAGCATACATACATACATTCATTCACACATAGCATACATACACACAGCATACACACACACAGAATACACACACACACATACAGGATATAGTAATTACATAAACCCAGGGCTGAGGAGGAGGAGCTCACCGCCGCAGCTTCTCTAGCAGATAGTATGCTGCACATGCGCCTCAGCTCCCTCGGCCATCCGCATCTTCTGTATCCATTGCAGAGAGCTCTTGCGATCAGAGCTCTCTGCCTGAAGAGCTGCTGCACATGTGCGGCAGCTCCAATCACGGCTGCGAGTGGCCCGCTGACTCTGACTCTGTCTTTAAAAAAAAAAAAATTGATTCGTCTGGGGTGGTTTCTGTGTGCTAGGAAACCCCCCCTGCGTGTGCTACAGATATGCAATGAGTTTTATTACTCGTTGTGAATGATAAAACTCGTTGATAATGAGGCCCAGAGTGTTTTATATGTCAGTTTTTGTATTGATTCATCCCTCTATTGTACATACTCTAAGTGTTGAATTTGTAGATTGGCACTTAGTATAAATAGGGTAACATATGTAGGAATGCTTGTGAAGTACATAATTTTGGTTGATATATAAATTCTATTAAGTTGTTTAATTTAGTGTGCTTTTTAAAAAAAAAATAATAATATATATATATATATATATATATATATGTTTATTATTTATTTATAACCAGTTATTTATATAGTGCACACATATTCTGTAGCTGTTTACAGAGAATATTTGTCCATTCACATCAGTCCCTGCCCCAGTGGAGCTTATAATCTAAATTCCCTACCACATATACACACACACACACAAACACACACACACACACACACACACACACACACACACACACACACACACACACACACACACACACACACACACACACACACACACACACACACACACACACACACACACACACACACACTAGGGTTAATTTTGTTGGGACCTAATTAACCTACCAGTACATTTTTGGAGTGTGGGAGGAAACCCATGCAAGCACAGGGAGAATATACAAACTCCATACAGTTAGGGCTGTAGTGGGAATCAAACCCATGACCTCAGTGCTGTGAGGCAGTAATGCTAACCATTACACTGTCTGTGCTGTTTATGTAACAAAAATATCAAAATCACATTAAAATTGTATCACTAAGCACAGAAATGTGCACATAAACTACACGATAATATATAAAAAAAAAATTATAATAATCATCATCATCAAGAGGGTAGTCCCATGTTGGTAGTTTTCGGACTTTTAAATCTTCTCCATTTAGATTTATATGCTATGTAGTATAAACATTTTAACAAAATAATAATAATAATAATAATAATAATAAAAATAGTAAAAAAAAAAGCACATTTTCCTATTTACTATATACAGTAGAAAGCTCTATTATACTTAACTTTACACATTATAATAAATGATGTGTTAAATACATACGCATTCTGTACTAAATTTGGAAATTAACATAAGATGACTGGATACCCTGCCCTGAAACCCTTTTGCCATATATTACAATTAGATAGTTTGTATTTTGACTTAATTAATATGGAAAATATGCAGTGTAAATCAATAATTTATGGCATTCCGTGTAGTAAGTATTCTGCATCATATCTAGCAAAGTAGGTTTTAAAGAAATATTAGATTAGTGCAATGTTACCACATTTTATATCTTTGTACTGTATTAAGAATAAAAGTTGCAATATTCTGAAACATTTATTTTATATAAATTTATTTAGATACATAGGGGGTATGTTTTCTCATATTTTCTTAAGGCTGACGTAAATACATTTTAATCAATTTCAAATCGATCTAAATTGATCAACATTGATGTTGTGTTTCTGGAGTTAAATCACACATTTACTAACATAATTTTTTATTTGATTTTTGAAGTGTTAGTAAATGTGTGACAAAGCCCCAGAAACACAATCAGCCTTTAGTAAATTTACCCATATAAACCTTTATGAGTGGTGCAAATGTTGCATTTTATTTACTCTATAAATTTTTTTTGTCCATCAGTACTGAGCAACCACTTTGAAGTTTTTTAAGTTATTTTAATAACAGTTATAATTAAATTATTAAGATTTTTACTGTAGCTTGTACTCCAATGTACATTTCTTACCTGAGTGGCAGATTATTTAGAAAAATATACATAGAAAATTTAACATAAGTCTTCAGTAGTGTCAATGATGACAGAGGGCTATATTATGTTAATGGTACCTTGAGTAGTACAGGTGCTGTTTCAATGTTATTTTTATTAAGATTTTAATTTATTTGATTACCGGATTTATCATCATCTGGATATGTTTTAATGAACATTCATTTTAAAGTACTGTATATAGGCAAAAATGTACACAGTGTGAAAGGAAATGTCAAAATCTATTTTTTTGGAGTGGTCTCTCCATTATTTATAACATGATTGTCATTTGTATATTGTAAATATCTAGGTCAGATTTGATCAGGTAATCCTGTGATACACATATTTTTTTAAGTTTCAGATCCCATTAAATGTACTGTTAAACCAGCCACATCGGTATACTCATTTTGACATGGAATATTACAAAATCATATTTGCCTGCTACTTTAAGGAGACACATTTTTTTCTAGTCAGGAGGACATCTGAAATACAGAAGTCTAATTATAGAAACTAACTTAAACATATCACCATTACAACCATGTGTCAGGAAATCAATGTTACCGAGTTACAAACATGTGTCCACTTACCTCACCAATGGTTATGTAATAAAAAAAACACATTAGAAATGTACATTTTTTATACAATATAATACTAACAGATTTTAAGCACGAGGATTAATGCAGAAATAAAACAAAAAATATGTAATGGTGAAATATGTCTGATTATAATATTTAACCACAATGGCCAAAGGGTTTCTGTCTTTGTGACCAGAATAGAGATGTTTTGGTTTTGCTGTGTATACTGTGTATAGCATTGCTATTTTTTAGTCTCTCCAAGTAAGTTATATTTAGCTTTTTTCAGAACAGCCAGGGATTTCTTTTGGTCTCATAGTTAAATAAATATTTTTATTCTATAGGCTTTACACTAGGAGAAATAGGTAAAATAAGAACAAAATAAAATTTTCCACGACTCTTATAGCTACTTTTAGTTACTAGGTCTGAAGGGGATTTGCTGTAGGTTTGCAGTTGCACATATTTTGCAACACATTTCTGTGCATTTTTAAGACTGTCAGTATCACAGAGAATGGGAGAGATATCTTTGAAATAAGGCAGGAAATGGACCTATTATGAGCGTAGTTCAGTGTTTGAAATTCAAAATGTAGACAATGAGAACAGGGACAGTATTTGGAACCCAGCATGCCCACATGCTAATATCGCAATTTTAAGTATTTTAACATTGGTAAACATCATGGACCTGATTCAGAAGTGGATGCAATTCTGATGGTTCCGGTGACGCAGATCAAATTTTGAAGTAGAGAGAGGCAATTTTAATATGCGTTCCTCGGAGGTAACAGTGGCGGGCTAGTCAGGGGTGTCACCAACTGCATCCTTTTACGCACTTTCACTGGTGGAAATGTTCTGATGGACATTCTGAGCAACCATAGGACTGCTCTAATTTCCAGTGGAGTGACTAATGTGCGACCGATGGCATAGATGGTGTTACTAGTTACACAAAGCGGCAGGCTGTCTCTGTATGAAATCCATCAGCTGTGGCATTAGCATAAAGATGCAGTCACGCTGGATAAAAAGATGCAATCGTGGTGCATTTGAGTCCACCTCTGAATCACCTTCTGTCAGCATGTTGCATTTGACCTAAAACTGTCACTGTTCTCATTGTCGACAATTTGAATGTCTACAATGCATACCAAATCCCACTGTGTCAATAATGTTCAATACCTTGCTAGTGGTTCAGTGTATCACATTACTGCATTCTCTTTTATAACATAGCTCCAGTACAAACTAAAGTTGTGAATATTTTCACTTACCACTTCACAATGAACATACAACAGGGATATGAGCTGAGAGACCAATCAGAAGCTGCCATATCCATGATTGCAGCTTCTGATTGAGATTCCTGCTCACACATCCTTCTCCACCATATTAGACAGCCCCAGTTTTTCTCCTGGACTATGAAAATTACCACAAAATCTCAGGAAAAACATCAACTGTAGATGGAGCAGGTCCAGGACTCAGGGGAAAGGGGAGAAGCTAATTAGCTTAGGAGGTAATACAGCTACTAGTGTGTTTTTACTATTTGTGATATATACTAAATGTATCAAAGCAGGTTTTCAGGCTTTGAAGTATTTGGTATTTCTGCTTTAGCATATATAAGTGTGAATTATCGACCAGAAGCACAAGTAAAGTTGAAAGTTCAACTAACAGGAAGCATTGCATTAGAAATGTGAATGATTATGATAAAAAAGATTTATTAAAGTATTAACCAGTATAGGAGCCATAATCTATATTAATTGGAAATTGGAAGATGTAAAGATCAGTGGAAATGGCATGTGATAGACAACACTGCTTAATGGTAATTTGTAGTAGAAATATTAAATGCTTGATTATATTTATCCACAAGTTATTCAGGTATGTAATTGAAATATAGCTAGATGTTTAGAAAGCATTGTAATGATGCTGACTACGATATCTCTAAAGATGTAGCCTTAATATGAATATATATATTTTTTTGTAATAATCTGCATTGATGTAATATGTGTCGCAAATATGCTATGTTATGTTCCTCCAGCCTAAATGAAATACGCAGACCGCTAGCAAAAGTCACATGGCTGCACCTTGTGTGAAATTTGGAACTTGCAACTGGAAATTTTAAGGGTCGTTTCAATGCCGCACTTACGGTAGCCCCAAGTGGGGCTGCTTACAAAAATCAGCAATTTCATTTCAAAATCAAAGTGTAATGAGGGTGATTTGATGTGCTGTTGCTGGCAGTTCCATGCCATTGCAAAGACACATTAAAGGCACTGCCCGCAATTGAATCAACCCATAAGCCATAAGTCTTGGATTCCAGTATGCACAGGTGACCTGCCAAAGGGTCACACATGCAAGGGGGTACTTGGACTGGTCAGTGCAGAGGTAAGAGTACTCTTTCCTCTGCCAGCCAGTATTGCCTGGGTGCTAAGCATCACTCATCTGTACTGGAAAACACAGTTTGATAAATTGACTGTAAAAAGATATTCTATTGCTGCGATAAGCAGCAATACGAACTCTTTCTTATTGGTCAATATTTATAAATAGACCCCTTTCAGTCATTGACTAAATTATGTTAGCTGTGTTATCTACAGTTATTTTTTTATGAAGGGTAATATTGCATTGACTCATTCAAGGTCAATAAACCTGAAAAATATAATGAATGAAATATATTAAACACAGAAAGAAAGAGATAGATAGATAGATAGATAGATAGATAGATAGATAGATAAACATCTATTTTTGTGCCTTGATATGAATCCCATAATTTTGCCCAGGGTGAAATTGCATATTAGTTATGGACCTAGTAATTTATTCTCCGGGATGTTTCTTCCACCATTCCAAGGGGTGTAGGATTTTATAAAATGGGTGAAGCAGAAAGGAGAGTTATACTATCCTTCAAATAGAGGTACAATAATTCCAGATTCTATAGCCTTTACCTTGATTTTCTATTGAAATAATAAATGTAATTTGGTTGTATTTTTATAGCCTATAAAGTTAATTTAACATGCATTTAAAAAAAAAAAAATCTCCAATGTCTACCTACTTTTTTAACAAATAGCACAGTAAATTACTATTAGGTTGGATGTAACTTTAAATTCATTCTCATTTTATCTACAGTTACGACTACAGTCGAATCTAGTAAATAAGGAGAAGGCTAAATAACAGTTAAATGTTAAAATATGGACTTCTTAAAAATTCATACATATTATATTTAGTTGAGAATGAGTAACGATACACATTTTGTTTTCTTTTTTTAAATCATATCGTAAATTAGATAACTTTTTCGCAACATGGATTAATAAATAAATCGTTCTTTAATAAATAGACACATTTCTTCATACACGGGATCTAATTTTTAAAAGTGTATGACAGCCATACTGCTCTGTTTCTTACTGTATATCATGGAAATATGACAGCTTCTTAGCTAGATCAGAGCGCTGTTCTCTGGTAAATTACCCTGTTAAATGATAGATGGAAATCTGTAATTAGTCATTTCCTGATTTAATGTTTGGGCCAGTGACCTACAACATTACCCTGTTTTCTATTTATGGTGACTGGTTACTGAGAGTAGTCAAATAGATAATGTTTTTCTTTTTTTCTTTTTGCATATGTGGAAATAGATTCACTGCAGTTTCATTTCTTTTCCAGTAACGTAAAATGAAAAGCAATTAATTACCCTGGAAAAGTAGTTGAGGAAAATGCCATGATGACTTCCACTTGAAATAGAACAGATAAGACCATGGCCTGCGGTGGCGTGTTTAAAAGTGGATGCAAGGATTTTTTAGTTTCTGAAATGCAGCATAAGTCTGATCCTTGTCTGTCCACACAACATTTTCCAAGAGAGATAAAGAGTCTGGTTTAAATGTCCCCTGTTGGGCCTCCATATCAGCGCTCAGTGTCGCTCTACAGCAGCCTGACCATTATTAGGACATAGAGGGATGTGACAAGAATGGAACCTAGGATTAGAATACAGAAGTTGGAAATTTACCATCTGACGTTCTTATAATGTTACCATCTGGTTTATTATGGATCACACAATTTTAGCTTTAAATATTGTTCAATATTTCATGGAGAAAAAAAATATTATATTTTACATTGCTTAATTATATCTAGATTATATTATTTATATATACATTGTGCTTTTACCTTCCAAATGAATTTAAAAATAATAAACCTAGGAAAATTATATGACACATAGTATATAAGCCCATATCCTAGACTTGAAGTAAAACATGACACAATAATGATCCTTATCTGGACAAAAATAAAAATGGAAAATGAAAAAAAAAACTATTTTAGCTAAATATTTACAGAGGAAATAGTAATTCCATCCTTTAAAATTTTGAACAGTCCTAGACAAGCTTATACCCACAATGAAAATTTATATAACATAAACTGGCTATATTGAGTTCCAGAAGATAGTTACTGTTTTATCTGAATTTATTTATATATTAAATATTAAGTAAGGGGTAAATTTACTAAAGTTAGAGTTTTTAGAAGTGAGTTTTAAAAGTGATGTTGCCCATAGCAACCAATCAGATTCGAGCTATTATCTTCTAGAAGGTGCTAGTTAAATGTTAAGTAGAATCTGATTGGTTGCTATGGGCAACATAACTTTTAAAACTCACTTCTAAAAACTCTCACTTTAGTAAATTTACCCCTAAGTGTGTTTCACACAAATTTTCCAGTGCATCCATCTATGAGTACACACACATACACACACACACAAATTATGTCATTGATTAAATTATAATTTTAAATAATTTCATAGTTTTCATAATGAAGGCAATGTGGCGATTAAATATTAAAAAATCTGTTTTGAAGAAGTGTACATATGCTATTTGTATAATATTTGTTTTGAGTTTACTGAACTAGAAAAGATGACTCTAGCCAGTTTCAAATAACTTTGCCAGTTTATGCTCATTAGCAAGGTAGTTACATGGATAGTTAATTGCAAGATATATTAGTGTATAGATGGGAATACATACATAGGAATCCAGATATGTAGTGTAGATAACTCTAGACAAAAAGGCACATATATATAGGGGGTAATTCCATTCAGCACAATGTGCCACCTGGAGTATCACACGCAATGCCCAGCTGTGCTCATATTGGCAATTACAGTAGGGCCAACATCACCAGTTTTCTTTGCACCTCTATGGGGTAAGAGGGAAAGCTTGATATTCTGGCGGATGCGCTGCTCCGTTGCGTCATTGTCGGGGAATTGAATTCCACCCATAGATTTATTTAACTAAAATTATATGCATATTTAAAGTTAATAAGAACATTTAATACAGATTTATACATATTTTGTATTAAATAATATTCTAATAAGCATTTAATATATGGTATCACATTTTTTTTTAGGAATTTATTTATGAAAAGGGATGCACACAGTCTAACACAAAATGTAAAAGATAACTCATGTATAATTGTATGGTGCTTGATTACGCTAACTATGTAATAGTTTGCGCACACATATTGTCTTATTACATTGACATTTCTATTTGCCTCTCTTTTGACCTGCCATGTAGATTTTAAGTATGTGTCTAACCATTCACACACATAAGTGTCTGTCTGCACTTTAATTGACCATCATTCTATTCAAACAGTGAATTTCTTAAAAATGTAACAATTTGTGTTACCTTTTGTGTTATTAATATTATATTTATTCTTTATTTATATGGTGCCACAAGTGTTCTGCAGCGTCTTACAAAGTACATAGACAAATAAGTGAACAAGAAACCAGTGACTTACAGTACAATATAGTGCAGGACAAGTACACAGTATATACACATTGCTGCATTAGCGATCATAACAGTCAAATAAGCAGCAGTAGCTCCTGCCCTCTCACCTGAGGGGGGCTACCGCTGCTGCAGTGCTGGGCTGGCTGGTCTGCGTCTGGCCGTCCGGGTTTCCGGAGCTTGCGCAATAGATCTGGCACAGACAGTTGCATGCGCATGAGCGGCGGTGTCGCCATGCATGTGCATAACACTGGCTTTTGGGGGCTGCATGGACTGCAGCCTTGAAAAGAGGTGCAGGGATGCCCGAAAAGAAGAGCAGCGGCTTCTTCTGGAAGCTGCTCTCTGCTAATCGCAGCCCGTACTGGCAGTCCCAGGGGGAGGAGACA
Organism: Taudactylus pleione; assembly: GCA_031769625.1. NCBI lineage: Eukaryota > Metazoa > Chordata > Amphibia > Anura > Myobatrachidae > Taudactylus > Taudactylus pleione. The sequence goes on along the minus strand of JAUIMM010000177.1, from coordinate 12,979,430 downwards.
CCCCCCCACTGAGGCTCCCTGTCCTGTGAAGGATTGGCAGCTGGCGCTTCCAATGGGAAGCCACCTCCAGTCACAGTGTAGCCAGTGCAGTCACATACTGCACTGGCTCACTGAAGTGAAAGATTTTATAGGGGGGGCTGCAGCCCTGCAGCCCCTAGGTAAAATCTGCCACTGTAAATAAGCACAAGAAGGTAGAGGACCCTGCTCGTGAGAGCTTAGATTCTAAAGTTTTGCACAATAAGCTGTGTTTTATGTTAATGTGCTTGGTTTCCATTAATCCTACTAACACCTTTTGAGGCCCATTGATATATTGCATGGCATGTTAGATACATAAAGCTTGTTTGAATTCAAAATGTCTGTAATAACTTTATTAATAAAGGACGCATCAGGTAACTTCAGCTTCTCTTAAAGCCACCATCTAAAGTTATATACATTTTCATTCACCACTTCCAAGAATAAAATGTAAATGACAATCCTCTAAGTTAACGATTTGCACACTGAGCATTTCAGAGCTCATCAGAATAGGGTAAGGGTTTCTGCTCAGCACATGAAGAGCTAAAAGAGACAGGCAGGCTAATAAATAAAAATAAAGCTCCAGACATATGGCATCCCATGTACAAATACACTGAAGATCTCAAAGGCTCTGGCACAATGTCAGAGTCTCTGGTATATGTGGCACTAAGCCATATTTTTATCAGTATCTTCAGAAATATAGGGCAGATAGTAAATCATTCCTGTGCGTGCAGAGTGCGCGTTGTGGGCACACTGCACCCATTATAGATATATGTCACAGGGTTCCAGAGCACCTAGTGACTTTTTGCAAATAAACACCTCCTTTACAGGAGCCATTTATTCTGAGAACATGGCAGCCCCCTGAGTCAGTGCTCTACACAATGGGTGTTCTTAGCTTGATAGACAAGTTCAGGACCCCATCTACAGATAGACTTTCACTGTATTTGGGGGTCATCACACATAGGTAAGATTCTTTGTCAGCGCATGCTTATATAATGCTCTAAATAGTCAGTGGAGAGCTTTGATGAAAAGGCTGCCACGTGAGTGGTATTCTCAGAAGTGACAATTGATGCAAAGAGGATGCTTTTTGACTTCTCTTAAGAAACACTAAGTTACGGACCACTCTCCAGAGTGTGTCCTTAGTTATGGTACTTCTCAATGCTAAATGCACTCTGTTAAATCCCTTTCTATACTTGAAAGTTTCTAGCACCCATTCAGTTTAAGAAAAGGTTTAGTACATCCTCATTCTTAAGATAAGTATCTTCATTTTACTTGTTGCTATGTTAGAAATATAACATCATCAGTCAGGGTTAAAAAAAATGTGTTATCAAAATTTTGCCTGGTTCTTCGATTCTTATGTGGGGTACAGATCGTCCATTGAAACGACCAGACAACCAATCCAATGATTGGTACGGTCAATGCACAAATGATCATGTGCATACACACTTAACAATCGCATGGTCGATATGTCAGGCCAGCAGACTCCATTTGAATATGCTCGCCCCCTTTTGATGACATATTGAATATGCTCGATATATCGTTCGATCGTGTGTACACCAAATGATGTGAACAATATATCTGCAAGATATATTGCAACTGCTGTGCAGGACGAGAGATGTGATATATCTGCGAATGATGTTGTTCACAGATATATCATATGTTCACACTTACCAATGGTTGGGAAGCTATATTGTTCATTGCCTGTATGAACGATATATCGGCCAGTGTGTACCCAGCAGTAGAATTAAAATAAAAATGCTGTGTTTCACTTTTAACTATGATATTATAAGTAGAGCGAAGCTGAAAGTCCCTGTAGTAATTATTATTAAACTTTATTTACATAGTGCCAACATATTACAAGATACTATACATAGGACATTTATTCATTCACATCAGTCTCTGTTCCTGTTTCTAAATCCTCTTACAAACAAACACTTGGGTGAAATCTGTCCAAAGCCAATTAACCTATCAGTATATTATTTAACTGTAGGAGGAAACCCATGCAAACATACTGTAGCAAGAATATGAAAACTCGACAAAGATAGTGTTCTGGTCAGAATTGAACCCATGGCTCTAGAGCTATGATAGAGTAATGTTAACCACTGTGCCATAATGAAACTATAAACCTGCGTCAAAGTGTAAATTCTACAGAGGTGCACCATCAGTGGCAGAACTCCCAGAGACAATGGAGACGGAAGGGGGCTAGAGGAGACAGAAGAGGGCTGGCTGGAAAGCCAGAAGGGTGCTGGCTAGAGAGACAGAGGGGAGTTGGCTGGAGAAACAAAAGAAGGGGGCTGATTGGAGAGACAGAAGGGTGCTGGCTAGAGAGAGAGAAAGGTGCTGGCTAGGGAAACAGAAGGGAGCTGGCTGGTGAGATAGAAGGGGACTGGCTGGAGAGACAGAAGAATGCTGGCTAGTTGAAAAGAATGGTGCTGGCTGTTGGAGAGACAGAAGGGGGCTGGCTGGAGACACAGGAGGAAGCTGTCTGGAGAGCCAGAAGGAAGCTGTCTAGAGAGACAGAAGGGGACTGGAGAGACAAACGGATGCTGGTTGGGGAGACAGAAGGGGGCAGGAGGGATAAAAGGGAGCTGGCAGGAGAGACAGAAGAGAGTTGGCTGGAGAGACAGAAGGGGGCAGGCTGGCTGGGGCACTACCATCTATCGCTTGGTATGAACTTGCGCCACTGTAAGACATCACAGATTATTGCAATGCAACATAAAATATTATATCAGGGATAATAATGTGTATTGGCATAAATTGTAAAAGGACAGGACCCATCTTTGTTAGCACCATCTTCCAATGTAAGCCAGCCTGGCAAACCCAAACCAATGACATTTAAAACACAGTAGTTACTCTAATTGGCCTCTTCCCGATATCTACTTGCTTACCCCAGGTATTGTAAATTGTTTTGCAACAGACTTTAACACCAATAATGATTCCTTGTGCTCCTGTCTACAGAACTCATAATAAATAGACTGCATGGAGAGACAGAAAAAGCAATATATATATATATATATATATATATATATATACATATATATATATATATATATATATATATATAATTATTTCTATATCACATTTGTTCATGTGTAGAAAAAGAAAATTCAGTGTTTGTAAATCCATGTCTTCCTTTTCCCCCTCCCCCTATCCTGTTGTTTAGTGGAGGTTAATCACTTATCAGAGTGACAGGGTGAGATCTACACTGGTATTTTATCTCTTGTCTGTGGCACTGTCCCTTCAGAGAGCAGACGCCACATGCATTAGAGACTCACAGTGCAGCTAGTACATTCTTCTCTTATGTCCAAAATCCTTTTTCTACACTCAGCAGCTCGAAAGTCTGAGAGAAATCTGCTACGCAGTAATTAGCGTATGAGCTGTTCTAAAGCCTCCTGCAAAATAAGAGCCATTCTCAGTTATAATGTATACATTTTTACATTTAATGGCAGCTAATGTATACATAGTATATATTATTGAAATATTACATTTTTACCCCCTAACATTTTTCTCTCCATGTATATATCTACACATTCTTAATCCACCTGTAAAGAAAGATTTTGTTCACATATGAGGCTGATGCAGACTTGCACACAATTCTGATTTGTAGCCTGACTATGCATCTACTGCATACATGCCTCCTTCCGGGAGGGAGCTGAATGCCTGCATACAGCGGGGGGCATGGCCGGGCTATGATGCCATTTTGGGGGCGGGGCCAGGGGCATGACCGCACGATCGCATCATCGTGGCCCCGCGACCTCTTCACAATGCAGGCGACGGAGCCACGACGCGATTCAGCGCGAATTGCGTCATCGGGGCCCCCCCGCTGCGGGGGATTCTAGTAGTACTCCGGGGGCCAGGCGGCAGCCGCGAGGCTAGCCTACCTTTCCGGGGGGTAAGGAGCAGCACCCGATATTCGGGAGGCTCCCGACCAAATCGGGCCTGTAGGCAAGCCTGATCTACAGAGTCACATACAGTATATTGCATCTACACTTGCGGCTGAATATAGCCAGGGACAGTTCTAGACCTTGTGGAGCTAAGGGCGAAAGTTCCCTTTGCCCACCCCCAAAAAAATGCCTGCAAAAGGGTGTTTTTTATGCGCATGCCTTTTCACGCGTGCACTCCCAAAAAGGTGGTGTGGCTTCATGCCATGCTCCCTGTTCATTCATCACTCTAGAGGACATGCCCAGCAGAAAGTGGATGCTGCAGTGTGCCATCCTCTCCCGTGGCCGCTCGCAGAATGTCATGACAACGTCACGCCTGGCACCACCGGCTTTCTCGGAGACTAGGAGGGATTGGGATCAGCTGCACAGTTTGTGAATATGGCACCGCCGGAGTTTGTACGTCACATAGAGCACATTCACGGTATGCCACATAGTAGTAATCCTTATACACATTATGCCACACTGTAGTAGTGACCCTTATTACACATTATGCCATATACTAATGCTCCTTACACATTATGCCACAATAAGTAATGCCCTTTACATATTATGCCACACTTAAGTAATGACCCTTACACATTATGCCACAAACAGTAATGCCCTTTACACATTATGCCACAAACAGTAATGCCCTTTCTAACACATTATGCCACACAGAATAATGCTCTTTATAACACATTATGCCACACAGTAATGCCCCTTACACATTATGCCACACTAACTAATGTCCTTTACATATTATGCCACACTATAATGCCCTTTACACATTATCCAACACTGTAATGCCCTCCCCCGGCTACTCACCTAACCCTGCCTGCTCAGAGTCAGGTAGGCATGCTCAGACTGCTCCTCTGGCCCATTCCCTGAAAAGGGGGACTCATCAGCACTTATATAGGTGGCGGTCTCTGCCTCAGTAATGGTCCACACTGGTGTGATCCATATCCTGCCTCCCATCTCACCCTCACAGACACAGCTGAGCTAAACAGTAACCCTAGCCCTGTCAGAGAATAGGCTTCTTGATTACAGCTTTTGTGTAGCAGGCCACTATGATGGGGCATAAAATTAGCAATCAGTGTTTCTCTAGAAGCATTGGGACGGGGGCCCCTTCAAAATGTTTTTATGGGGCCCACAAAGTTATGGCTATGTCCCTGTCTGTAGATGCACTTAAAGATGTCTTACACAAATGTGTATAGTTGCACTTTAGGAACTCTGAGACTCTGGTACCATCTATATTTCATCACGAGTCTACATAATGCACACTGGTATAGAATACATAGAAACAGCCCTACTTCTGTTTAAACGTTTTATTTATTTTGAAAGAAAAGAGCAATCAGATGTAGAGCAATAATGCATATAGACAAAAATTGCAGAGTCAAAATGCAGTAACTAAATTTTTATAATAAAAATAATAAGTTGAGACCAAAAAGTGGGAAAGGAAGGAAAGAATAAAGAAGACAATTATTGCTGAAATAGGATGAAGGAGTAGTGGTGTGTGTGTGTACAGAGCTGCAACTACGGGTGGACTAGTGGGGCACTTTCTCGGCTACAGGGCCGTTTGAACAGTGCAGCCGAATAGGGACATGGTGCCACAATTTGAAGAAAGCAGCACCCCTCCTCCCTTCTCTCCTTGCTCCCTCTGCATGCAATGCATATACAGTGCACAATGTACTGGGCTTTTGCGGCTTTGACAATAGGTGACACGGTGGTGTGATTCATAGGTTACGTTGAAGGTGACATTGCAGCACATTGTCCTGCCTGTGCTGAGGCTGGCTGTGGTGGCGAGGGGCTGGGGGCTGGCTGAGGAAGGGGGCTGGCTGAGGAAGGTGATGGGGGCTGGCTGAGGAAGGTGATGGGTGCTGGCTGATGAAGGTAATGGGGGCTGGCTGGGGAAGGTGATGGAGGCTGGCTGAGGAAGGTGATGGGGGCTGGCTGAGGAAAGTGATGGGGGCTGGATGAGGAAGGTGATGGGGTCTGGCTGAGGAAGATGATGGGGGCTGGCTGAGGAAGGTGACACATGCATGCTGAAGAACAGTGTGTGAGGAGCCTGCCGTCGCCACTGCCTTAAGGAGGAGCAAGGAAAAGATCCAGTTAAGTGGTGGTGGGGGAAGGGGTAGCCTGCTAAGATGATTCAGATAAAAAGAAAGCTGATATAAAAGAAATAAGAATTTTGAGGTAGGAGAAGAAATTAAAACTTTTGAGGTAGGAGAAGAAATTAGATCATTTGGAAGAGAAGGGATGAGCCATCCAGGATTGGGGAATCGATTAGACTAGGAAGGGGAACCAATGTTGTGGGGGTGGAGGTCCAGCCAAAATACCCAAACCTGGGTGGATTTGTGGTCATAATCATGTAAGTAGAACACAACATGAAAAAACTACCTGCACAAACAAGGATGGTATTGAGGGGTTAAGTGCTGCCTTGAAGTGTAGCAGTATCCTATTTAGTGCCAATATACAAAACTAAAACACGGTATGACCCTTGGTGCAAATAGCCCTTGGGATGGGGAAAAAAGTAAGGAGAGATATAAAAAATGAGAAGTTGGAGAAAACAATAGAAAAAAATAGAAAAAAAGAGCAGTGTGGATCTTAGGAATCAACATTTTGGGCCAAATGTAATAGGAAGAGAGTTTAGAGAATGTGAGAGTTTTGTCACACTTATTAAACTCAGCCAATGTATTAGAGTCCGAGAACAAAGCAACAGAGCAAACTCGCATTTTTTTCAGACTCAAAAAACTCTCACGATTTAAACTCTAATTCAGATGTTTTCCCATTTTGAAGATAAAACTCGATCAATGTGAGAGTTTACTGTTAAACTCACATTTTCTAAACTCTCACCCTATTACATTTGGCCCCAGATATCTAAAAAATCACACTTATTAAAGGCATTCTTTGCAGACATAAAAGCATAAATATGTAATATATCACAATATTAAAACAAAACACTTCGGTAAGAAGAATAGTGGAGTAAATACAGAAACATTAAGGTCTGACATACAACTGCAGGCTCAGACTTCAGCTTGTAAATTAGCTTGACTTGCAGAGTGTGTAAAAGAGTCCGGAGACCTATCTTCCTTTAACTCAGCCTAACCAGCTATTAGGGAACTGCTCGTTTTGTAGATAATGGTAAACCAGCGGTGTAGTCATAAACTAATTTGACAATGAAGCTGCAATGTCGGCAGCAGAGGAGCTGGTAGCCTGGTGTATATGATGGCAAAAGAACCAGGAGTCCAGCTGCTTAGGCTTGCTTGTTTTAGTCAGAGCCGTAACGAGACTTTTTGGTGCCCTGTGCCAGAAAGAGCATTGGCGCCCCCCCCTTCATTATTTTTCAAATAGGGACATAAGACACACACCAGAAAACGGGCCATGGCCTCATGGGGAAGGGCCAGGGAAGAGATAGAGGAAGAGGAAGCTACAAGTGAGAATGATAATAAACAGAAAATTGACACGCTCGAACAGCGCCCCCTGGCCCGCGGTGCCCTGTGCCATGGCACAGGTCGCACTACCCTTACGGTTTCAGTGCATATAGGTCAGTCAGTGGCTTACCCTATATAGGACCAACTTCCTCCCTATCCACAGAGTCCCCGGATCAGGTACTGCAAAAGATACTTGTGACTGACGAATGAAGGGATCGATTAGCAGTAATAGCAGATCTTCCGACCCGACTTCTCTCACCATTTAGTCACCCAGATACAGCTAAGGGAATTCAACATGTGGCCCTCCAGCTGCTGTGGAACTAAACATCCCAGGATATCCTACCACAGTTTTGCTATTAGGACATGCTAAGTCAATATATTGCCACTAGTCTTTCCATTATTCCCTATATCACAATCAATTCAGCACAAATAGTTCTCCATATAAACATAGCCCATGTATCACTCAATTGTCTCATATTGTTTCCTGTTGCACATTACACTATATCAATATCTATGCTATGCTCCAAACCTTTCTCAGATATATCAAAATATATCATATTCCACATTAAACTTACTACAAATAATAACATAAACCATATATTAATTAAAGTATAAGCAATCCAATTTATATCATGATTCACACAATAGGCATAATGCTTCACTACACAGGTATGGTATTATATGCACAAACTCCATATCTAGCACATATAATTCACATAATGTATACCAGCAATCAATAAAAGTGGATGTAGTTAGAATACAGATGCACGGGAAGCCGTCTGATGGAGTCCCAGCATCAAAATCCCGACTTGGTACTAAAGATAGGCGTCTAAATACCAACGCCTATCTTAAGCCTGATGATGGACTGATGGCTTCCTGAATGAAGGTAAGCAGGGATAGGGTTAGCGTTAGCCGCGGGGGGGAGGGTTAGGTTTAGGCAACCCTAGGGGAATTTAGGGTTAGGCATCCCCCGGGTAGGGTTAGTCTAGGGGAGGGGAGGTTAGGGTTAGGCACCACTGGGGGGAGGATTAGGGTTAGGCACCCCTCTGGGAGGGTTAGGTTTAGGTTGCGGGAAGGAGGGGTTAGGTTTAGGTACCCCCAGGGGGACTTAGGGTTAGGTATCACCCGGGGAGGGTTAGTCTAGGGGAGGGGGGGTTAGGGTTAGGCACCACCCTGGGAGTTTTATGGTTAGGCACCCCTAAGGGAGGGTTACAGTTAGGGGGGGAGAAGGGTAGGGTTTCTATACTTACCAGCCTCTGCGTTAATTTCCACACTCCCCATACATTAGTACATTAGTATGGGGATATGGAAATTATGGTATTCATCAAATTCTGAAAATTATGTATTTTCGGAATTTGATTGAGTTACTATTCGTCACTGTGAGGTGGCGAATAGCAGGTAACACTTACCTGTGTCAGCGTGTGCAGGTCCCCCGGCATCTCCCTGCGGCACTCTGGTCCCTCCTCTGGCTCTGGTGGCGTGTCTGACATGTGTTCTCCCAGCAGAACACTATAAAGTTTAGAGAAAAAAAAGTTTTGTTTTTTTTTCTAATCTGTACTATGGTCAGTTGGGAGACCACGTGTCAGAGCAGACACCGGATCCGGAGGTGCTGCAGCGGGCAGGTGGGGGTGGGGGGGAGGTGAGCGAAGTGGGGAGGGGGGGTGAGGGGGACACAAAATTACCGCAGCTGTAGGTAGTGCTGCGCATGCGCTGGTTTTACGAATGTAACAGCGCATGCGCAGCACTGATTATAGCTGCGGTAAGTTAGTGTAGTGAGGGAAAACTAACTATTTCCCGTAAAGCTCTCATCGCAAAAATGACAGCTTTTCGGAATAGATAGTTATTGGGAGGAGGAATGATGAATTCCTCCAGTAATTAGGAAGAACTCCATGCGAGTACTAAACCTAATTACAGCCAGAGAATTTTTAGGTATGATGAATAGGCCCCATGGAACTGTTCTATATCTTGGGAGTGTCATGGGAGTGACATGGGCATACAGAGCAAGTTTCTTGCTCCATCGCTGTGCACGGACGGAGATAGGATGCCTGTTTCAAAGAGATATTTTGCATCCAGCATGGGGTGGGTACAGGTAAAGCTACTAATAATGATAAATGATAAAAACTGTAAACCACTTAACTGGCTAACATTTTTCCAAAAAAATGCTCAGAAATTGTCAGGGTTTTTTTTTAGGTCAAGAACATCTATTTATAACTTATCCCACAAGATTTTATTTAAAAAAAATGTAAACACACAAATTTAATGTCGGTTTTTAAAATATTGATCAACAATATATCGGAGCATTGCGACTTTGCATTTCTCCGGCGGCTGCTCCTCAGGACAGTAAAAGGAAGCCATCTGGAACTGAGGGCCTGATTCAGACCCGCTCGCGAGCGTTGAGCGCTCGAAAGCGGGTCAATGGTGCCCTAGTGCACATGCGCACGATGGAGGGAGCTCCGTCGTGTGCATGCGCGAGGCCCGCATAGCGATGGCCAAGCCGTCGCTATGGGTCTCGCACCAAAGGGGCGTGCTGTCGATGGTGAGTGACAGCACGCCCCCTTTGGTGGGCGTGACGGGGGCGTTGCTGCCCAGACGAAGGCGTTCCCATGGGAACGCCTACCATCTGGGGCCTCCCCACTGACATCACTAGTGATGTCAGTGGGAATGCTTTTGGCTCTGATAGAGCCAAAAGCACTCCTGGGCTTGCGGCAGCGAGACCCTACCGCAGGGTCTCGTCGCAAGCCCGATGGTCGCGATGGTCTTGACCATCGCGACCATCTTTTTGGCCGCTCGCATAAGCTGTGGGAGGTCACCCACAGCTATGCGAGCGGCCAGGAGGCAGCTCCAATTTTAGGTAGGAGGGCCCTGATTCAGAGCGAGCGCTCTTGTCAGAGCGTCCGGCTCTGAATCAGGCCCTGAGATCTGTCCATTGTTATCCAGACAGTTTTTTACTTTGTACTTTTAGTCCCTGAATACTTAACAGCAGTACTGGAAAACTTAACAGCAGTACTGTATGTGAATTGGTTTTAGGATAGACTTCACTTAAAATCTCCATATTGGTGCCCAGCTGCTGGGTTGCTACAAGTGCCTCCAAGCAGTAAGGTGGGCAGTACAGAGCACTCATGTGACCATTCTGCTGCAAATCAGCCTAGAAGGGTCCAGTTCACTGGTAGTCTCAGGCTTTAAAGTAGAGGAAACAAATAGCAATTGTGCAGTCAATAGGCTCAGCCCTGATGTTCCTGAAAGGACTGCTTAGTAATGTTTCTGGTTCTGGCCTCTGTTTCTGGATTTTGACTGCTCTTTGACCACTGCCCTAACTAATTTCATTGGATACTGACTGCTATTAGATTGTTGTCTGCCCTGAAGAGTTGCTTTGGATACTGTGCGCTCCTGCATTGTCTCCTTTCTCCTTCTGCGACATTCACAGTGGGCACTAAGACCCAGAGTCAGCAGGGAGATAAATCCTGAGACTGTACTGAGCATGTGCAGCCATCTTCATTGCGTGGAAGTGCCACAGTTACTTAGGGGTCTATTCATGTACAAAATGAAGTGGCTACCGATAATTACCACTATATATTGCATCATATCGATGCGATATATAGTAGTGTTATCTAGCCATTCATGTATACTTAACTGTTCTGCGAAGCAATGCAGAAACCGAGCCCTTTGAAATCCTGCCTCAACTGTGATCCTCCGTGGTCTCGGCAAGCTTGTCCTGTCTGCGCATGCGCCGCCAGTACCGTCCACCAGGGGAGCAGCGAGGGGATCAGGCAGAACAGTGTGGGGGGGGGGGGAATAGAGCAGGCGCAACAAAATACTGGTGAGCATCTATGAAAGGGTCCTGATGAAGGTGAAGACAAATGTTAGCTGGTTCTAGGGGTATATATCTAAGAATTTTAGCATCTGGCCACACACACGGTTCCTAAATTGATGCAAGAAGAAGGAGTAGCACAGTGGTTAAGGTTGTTAACAATGGCTCTGAGAGACTTGTTGGAGGGCAAAATTCAAAACCTACTGTCTGCTCCACGCAACCTTGTAATTTTATTTCTGCCTCTCTAACACTAACAAGTTATAGCTGAAAAGTAGATCAATTGCCTAGAAATACTGTTAATATTACAATTAAGTGACCTATGTAGTTACTACACTTACTACATAAATCTAGATTGTTCTAGTACAATGAATTATTCTGTGATAACATTAACAAGGAACAAGGAATAATGTCCTAGGAGAGGCCAATATATTTTCAAGACAAGATCAGCAATATATAGTGTGCAAGCTGATATGTAGCCAGTAGCAGGAGTGTCAGAACGATTTTATGGGGGGGACAATATATAATTTCATTTTGGCGGCCTCCCTCTAACTTACCTGTTGCTGGGCCACTCAGCAGCAGGAGGCAGGGACTGGAGCGGTGGCCACGGATGGTCAGGGGCTGTGCTTTATAGCAATAGGCTGCAGGGGCCCCTGCACTGCACAGAGGAGGAGGAAGAGGTGTAATGTGCAGTCTTTTATCTTAAAGGCCACATATAACACCTCCTCCTCCGTACAGTGCACAGCCCCTTACCGATCGCGGCCGATGCTCCACTGGCTCGCCTTTCAATTGTTTGTTTGGGGTTGTTTTTTTTTTTTCAGGGGGGGCGAGCCCCTTCTTACCCTCTTTGTTCCGACGCCTATGGCCAGTAGCGATTATAGATTCTGTAAGAGAGAAACATGCTTCCAAAAGAGATTAATATCATGTTTCTGCATCATATATACTGATAAAGGTCACTGTTCTTCTGTATCTAAATCCCAAAGAACTAAGGGCCAGAAAAAAAAAAAATTAAAAGTACACTTTTTTGAGACACCCATCACTGAAACAGATCTTAGTGGTTTCTATTCTATAACTGTTCTGAGTGAATATATTGCACTTTTTCATTTTGGCAAACTTCCAGAAAGTGTCAGCATCTGTTTTAATTCTGCAGCTGATCAGAAAACTGTAAATTTGTACATTTTATAACTTCTAGGACTTTGTTACGGCGGGCATTTATATTTGTAAAAGTTATAGACTTCTTTCATGAAATGTATAAAAGTAAGAACTAGAGATGAGCGGATTCGGTTCCCAGAGAACCGAACCCACCCGAATTTAGCATATCCGAGTCGGTTCCAAGCAGTTCCCGAGGTTCCCTCGCGGTTCACAAGCTTTCGTCTCTATGATCAATGTAGTATATAAGGGACCACGCGATGGATGCCATTTCCACTCCGGCTGTGGAGACTGAACAGGGAGGGTGGGTAGTTTAGGGCTGAGAGAGGTGCTGGTTCTATCTGCTGTGTCCTGGGCTGGTGCTGATCCATTCTGGTCTCTGGTCACGGTGCTGTCACTGTCACTCACTGTGCTGTCTGTTGATCCAACTGGGCTGTCTGCTGTGTCCTAGGTTTGTGCTGTGTCCATCTCTGAGCCCAAGTTCTGGACTCTTAAAAAAAAAAAAAAGGAAATTGAAAAAAATTCAAAGTGTTATTTATATTTTTCTGTGTGTGCTTGTGGGTGTTAGGCTTAACCGCACAAGAGCCAGCCAGCAACGCACGTTACAACAACCTTGTGCTGTCCGACTACAGTCGTGCTCCAAAAAACCCCCAATAAAAGTGTCTTATATTTTTTTCTTCTGTGTGTGTGTGCGTGTTAGGCTTAACCGCAGTAGCGCACAATATCCAGCCAGCAACGCACGTTGCAACAACCTTGTGCTGCCCGACTACTGTCATGCTCAAAAAACCCCCCAATAAAACTATCTTTTATATTTTTCTTCTGTGTGTGCATGCGTGTTAGACTTAACCGCAGTAGGGCACAATATACAGCCAGCAACGCAATTTGCAACAACCTTGTGCTGCCCGACTACTGTCGTGTTCCAAAAAAACCCTAATTACAGTGTCTTATATTTTTTTCTTCTGTGTGTGCTCGTGGGTGTTAGGCTTAACCGCAGTAGCGCACAAGAGTCAGCAACGCACGCAACCTTGTGCTGTCCGACTACAGTCGTGCTCCAAAAAAACCCCAATAAAAGTGTCATATTTTTTTCTTCTGTGTGTGCGCGTGCGTATTAGGCTTAACCACAGTAGTGCACGATATCCAGCCAGCAACAAAAGTTGCAACAACCTTGTGCTGCCCGACTACAGTCGTTCTCCAAAAAACCCCCAATAAAAGCGTCTTATATTGTTTTCTTCTGTGTGTGCTCGTGGTTGTTAGGCTTAACTGCAATAGCGCACAAGAGCCAGCCAGCAACGCACATTGCAACAACCTTTTGCTGCCTGACTACAGTCGTGCTCCAAAAAACCCCCAATAAAAGTGTCATATTTTTTTCTTCTGTGTGTGCTCATGGGTGTTAGGCTTCAGGGCTGCCATCAGAAATTGTGGGGCCCGGGACTGCCTATTTTGTCAGTACCGGGCCCCCCTCCCCCACCTTATCAATAAAAATAAAACTAAAAATTTTCAAATGTTTTTGGGCAAAAATTATTAAGCTTCTTCCCCACTACACTCCCCCCGGCCCTGTTTATTAAATCCAATATGTGCCACGATCTTCCCCGCTCATTCCCCACTTCCCCCCCTCCCCCCGTTTATTAAGTCCAGTCTTCCCGTTTGTTAAATCCAGTATGTGCCCTGCCCAGCTCTTTTTTCCAAACCACTCCCCCCATCCTGTTTATTATTATTAAATCCATCTGCCATCTCCCCGCTGTGCACAGCTTTTACCCACTTACCTTATTTCCTTTAAGAAGGCTCCGAGTTCCCCGCGCCGGCTCCGGCTTCTTCTCCGCTTCCTCCCTGGCAGAGATGCTGCTCCTCTTGATCCGCAGCTTCTCCGACTTCGCCCTCCAGTAGCGCGTGATGTCATGATGTCACGCGCGCCGCGGCTAAACAAACTTTATTAAATATACACAGTAGCTGGGGCCAGCAAGTGTCCTTTAGGTGGAGCGGGCGGAGCGACTCGAGCGGGTCCGGGCTGCCTCTTCCTCCTCTATTAATGGTACCGGGACCAAGTCGGCAGCGGCGGGTGGTAGGTTGCAGCGGCCGGGCCCCCCCCGTTCAGCCAGGGTGCGGGCCCGGGACTCCAGTCCCAGCAGACCCCCCCTGATGACGGTCCTGTTAGGCTTAACTGCAGTAGCGCACAAGAGCCAGCCAGCAACGCACGTTGCAACAACCTTGTGCTGCCCAAGTGTCTTATATTTTTTTCTTCTGTGTGCGCGTGCGTATTAGGCTTAACCACAGTAGCGCACAATGGGCCTGATTCAGACCCACTCGCAAGCGGCTGTCCGCTCGCAAGTGGGTCGATGTTGTGCACTGCGCATGCACACGACGGCTGGAGCTCCGTCGTGCGCATGCGCCAGATGCGACGAGCGAAGGACTTTCCTTCGCTCGTTGTGTCTGATCAAAGGGGGCGTGCTGTCGATGTTGATTGACAGCACGTCCCCTTTGGTGGGCGTGCCGGGGGCGTGCCTCCCTGACAGGGGCGTTCCAAAGGGAACGCCTACCGCCAGAAGCCGGCCAACTGACATCACTAGTGATGTCAGTGGGAGTGATTTTGGCTCTGATAGAGCCAAAATCACTCCGGGCCTTGCGGTTGAAAAACTCAACCGCAGGCTCCGGTTCGCAGTGGCGATGGTCGCGATGGTCAAGACCATCGCGGCCATCAAACTGCACGCTCGTATAGGCTGTGGGTGGTGACCTACAGCTATACGAGCGTCCAGGAGGACGCTTCATAATTATGGAGGACGGCCCTCATTCAGAGCGTGCGCTCTGCTCAGAGCGTACGGCTCTGAATGAGGGCCAATATCCAGACAGCAACACAAGTTGCAACAACCTTGTGCTGCCCGACTACAGTTGTTCTCCAAAAAAAAAACAATTAAAGTGTCTTATATTGTTTTCTTCTGTGTGTGCTCGTGGTTGTTAGGCTTAACTGCAATAGCGCACAAGAGCCAGCCAGCAACGCACATTGCAACAACCTTTTGCTGCCTGACTACAGTTGTGCTCCAAAAACCCCCCAATAAAAGTGTCATATTTTTTTCTTCTGTGTGTGCTTGTGGGTGTTAGGCTTAACTGCAGTATCTCTACAGAGAACAGAATTTCATTCATTACACAGTTCAACAACAATAGAAGATTTACTGAAACATTGGCATGTTCTCAAACTGGATACTGATTTAAAGAACCCATACATTTCTGAAAATCCACACATCATTTATCGCAACGCGAAAAACATGCAACAGGACCTAGTAAAAAGTTTCATCCCTTTGGACCATGAGAAATCATTGAAGAACACAGGATATCACTACTGTTTAAGCTGTGTAGCGTGCAAAAATCAAAAAACAATATCTACTAAACCTAAACACGAATTCAATCTAATATAACGGGAAAAACGTATAAAATAAAAGAATTAATTTCTTGTGAGAGTGAAGAAGTGATCTATTTATTGGAATGCCCTTGCGGGCTCCAATATGTAGGCCAGACTAAACGAAAGATAAAAATAAGGCTAGCTGAGCATATTTACAACATAAACATAGGCTTACAGACCCATAGTGTGTCTAATCATTTTGCCCTTGTACACCAAAGAAACCCTATAGGTCTAAAGTTTACAGCCATTCAAAAAATCCACAAAAATTGGAGAGGTGGCGACATTGTAGATAGCCTTAAAAGAAATGAAACCAGGTGGATTTATGATCTTAGAACATTACAACCATCTGGTCTCAATATCGATATTGAATTAAATGCATTTTTATAACTATATAACGTTCACCCCTTTTTTCTTTTATTTTTATAATCTTTTTAATCATTTCAGTGGCACCGTATTTATTTATTAAATTATAGGAGAATCCATAAAAATGGAGGACAAACATGTGGTTACCGCCTTTATTAAAGTGATTCCGGTGACAACTACCTGTATTTTAAACAATTAGTTAATAAAGTTATAGGTATATAAAGGACCTAAGATCAGCCCAATGCTATCCTTGACAAAGTACCGAATGGTACGAAACGCGTTGGAGGCATTCAGGTGATTGGTATCCGGCAACAAGCTGACCTTCGTGGAAGCCGCTTACACTACCCGCACTGTCCCGCTGACGTCATCTATAGCAGCCGCACACGGCCAGACGCCGGCAGCACGTGGAGAGAGAGCCGAGGCCAGGCCGCTCTCCACCAACGTAACATCATAATCCGGACCTGTCCCGCTGCACCATCTCTATGAGGGCAAGGTAGGGACAGATTTTGGACTAATACAGTGCGATCCAACTCACGTGTTAAACCGGACCTCACCTTAAAACAATATCCTCACAAAGGAGCTATAAACACTACGTTTTAACAAATATTTTTTCACATGTGCCACTAATATAATTATTTATTTATTTTATTTTATTTCTGTAGAGCGCTCATAAACACCAAATTCATTGTATTATAACCTAATGAGCAGCTGACACTTTACAAGTGCAGCACTGTGTACCTTTTATTTTTAACTGCAGTAGCGCACAAGAGCCAGCCAGCAATGCACGTTGCAACAACCTTGTGCTGCCCGACTACAGTCGTGCTCCAAAAACCCCCCAATAAAAGTGTCTTATATTTTTTTCTTCTGTGTGTGCTTGTGGGTGTTAGTCTTAACTGCAGTAGTGCACAAGAGCCAGCCAGCAACGCATGTTGTAACAACCTTGTGCTGCCCGACTACAGTCGTGCTCCAAAAAACCCCCAATAAAGTGTCATATTGTTTTCTTTTCTTCTGTGTGTGCTCCTGGGTGTTAGGCTTAACCGCAGTAGCACACAAAAGCCAGCTAGCAACGCACGTTGCAACAACCTTGCGCTGCTCGACTACAGTCTTGCTCCAAAAAAACCCCAATGAAAGTGTCATATTATTTTCTTCTGTGTGTGCTCGCAGGTGTTAGGCAGTAGCGCACAAGAGCCAGCCAGCAATGCACGTTGTAACAACCTTGTACTGCCCAACTACAGTCGTGTTCCAAAAAAAACCAAAAGTGTCATATTTTTTTCTTCTGTGTGTGCTCGTGGGTGTTAGGCTTAACTGCAGTAGCGCACAAGAGCCAGCCAGCAACGCAACGTTGCAAACTTGTGCTGTCTGACTCCAGTCGTGATCAGTCGGTGTTCTGGGCCCAAGTTCTTCTGGAGCTGACAAAATATATAAATCATCATTTGTCTTTTTTTCTAATATTTTTGTGTGCGCGCACGACTGCACGTGTTTGAATTTTTTAACCGCACCTTGGCTACACTATTGGTGATTGTGACACTGCTTCAAGACTGCAGAAAATATCGAGGGCTGTCACATGACAGGAGAGCAAGGCCAAGAACCTCATGTTGTAGCTTCCACCAGCAGTGCAAGGCCGTCAACTTCCTCGTTCTCTAAGAAGGCCCATGCCCAAGGGCTTAAGTCACACCATCGATACGGTAAAGCAAGTTTTACTGAAGTTAAGAAAAAAAATTTAAAGGATATTTGCCTTTAGATAAACAAAAAATTGGCAATATGCCATTCACTACACGAAGTGGAAATCAAAGGATAAGGCCTTGGCCTTTCTTTACGAAGACTACTGATAGCCCTTCTGCTTGTAGTACTAGTGGTCGTAGTCCAATTAAAAATGTGAAAGTTGTTAATACAGCTCCGGGAAAACCAACTGTGTGCCCTGAGAATTCAAAATCACAAATCCCTGAGGAGAGTGCAAGTGTGTCCGCGGTTGCCATGTGTGAGCCAGACCTAAATACTAGTGTACTGGAGGATCCTCCAAGTTCCAACATTTGGTGTGCCTTCAGTAAATGTGAGGAAGGGCAGTCAACATCTTGCACACGTAGTCATTGAGGATGCATCTGTGGAATTGCACATGGAGGAGGAGGATATTTTGGTAGTTGAAGGTGCTAAGGATGATGAGGATGTTGATGATGAAGATGTTGGTGATGAGGATGTTGATGCCGAAGATGTCCTTTATGTAAGTAAGGCAACAGCTGTTGCCCATGGTTTGAAAAAGCCAAAGCCCATTGTTGTCATGCCGGGACAAAAGACAAAAAAATCTACTTCTCACTTGTGGAATTATTTCCATCCCGATCCGGACAACAGTTGTCAAGCCATATGTGCCCATTGCCATGCAAGAGTGAGTAGAGGGAGGGACCTAAACCACCTAGGAACCTCCTCCTTGTTACGTCACTTGGAGCGCATTCATCAAATATCAAAGTGTATGTCGCCAAGTTCCAAAACTCAAAACGTAACAAGTCCAGTGTCACCTACCTGCTCCCTCTCTGTGGGATCCAAGCGCCTTCTATCTCCAACACCAACACCTCCATCATCACCTACATCCTCATTCGTGATCGGAAGTACTTAAAAAAAACAATTGACTATTAAACAGTCCTTTGATAGAGGAAGTAAGTATAATAGATGTCACCCAGTTTCACAGCGGATCACTGATGCCACGACAGCTGTGCTAGTATTAGATGGTGAAATAATAATAAATGAGGATGATAGTTTGGAGGAAGTGCAAAAGGAGGATGAGGGGGAAATTTGTGTCCTATCTGACGCTAATGTGGATGTTGATGATAAGGATGTGGTTTGCGTAAATCAGCCACCAGTGGCAGCAGTTCTTGCTAATGATAAAAAGAAAGCCAGAAAAGCAACATCTTGGGTGTGGAATTATTTTAATCTAAATTCTGAAAACAGTTGTGAAGGCATCTGTTCCATTTGTAAAGCCAAAGTTAGCAGAGGAAAGAACGTTAACCATCTAGGCACCTCCTCCCTGGTACGTCATTTGCAGCAAGTTCATGCAATTTGTTTAACAAAATTATAATTTGCAAATTAATAACAAGCATCAACCTCCTCCTTAATAACTGAAGGTAGTCCTTCCAAAAAATGTTTTGTGGGGCCCAAACAAACCAAGGAGTTCAGCCACGTAAGTGTCAGTCCTAGTCGCTAAAATGCTTGGTTTGTTAAACTGTGCATGTACTTTTTAATATCCCACATAAGAGTAGGTGGGAGGGACAATTCCATCTTGCACCTCTTTCCTTTACATTTGGCACAATTTGGGGCATTGCTGACTGACATTATTATAGTTTATTAAACTGCCATTCTGTCTGCCACTGCTGTGTGGCAATGTTTCATAGATGTCTGATATTTTTTTAAACTGACGTGCGTTTGTTGCTTACTTTAGCCAGCCAGCTCGCTGCAGCCTTTGGCCTATATTGGTGAAAAATAGTGAAATCAATATTGTGAGCTGTGAGGTGGTTAAAAATGCCTAGAAATGCCTGAAAATCATTGTTATTAAGGTTAATAATACTGTAGGAACAAAAACAGGCCCAAACTATGTGGTTTTAACTGTTTTTATGATTTTTTAAGAAAAAATCCAGATCCAAAACCAAAACACGAAAACAAAAGGAAAGGAGGAAAAATATCCAAAACCAGATTCAGATCCAAAACCAGGGGAGATCCAGATCCAAAACCAAAACACAGGGGTCGGCGCACATCTCTCATAAGAACACATTTTCACTGCTGAAATTCATTCTATGTGAAAATGCTAAAGTGGAACATGGGTGTAGTAGGTATTACCACCGGACGCATGGCCGGCGGTTCAAATCCCGACAGCGGCAACCCGGCAAGGGTGAAAATCCTGATCATTCCTAAGGTAAGTATCGCTAACTTAATTCTACACCCTAACCCTCCCTTAGGTGTGCCTAACCCTAACCTCCCCCCCAAGTGCCTAACCCTAATCCCCCCTCTAAGTGCCTAAACCTAACCCCCCCTTCCCCGCTGCCTAAACCTAAGACCCCGGGATGCCTAACCCTAACCTCCCCCCGGGGGTGCCTAACTCTAACCCCCCCTTCCTCTAGCCTAACTCTAACACTCCCATGGGGGTGCCTAACCCTAAGTCCCCCCGGGAGCCCTAAACCTAACCCTCCCCTCTCCCCTTGGCTGCCCGTGCCCGGCGCCCGGCTTACCTTCGTTTGGTATGCCGGGCGTCGGTCTTCCGGCGTCTGGTTAATGACAGGTGTCGAGTTTTAGTACCATGCCGGGATTAGAAAGTCTGGAAGCCAGCGGTCGGCATTAATTAATTGATATTAACACATTTGATGTTTGGCCTACAAATTAATTGCTAGGTTTGGTATACTAGCTATCTGGACTTTACTATACTATGCAGCACAGTCCAAAAATCAAATAGGGGAGCCTATATACTTCTATTCCAAAAGCTGCCAAACATCATCGGCCGGGACTCACTGGCAGTTGGCGTGGCTCCCCTATTTGAAATTTTGAATTATGGACTGTGCTGCAGCCCCGCCTTTGGAGCCACCACTACGTTAATACCATATCACTAATTTGAATAGTCCTAGTTTTTTATTTTTTTTTAGAAAATTCCATTAGACTCTCCACTTCACTACCACCCACTGTACCTATTCCAAAGGCCTCTTACATGAGTTTCAATTAAACGAGACATCATCTTTATGATCTAATAAATTATCCTAATATAGGTTATTTTGTTAATATGTATTACTTGGTTTAGCTACTTGTATGAAAATAAGATACCAGTGTGATACCTCATAAAGGTGAGGATACAGATGGTGTGACGAGGGTATAAACTGGAGTTACCTCTGTAGTGGATCCAACTTTTCACTTCCTTCAACAGCAACTCTCGGCTCAGACCATGGCCCGGCAGAGAGGCAACCAACCAACCAAATGCAGACAATGGGCGTGATGCAGCAATGTGAGAAATGCGGTCAAACCCTGAAAATGCGTATTTTACCAGAATTCTCATATGCACCAAACCCCGCTTGAATGCAGTGGGTAACGCATCTTCTAATGGCATTACCCTATAGAAGCCCATGGGCTTCTATCCGGAGTGTGCTGTGAGAGGGATCCAATCGAATTCCTCCCAGCACCCCCGTGACAATCACGTCCTTCTGCGCATGCGCAGAAGGACGCCAGAGGGACTTCTGGCTCCCGGAAGTCCCTCAGTCGCAAAGGGGCGCTTTTACTTTGCACTTTCCTTCATGCATACTGGCGTAATCAACGCCGGCATGCATGCGAAGAGTGGTAGGATGCATCACATCCCGAATGCGATGCGTCATTCATCCTGCCTTATGAGAGTTAAAATGTAGATAACTATTTTTAGATTTTATATAAGTACTAATAACCCTAGATGACTGTTAGAATAGGTCACTTTACTTCTGGCTCCCGGAAGTCCCTCAATCGCAAAGGGGCGCTTTTACTTTGCACTTTCCTTCATGCATACCGGCGTAATCAACGCCGGCATGCATGCGAAGAGTGGTAGGATGCATCACATTCCGAATGCGATGCGTCATTCATCCTGCCTTATGAGAGTTAAAATGTAGATAAGTATTTTTAGAATTTATATAAGTACTTATAACCCTAGATGACTGTTAGAACAGGTCACTTTACTTAGATGGATACTGAAAATTATTTAAACTATACAACAGTTTAAATAGAGTCAGTACCTAACATTTGCAATGTAATATTCAGAACAAACAACATTATGCAGTATATGAGTAGATTGTTCCTGCACAATATATCTAAAACAGCAATACTGGATTCAATAAGGCAATATTACATTCGTATAACTAGCACCTTACACAACATATAACCTTACCTAATATACTACAAATATGGCTATTCACTAACAAATAGAATCTCACAATGATCATACATACTGTATTTATAGCTGCAAGATCTTATAGACTACTCAGTAATAAAAAAAAACAAATCCCTACAGATCTATCTATACCAGTGTTCAAAGTAGATTCTGGATAAAGAAAGGTCCGTTTAACCTAACTAAAATGTCCAGAGCACTCTGTAGGTTATGGGTACTCTTTCAGTATTTTAGATAATGGCAATCCAGACTACAGTTGGCTCTCTGAGGCATATTTATTAATCTAGTTTTGACTTGAAGGAAATCCCCCAAAACCTGACGTTTTTGGGGATTACCCACGTAACTTAAGCAGTCCCATAATGTATTATTATTATTATCGTTTATTTATATGGTGCCACAAGTGTTCCACAGCGCCTTATAAAGTACATAACCTAAAAAGTGACTAACAGTACAATACATATACAATGCAGGACAAGGACATGTATAATATGGAATCGGTATGAAATACCGCTGGCCGCATGGTTTCCTGGCAGCGCCTGGCCGACAACAGCAGAGTTCCCGGCAGCGGAAGCCCGACAGCGCTGGAAATCCCAATCATGGATAGGTAAGTACTAACTAACCTAACCCCCTAACCCTATCCCTCCTTAGGGGTGCGTAACCCTAACCTCGCCCCCAAGTGCCTAACCCTAATCCCCCCTCTAAGTGCCTAACCCTACCCCCCCTTCCCCGCTGTCTAAACCTAAGTCCCCCAGGTGGGTGCCTAGCCCTAAGTCACCCCCGGGGGTGCCTAACCCTAACCCTCCCTCCCCCTAGCCTCACCCTAACCCTCCCAGGGGGGTGCCTAGCCCTCCCTCCCCCTAGCCTAACCCTAACCCTCCCAGGGGGGTGCCTAACCCTAAGTCCCCCCCGGGTGCCCTAAACCTAACCCTCCCCCCCGCTGCTGTCCGCTCGCGGCACCCAGCATCCCTTCGATCGGATGCTGGGCGCCGGTCTCCCGGCGTCGGGGAAATGTCAGGCGTCTACATCTAGATGCCCGGCATTTCATCCCTCGCCGGGATATGACAGTCGGGAAGCTGGCTGCCAGTATTAAGGCAGCCGGCTTCCCGACTGTATACCTATAATATACATTGCTACATTGGTGACCATCAGGGGCGGATCTAGACTTTTCATTTAGAGGGGGCGGATTATATATATAATAATATTAATAATATATGTAAACCAGCCATGTAGTTGTCAACAGCTACGTGCCGGTTCCAAGCCCGGATAAATGGGGAGGGGTGGAGAAAGAAATGGCAAACTACTCCACTATTACTGCCAAAATACTTTATGGATTACAAACAATCGCTTTCGAATATGGTGCTGGAAGGTGGGTCCCCTGGGCCAGAAGGCACCCAACATTCTACCAGGGAAGAACAACAATGACCTTCAAGTAACTCGAGCATTTATGATGTGGATTGGATAAAGCCATCAGGACTCTGTTATGCTGATGCAGCTTCAAGCGAAAGAAGTCGTCTGCGTTTTACTAAGGCTCACAACATCAGATCATGGAACATCAGTGGCATGAACACGGGCAAACTGAATATCGTTAAAAGGGAGATGAAACGTCTAAATATCGATATCCTTGGTGTCAGCAAACTTCACTGGATTGGCAGTGGATACTTTAACAGCGATGATTATGCAGTTTACTACTCCAGTAACGACAACATCAGTCGTAATGGAGTAGCTGTCATCATGAAAAAGAAAATCGCCAAGTCCATTCCAGGGTTCAATGCAATCAAGGACAGAATCATGTCCGTTCGTTTCTACGGGAAACCCTGTACTATCACTCTGCTGCAGGTTTTTTGCGCCCACTCCGATGCAACAGAAGAGGATATTGAACAATTCTATGCAGACCTCCAATAAGCAGTTGACCAAATTCTTGCTAAAGACATCATCTTTATTGCTGGAGATTTCAATGCAAACGTAGGCGAAGGAGAAGAGCCACTGGTCGCTGGCAAATTCAGATTAGGAGAACGGAATGAGGCCGGGGACCGACTGGTTCAGTTCTGTCAAGAAAATTGGCTACTGATCATGAACACGTGGTTTGAACAGCCTAAGCGCCGCTTATACACATAGACATCTCCTAACAGTCAACATCGCAATCAGATCGACTACTTTCTCTGCCAACAACAATGGAAAAGCTCAATACAAGCAGGTAAAACACTCCCAGGTGCAGATTGTGGCTCTGACCATCAGCTACTCGTCGCTAAAGTGAAACTCTGGTTCAACACCATCAAAAGGACGCCTACAATGCGATGTTTTGATACCAACAATATTCCAGCACAATATGGAATAGAGGTAAAAAAACGATTCGAACTGCTGAGTACAACTGGAAAAGACCCAGACGATCTGTGGGAAGAAATGGAAGCAATCATAATGGATGAATCGAAAAAATTTGTTCCGTACAATGAACCAGCAAAGAAATCGCAATGGTTATCAGATGCGTCGATTTAAATTTCAAGAAAGAGACGAACAACCAAGGCCTCTGGCAATAGTATCGAATTCAAATTGCTAAATTCGGAATTTCAGAGAGAAGCGAGATGAGATAAGGAACGTTACTGGAATGAACAGTGCACAAAATTGGAAGAGTCAAACAAGCAAGGCCACATTCGTGAACTGTTCACCTTTGTGAAGCAGGCACGTGCACCATTTACGTCACGCAAAGCAGCGACCATCAAAGACTGGAATGCTAAATTCCTACTGAATGAAGACCAAATCAAGCACAGGTGGAAGGAATACACAATGGAATTATATGCAGGCAATCGACCAAATCAGCCCATCGGCCAGGAAAACCCAAGTGGGTATGAACCAGATGTTCTAGAGGAGGAGGTTGCCTGGGCTTTAAAACAACTACCAAACAGGAAAGCCCCAGGCGTAGACGGTTTACAAGCCGAATTACTCAAGTCGGTACCTGTCTCAACACTAACAACACTTTGCCAGCAGATATGGAGAATAAACTCACGGCCCGAATATTGGACTAGATCAGTCTTTGTCTCGCTTCCAAAAAAGGGCGATGCACAGGAATGTGGCAACTATCGGACTATTGCACTCATATCACATGCAAGCAAAATATTGCTGAAGATTATTCAAAGACACATGGCCTACTATGTAGAGAAGGAGCTCCCAGACACGCAGGCTGGATTTCGCAGGGGTCGGGGGACCAGAGATCAAATTGCAAACCTGCGATGGATTATGTAAAAGACACGAGAGTATCAAAAGGAGGTGTACATTTGCTTCATTGACTACAGCAAAGCATTCGATTGCGTTGATCACGACAAGCTATGGAAATGTTTACGGCAGATGGGCATTCCGGAGCACCTGGAGAAACTGATGTGATCACTCTACATGAGTCAAGAAGCCACAGTCAGGACAGCTTTTAGCAACACGGATTGGTTCAAGATCGGAAAAGGTTTTCAACAAGGCTGTATTCTCTTGCCAGCTTATTCAATGTTTGCGCCAAAATAATCATGAGACGATGCAGTTTGGACGAGTCTACAATTGGAGTAAAAATCGGAGGGAGGAACATCAACAATATACGATATGCCAATGACACGACTCTGTTTGCTGAAAGTAGAAAATACCTAGAATATCTGGTCAGAAGAGTCAAAGAAGAAAGCGAGAGCATGGGACTGTATCTCAATATCAAGAAAACAAAGCTAATGACTACAGCAAGTGATGATGCAGTCCATATTGCAATCGATAATGAGGAAGTCGAATCGGTACGAGACTTCCCCTTTTTGGGTTCTAAGATTGATCTCAGTGGAGAATCAACTACTGAAATAAAGCGACGAATTGCACTTGGCCGCAATGCTATGCTAGGAATGATGAAGATATGGAAGAACAATGATATCAGCAGCGCAACAAACGCACAGTTGGTCAATGCAATTGTTTTTCCGATCTTTAAGTATGCGTGCAAAACCTGGATACTCAAGAAGGCAGATCGCAAGAGAATCGACGCTTTTGAATTGTGGTGCTGGAGGCGAATGCTGCGCATACCATGGACAGCAATGAATATGAACAAGGCAGTCCTAGAGCGGGTCAAACCAAAAATATTATTAGAAGGCAAGATCACCAAACAACGACTCTCGTATTTTGGACATGTCATGCGGGCTAATTCCCTAGAAACAGCGCTAATGCTTGGATTCGTCAGTGGGTCCAGGAGAAGAGGACGCCAAAGAACTTATTGGCTGGACACAATAAAGGCTGACACGAATATGCCCATAAATGACCTGAAGGAGGTGGTCAGAGAAAGAGAAGCGTGGAGTTCACTGATCCATAAAGTGTCCAAAAGTCGATGTCGACTAAACGGTTAATCATCATCATATATATATATATATATATATATATATATATACTGTATATATATATATATTATATGTATATATATATATATATATATATAGTATGCACACATCTACATAAATGGTATGAATAGTTATTGTGTTTTAATGTTATAATTGCCTCCCCCAACCCCCTTCTTAAACAGACCTCACCTCAGATCTAGTATGGGACAACCCAAATTATTCATGTGACCCTTCCTTCTGTCCCTCAGTAGGCATAAAGAGTTTCCTGCAGTCTGATTGGTGGATAGCTCCTGCCATCCACCAATCAGTGTGTGGAGACCTTCTACCACTGTGATTGGTGCATGGCCAGCACCATCCACCAATCAGCATCCCAGCAGTCATTTGCTGGTTAAGCAGACAGTGTCCGGCTACTCCAATCCTGCGAGAGCCGGTTCGCGACTCCGGCTCTCCAGCTGGTGACCCCTCCCTCCCGCCTCCCTAGTAATGCTCCTGCCAGGCTGGTAGCCTGTCAAACAGCAAATGTGTGTGACTTAGGGGGGCGATCACCCTGATCGCCCCCCCCCCCTGGATCCGCCACTGGTGACCATAGCACCCAAATAAGCAACACAGCATAAGCAACCAAGTGTTAGGTGCCCTAGTGGGGAGGTGCCCTAGTGGGGAGTAAGAAGTAGATGAAAATAAAGTAAGGAGAAGCACAAGAGGGTAGAGGGCCCTGCTCGCAAGAACTTACATTCTAAAGGGGGGGGCAGACAAACAGGCGTGACACCGATGGGATAGACAAGGAGGAGGGAGCATGGAGTAGCAGGTTAGGATGAGAGCTGGAAGGCTTTGATGAAGTAGTGGGTCTTGAGAACCCATTTGAAAGATTGTAGAGAGGTGGAGAGTCTGATGGGGAGAGGGAGAGAGTTCCAAAGGTGGGGAGCAGCACGGGCAATATGACAATGTTCTCCAATTTCCGATTGCAATAGCAGTCCCCATAGGTTTCTACAGGCTGCAGATTGCGCATTTTACCAGGAGAGGGATATGTGGGATCCCTCCCCGGTAATGGCGCTCACATATGTGCAGTCTGATGACAGTAGCATGCTGGGGGCCCTGCAGCAGAAAGTAAAGTGATCACATTAGTGATCACTTTACTTTACTCATTACAGGGACAGGCTCCTATTGAAGGCTCTCTCCCTATATGTGTTTCTCCATACATCCTGGCGGTACATAATTTCGTATTGTTGCAATAAGTGACAATAAGAAATTATAGTTATTGGGTCTCTAAATACTGATAATTAAAAAAACTGATAATTAATAAAGAGACCCCTTTATGAGCATAGATGGGGCCTTTGCTGTATAACTGCATGCTGCAGCCCTCTTATGAAGAGTCTCTCACCAAAGTCAAGATCTGAAGAAGGGCACAGCTTTCCCTCCAGAAGGTAGGTAATGTGTACACGGGAACACTGCAATTGAGTCTCTGGATTTTTTTTTTAGCTTTATCTTTCTGTCTTCTTTGGCTCTGTATAGAGGGTCACTCTCCAGTCTCTTTTGCTACTCTGCAGTGCCGGACTGGTGCCACAGAGCAGCACTCTAAAGACTGCGGAAAGGTGAGTAGAAGCAAAATATGGGTGCAGGGTGTGTGGTGTGGGCTCCCTGCACACATTATAGATATGCCCCATTGTTATTAATGTGTGTGTGGGTGTTTGTTTGTGGTGTGATGTGATGGGATCATGGAGTGTCATGTCGATGAGGATGGATCATGAATTTTTGATGGTATGTGCAGGGGTCTGGCATAGGAGACGGTCTCTTCACTCAGAGCACATCACAGGGACAGGCTCTTTCTGCCCAAGTCCCTCCAAATGCTATATCATACATGCCGGCACTATGATTGCATACTCCAATGCGATTATGGGCGTTAATATCGTACTCAGGGGCTAATTCAGCAATTATCGGGAATCTGCTCATACACAGGACCCATTCTGAGAGTGTGCAAAATGGGTCCTGCTAACACGCACGCTAGCCCTTGAATGCCTCTGCGTGATAGACAGAGGCAATACACCTTCTGCTGCATTTGCATTATTGCATTATTGCAAGAATCGCGTGCAGCTTTACAATTGCGATCCTTCCTGAATCAGGCCCTCAGATTACATTGCAAATGCAATTATTGATAAATGGGCACTCAAGTAATCTATTGAATTAAATTCAATTGAAATACTACACTATGGGGCATATTCAATTAGGTGTGAGCATAGCAAAAATCCCCCGCCTGTAAAGATTTCCCACAGGTGCGGGATTCTTGCTACTCAATTAGTTGCTGAGTTTCCCATTTTTTGAGCAGGGTGGGATTTTTTTCCCCACAGCCCCAGAGCTCGACCGATTTTTCCTAAAATCCATATTCTTATGAAAATGGTCAGGAATTGCTCTAGGGCCCCTGCACACCCCCCCCCCCCCAAATGACTAATTAAGCAATTGGAAGTTTTCAGTTAACTTAATTAGTCCAATATACACTTACCTTCTGGCAGCGCTGTTCTCTCTCCTGCATCTCTGGCATTCTGAAGCATTTCCTCCAATGTTTGCAGACTGGGTGAGAATGTATGTGAGAGCCCTGTCATGCCTGTCAGTGTGTTTGTGTGACCGAGTGACCCCCTATCATGTGTGTGTGACCCCTCCCGTCATGTGTGTGTGACCCCGTCCAGTGTGTGTGTGTGACCCCAGTGTGCTGTGTAGTCTTTTACCTCACTTTGTTCAGCTTCTCCAGTACTGCAGCCAGTCCCAGGAGTGGGAGAAGCAGCAGCCAGGAACAGCAGAGACCGGAGCTGCCGGTAACAGGTGAGATCTTTTTTTTTTTTTTTTTCACGCTTGTAAACTGCTGTAAACCCAGCGTGCATTTATTTAAAATTGGATACTGTGGGTATTGGGAGCGCGCATACAAGCGGCAATCTAAAATTTGTTTTCGAGGTCCGCGTGATTTTTTTGTGGATAAAACCTTGCGGCCAATTGAATATGCCCCAATATTGTGAATTTTTGCTTTATTTCGTTATGTCCCATTATGGAGGAACTGAACAGAGCTCCCGATGCCCAGTTTACCTACGTTCGGTATGCCGGGCTTCAGGATTTCGGCGTGGGGCTAATGAAAGGCGTCGGGATTTCAATGCCTATCTTTAGTCCCCTGCTGGGTTCTCACAGTCGGGAAGTCGGCGGTCGGTATTTAGACCGCCGGCTTCCTGATTACATTCTGGTTTATACACATTGCTGCATTAGCGATCATAACACTCAAATAAGCAACAGGATGTAAGCAACCAAGTGCTAGGTGCCCTGGTTGGGAGTAAGGAGAAGATGAAAGTATAAGTAAAGAGAAGACAAGAGGGTAGAGGGGCCTGCTTGTTAGAGCTTAGGTTTTGTTTCTTGTGGTGCCCAGATAAGGACTATTCTTATTTTTCTGTTTATAGTAATACATTAACCCTGGGCAGACAGAGAGGTAAGAGGGCCCTGCTCGCAAATTTGGACTCCATAAGGAAATGCTGTAGGAATTGGATACATGATAAGTGCTACATAGAAAGTGCTAAGTGGACTGTATGATCCAATCATACAACAATGCTGACAGCAAATCAGAGGGTTGTTTGGGTGAGGAAAGAATACAGGTACATTTGTTTGAGCTGTGTAGAGGGCAGGTAAATAAGTAGAGTAGATTAGGGTGAATGCATTTGTGTTATATTTTGCATTGTTCTCACCAATATTTTGTAGATTACAATACATATGTAAATTATTTTCAGTGCGTATAAGTTCATCATGTATGATGACTGGGATACAAACAAGTATGTGCCTGTCATGGAACCGGAAACTTGCGGGTGCTCATCCCTGCACAAGTTACAAAATGATGATGATGATGATGTGATGTTAGTGACACTGATAAAACAGCATGGCAGGTTTTGGACACAATTTTCATTTACGGACTAAATACAAATTGCATCTAGCACAACGTGACCCCTCCATGTACTAAGGAGCCCCATTCTAAGCGCCGGCATCCTGACTTGTCATCCTCCACAAAACATACCTACAGAAAAACAGCAGTCTTTGGCCAACATTGTACTTATGCTAATAAACAAAAGCTTGGGCAAAGTGGTTGCACTCTGCAGCATATTTCCCCTTGTGCTAAGTCATAATGACCCACATTGTTGGTATAAAGTATACTTTTCCAGGTTATTTTCTGAAGTATGCATGGCTGCAAAGTATGTATGAGTGCTGAAAGAGTTATAATGAACCTGTGCACCAGCGCTGAAAGGTATGTCACTGATCTGACTGCTAAACGCCACTCAAAGCTCTGTAAGTCCTGCAGCCACTGTTGGATTTTACAAATAACCCTATAAGTGCTTATCCTCCAGTGTGGCTGCTAAAATGACATCACTGTCATAGCAGGTTCTTCCAGAAAACCACAAGTTGGCATCTGAAAGATCTAAATAGAAGCATATGAACTGTGTGGAGAGATCCTACGTCAACATGCTGTGTACAATGGCCAAACTGTTCTTTTAGTTGTACTTTGCATTAAACAGTGTAATTCTGTCATTCATCCTACAGAAAAAATGCTGTATTTATTTTTAATCACAATTCATTTTATCTGCCCATTGTTAAGTATAAGGAACACAAATTATAAAATAACAGACACATATTACAGAACACAATTAACACAATTACTGTAGACATGACAGGCAACATCATAATTTTACTCCTATATATTCTGACTGTGCTATTTATTGTCAGTGATAGTATACACAACCTGGATAGTGAGCAATGTGAATAGTTGTCACCAGAGTCATGCAGGGCAGGATTTCTTCTTACCCTCTTTTGTCGGCTGTCCTATGGGTATTTCACATCGATGAGTCACTAATGTCACTTTAGTCTTTCCAGCCTTTCCTCAAGGTTAATTTAGCTAATGGCTAGGACTCTGTGCAGACAAGAGGAACAACACATACTGTATATACAAACACAGCAGGTCCTAATGAGCTGTGACCCCTTTGATGCTACAACTGACTATTCAGCTCTCCTTCCTGTTGTCTGTACATCACACAAAGGCAAATAGTGTCAGCACAGGGAGGACACAGGTTCCCGAAGAACAAGTCACTTACTGCCCCTGCACGTCAAGTGTTATTGTTGCCATTTATTCTGCTGTGTCTTTTAGGTAATTTGTGTTTAAATTACAGATGTTACAAGTCCAAAACTTCTTCCAATAGATAAAATAAAGGCTGTTATAGAACATGTAATATATAATGCATCATTAGATTCCATAGATATAACACATAAGTAAGGGAGCATAAATAGGAAGTGTCACCTTTTTTCCTCTGTTTTTCTTTCATTTAAATAGAACAACGATGTTATTGATTTAGTTAATGACACAATTACATTGTAAAATCGTAAACTTGAGTTGATCATTGTAGAGTGCTGCTTGTTACACGCGGTAGCAGAAGTGTTACAGGGAGGGGGATGTGTGTTGGAATAAAGATTTAGCTGCACTTTCATGCTTCATGGTAAGCAAGGGAGATGTTATACTGTGGATCTCTGTACACATATATTTAACTATATATCTAGATATTTATATATACCTATATATCTATATATACATATTTTATTCAAAAATTATAAGTTCTTAGCAACTTTACTAAGCGCAAACATTCGCCGTTTAGATGATAGTAAGCAGTAGAAGGACATTCATGAACCAGCAAATAAAATATTTGCAGGAATAAAACCCCTTTAACTACAGCCTTGTCATGTAACAGTTAAATATCATCGGGGTTCTGGGTCGCCAGTAAAACCAAGTATCCGCTAGTTTAGCTGCGTATAGATTTATTAATTTAGGAAACGCGTTGGGCAGCTGTATTGGACTCTATGAGCCGTGAGATCTCCCCTGTAGTATATCATTTGTATTCGGTGTGTAGTGAGTCACATGACTGCTCCATAATGGAATGTATAACTGTCTGTGACGTTTAATCACACCTGGATATGAGGTTCATATCGTAGGAATATCTTGTTGGGTTTAACATTGAAACGTATTTATTATACAAAGTAATACGCTCTTTACTGTAAAGTAAAAAGTGTATTAGAGTACATATCGACTTTCTATGAAATGTATATTGTCACAGAACTCGGTGATGGCTGTTCTGTTCATGTCATATATTTTATAGTATTTATAGGATGGGGTACATATACTGTATGGTCCATATTTTTTTCGATTTGGAAAGCTGCCATTGGGGTTAGCACATTTTTTCAAAACGATTTTTATTGGCTATTAATGGGCTATATAGTTCTCTGCAAAAATGCCATCTAAACAGAATACACAGAACTAATTCATACTATGGAATTTATATAAGAAAATTATGTATCAGTAGTGAGAACGATACATTTCCTCTGACCCTCTATCAGTATAATGCTTGATATAATTTCCAAACAGAACATTAAGTTGTTCTACTGATTCCTAAATGGGTAACATACTGTAGTAATGACCCTATATGACAAATGTTTATTTCAGTTTGGTCCCTAGTCCCTGATAGACCGAATTACTATGGAATAATTGCACCGTGTTTGAGGTGACGCTAAACTGTGGCATCAGGACGCAGAGAAGCCTGTGCTCTCAGATGATGGGTAAGGGAAGACGCAGAGAAGCCTGTGCTCTCAGATGGTGGGTATGGGAAGACGCAGAGAAGACACTGTGCCATACAGAAAAGTGAGATAAGATAACATAAGACAAAAGGACAAACAGTTTAAGATTAAAAAGGTCACTTATCTGCAAAACAATTATTTCCCACGATAGAAGAGGTTCTTAATAAAACCAAGCAGAGTTTTTGTAGCAAAACATTTATAACGATGTAACTAAATAACACTGCATTAAAACAATCCTACAAGTCATAGGATAAGTGATATATTTTTTAACGCTGATACCTTACATAGATTTATAATTTTAGCATGGGACTAATATTGTAGAAAGGTTTACTCTGTTTTTTATTCTACCGTTACAACACTAACAGAAACTTCCACAAAATACTCAAGATAGGATTAATTGTGAAATCATGCATATTAATATTAACTTTGCGGTCTCAATGCAAATTCAATAATCAACATGTGTATTTGAAAGAGGAGTAAAAATGTAAAGTACATGAAATAGAGAGAAGAGACAGAGAGAGAGAGAGAGAGAGAGAGAGAGAGAGAGAGAGAGAGAGAGAGAGAGAGAGAGAGAGAGAGGGGATTTTCACAGATTTCTACATAAAATTATTATAATAATACTGGTAATAGTAAAGAGAGGAATCACAAATTGTAACTTATGATCAAAGTATCTTTGTGGCTGAGACCCGTACCTCAGATAGCGAAGCTAAGAAGCTAAAACGTGCTAAACATTTATTATTCTTCGACAAAAAATAGATATCCAATATCGGAATGATTTAAGTATTTGGGAATGCTTTATTTGATGACATGTTCGTGAGGTGTCCGGGTACCATTTAATTTACTCTGTATATTGTATAGGATGATCACTTTACAAAGATTTCCAATATGTGTATATTGATATTTAACGATATATTTACCAATATGTGCCCAGTCTTTGTATATATACTACTATTAATTGCCAATAAAGAGTAGAAGAGTTTGTTCTGTATATTTTATAAGATAATTATTTTTACAAAGATTTCCATTATGTGACGACATATCCCATACCGATTCCTTAGCAATATGTGCCTAGTCTATTTGCATCTGATACATCTGGGCATCTGCATGTCATTAATGTTTAGTACATAATAGTTCTATGTCCCCGCCGCTGGTACGTGAGAGATGAGGGTTTTCTGTGATTTGCACTAATCGATTTCACATGGTGGATGAGAATATCCTGCAGATTGACATTCACCATCATACAATGATACAGTCATTTTAGGAACCATAGATATTCCTGTTAATGGATATACATTTTACAGAATTAGTATTTTCCGTTACATTACTAACAAAATTCCCCATAACACAGTACAATGTAAATAAAAATATATGCAAATGTTCAAGTATTATAATATAATGTATAATGAATATACATCATTTTCATAAATTATTTTAAAACGTATGGTAATTATTGATTAGTGTGTGAGGGTGAGGAAATTAGAAATACAGGGACGTGTTTCATTCTAACCAATAAACTAGTATTGCATTTCTTGCCAGTCAACATTATCAATTAATACAAATGTTCTGTATGTGTAAAAGTATTTAATCAAATATGTCAAATAATCGTACTGTATGACTTCTGTTATATTTAAATAATTGTTTAACGGGTATACCTTATGTCGTTAGCACATTAAGCCATAAATACAACACTTTAACAATAAAATAAGTATTGAATCTGCATGTAATAATACATCAACCATACACTACTTATATTACCCATGCAAGCACTATATAGAATTAACATGAAAACACTACACAGTACATGACACTGGTGGATCTGGCAGGGAGGAGGTTACTTCACAGCAGAAGGCTTATTTCCAGCAGGGTCTCTATGGTCCTTAGCTGTGACCTGTGTTTTTAGCAACCAGTCAGAGTACAAGTGTAGAACATGACTATCAGGGGAAATAGTATTTCTCTCCCTGGTGCCCCTGAGCTAAGAAGCAGAGAAGACATAGGGCAATAATCAGGATCAAGGTGTTTATTCTCTCGGATCATTGTGATAATGACTCTAGGGTGACAGAACTCCTATGCAAATGATGGCATACAATGTGCTAAGGAGGTGATAAGAATGGTAATTACAACTAACAAGGCTAATTAATCTGGTACTTGTTCTAGTGGACATACTCACAGGTGAAACGTGGCCCCGCATGCCGCGTATAGCACCATACACTCGCCTCACCCAAAACTGATGCATACCTTCAATACTGTAGACAGTACCATTGCGGGCCTCCTAGTTGTCTATTAACCCCTATAATGAACTTTATGTTGAATTTAAAGCACAGTAGCACAGGTGGCTCCATAACATTGCCAGAGTATGCACCCACATGATAATATATTAAAGCATCATTATACAAGAGTCTCATTAAGATCATAATTCATTTTTACTTTAATTCCTCCCTTTTGGATCTGCAGGCTTGAGAAGTTTCTATAACACACAATGAAATAACCCGATGCAGATATGTCTTTGGGTGGTCTTTGTGTTCTCATTATGTTATGAGATCTCGTTATATCCATGCAATATGGGACTAATCATTGTTACATTGCAGCAGAGCGCATGTACAACATTATGAGCGTGCTAGTGGCAATGGACTTTTTATGCCCCTTGCATGTGTCCATCGTGATGGGACAGCCCACAAGTCAATGAGCAGTAGAAGCTACGAAATAGGTGAAAGTGGACCATACCATTCCCTTCATTAAAGGTATGTTTTTCTACCATGTTTTGCGGGGCTTATTCAATTTGGGGATTTGACAAATCACTTCCACATACTAATACAACATTTAGCACTGAACCACAGCAATCTATCAGCTATTAGATGTTTGGAAATTGGAAAATGAAAGCAAGTGAAAGATTGGGTGACTGTGACCATACAAATTATATGTTTGAATGCATTTTTAGCCAATGACGCTTTGTTAGTGACTTCAACTAAACTGTACTTAAAACAAATAAATACATTTATGTATTGTGGCTTTTAAATATGCCACATTTGAATGTAAATAGAATAACTCAAATATATGATACTTGCACACATTTAGAAACTTCCATTTCTGTTTGTCAAACACAAAGACTACAGGATTGCAGAAGTACTTAGGCTCATGGACCATATTTAAGAAAGTGGAAAAATCTAAGCAATGATCCCATAATGTGTTTATTTCTCTATTTAGTTATTTATTTATTTTGTTGCTATTTTTCAGGTGAAGAATGGGAGTTCGCATTTTTCTTCACATAATGCCAGTGGGCAGGTTTTGAAATACTGTATTGTATGAAGAAAGGGGGAAAATACAGTAAAAAACAGTTTCAAGCTCAACAAAGACAACATGCAGATAAATTTAACCATTAACATTTGCTCAACATGTATTTTGGATCTCTGATATTTCAGATTATAGTTTAATACAATCTGTAGATAATTATTAGAAGTAACTAGATATAGTAAAGTTATCCTTGCTTAAGTATTTTTATTCTATTATGTACTATTCTTACATATTCCTTATAGTTTTAATTGTACACTTTCTGACTCTATAGACAAATAAAGCCCTATTCCATTAATACATTAACCTGTGAGAAGTAAGTATATTTCTTTGGACTCTACACCTCTGACCCCTGTATGGTTTCACATAGAGGAGTCTATTCAGTGAACAAAATTTCACTTAAATCATATGGAAATTAATTTAAATATCCCAGCTATGTATTAATGGAGAAGATAACATAATTATCATCTCTGTTAATGCCCGACTACTACTACATCGCAATGTAGAGAGCGTCATTGTTCCCTACAGCGCTTAATGCTTTTTGCTAATCAGGAAAGTTTACCTTATATAACGCTATCTGAGAATGGTGTTACATGAGGAAACTCCTTATTTCTGCTGAAACTGCAGGGACAGATGGCTCTCGTCCAATCAGTCCCTGCAGGTGGCCATAACTCCTCCCACTCTCCTCCCCTCATTTGGCAACTGCACTGCAGCTCCCAGCAGTGTAATTGCAAGGCTTTGTAACAATGCATATATATATATATATATATTCAGTGTGTATATTTATATGTACACCAGTAACGTGCAGTGAGGTCACTAAACTAAGCTTCAGTGTCCATTGATTCTCCTACCTGCATCACTGTGTCTTCTCTTGCTGCTGCTGACTGAGTTCCGATCTTATAAACACTGCAGTGCACTTTCTGGTCACATGACACATCCATGGTGTCCATCAGTGCTCAAAGCACTCCCCACATACTCAGAGGCATGCCTCTATTTGCTCTCTCTATATATATATGAAGAAAACAGAAAGCCGGCACTCCTTTGCTAATAGGGTCACAGCAGTGTTCAGTGCCCTCCTAGATGAACCCCTGAAACAGGGAGACAGCTATATATTTGATTGCGGAGGCGGCACTCAGAACAACTTGTAAGAAAGACAATGATCGCTGTCAGCTTCAATCATCGTTTCAATGCCTATAGCATTTTCATCCTGATGAAAATGCTATAGGCATTGAAACGTTGATGATTGAATCTAACAGCGGTCATTGTCTTTCTTACAAGTCGTTCTGAGTGCCGCCTCTGCAATCGAATATATATATATATACATATATATATACATATATATATGCATTGCATTCATATTGCTCCCTTCCCCACGTGCTCCTCCATGGAAACTCCACCTGTGAGATGGAGGAGTGTGTGGGGGAGGGAGCAATATGAATTCAAGGCTGGCAAATGATGGGAAAGTTCTATATATATAATTTACCTATAAATATATACACTATATATGCTGTGCGGGGATGGGGCATAAGCAGAGCAGGACAGTCTTTACGGACAATGTTGTCCCCAAGAAGATAATTGCTGAATAGCGGCAAAAACTGTAGAGAAAAAGAAAAAAAAAATCAACATTGGCTAAAAATATTCAGGCAATTATGAACATTGTTGCTGAATAGACCCAAGACTTATATAATGAGACAATATAAAGCAATATGTTATTACTGCACACTATACAGTTGCAAAGTACATAAGTGAACATGGGGGAATCGGTATGAAATACCGGCTGATGCATGGCCGACAGTTCGATTCCTGGCAGCGTCAGTCCGAGAGATGCAGAGATCCCGGCAGCGGCAGCCCGACAGCACTGGAAATCCAGATCGTACAAACTAACCTAACCTAACCCCCCTAATCCTAACCCTCCTTAGGGGTACCTAAACCTAACCCCCCCCTTCCCCGCTGCCTAAACCTAAGTCCTCCGGGGGGGTGCCTAACCCTAACCTTCCCCCGGAGGTGCCTAACCCTGACCCTCCCTTCCCCTAGCCTAACCCTCCTAGGGGGGTGCCTAACCCTAAGTCCCCTCGGGTGCCCTAAACCTAACCCTCCCCCTGCAGCTGTCCACTCGCGGCGCCTGGCATCCCTTCAATTGGCATGCCAGGCGCCGGTCTCCCGGCATCGGAAAAATGACAGGCGTCTAGATTTAACTATTTTGCTAGTTTTTAAGTTTGTCCACCAACTTTTTTTTTTTCGCCCCCAAAACAAAGCAAAAAGTGTTAAATCACTGGAAAAATCTTTACTTTATATAACGACATCTCAGAATGGCGTTATGTGAAGAAATTACATTAAATTGCCCGAAAACTGCAGGGGCAGAGGGAAATTTTCCCATAAGTCGCTGCAGCATCCTGTAACACCGCCCAGTCTCCGTCCCTGCTTCCCGGTGACCGCCGGCAGGTAAGACCAATTAGAGTCTGTTAAACCTGCCAAAAGTGATTGACATGTGTATACAGGCTTTATACTAGCCTGCATACATGTATATTTATGTGCGATTATATTTAAAATTTATATATAAATGTTAAATATAAAAGCACATAAATATAGATGTATACAGACTAATATAAAGCCTGTATACACAAGTCAATCACTTTGGACAGGCTTTATTTGCACTTACCCGTCTGCGGTCACCTTGAAGCTGGGACGGAGACTGTTCGGAAGCACATGACTGCGCAGTAGCAGTTACAGAAGGTATTGTTTTTGGAAACCGAAAACAATGCCTTCTTTAATGCCTTCTTGTTACCGCAACCGCTGTCCCTGCATAAAATAATGATGCATAGCTTCCATACATTTTTATAATTCATAAAAAATCGTTACAATGTTGCCTGATAATATTCTGGGCAACTTCGTCACTTTTGCTGAATAGACCCCTGAGTACTGTAGAATATATTGCTCTGTAATAAAATGAAAAACAACAAATAGTGATGCCGCCCACCTGGTGGTCCTCCCTTGATGCGACCGCACCCCCACCAGTACCTGGGGCCATCAGAGCTCTTGACATCCCTGATGGGTTTGAATAGGATGCAAGCACAAAAATGTTTAACTACTGTAGCATTGCTGCAGGACATACAAGTGGTGGAGATTAAAGGAAGGACAAGACAAGTATGGTATACGTAGATCAATTCTGCAGTACACATGGTGGTGAGGGGGCGGTGGGAGTATATTAGAACAAAGAAACCTATAAAAGATTATACTGTACAAGTGCTTGGGGGGACCAGTATGTTATATATACTTTATACAGATATATAAGAGATTATGTTGCAAGAAATACAAGTACTCAGGGGTTGGAAGAGGGGTGGACCATTATGTTATTAATTGACAGACATAATAAAGATGATGCAGGGTTGGAGAGCTACCATACATCTGTATTAGCCTAAACATTCAGAACCCTTAATCAGGCCCTGTACATATGTTTGATTAAAAATGCATTCCCACATATACTTTTTTTTTGCTCTGCAACATAAAATAACATGGAGCTGGTCATTTTTCCAGGATGTCCTCCTAAAACTCAGTCGTACTTTTGCAAAAAAACACTCTATGGGGGAGATTATATGGTGCCACTGTCTCTTAGCAAGAAGCATTTGGTTTCCGCTCTAAAAGCTCTTCAGGAAGAGAGCATAACCGGTATACAGGATACGTTCAATATCCCGGCACATGGGATTCCGGTGGTCAGAATGCCGTCACCCGAATCCCGACACCTGTCAGAACTCTGGTGGCGGCATCCAGACCGCCAGAATGCTGAAGAGAAGTAGTCGGGCTAGGGTTCGGTTTAGGGCACGGGGAGGGGGAGATTAGATTTAGGGTGTGGGGAGGGGGAGGTTAGTTTTAGGCACTAAGGGGGAGGTTAGGTTTAGGCACCAGGGAATGAGGGTTAGGGTAGGAAAAGGGGGAGGGTTAAGATACCGACCGACAGTTGTTGGTATCCTAACCCTGTCAGGATGCTGGCGTTTGGATTTTGAATGCTGGGATACCGAACGCTGGCATCCCGTACCCATCAACCGGGATACATACGTTATGTTGGCAGTGAAAATGTTAACATACAGTATGTCATCTGTATGTCAACACGTCGACACTACCACAATGTCGACAATTAACCCTAACAGTAACCCTAACTCTTACACTAATCCTAATTACACAATATTCTCTATGTTGACTAGTCATATGTCGACATTTTGTCCACATGAATGTCGACTTGGTGAATGCATATCAGTGTAACCTCCTTTTTAAGACAGAGCCAGTCAGTCACAAAGCTCCTTAAGGCTCATACACGCTAGACGATAAAGTGAACGATGTGGATGATAACGATATCGTTATCGTTCATGGTGTTCAATATCGTCCAGTGTGTATGCACATTATCGTTAACGATGCATGCTCCCGTGATATCATCAGATTCTGCAAGTTCGGTGATGTGACAGGGTGATGTCACTGAAGAATATCGTTAATGGTATCGTTCAGTGTGTATGCTCAATGTCGTTCCCAACATTGAGCCCGGGAGTTCAAAGGATAACACTCAGCGATATAGCTCATGGAGCATATAATTAAAGGTGTATGAGCCTTTACTGGTAACGTATTGATTATGGAAGATGGAGAAGGGGTTGATTGTGCTATGAGCATACATGCTGAATAGATGGCATTTCAAAACCTCTCTGCTCAATAAACAATATATCACATAACTGGATGCAATAGAAATCACATAACACCTAACAAACTGCTAGTTGATAGCAGCTTGATGAAAAGACTAAGGAAAAATGAACAACACCATATTTCTAATTACAGGTAACCACATCATATAAATACTGGAATGCAGTTTTAAATGTGTAAATGATACAGTTTAATATACATTCTTGGACTCATGCAGTTTATTATAATGACACACAAATAAGTCATAGCTGGGAATCACTGGCCTATCAGTGTTGTACACACTGCCATTGGCTGTGGTTGCTTTCCTTGCAGTATAGGAAGACAGAAGAGGTAAAATGAGAGCCACATCATAGGAACACCTTGCATCCTTCAAACCCCTCACTGTCACCCATAGACAAAGTGGCCACATCTCATGAAATGGTTTTCAAGGGACTTGACCCTGTCACCCCTAAGGGCACATTTTATCTGAGATTTACATGTTACAATAGGACAAAGTCCTACACATAAGTAAGGATAAGGAACAGATATTGGCTCAGGTCTATGCTAGTCACAAAGTAAATTCATGTTTTATTTACAAACCTGTTTCAGTATCATTAAGATCTAATTCTATGCATGGAGAAAAGCAGGTACTGTAGGCCAATGATCTCTAGATGGTGGTAAGAGAGATGTGAGGACAGATTTGTTTTTCTCCTCAACCAGAGGGGCATTTGTGCGGATTTTCATTCCTACATTATTATGTAATGAATAATTCCTGTATTAGGTAACAGAACCTCCTCTATTTGTCAACCTTGTACTTGCAAAATCTTACAAAATGTGCTAATTTATCGGTATTGTAGACATTTTAATTAAACTACAGATTCCATTGATTCTCTAATAGTGTACCAGAAAGGCCTGTAATACTGAATTTGACGTAATAAAGACACACACACTCTCACATATGTAAGCACGAGATGGTACATAGTGTATAACAACTGGATCTTTTAAATAACAGTCAATCAATATGTGTACCAAAATGTAATCATAGATCTACTTATCTGTAAATCTTTGTTGGACTTCCTTGTCCAAGAGGTACTGATGCGAAGACCGGGAATCAGAGTCTTGAAAGTGATAGTGATGATCTCAACACTCCTAACTTCCAGACATTCCAAGAAAAAGGAACTCCACTAGTTTCATATAGTTCAAATGATATGGGAAGGGAAGTGGTGTGTGAGGAATATATACAAAGTGGTATGTGCTAATTATGTGCAAAAAATGCATACCAAAATAAAGTGCAAAACCAACCATAGATGGCACTGTACCAAGTCAAGAAATAGAAAGGGTTGTCGCTCCATGTAATGCATTTCTTCTTATTGTAGATCACGTGACGGTGAAAATCTCCTTTTTTTTAATTGAATATTTTTTATTGAAAATATTTTCCA
Organism: Taudactylus pleione; assembly: GCA_031769625.1. Taxonomy (NCBI): domain Eukaryota; kingdom Metazoa; phylum Chordata; class Amphibia; order Anura; family Myobatrachidae; genus Taudactylus; species Taudactylus pleione. Next base: position 12,937,122 of record JAUIMM010000177.1, on the reverse strand, counting down.
ATAGAACAATACAATATAACAATAAAACAAACAAACAAACAAACAAACAAAAACAACCCCCCACAATAATTATCATACATCTAAATCGTAAGGCATTGGTGAAGATATCCTTAGTGCTGGCATAGGATTAGATGGCTGCATGTTATTTTTGAGGGGAGGTCTACAACCAATTTATTATTGAAGATAAGCTGCTGCTACCACTTCTTGTTTAGTGGATTGTTCATCGTATATTGGATTTATTATTATTTTGATTGTATTTCTGACTCATTGTGTGAACAAAAGTGTAAGTGGCACAACTAACCATACAGTGCCAAAGACAAAAGAAAAGACAAAAGAAATATATATCTACAACAATTTTAGGTGATTAGAATAAAATATAAAAGTCAAATGTGTGTTGCACTCCTATTACCAGACCTGGCCGTGATTCATGACGTACCCCGGGTCAGTCCCTTGGCTCCTTAGGAGCTCCTTATCCCGCGCATATATGTACTGTAGTCCGGGGATTGTGCAGTGCTTCGGACGGAGAGAAGTCTGGGGATGGAGAAGGAGTGACCCGGGGTCCGGTAGGGATCACGGCCAGGTCTGGTAATTGGACAGGCTCCACTTCCTGAAGGAAACCATCTTTGGGAGTTGCAGCATTCTATCCAAGTTTGATCCAACTAATGTTGGTACGAGCATTATAATTCTTCATAAAATTTACATTGTGGTGCATGTCACCTAAAGGCACATGTTGTGTGTTGTATTACACTCACTGTGGTGTATAAAAGGAAAATATTATCTTTTACTGGAATTGGCCTTTTTTTACCTTTTTTTATTTTTTTTCTTGCATAAGAGCACAGATCTATATATGTTTATCAGTATCACACTATTTTGCTTTGTCTTTTGCTTACCCATGTAGGTTCAACACGGGAGCAATATAAGAAGATTTCTAAAGATTCCTACAGAGAAAGTGGAAATCCTTAAAGCATGCTTGCCGACAATTAGCCCCCTCCTTCCAGGAGGGAGCTGATTGTCAGCTAATAGCGGGGGGCGTGTCCGGCCAGATGTGACACGTTGGGGCGGAGCCGTGGGTGGGGCCGTGTGATCGCGTCATCATGGCCCCGCTCGAGGCCAAATCGGGAGGGTAGGCTAGCCTGCCTTAAAGTACACTGGACTTATTGATAAGGTCTCTGTACATTTGAAATATTTTTGCACTCTGGGCGCTCACTCTTATATATGCATGTAAAGGTATCCAGCATATGATGAGTCACCTCAGTTTGTCCTCTGCTCTATTAGACGAGTCACCTCAGTTTGTCCCATCCTCTATTCTTTCCGCCTCCATCCTACACAGCCCACCCCACCGCATAGGCCCGATTACTTTTATTCTTTCAATATTAAATAAAATGCAATTCCGATGACAATATCAGAAATGAGGTGGAAAACTTCTGGGTATTCCTGGGCGGTGACTGAGCTAGCCACTAGAATTGCACACACAAATTTCCCGTCTCATGGGGGAGTGTTGCAGGAGTGTTAGTGAAAGCTGCAGCGATAACAGATGAAGCCATAGGAGGCCAAAGTCAAATGGAAAAGCTGCACCTATCGTAGGGCTGGTGCAACTGTCGATGGTGAGACCGATGGTGGCATCTAAAGAAACACCAGCGATATTACAGAGTGCAGAGACTCTAGAAATGGACGTCTCAGTCCTTGCACAATCAGATGCATGCTTGTCACTAGGGGAAGGACTGATATTTGTATATACTTGCAGCTGCGACTTTGGTAACATACATAAAAGTGAACGCAGCTGCGTCTATCTCTTGGCCCTTAGATTGGACGTATGTCATGGTTTGTTGTATAAATGTGCACATCTTTGTACTATATCTTCATATCAGAATGCATGGACACAGGCCCAGATACGCTTCTTATGAGGCGGAACTCTTCCAGATACTGGTGTAATGATGATGATAGCATCTGCAGCCCTGACTGCCTGTTCTGACTGGTCGTTTCCTTTAGCTGGTAATAATGAATTAGTGTGGTGGTTATTTTATATTAAGCAGTGACTATTTAGATTATGGGCCTGATTCAGAGACATACGCAAAGCCGATATTTGCACAGTTGAATGATTATCAGTAAACGGAACATGCTTCTGAGTTGCACTGCGTTACAGTAGTCGATCGCAGCAACATTTTACTTGCAGTGTGATTGACAGCCAGGGATCGTTTGGTGGAGATAACGGGAAGTGGTGGCAAAAAAAACCAGGCATGTCGCAACCAGTTTCAGGGCGCGTCAACCGTTTCCCGGTGTCTCAGTTCCCGCTGCATGACCATAGGGCTGCACAGAAGACTGATAATGGAATGATTTGTGGCCGATGCTGCGTCTTTGTACGCAGGTGCTTGGATCTCCAAAGCCGCAGGTGGGCGGCCCAATACATTCCTTGGCGTCTGCAACATTTGCATATTTTCACGGACGGGATCGCACCTGCGATGTCATTAGTGTACAACTCTGAATCCCGTCCTATGTGTCATTTTTGTTTGGGCTACTGCAGGATAGAAATTCCGATTTCCCATTCGTAGCAAATTTGGAGGTGTTTGCAGTTCATCACAATGCAAATGTTGCATTTATTAATAACACTGTTAAGACAATATTCTGTCTTCCAGTGGTGGCTCCAGAATTGAGGCTGCAGCGCCTTCCAATATTCAAATCGGGGAGTCACACCAACTGCCCAACATCGCCGGCTGGGACTCACTGTCATTTTGTTGTGACGCCACTATTTAAATTTTGGACTGAGCTGCAGCCCCACCTCTGGAGCCGCCACTGCTGTCTTCTGTATATGAAACATTTTATGCTGTACAAATACTGTCATAGATCTTTTCCATTTACTACTACAGGTTGAATCTCCCATAGCCAAATATTCCGAAATACGGATTTTTTTTGGCATGACTGAGATAATGAAACCTTTGGATCAATGTACACAAACTTTGTGTAAGGCACAAATTATTCAAAATATTGTATAAAATGACCTGCAGGCTGTGTGTATAAGGTGTATATAACACATAAATGCATTCTGTGTGTATATTGGGGTCCTATTCCAAAGATATTTCATTATGGTATGCAAATATTCCAAAATACGTAATATTCCGTTATCCAAAATACCCCTGGTCCCAAGCATTTTGGATATGGGAGACTCAAGCTGTAATACTTTCAAGCCACATCTCTGCCAGATGTAGAAATACTGCTGTGTTTTAAATTGGATAACTCTTAAATTATATGTGTCTCAATATACACACTTAAGTATGCAATCTTTGCAACATCATTTTTACAATACGTCTATAGCCCAATGGATCCAACTTTAAATGAGGCCCAATATGAGCAAACAGTGGGCCTGATTCAGAGCCGGGCGCTCTGACCAGAGCGCTCGCTCTGAATCAGGGCCCTCCTACCTAAACTTGGAGCGGCCTCTTGGAAGCTCGCATAGCTGTGGGTTACCACCCACAGCTTATGCAAGCGTCCATGATGATGGTCGCGATGGTCAAGACCATCACGACCATTGGGCTTGTGACGAGACCCTTGTGGTAGGGTCTCGGTGACCGCAAGCCCTGGAGTGATTTTGGCTCTATCAGAGCCAAAATCACTCCCAGTGACATCACTAGTGATGTCAGTGGGGCTGGACCCAGACGGTAGGCGTTCCCATGGGAACGCCTCCGTCTGGCAACCACGCCCCTGGCACACCCACCAAAGGGGGCGTGCTGTCAATCAACATCGACAGCATGCCCCCTTTGGTGCGAGACCTGGAGCGACGGCTTCCCCGTCGCTCCCCGGGTCTCACGCTCCCTCCGTCGTGCGCATGTGCACTAGGGCACCATCGACCCGCTTGCGAGCGCTCAGCACTCAAAAGCAGGTCTGAATCAGGCCCTGTATGTCTACAGGTGTAACCATATTCCCTCATAAAACAAATCTTAAATTCTCTTCTTAAAAGGCAGCTTTCAGTTTTCAAATCCATTCTCAATGAAGGTACATACGTTAAATGTAAATTCAGAACTGCTCCTGCCGAGAATGTGTTGCAGAGGAACAACATGCTGCCTATACAAAAAAAAAAAGCTACCTTGACAAGAAATAAGGGGTGCCTCAATTGTCAGCTTTGGGGAGATAGGACAGCTTCTACTGATCAACCAGGGGCAGAAGTATGGGAGACAATGGAGGTGCCTGCCGCGGGTCGCCAGCACTGAAGGGCCACCTCCTCCATCATCCACAATATATTCACCCCATTTAGGGCTGTAAATATGGGGGATAGGGGGGCACTAAATGATAACTTGCCTCCAGGCGTCTGGGATGAACTTACGCCACTGTGATCAACACAGACGGTGAGAGATCCACAGGACTGTGGCCATCCTCTGCAACAGAGAGCAGCAATATTTTGCATTTATTCTTTATTTAATTCTAACCCAAACTGAATTTTCAGTTCAGACATAATTAGGCTTTAAGTTGTTGTACTACAGAGGTGAAATATGTATCCAGAATCCTTTCAGGTCAGTTATGTCAGTCATTGGTCTCTGGTCAGGCATAATTAAGTGGTCATGTTACTGCTACATTACCCCATATTTAAAATCCAGGATAGTATTGTAAGGAGTACAAAGATAACCACTCATTGCCATCTGCCTGCTGTTTTCTTTGACAGCATAGTCATGACTGTACGTAATACTCATGCGTGAAAGTCTGGGAACCCTTACTGCATGTGTGCCAACCGAGGTGTGCAGTGGCATATGCAATTACATAAGACATAACTATTATTAGAGATAGCGTCAGCGATCCGTGGGCATTTCAGGGTGGGGACTGGAGATGAGCTAAAGTGATCGCAACAAAAGACAGTCTCATGGGTGTGTTATGGCCGTGTAAAGGGTGTCCTCGATCGTGGCTGCGTTTTTAAATATTTCTGTTAACCTCTGCAATACTGCTCTTCTGCGTAACACTGACACCACCGTGTTACCTGTTACCCTGTTAAAATCAATAAACCCAGCATCCTGGTTAATGACTCTCTGTGTGGCTCAACCGTCACGTTTACATTCCGCCTGATACCTATTGTGATCACCGCCCCAATAGGCTATAGCAATACTATAATATTTTGTGTGTAGCACACTCCGGGCTTTTCTGCTGTAGTTCAGCTGCACCCCATGCCAGTGTTTCCGTGGAAGTAGCTAGGGACAGGGCCCTGTCTAGAGTTAGGTCAGGTGCAATCAGCAATCTATACGGAGTGCTTTCACTAATCATTTTACATACTAATAGGTCTCTAAGGGGCGGCCGTAATTCCTGCACCAAACTGGCAGTGGCCTAACTTCCTTATTTCAGCTACATATCTTGTTATGAATTCACCCTGGTGCTGACAGCATCTTTGAAACCAGATTTTCTAAACAATCACCCATGGCTTGGGATTTAAGTGACTCTGTAAAATGTCCAGAATATCCGCAAAAACTTATCAATGGAGCCAATAGATTGACAATAAACTAAAGTTTTAGGGTCCATGAAAATAAAACTGTTACTTTCTTTTTTACCATGAAAATGATTGACCTGACAGTATAATTCCACCCTTTCTATATATGTGGTCCAATCCCCCATGTCATTTTCAAAACTGAATATTGAGCCTGATTCAGAGTTGTATGCAAACCCGTTGGTTTTCATACAACTACGATGTTTTTTGATCTGTGCAGGATCTGTACTGCGCATGTGAAGAACTCTGTCTGCGGCAACAGTCAAAGTCAACCCTTAAGCCACAGCAGGTCAATTTGACATGCTGCTGCAGTTTGGGGGTGGCGACATTCTGCTTTCTAGGAAATGGGGGCATGTTGGACCTGTTTTCAAGGTGTGCAGAGGCCAGGGTCTACATGTTCTGCCACAGGTTTCTGCAGCGTGATTACATCGGTCATCCTGAGTAACCTAAGGGTTACTCAGATGTCTGATGGTCATGCAAGTGATCTAATGTTGGCTCTCTGGATGCAGCAGTGGATCACAGAAGCCGGCCCGGAGGAGTCTATATAGAGTAGATGCCTCGTACAGCTTTTTCATATTGCAGCACATCCACTGCATACAAAGACATAGCGGCTATTGTTACTGCGTACAACTCTGAATCAGGCACATACTGTAGATACAATATATGCTGCCATCTCTATTTTAATTGAATCTCTTGTAGATCAGAGATTGCAGTACACAGCATAGAGCCTGATTCAGAGTTGTACACAGATACAGAAGCAACTCAAAATCAGGCCCCTGTGTTTGCTTCAATCTGAGGCTGATTCAGCAGAGGACGCATAAACTATAGCAGCTGCTAACATGTTATGTTACATGCTAACAGCTGTTATGCTAACATAGCTGTACTATGGTAATGCAGCTGGAAGCATCACACCTCCTGCATGCATTACTGATCCAAGCTGCGTCCTAGGGTGCAGCATCGGATCAACTGCGATACCATCAGCCAGCTAAGTGACCCATGTGAGCCGGCCATGGCAGATGTTAGAGACTGCATGGAGCCAGTACCTTTGTAAAGTTAAGTTGAATTTGAATATACTGAAACAACAAATATTTCCCTAAAGTGTGCAAATGTGAGTCAGAGCAACGGTTATGCTTTCGGCACTGGCTATATTTCCTAGGCAGGAGTAGAAATTACAATGCAGTGAACGATATGCTAACTATACCCGGATTAGCACCGAGGCAAAACCTGAAGCTAGTGATGACTGTATGAAGTGGGACTAGTCTAGCAGTATATACTGTATGTAACTGCCTGCCAGGCTCACTGTGCAAAGAAGCAGTTGGAAGTGTAAAACATTTGAAGATATCTGAGCTGATCGTAAAACACGATTAAATTGAAAGTTATTCTGCTGTCTGATGTCATTGCTACTGCTTACGGGAATATGTTGCTGCACATATTTTTTAGTATATCTATTTTAAAAACAGGCTCAGATCAAACAAACAAACAGGTGGGAAGCATGCGTTTGAGTTGCACATATATATATATTAGGGGTGTGCACCGGCCACTTTTCGTGTTTTGTGTTTTGGTTTTGGATCTGGATCTTTCTTCGTGTTTTGGATCTGGATTGGTTTTGCCAAAACCACCCTTCCGTGTTTTGGGTTCTGGGTTTTGTGTTTTGGATCTGTATTTTTTTGAAAAAAAGCATAAAAACAGCTAAAATCACAGAATTTGTAGGTTTTTCTGCTCCTATGCTATTATTAACCTCAATAACCTTAATTTCCACTCATTTCCAGTCTATTCTGAACACCTCACACCTCACAATAGTGTTTTTATGTCCAAAAGGTTGCACCGAGGTAGCTGGATGACTATGCTAAGCGACACGAGTGGGCGGCACAAACACGTGACCCATCTAGGAGTGACACTGCAGTGGCAGGCAGGATGGCAGTTAGAAAAACTAGGCCCCAAACTGTACATAATGCAAAGAAAAAAAGAGGTGCAAGATGGAATTGTCCTTGGGCCCTCCCACCCACCCTTATGTTGTATAAACAGGACATGCACACTTTAACAAATCAATCATTTCAGCGCCAGGGTCTGCCACACAACTGTGGCTGAAATGATTGGTTCGTTTGGGCCCCCACAAAACAAGCTGGCAATTAATGTGTCCCTGCACAAACTGGCTCTACGGAGGCAAGATGTCATCCTCATCCTCCTCATCCACCGATTCCTCACCCTCTTCAGTGTGTACATCCTCATCCTCACAAAGTATTAACTCGTCCCCACTTGAATCCACCACCACAGGTCCCTCTGTACCTTCTGGAGGCTGGTCTCCCTGGAAGAGCTGATAATTCATTTTGATGAACATCATCTTCTCCACATTCTGTGGAAGCAACCTCCTACGCCTTTCGCTGACAAGGTTCCCGGCTGCACTAAACACTCTTTCGGAGTACACACTGGAGGGGGGGCAACTCAGGTAAAATAGAGCCAGTTTGTACAGGGGCCTCCAAATTGCCTCTTTTTCCTGCCAGTACAGGTATGGACTGTCTGACATGCCTACTTGGATGCTGTCACCGATGTAATCCTCCACCATTCTGTCAATGGTGACAGTATCATATGCAGTGACAGTAGACATGTCAGAAATTGTTGCCAGGTCCTTCAGTCCGGACCAGATGTCCAAACTTGGTCCTGCCTGCCCTGCATCACCGCCAGCGGGTTGCTTAGGATACCTAAGTTTTTTCCTGGCAGCCCCAGTTGCGGGAGAAAATGAAGAAGGAGCCGTTGACGTGTCACGTTCCGCTTCAGCTGACAGTGTGTTCACCAGCAGGTCTTTGCACCTCTGCAGGCTTGTGTCGGCCGGAAAGAGAGACACCACATAGGCTTTAAACCTAGGATCGAGCACGGTGGCCAAAATGTAGTGGTCTGATTTCAACAGATTGACCACCCTGGAATCCTGGCAAAGCGAATGAAGGGCTTCATCCACAAGTCCCACATGCCGAGCGGAATCGCTCCGTCTTAGCTCCTCCTTCACTTTCTCCAGCTGCTTCTGCAAAAGCCTGATGAGGGGAATGACCTGACTCAAGCTGGCAGTGTCTGAACTGACTTCACGTGTGGCAAGTTCGAAGGGCTGAAGAACCTTGCACAACACGGAAATCATTCTCCACTGCGCTTGAGTCAGGTGCATACCCCCTCCTTTGCCTATGTCATAGGTGGATGTATAGGCTTGTATGGCCTTTTGCTGCTCCTCCATCCTCTGAAGCATATAGAGGGTTGAGTTCCACCGCGTCACAACCTCTTGCTTCAGGTGATGGCGGGGCAGGTTCAAGAGTGTTTGCTGGCGCTCCAGTCTTCGGCACGCAGTCGCTGAATGGCGAAAGTGGCCAGAAATTTTTCGGGCCACCCAAAGCGTCTCCTGCACGCCCCTGTCGCTTTTCAGAAAATTCTGCACCACCAAGTTTATTGTGTGAGCAAAACATGGGACGTGCTGGAATTTGCCCAGATGTAATGCCCGCACAATATTGGTGGCGTTGTCAGATATCACAAATCCCCAGGAGAGTCTAAGTGGGGTAAGCCACTGGGCGATGATTTCCCTCAGTTTCTCTAAGAGGTTGTCGGCGGTGTGCCTCTTACTGAAACCGGTGATACACAGCGTAGCCTGCCTTGTAACGAGCTGGCGTTTCTGAGATGCTGCTACTGGTGACGCTGCTGCTGTTGCTGCGTAAGGTGATACATCTACCCAGTGGGCTGTCACAGTCATATAGTCCTTAGTCTGCCCTGTTCCACTTGTCCACATGTCCGTGGTTAAGTGGACATTGTGTACAACGGCATTTTTCAGGACACTGAGGACACTTTTTCTGACGTTTCTGTACAGTCTCGGTATCGCCTGCCTAGTGAAGTGGAATCTAGACGGGATTTGGAACCGGGGACACACTACCTCCATCAATTGTCTAAATCCCACTGCACTAATGGCGGATACCGGACGCACGTCTAACACCAACATAGCAGTCAAGGCCTCAGTTATACGTTTTGCTTCAGGATGACTGCTGTCGTACTTCATCCTCCTCGCTAAGGACTGTTGGAGGGTCAATTGTTTAGTAAAAGTAGTGGTGTTCCTACTTCCTCTCTGGGATGATGAACGACTCCCAGCAGCAGCAGCAACAGCAGCAGCGGCAGCAGTAGGCGTAGCAATGCAGGATCCTCCGGAGGAATCCCGGATAGGAGAGTCAGTCATGCCAGTGATATGGCCTGCAGGACTACTTCCGATCCTGACTAAGGAGGAAATTGACGAGGAGGGAGTTGACGGTGTGGTTTGCAGGCGCTTGGATACAACAGGACAACGGGATTTAGGTGTCCCTGGACTGCTTACGGTCTGAGCCAAAGTTTCTGAACTTGACAGTAACTTTTTATGAACGCGCTGCAGGTGCCGTATAAGGGAGGATGTTCCTAGGTGGTTGACGTCCCTACCCCTACTTATTTCACCTTTACATATGGTACATATGGCAAGACAGTTGTTGTCCGGATTTGGATAGAAATATTGCCAGACCAAAGAGGTGGAATGTTTGGTCTTCTGCCCAGGCATGACCGTGATGGGCTTTTTCATCCCACGGACAACAACTGTCTCCCCCGGAGCCTGATTTAAACAAACCACATCACCATCAGAATCCTCCTCGCCAACTTCCTCCTCAGCGCCAGCTACACCAGTATCCTCATCCTGTTGTACTTCAACAGTGACATCTTCAATTTGCATATCAGCAAGTGGACTGTGGGTGCTCCTTTCAGCACTTGCAGGGGGCATGCAAATGGTGGAAAGAGCCACCTCTTCCCGTCCAGTGCTGGGAAGGTCAGGCATCGCAACCACCACCACACTTGGACTCTCTTTGGGGATTTGTGATATCTTCTTAGAAAGCACAGTTCTTCGCTGTGCTTTTGCCAGCTTAACTCTTTTGATTTTTTTAGAGGGAGGAATGCTTCCATCGTCATGTGAAGCTGAACCACTAGTCATGAACATACTAGGGATTGACCTTAGCCGTTCCTTGCCACTCCGTGTCGTAAATGGCATATTGGCAAGTTTACGTTTCTCTTCAGCTGATTTAAATGTCTTTTTCAAGGTCATTTTCCTGAACTTTGCCATTTGGGATTGTATGTGCCCTCTACTATGACATTGGGCATCGGCCTTGGCAGACGACGTTGATGGCATGTTATCGTCTATGTCATGACTAGTGGCAGCAGCTTCAGCACTAGGAGGAAGTGGTTCTTGATCTTTCTCTATTTTATTTTTATCGGAGAAAGTTTGGTCCTCCATTTATGTTATATCGATTTGATATATACGTGCGGCTAAACACAGAAAATAAATTTTTTTTTGGTTCGGACTGGAGTGTACTTTGTGGGTTACAGCACCCTTTAACGGTCAAGCCAGCCGGCCCTTTACTTATGACACAGGCGCACTCTTGGCACTACTTTGTTGATGCACGTGCGGCTACTGCGCACACAATTCACAAACACAGAAAATAATTTTTTTTTGGTTTGGACTGGAGTGTACTTTGGGGGTTACAGCACCCTTTAACGGTCAAGCCAGCCGGCCCTTTACTTATGACACAGGCGCACGCTTGGCACTACTTTGTTGATGCACGTGCGGCTACTGCGCACACAATTCACAAACACAGAAAATAATTTTTTTTTGGTTTGGACTGGAGTGTACTTTCGGGGGTTACAGCACCCTTTAACGGTCAAGCCAGCCGGCCCTTTACTTATGACACAGGCGCACGCTTGGCACTACTTTGTTGATGCACGTGCGGCTACTGCGCACACAATTCACAAACACAGAAAATAATTTTTTTTTAGGTTTGGACTGGAGTGTACTTTCGGGGGTTACAGCACCCTTAACGGTCAAGCCAGCCGGCCCTTTACTTATGACACAGGCGCACGCTTGGCACTACTTTGTTGATGCACGTGCGGCTACTGCGCACACAATTCACAAACACAGAAAATAATTTTTTTTTTGGTTTGGACTGGAGTGTACTTTCGGGGGTTACAGCACCCTTAACGGTCAAGCCAGCCGGCCCTTTACTTATGACACAGGCGCACGCTTGGCACTACTTTGTTGATGCACGTGCGGCTACTGCACACACAATTCACAAACACAGAAAATAATTTTTTTTTTGGTTTGGACTGGAGTGTACTTTCGGGAGTTACAGCACCCTTAACGGTCAAGCCAGCCGGCCCTTTACTTATGACACAGGCGCACGCTTGGCACTACTTTGTTGATGCACGTGCGGCTACTGCGCACACAATTCACAAACACAGAAAATAATTTTTTTTTGGTTTGGACTGGAGTGTACTTTCAGGGGTTACAGCACCCTTTAACGGTCAAGCCAGCCGGCCCTTTACTTATGACACAGGCGCACGCTTGGCACTACTTTGTTGATGCACGTGCGGCTACTGCGCACACAATTCACAAACACAGAAAATAATTTTTTTTTGGTTTGGACTGGAGTGTACTTTCGGGGGTTACAGCACCCTTTAACGGTCAAGCCAGCCGGCCCTTTACTTATGACACAGGCGCACTCTTGGCACTACTTTGTTGATGCACGTGCGGCTACTGCGCACACAATTCACAAACACAGAAAATAATTTTTTTTTAGGTTTGGACTGGAGTGTACTTTCGGGGGTTACAGCACCCTTAACGGTCAAGCCAGCCGGCCCTTTACTTATGACACAGGCGCACGCTTGGCACTACTTTGTTGATGCACGTGCGGCTACTGCGCACACAATTCACAACCACAGAAAATAATTTTTTTTTGGTTTGGACTGGAGTGTACTTTCGGGGGTTACAGCACCCTTTAACGGTCAAGCCAGCCGGCCCTTTACTTATGACACAGGCGCACGCTTGGCACTACTTTGTTGATGCACGTGCGGCTACTGCGCACACAATTCACAAACACAGAAAATAATTTTTTTTTTGGTTTGGACTGGAGTGTACTTTCGGGGGTTACAGCACCCTTAACGGTCAAGCCAGCCGGCCCTTTACTTATGACACAGGCGCACGCTTGGCACTACTTTGTTGATGCACGTGCGGCTACTGCGCACACAATTCACAAACACAGAAAATAATTTTTTTTTAGGTTTGGACTGGAGTGTACTTTCGGGGGTTACAGCACCCTTAACGGTCAAGCCAGCCGGCCCTTTACTTATGACACAGGGGCACTCTTGGCACTACTTTGTTGATGCACGTGCGGCTACTGCGCACACAATTCACAAACACAGAAAATAATTTTTTTTTAGGTTTGGACTGGAGTGTACTTTCGGGGGTTACAGCACCCTTAACGGTCAAGCCAGCCGGCCCTTTACTTATAACACAGGCGCACGCTTGGCACTACTTTGTTGATGCACGTGCGGCTACTGCGCACACAATTAACAAACACAGAAAATAATTTTTTTTTGGTTTGGACTGGAGTGTACTTTCGGGGGTTACAGCACCCTTTAACGGTCAAGCCAGCCGGCCCTTTACTTATGACACAGGCGCACTCTTGGCACTACTTTGTTGATGCACGTGCGGCTACTGCGCACACAATTCACAAACACAGAAAATAATTTTTTTTTAGGTTTGGACTGGAGTGTACTTTCGGGGGTTACAGCACCCTTAACGGTCAAGCCAGCCGGCCCTTTACTTATGACACAGGCGCACGCTTGGCACTACTTTGTTGATGCACGTGCGGCTACTGCGCACACAATTCACAACCACAGAAAATAATTTTTTTTTGGTTTGGACTGGAGTGTACTTTCGGGGGTTACAGCACCCTTTAACGGTCAAGCCAGCCGGCCCTTTACTTATGACACAGGCGCACGCTTGGCACTACTTTGTTGATGCACGTGCGGCTACTGCGCACACAATTCACAAACACAGAAAATAATTTTTTTTTTGGTTTGGACTGGAGTGTACTTTCGGGGGTTACAGCACCCTTAACGGTCAAGCCAGCCGGCCCTTTACTTATGACACAGGCGCACGCTTGGCACTACTTTGTTGATGCACGTGCGGCTACTGCGCACACAATTCACAAACACAGAAAATAATTTTTTTTTAGGTTTGGACTGGAGTGTACTTTCGGGGGTTACAGCACCCTTAACGGTCAAGCCAGCCGGCCCTTTACTTATGACACAGGGGCACTCTTGGCACTACTTTGTTGATGCACGTGCGGCTACTGCGCACACAATTCACAAACACAGAAAATAATTTTTTTTTAGGTTTGGACTGGAGTGTACTTTCGGGGGTTACAGCACCCTTAACGGTCAAGCCAGCCGGCCCTTTACTTATAACACAGGCGCACGCTTGGCACTACTTTGTTGATGCACGTGCGGCTACTGCGCACACAATTAACAAACACAGAAAATAATTTTTTTTTGGTTTGGACTGGAGTGTACTTTCGGGGGTTACAGCACCCTTTAACGGTCAAGCCAGCCGGCCCTTTACTTATGACACAGGCGCACGCTTGGCACTACTTTGTTGATGCACGTGCGGCTACTGCGCACACAATTCACAAACACAGAAAATAATTTTTTTTTAGGTTTGGACTGGAGTGTACTTTCGGGGGTTACAGCACCCTTAACGGTCAAGCCAGCCGGCCCTTTACTTATGACACAGGCGCACGCTTGGCACTACTTTGTTGATGCACGTGCGGCTACTGCGCACACAATTCACAAACACAGAAAATAATTTTTTTTTTGGTTTGGACTGGAGTGTACTTTCGGGGGTTACAGCACCCTTAACGGTCAAGCCAGCCGGCCCTTTACTTATGACACAGGCGCACGCTTGGCACTACTTTGTTGATGCACGTGCGGCTACTGCGCACACAATTCACAAACACAGAAAATATATTATTTTTTTAGCACTTGGGGGGAGCACCCCTGATGGACAGAGCACCCCCTGGACAACACTACAGCACCCCTTTAGGACTGGGACACTGCACAGGACTTTGGAACTGACTGCACAACACAGTCCAGCCAGCCCCTATGGACTTTGAAGTAGTGGACACAGCCCCTATTAACAACAGCAGCACAGCACAACACAGCCAGCCCCTATGGACTTTGAAGTAGTGGACAACAGCAGCACTACACTACACTACACTACACAGCACTAACTCCCACCCTCCCTCTTCACTGTCCACAGCCGAGTGAGAAAATGGCGCCGACGCGGGTACCTTATATAGGATCCAAAACCCGCGAGACTCGGAAGGCGGGATGATGACGTTTTGCCTCGATGTCAGATCCGAGTCAGGCGGGAAAAGTTGAGCCTGACTCGGATCGGACTCGGATCGGGGGGGCTCGGGGGGGTTCGGATTTCAGAAATCCGAACCCGCTCACCCCTAATATATATATATATATATATATATATATATATATATATATTAGGGGTGTGCACCGGCCACTTTTCGTGTTTTGTGTTTTGGTTTTGGATCTGGATCTTTCTTCGTGTTTTGGATCTGGATTGGTTTTGCCAAAACCACCCTTCCGTGTTTTGGGTTCTGGGTTTTGTGTTTTGGATCTGTATTTTTTTTAAAAAAAGCATAAAAACAGCTAAAATCACAGAATTTGTAGGTTTTTCTGCTCCTATGCTATTATTAACCTCAATAACCTTAATTTCCACTCATTTCCAGTCTATTCTGAATACCTCACACCTCACAATAGTGTTTTTATGTCCAAAAGGTTGCACCGAGGTAGCTGGATGACTATGCTAAGCGACATGAGTGGGCGGCACAAACACGTGACCCATCTAGGAGTGACACTGCAGTGGCAGACAGGATGGCAGTTAGAAAAACTAGGCCCCAAACTGTACATAATGCAAAGAAAAAAAGAAGTGCAAGATGGAATTGTCCTTGGGCCCTCCCACCCACCCTTATGTTGTATAAACAGGACATGCACACTTTAACAAATCAATCATTTCAGCGCCAGGGTCTGCCACACAACTGTGGCTGAAATGATTGGTTCGTTTGGCCCCCACAAAACAAGCTGGCAATTAATGTGTCCCTGCACAAACTGGCTCTACGGAGGCAAGATGTCATCCTCATCCTCCTCATCCACCGATTCCTCACCCTCTTCAGTGTGTACATCCTCATCCTCACAAAGTATTAACTCGTCCCCACTTGAATCCACCACCACAGGTCCCTCTGTACCTTCTGGAGGCTGGTCTCCCTGGAAGAGCTGATAATTCATTTTGATGAACATCATCTTCTCCACATTCTGTGGAAGCAACCTCCTACGCCTTTCGCTGACAAGGTTCCCGGCTGCACTAAACACTCTTTCGGAGTACACACTGGAGGGGGGGCAACTCAGGTAAAATAGAGCCAGTTTGTACAGGGGCCTCCAAATTGCCTCTTTTTCCTGCCAGTACAGGTATGGACTGTCTGACATGCCTACTTGGATGCTGTCACCGATGTAATCCTCCACCATTCTGTCAATGGTGACAGTATCATATGCAGTGACAGTAGACATGTCAGAAATTGTTGCCAGGTCCTTCAGTCCGGACCAGATGTCCAAACTTGGTCCTGCCTGCCCTGCATCACCGCCAGCGGGTTGCTTAGGATACCTAAGTTTTTTCCTGGCAGCCCCAGTTGCGGGAGAAAATGAAGAAGGAGCCGTTGACGTGTCACGTTCCGCTTCAGCTGACAGTGTGTTCACCAGCAGGTCTTTGCACCTCTGCAGGCTTGTGTCGGCCGGAAAGAGAGACACCACATAGGCTTTAAACCTAGGATCAAGCACGGTGGCCAAAATGTAGTGGTCTGATTTCAACAGATTGACCACCCTGGAATCCTGGCAAAGCAAATGAAGGGCTTCATCCACAAGTCCCACATGCCGAGCGGAATCGCTCCGTCTTAGCTCCTCCTTCACTTTCTCCAGCTGCTTCTGCAAAAGCCTGATGAGGGGAATGACCTGACTCAAGCTGGCAGTGTCTGAACTGACTTCACGTGTGGCAAGTTCGAAGGGCTGGAGAACCTTGCACAACACGGAAATCATTCTCCACTGCGCTTGAGTCAGGTGCATACCCCCTCCTTTGCCTATGTCATAGGTGGATGTATAGGCTTGTATGGCCTTTTGCTGCTCCTCCATCCTCTGAAGCATATAGAGGGTTGAGTTCCACCGCGTCACAACCTCTTGCTTCAGGTGATGGCGGGGCAGGTTCAAGAGTGTTTGCTGGCGCTCCAGTCTTTGGCACGCAGTCGCTGAATGGCGAAAGTGGCCAGAAATTTTTCGGGCCACCCAAAGCGTCTCCTGCACGCCCCTGTCGCTTTTCAGAAAATTCTGCACCACCAAGTTTATTGTGTGAGCAAAACATGGGACGTGCTGGAATTTGCCCAGATGTAATGCCCGCACAATATTGGTGGCGTTGTCAGATATCACAAATCCCCAGGAGAGTCTAAGTGGGGTAAGCCACTGGGCGATGATTTCCCTCAGTTTCTCTAAGAGGTTGTCGGCGGTGTGCCTCTTACTGAAACCGGTGATACACAGCGTAGCCTGCCTTGTAACGAGCTGGCGTTTCTGAGATGCTGCTACTGGTGACGCTGCTGCTGTTGCTGCGTAAGGTGATACATCTACCCAATGGGCTGTCACAGTCATATAGTCCTTAGTCTGCCCTGTTCCACTTGTCCACATGTCCGTGGTTAAGTGGACATTGTGTACAACGGCATTTTTCAGGACACTGAGGACACTTTTTCTGACGTTTCTGTACAGTCTCGGTATCGCCTGCCTAGTGAAGTGGAATCTAGACGGGATTTGGAACCGGGGACACACTACCTCCATCAATTGTCAAATCCCACTGCACTAATGGCAGATACCGGACGCACGTCTAACACCAACATAGCAGTCAAGGCCTCAGTTATACGTTTTGCTTCAGGATGACTGCTGTCGTACTTCATCCTCCTCGCTAAGGACTGTTGGAGGGTCAATTGTTTAGTAAAAGTAGTGGTGTTCCTACTTCCTCTCTGGGATGATGAACGACTCCCAGCAGCAGCAACAGCAGCAGCGGCAGCAGTAGGCGTAGCAATGCAGGATCCTCCGGAGGAATCCCGGATAGGAGAGTCAGTCATGCCAGTGACATGGCCTGCAGGACTACTTCCGATCCTGACTAAGGAGGAAATTGACGAGGAGGGAGTTGACGGTGTGGTTTGCAGGCGCTTGGATACAACAGGACAATGGGATTTAGGTGTCCCTGGACTGCTTACGGTCTTAGCCAAAGTTTCTGAACTTGACAGTAACTTTTTATGAACGCACTGCAGGTGCCGTATAAGGGAGGATGTTCCTAGGTGGTTGACGTCCCTACCCCTACTTATTTCACCTTTACATATGGTACATATGGCAAGACAGTTGTTGTCCGGATTTGGATAGAAATATTGCCAGACCAAAGAGGTGGAATGTTTGGTCTTCTGCCCAGGCATGACCATGATGGGCTTTTTCATCCCACGGACAACAACTGTCTCCCCCGGAGCCTGATTTAAACAAACCACATCACCATCAGAATCCTCCTCGCCAACTTCCTCCTCAGCGCCAGCTACACCAGTATCCTCATCCTGTTGTACTTCAACAGTGACATTTTCAATTTGCATATCAGCAAGTGGACTGTGGGTGCTCCTTTCAGCACTTGCAGGGGGCGTGCAAATGGTGGAAAGAGCCACCTCTTCCCGTCCAGTGCTGGGAAGGTCAGGCATCGCAACCACCACCACACTTGGACTCTCCTTGGGGATTTGTGATATCTTCTTAGAAAGCACAGTTCTTCGCTGTGCTTTTGCCAGCTTAACTCTTTTGATTTTTTTAGTGGGAGGAGGGCTTCCATCGTCATGTGAAGCTGAACCACTAGTCATGAACATACTAGGGATCGACCTTAGCCGTTCCTTGCCACTCCGTGTCGTAAATGGCATATTGGCAAGTTTACGTTTCTCTTCAGATGATTTAAATGTCTTTTTCAAGGTCATTTTCCTGAACTTTGCCATTTGGGATTGTATGTGCCCTCTACTATGACATTGGGCATCGGCCTTGGCAGACGACGTTGATGGCATGTTATCGTCTATGTCATGACTAGTGGCAGCAGCTTCAGCACTAGGAGGAAGTGGTTCTTGATCTTTCTCTATTTTATTGTTATCGGAGAAAGTTTGGTCCTCCATTTATGTTATATCGATTTGCTATATACGTGCGGCTAAACACAGAAAATAATTTTTTTTTTGGTTTGGACTGGAGTGTACTTTGGGGGTTACAGCACCCTTTAACGGTCAAACCAGCCGGCCCTTTACTTATGACACAGGCGCACGCTTGGCACTACTTTGTTGATGCACGTGCGGCTACTGCGCACACAATTCACAAACACAGAAAATAATTTTTTTTTTGGTTTGGACTGGAGTGTACTTTCGGGGGTTACAGCACCCTTTAACGGTCAAGCCAGCCGGCCCTTTACTTATGACACAGGCGCACGCTTGGCACTACTTTGTTGATGCACGTGCGGCTACTGCGCACACAATTCACAAACACAGAAAATAATTTTTTTTTGGTTTGGACTGGAGTGTACTTTTGGGGGTTACAGCACCCTTTAACGGTCAAGCCAGCCGGCCCTTTACTTATGACACAGGCGCACGCTTGGCACTACTTTGCTGATGCACGTGCGGCTACTGCGCACACAATTCACAAACACAGAAAATATATTATTTTTTTAGCACTTGGGGGGAGCACCCCTGATGGACAGAGCACCCCCTGGACAACACTACAGCACCCCTTTAGGACTGGGACACTGCACAGGACTTTGGAGTGGACACAGCCCCTATGGAGAACTGACTGCACAACACAGTCCAGCCAGCCCCTATGGACTTTGAAGTAGTGGACAACAGCAGCACTACACTACACTACACTACACTACACAGCCCTAACTCCCACCCTCCCTCTTCACTGTCCACAGCCGAGTGAGAAAATGGCGCCGACGCGGGTACCTTATATAGGATCCAAAACCCGCGAGACTCGGAAGGCGGGATGATGACGTTTTGCCTCGATTTCAGATCCGAGTCAGGCGGGAAAAGTCGAGCCTGACTCGGATCGGACTCGGATCGGGGGGGCTCGGATCTTTTCAGATTTCAGAAATCCGAACCCGCTCACCCCTAATATATATATATATTTTACAATGGTAAGTATTTGGGCATTTACTAGACCTAAATCAGTTCTTATGAGAACACTGGGTCCCCTATCATATGTAGAGTGCATTAATGTATAATCACCATCATCTGCTTTATTATTAACATACATATGTTACATATACTACATTCCCAGGTCTATGGTGTATTTACTACAGTGCATTGCTGTTACCAATCTGGTATATAATACTGCATGAAGTATCCGTATTTACTATATATTTATAATGGGGCCCAGACCATGCACTGTAGTATCCATGTTGTATGTTGTCCTCTCTAATGGATGCCATACCCTCTGTGTTGACTGGCCCATACCCTTTGTGTTGAATGGCCACACCCCTTAAGCCTGGGCCCCTTCCACTGCATTAAGCCCTGTTACATATACATTATAAAATATAATGAATATGTATCCTTAATTGAATCACCGATTTCACAAGTAACAGTCCTCACTGCAGCTCAATACACAAATAGTGGTTGGGTACGGGATCCTGACGGTCAGAATACAGATAGCGGCATCCAGTACCCTAACCTGCAGTCTAACCCTTAGCAATTTCTGAGTAAAGTCAGAGCTTGTGCAAGTGTGCGTGAGGCTGTGATGGTACTCGATGTTACCGATGGTTTCGCAGTCTTGCTAAGTATTACGGATATGTGTAAGGTAAGAGGGGCGTCCTTATGTTGTGCTGTGACGGCATAGCGCTCGCAATGGATTAGCATATCATCACAGTGAGGCTGCGTGCGTAATCGCAGCCGTGATCGCAGTTGTGATCCTTGTTGAATCAGGCCCTATATCCCAAAGCAACAAGGAACTCCTCTTTCGCTTTGAGTATGCAAATGACCAGTCCAGGGTTGCAATGCTAAGTGGGCGCCAAGAGGGGAACTAATTACACGGGCCCGTCGTTTGTCTGAGGGGTTAATTACCTTTCTAATGTGTAATATTGAAGCAGTAGCTAACAGGACTATATTAAAATATACATTTTTTATATTTTCTTATTACGATTTAAGCAATTGCCTGCGAATAGAGTGGGACTCGTAGATCACATATACCGTAAAAACCATGAAGAATAAGTCCCTCTCATTGTCCTAGATCGCCTCTATCCTGGAAAGTCAGTGTCATCATCAGATCTTAACCTGGAGTCCTGGGATGGAGGAAGAGACCACCCATCCTGACGTCCATTATTTTAAGGGACACCCACATTTGAAAAAAGTGATTTGGCTTCTTAGCAGCAATGATCTGGTAATCACCTATGATCACCAGACAGTATCAACCTACGCTAGGGAAAATTGATGTGTTCATAGATTTGGAAGAGAACATTGTGCTCTATCTTCCCCATACTGTCCTGCACACATGTGGAGGCCCTGCTTTCAAACACAGTGCCCTTGTAGTAACTATTGTCTGGTGATCACAGACAATATAAATTGTTTGACAGATGGGGGATCTGATGCTCATCTTCTGTCAAATAAAAACAAGAGTTCCCTCATTTAACAGGGGAGATTTCCTAGATTGAAAAATGGTATGTACTGTATGCAGGTTCCACGTCCAAACATATGTTCTTCTCCCTCTCCCAGAATTCACCAACAATGCTTACAAACTTTTCTGACACGTGAATGTAGCAACCTGCCAAATAACCACCTCTTGTAAGAACCCACTTCATACTACCATCACCTTGGTCTGCAACAAAGTGTGATACATATCAATGGCACATATCAAATGGAGCATATTCCGAGCATCCTGAGGAACTGCTCTGCATCCTTCCACAAAGTGTGGTCTCTACAGACGTCATGGCATAACCAGCCTGTCCTTTAACCTGTGACTCTGATCTAGCTATTGGCTTTAATTTAGGATGACCCCCATTTTGGTCTGATGCACTAAGCTGGCTGGCTCCCAATTGTGTGAAATACTGTCTCCCTTCCTCACCACTCTGCCCCCCCTTCCTCCTCCTTTTCACAGATAAAATTTGCATTGTAGATATCTTTTTCTGCATTGATGTCACTTGTTTTATTGAGGGACTGCGACATGTCTGTCCTGTTTGTTTGCAGCCTTTTTCCCTATTATATCTGTGTTGCATTTAATAAACAACTTTGAAAAAAAAAAAAAACTGTTGGGCTACCATATTTTTCCTACACATTGTAAAAGGATTTAGGCCCTGTTTCAGAGCCGGATGCTCTGATAGAGCGCTCGCTCTGAATCAGGGCCGTCCCTGCTCCTTTTTGGAGCGGCCTCCTGGCCGCTCGCATAGCTGTGGGTAACCACCCACAGCTATAGCGAGCGGCCAATCAGCTATAGACCATCGCGACCATTGGGCTTGCGACGAGACCCTGCGGTAGGGTCTCGCTGCCGCAAGCCTTGGAGTGCTTTTGGCTCTATCGGCTTGGCCGTCGTTATTCGGGTCTCGCGCATGTGCACAACGGACCTGGGTCCGCCGTACGCATGCGCACTTGGGCAACATCGACCTGCTTGCGAGCGCTCAGCGCTCGCGAGTGGGTCTGAATCAGGCCCTCAGTTTAAGACAGTGAAAACAAAGATTATTATATCTGTGTTGCATTTAATAAACAACTTTGAAAAAAAACAAAACTGTTGGGCTACCATATTTTTCCTACACATTGTAAAAGGATTTAGGCCCTGATTCAGAGCCGGACGCTCTGATAGAGCGCTCGCTCTGAATCAGGGCCGTCCCTGCTCCTTTTTGGAGCGGGTCTGAATCAGGCCCTCAGTTTAAGACAGTGAAAACAAAGAAAAAGTAATCATCATTTTAATGTTCCGTGGCAGGTAAAGTTTATTCATGTGGATAACATTTCTTTGTGGTGTTTATAATCACATGAGTATTTCTAATAAACATAGCGTTATAACATGCTTAATCTTAAGTTACATAAGGCAAACACATAGTAAACTGTTTGTGTAAATACCACAAAACTACCAATAGACATTGTAATGTTTTAATTTTGTGATGTACAATCTCTGTAATCACAGCAGTTGTAAAGATTTTGGATACAATAACAAAAATTGATAGCTATCTTCCAGTGACCTCTAGTGGTTATTGAAGAGTATAGGTCAATGATGGTACAATAATATACAGGTGGCGAGCAATTACAAAACCCAACATGCATAAAGTCACTTAATTAATATGGTGTTGGGCAACCCCGGTTGATCCATTTGATCTGCTTGTGCCACAGGTGAAAAATTGTACTAAATTGATCTGCAGTTGCTTGCCTGTTTTGCCTTACACCGTCAGATTAATGTTTGCATATCACAATCCTGTTTGGCTTTTGCTGTTATCACCTTAGACCAGAGGTCGCCAAACGCAGGCCTCAAGACTCCCCCAACAGTTTATGTTTTAGAGATATCCCTGGTTGAGTACAGATGGTTAAATCAAGTTGACTGAGGTACTAATTAAATCACCTGTGCTCAACCATGGATATTTCTAATACCTGAACTGTTGGGGAGCATCGAGAACCACTGGGGGCTATGGAGGAGATGCATAATCATCACTGAGCCCCCTCCAAGAATTCCTATTACACCCATTTTTATTAGCAATGGTGTCTATAGCTGGCCATACACAAGACCAGCTTTCCTCCAACTACTTGGTTGGTTGGAATCAAAATCCAGTAATACATGGAAGCAAATGACAATCAGCAATTTGCTCCCAAACACCAGAAAATACAAAAAAGCCATTCTGGCAAATTGGTTCAATCTGTTTGATTTAAAAAACGTGTCTGAACAACAGCTTTCGTCTGTTTTCCGGTGTTTCGAGAAAATTGCTGATTGTCATTTGCTCCCATGTATTACCTGATTTTCTTTCCGACCAACCAAGTAGTTAGATGGTTGGAGGAAAGTTGGTCTGGTGTATGGTCAGCTTTAGACACCATTGCTAATAAACATGGGTGTAGTAGGAATTCTTGGAGGGGGCTCACCAATGATTATGCATTTCCTCCATAGACCCCAGCTCTCCTCTTTGGATCCTATGTGGGGCCTGGGATTGCCCAGTGAAGCAGGATTTGGGCTTTCAGTTCGGAATCTGGAAACCCAAATGGAGCTTCTCTGCACATTTTCAATAGAGCTGAAGGGGCTTGATTTGTGGTTGGACTGACATTTATGCCCCCCATTATCGTCGAACCCTATAGCTGTTGGACTCCCTGTGATGGCTATAGTTCTGACCGAGTTCAGCTTTCTTGTTTACTGAAGATCCCATCAAACGTGCCCTCTCCGGTCCAAATAATTGTCAGGATTGAAACACAGGGATAGAAACGAATGCTTCTCAGTCCATTTCTACAGTTTACACCGGTTACCTTGACATTTTCTTCTTTGATATTCAGATACATTTCTATAAATACTGGGAGGGCTGATTGATCTTCTGCTCGGATTGGTCACAGCTGTTTCAATAGTGTGTGTGATACACTGTCTCTTATTTTGTTAGCTCATGTGCAGTCAGGGCTGTAGAGAGCAGGGCCGGGACCAGGTGCAGGGTGTGTGGCTTAATTGCGAGAGGCGTGGCCATGCCCCCTGCAGAAATAAAACTTATTTGCAGCGCCACAAAGTCGCACCAGGAGGCGCTGTGAGCCCTTCAGTCTGGCACAAATCAAGAGGGGGGCGCGATCAGTGTGATCGCTCCTACCCATAGGTAGAGGAGACTGCTGCTAGGCAGGAGGAAGGTGGTGGAGTCTGACCAGGGTAATTAGTACCCACTCCCCTCCCAGCGCCCCTGCTAGCAGTTGTTTAACCTTGCTTGTTTTGGCTATCCTTGCCTGCTGCCAGCTCTGACTATTCCTGGAATACCAACTGTAGTGATGTTTGAGTTGGTTATCCTATACTGCCATCTCGCTGTGACCAAAATATATGATTTTGTTAGATGTAATCCAAAATCAATGCAAGTGGCTAACTATTTTTGTATTACTTGTTCCTATGATTTCATACCTAGTATTGCCCTTCTCCATGCTCAGCGATCTAGTCTTTACTAATCAGCTTATATGCACTAGTCTTTTATATAAACCTATACAACAGCACAGATTTTTGGGGGCCAACTGAGTGCCTATGAGTACCTAGTCCTTTATGAGAAAGGGTCGCTATAGGTGAAGATCAGATATAGGAGCTCATTCAGACCCACTCGCTAAGATGCATACTCTCGCTGCTGCCAATGGTATGCAGTGTATATGCATCGCAGTGTGCGTGCACATAATTTAGCAAAAGTTCACAATGCATTTGCTCGCTGCGCATAGACAGCCCAGCAGAGTGAGTGACAGGGGAAGCCGTTTGTAAGTGGTACCAGGGGCTGGCCATTAAAAACGGGAGAGTGGAGGTGCAAACACAGGCGTGCCTGAGCATCTCAATGGCATTTTAGATGTGTGTATAATTATAAGACAGCATCATAGTACACGTCACCTGGCTTGTGTTTACACTGAAGTGCTCGCAGTGCTTGCGGCAGGGAATGGTCAACCTCAAGCGTGCGATAGCATCCGATGTACCTATACACTTCCTGGACGTGACGTGCACAAGTGGGCGTCTAAAAACAGGCTGGTGGGTGTTTGCATACACTATGTGATCGTTCTTTAAGAAATACTGGGCGTGCTAATGCATTGCTATACGCAATGTGCATACACATCGTGCGAGTGATCGCATCTAGCTAGCGGCTCTGAATCAGGCCCATAGTTCTATAAGTTTATCTGGGAAGGTGGTATATATTTATTAATGGCAGTTCAACATTTATTACATTACCGTGATGGAATATTATTTGCTTACTTAATGCATGTTACACATCTTTGCCCATGCTTCGCTAATGCCTGGTGCCTTTTACTTCTGTCAAGTGTCATTTTAGCAAATGAGGGTGCAGGTTATTATTTTGTCCACTAAGTATAATTAGATAAGTTAGTAACTCCTATCTGGCCAACTGTGTAGGTATCATCTGAGTAATCACTGGCTGATGCTATGCACAAAGGGTTTCTTATAGTGCTCAGGTCATTGGGTTTCTGTTTTGCAGTGCTACCTCTTTCCAGGTCACACATTTCACATGGAATATTTTGTCTGCTATTATTCTTCCAGTAAAAGAGAAATACTGTCTCAGAGTGTGGTAGTTAATGGTGGAACAGGTCTTAGAGATCCGTTCCTGCTTTCAACTGTGGCATCTGGCAACATACAGTCAGGTGCATAAATATTGGGACATTGACAGAATTATCATATTCTGGCCTCTATTCACCACCACAATGGCTTTGAAATGAAACAAACAAGATGTGTTTTAACTGCAGACTTTCAGATTTAATTTGAGGGTAATTACATTCAAATCAGGTGAACGGTGTAGGAATTACAACGGTTTCTATATGTGCCTCCCACTTTTTAAGGGGCCAAAAGTAATGGGACTATCAACTCAAAACCTATTTCATGGACAGGTGTGGGCTATTCCCTCGTTATTTCATTATCAATTAAGCAGGTAAAAGGTCTGGAGTTGATTCTAGGTGTGACATTTGCATTTGGAATCAGTTGCTGTCGACTCTCAATATGAGATCCAAAGAGCTGTCACTATCAGTGAAGCAAACCATCATTAGGCTGAAAAATCAAAACAAACCCATCAGAGAGATAGCAAAAACATTAGGTGTGGCCAAATCAACTGTTTAGAACATTTTTAAAAAGGAAGAACGCACCGGAAAGCTCAGCAACACCAAAAGACCCGGAAGACCACGGAAAACAACTGTGGTGGATGACAGAAGAATTATTTCCCTGGTGAAGAAAAACCCCTTCACAACAGTTGGCCAAATCAAGAACACTTTCCAGGAGGTAGGTGTATATGTGTCAAAGTCAACAATCAAGAGAAGACTTCACAAGAGTGAATATAGAAGGTTCACCACAAGATGTAAACCATTGGTGAGCCAAAAAATACAGGAAGACCAGATTAGAGTTTGCCAAACAACATCTAAAAAAGCCATTGCAGTTCTGGAACAACATCCTATGGACAGATGAGACAAAAATCAACTTGTACCAGAGTGATGGGAAGAGAAGAGTATGGAGAAGGAAAGGAACTGCTCATGATCCAAAACATACCACCTCATCAGTGAAGCATGGTGGTGGTAGTGTCATGGCGTGGGCATGTATGGCTGCCAATGGAACTGGTTCCCTTGTATTTATTGATGATGTGACTGCTGACAAAAGCAGCAGAATGAATTCTGAAGTGTTTCGGGCAATATTATATGCTCATATTCAGTCAAATGCTTCAGAACTCATTGGGCGGTGCTTCACAGTGCAGATGGACAATGACCAGAAGCATATTGCAAAAGCAACCAAAGAGTTTTTTAAGGCTAAAAAGTGGAATGTTATGCAATGGCCAAGTCAATCCCCTGGCCTGAATCCGATTGAGAATGCATTTCACTTGATGAAGACAAAACTGAAGGGAAAATGCCCCAAGAACAAGCAGGAACTGAAGACATTTGCAGTAGAGGCCTGGCAGAGCATCACCAGGGATGAAACCCAGCATCTGGTGATGTCTATGTGTTCCAGACTTCAGGCTGTAATTGCCTGCAAAGGATTTGCAACAAAGTATTAAAAAGTGAAAGTTAGATTTAGGATTGTTTAGTTTGTCCCATTACTTTTGGCCCGTAAAAAGTGGGAGGCACATATAGAAACCGTTGTAATTCCTACACTGTTCATCTGATTTGGATGTAATTACCCTCAAATTAAATCTGAAAGTCTGCAGTTAAAGCACATCTTGTTTGTTTCATTTCAAAGCCATTGGGGTGATGAATAGAGGCCAAAATATGAAAATTCTGTCAATGTCCCAATATTTATGCACCTGACTGTAAGTGGCTTGCCCCAGGGAAAGGTGTCTGCTGTAGTATATATTACGAAAAACAATGTCAGACTTCATGCAATTATACAATACATGGAAAAAACAAAAACAAACTAAAATAGAGACAGTTGAACAGATTTATGAAGAGACCAAGCGCCAAGCATGCAGTTATAGTCCAGTATATGCTGCTGCACACCACTTGAGAGGACTGACAATACTCTGAAAATGTTAGCTAGAAAAGGGAAGAATAGGGGTGGAGCTGCAAACACGAGTTATGCAATCAATATACAATATTGTAATAATAAATATTTTATTAAAAATCAATGTGAAGACTCCTGGGAGTACAAACAGTATATAAATCTAAAATGAGGAAATGGTTCCTGACCGACAATGAAAATTTATAGATGCAGAATATCTCAAGTAATAATACTCTCCAATGTGGTGGAAAAGTATCAAATCTGCAATATATAAATATAAATAAACAAATCCTTTGTGCAGAAAATATAGACTGCCTGAATCAATGAGGCATATGTAAACCAGACTGATACGGTCCACAGTTCGATCAGACATCTGCCTTAATTGAATCAGACAAAGATTATAGTAATGGAATAGTTCCAAGTGTATTCAGCACACAGCAGTATGTTAGGACCAACTGTCTGATATGAATGTGATGTTCACGTGAGGGAAAAATTATAGTGATCCCATACAGGCAGTGGCGGTTCTAGGGGTGGGCTAACAGCGCCGTCGCCCGGGGCGCCGGCCCCTAGAGGGCGCCACTGAGTCCCGAGAAGGTAAAAAAGAAAAAAATCCCATAATAAAAAAGAAAACCCAGCGCCGGTCCCCCCCACGTTGCCAGGCACCTGCTGATATTTGTTATCAGCGGCCACCCAGCTCCCTCCCTGCAGAGGCAGCCGAAGCTCACTCCAGAGCTCCGGCTCCCGCATAAAGCACTATGGGAGGGACGTCATGACGTCTCTCCCATAGATCCGTGGTGGAGCCGTGGTCGGACCAGACAGCAGCGGGTGCAGGAGCAGGGCCTAAGGTAAGTATTGTGTTTGTATTTTTTATTTTTCAGAAGGCAGGCATGGGGGCATTACTACTGCGGACATGTCTATAAGGGGGCATTACTACTGGGGGCATGTCTATAAGGGGCATTACTACTGGGGACATGTCTATAGGGGGCATTACTACTGGGAGCATGTTTATAAGGGGCATTACTACTGGGGCATGTCTATAAGGGGGCATTACTACTGGGGGCATGTCTATAAGGGGTATTACTATTGGGGGCATGTCTATAAGGGGCATTACTACAGGGAGCATTACTACTGGGGGCATGTCTGTAAGGGGTACTACTACTGAGGGCATGTCTAAAGGGGGCATTACTACTGGGAGCATGTCTATAAGTGGGCATTACTACTGGGGGCATGTCTATAAGGTGGCATGTCTACAAGGGGGAATTACTACTGGGGGCATGTCTATAAGGGGCATTACTACTGGGGGCATGTCTATAGGGGGGCATTACTACTGGGAGCATGTCTATAAGGAGGCATTTCTACTGGGGGCATGTCTATAAGGGGGCATTACTACTGGGGGAATGTCTATAAGGGGGCATTACTACTGGGGCCATGTCTATAAGGGGGCATTACTACTGGGGACATGTCTATAAGGGGGAATTCCTACTGGGGGCACTACTATAGGGGGCACTAATGGTGGCATTCCAACTTTGGGCACTACTATAGGGGGCATTCCTACTGTGGGCACTACTATAGGGGGCATTATTACTGGGGCACTACTAAAGTGAACACTACTATACGGGGCACTACTACTGTGGGCACTGTATTAGGGGCACTACTACTCAGTACTGTGGGCCTTGTGTATAAGGGGCACTAATTTGGGCATTGTGTAAAAGGGGCACCACTGTGTGTCATAACATGCATAAGGGACTAATGTGTGGCGTAAATTGAATTGGGGATACTGTGTTATAAAGGCCATTACTGCATGTGGCATAATGTGTTATAAAGGGCTTTACTGCACGTGGCATAATGTGTTATACAGGGCATTACTGCATGTGGCATAATGTGTTATACAGGGCATTACTGCATGTGGCATAATGTGTTATAAAAGCCATTACTGCATGTGGCATAATGTGTTATAAAAGCCATTACTGCATGTGGCAAAATGTGTTATACAGGGCATTACTACGTGAGGCATAATGTGTTATAAAAGCCATTACTGTATGTGGCATAATGTGTTATACAGGGCATTACTGCATGTGGCATAATGTGTTATACAGGGCATTACTACGTGAGGCATAATGTGTTATAAAGACCATTACTGCGTGAGGCATAATGTGTTATAAAGGCCATTACTGCGTGTGGCATAATGTGTTATAAAAGCCATTACTGCATGTGGCATAATGTGTTATAAAAGCCATTACTGCATGTGGCATAATGTGTTATAAAAGCCATTACTGCATGTGGCATAATGTGTTATACAGGGCATTACTGCGTGAGGCATAATGTGTTATAAAGGCCATTACTGCGTGTGGCATAATGTGTTATAAAAGCCATTACTGCATGTGGCATAATGTGTTATAAAAGCCATTACTGCATGTGGCATAATGTGTTATAAAAGCCATTACTGCATGTGACATAATGTGTTATACAGGGCATTACTATGTGAGGCATAATGTGTTATAAAAGCCATTACTGCATGTGGCATAATGTGTTATACAGGGCATTACTGCATGTGGCATAATGTGTTATACAGGGCATTACTGCGTGTGGCATAATGTGTTATACAGCGCATATTCTGCATGTGGCATAATGTGTTATACAGGGCATTACTGTGTGTGGCATAATGTGTTATAAAGGCCATTACTGCGTATGGCATAATGTGTTATACAGCTCATTACTACGTGAGGCATAATGTGTTATAAAAGCCATTACTGCGTGTGGCATAATGTGTTATACAGGGCATTACTGCGTGTGGCATAATGTGTTACACAGGGCATTACTACGTGAGGCATAATGTGTTATAAAGGCCATTACTGCATGTGGCATAATGTGTTATAAAAGCCATTACTGCATGTGGCATAATGTGTTATACAGGGCATTACTGCATGTGGCATAATGTGTTATACAGGGCATTACTGCATGTGGCATAATGTGTTATAAAAGCCATTACTGCATGTGGCATAATGTGTTATAAAAGCCATTACTGCATGTGGCATAATGTGTTATACAGGGCATTACTACGTGAGGCATAATGTGTTATAAAAGCCATTACTGTATGTGGCATAATGTGTTATACAGGGCATTACTGCATGTGGCATAATGTGTTATACAGGGAATTACTACGTGAGGCATAATGTGATATAAAGGCCATTACTGCGTGAGGCATAATGTGTTATACAGGGCATTACTGCGTGAGGCATAATGTGTTATAAAGGCCATTACTGCGTGTGGCATAATGTGTTATAAAAGCCATTACTGCATGTGGCATAATGTGTTATAAAAGCCATTACTGCATGTGGCATAATGTGTTATAAAAACCATTACTGCGTGTGGCATAATGTGTTATACAGGGCATTACTGTGTAAGGCGCATTACTGCACATGGCAATTATTAGCCACGAGAGGAGAGGTTGCTCCCCACAGTGTGATGAATTGGGGGTGTTCCGCAAGGACATGCCCCCATTTCGGAAGCATGCGTGCTTTCAGCGCGTGCAGAGGAACGTCATCTAGAAAAAGTTGTTGTTTTTTGGGGGGAGGGGGGCGCAACTGTGAACTTTCGCCCTGAGCTCCACAATGTCTAGAACCGGCCCTGCATACAGGGCCCCCTATTTGAGTGTCTCCTGGTCTCTAAATAGCAGCAGAATAGGTGTCCCACAAATACATATATGAGTACTTAATTGCACTAAAAGTTCGATCAGAGTGAAGGTTATGCAAGCAATAAATGGAATCAGTATGATTTACTGCCGGCCACATGGTCGTAGTCCCGACAGTGGCAGCACGGCAGGGGTGAATATATCCCAATCGTTCTTTCTGGTAAGTATCGCTAACCTAATTCCATTCCCTAACCCTCATTTAGGAGTGCCTAACCCTAACCTCCCCCCAAGTGCCTAACCCTAACCCCCCTGTAAGTGCCTAAACCTAACCCCCCCTTCCCCGCAGCCTAACCTTAAGTCTCCCGGTGGGGTGCCTAACTCTAAACTCCCCCTGGGGGTGCTTAGCCCTAACTCCCCCTTCACCTAGCCTTACCCTAACTCTCCAGGGGGGGTCTTTTACCCTAAGTCCCCCCCGTAAGCCCCTAACCATCCCCACCCCCACGGCTGTCCACACCTGGCACCCGGCTTACCTTCAATCGGTATGCCGGGTGTCGGGCTCCCGGCGTTCGATGTCTGTCATTAGTACCTTTCCAGGATTAGACAGTCGGGAAGCTGGCGGTCGGGATTTCGTCCGTCGGCTTCTCTAATGCTTTCCCAATAAACAGTGTCCGCTACCTCGGTTCAACAGGATGAACACTGGCAGTGCAGTGGGGATGCTGCTCCTGCCTGTCAGCAAGGGGCTGGGAAATCCATACTCACCAGGATCTTCTCCACAGGCTGTGGTATGATGGCCACAGAGGACAGGTGAGTACCATCACTTAAATGCCTCAGCCGCAACCCGGAGCTTTAGAGATAGATATGGTAAACCGGCAAGGGCACTCATCCTCTGTGCAAACGTGGGTGCAATGTGGACAATAACAAGTCAGCACTGGGAATAACTCCACCAGGAATCCAGCTCCGTATCCAACCCTATTCTTCACTTTTCTAGTTGAACAGATTTAACTGAAGGTTAAAGAAAAAAAGGAATTAATAAATTGTTTGAAACCTTGTATAAATATTTAACATATCGATAATACACATGTATGCAGCATGTATAAACAACAGAGGATGAACCTACTCACTTAATATACAACAATAAACAGTCCCTTGTCCCAAAGAGGTTACAATATAATTTAATATAAACAAATTAAGGACGCTTTTTGGCTACTCTACCAAGTGACGGTGTAGGTTACAGACCCACATCTTCAGTATGTCAATGGCCATTAAATACAGCAAGTACTATTTATTATGCACATGACAGCAATCTCATAGCAGTGCCAACATCGGCAGGACAATGTTAATACTCAGGACTGCGTCAGCACTACTGCATCTTCAGACGCAACCGCTGTCAGCAACACGCCAGCGCCTGGCCAGCCCCCACCCCTGTTACCTACAAGGAATGTCCACTGAAATCCACTCTATCTGAATGCAAATTTGTACTGGGTCTGGATCATAACCATCGGTACGCATGCGCTGTGCAACTCGGACACACATGCAGGCCTAAGACATTGGCCGCTTATTTACTACATAGCCGCTGCGTCCACCTCTCAATCAGGCCCTATATGGAGATTTCTGGTACAGATAATATTGCATTGTATAAAAAAAATTAAACTGTATTAAATCAAAAGTAAAATATCATTGGTACACATTAAGATTATGGGTCTCATTCAGACCCGGTCGCAAGCGCCGATGCGCTCGCAACCGTGTCGATGGTCCCCACAGAGCATGTGCACAACGGAGCTGGCTCCATCATGTGCATTCGCGAGACCCGGCTAGCGACGGGCACTCCGTCGCTAGGAGTCTTGTAACAGACGGGGTGAGTTGTCGATGTTGAGTGACAGCTCGCCCCATTTGCTGGGCGGTCCGGGGGCGTTCCTGGCCAAACGGAGGCGTTCCAGTGGGATGTCAGTGGGGAACTTCCTGCTCAAACAGAGCAGGAAGTTCCCTGGGGCTTACGAGAGCCCAGACCCAAACTTAAGGTCTGGTCGTAAGCCCCGATGGTTTCGATAGTGATGACCATCGCGACCATCATCCTGATCGAAAGCTAAGCTGAGGGTGGTAACCCACAGCTTAGTTTGCGACCTGGAGGCAGCACTTCAAAACAAGAAGCGCCCGCCCTCATTCAGAGTGAGCGATCGCTTCTTGTGATCGACTCTGAATGAAGGCCTATATCCCATGCCACAAACCTTTGTCCATCACAGTAAAACTTCTCTTAAGGAAATGTAGGAGATCAAATTGCGAAAAAAATGTTGGTAGTAGTCTTATCTGTTGAACAGTTCAGAACATATTTGTATTAGGGGTGTACACCGGCCACTTTTCGTGTTTTGTGTTTTGGTTTTGGATCTGGATCTTTCTTCGTGTTTTAGATCTGGATTGGTTGGTTTTGCCAAAACCACCCTTCCGTGCTTTGGGTTCTGGGTTTTGTGTAGAGATGTGCGCCGACCCCCGTATTTTGGTTTTGGTTTTGGATCTGGATCTCCCCTGGTTTTGGATCTGAATCTGGTTTTGGATTTTTTTCCTCCGTGTTTTGTTTTCGTGTTTTGGTTTTGGATCTGGATGTTTTTCTTAAAAAATCATAAAAACAGCTAAAACCACATAATTTGGGCCTGTTTTTGTTCCTACAGTATTATTAACCTTAATAACAATGATTTTCAGGCATTTCTAGGCATTTTTAACCACCTCACAGCTCACAATATTGATTTCACTATTTTTCACCAATATAGGCCAAAGGCTGCAGTGGCTAAAGTAAGCAACAGAGCAGCAGCACAAACGCATGGCAGTTTAAAAAACTATCAGACATCTATGAAACATTGCCGCAATGCCCCAAATTGTGCCAAATGTAAAGGAAAGAGGTGCAAGATTGAATTGTCCCTCCCACCCACTCTTAGGTGGGATATTAAAATGGACATGCACAGTATAACAAACCAAGCACTTTAGCCACTAGGACTGACACTTTCGTGGCTGAACTCTTTGGTTTGTTTGGGCCCCACAAAATATTTTTTGGAAGGACTACTTTCAATTATTAAGGAGGAGGTTGATGATGAGGGTGTTGTTGGTGGAGATTGCAAACTGCTGGTAACTGATACTGGACTGCTTGTTATTAATTTACAAATTAGAATTTTGTTAAACAAATTGCATGAACTTGCAAATGACGTAACAGGGAGGAGGTGCCTAGATGGTTAACGTCCCTTCCTCTGCTAACTTTGGCTTTACAAATGGAACAGATGCCTTCACAACTGTTGTCAGAATTTAGATTCAAATAATTCCACACCCAAGACGTTGCTTTTCTGCCTTTCTTTTTATCATTAGCAAGAACTGCTGCCACTGGTGGCTGATTTACGCAAAACCACATCCTTATCATCAACATCCACATTAGCGTCAGATAGGACACAAATTTTCCCCTCATCCTCCTTTTGCACGTCCTCCACACTATCATCCTAAGTTTTTATTATTTCACCATCTAATACTAGCACAGCCGTCATGGCGTCAGTGATCCACTGTGAAACTGGGTGACAGCTGTTATACTTACTTCCTCTATCAAAGGACTATTTAATAGTCAATTGTTTTTTTAAATTACTTCCAATCATGAATGAGGATGTAGGTGATGATGCAGGTGTTGGTGTTGGAGATCGAAGGCGCTTGGATCTCACAGAGAGGGAGCAGGTAGGTGACACTGGACTTGTTATGTTTGAGTTTTGGAACTTGGCGACATACACTTTGATATTTGATGAAAGCGCTCCAAGTGACGTAATGGGAGGAGGTTCCTAGGTGGTTGAGATCCCTCCCTCTACTCATTCTTGCATGGCAATGGCATATATGGCTTGACAACTGTTGTCCGGATCGGGATGGAAATAATTCCACACGTGAGAGGTAGATTTTTTTGTCTTTTGTCCCGGCATGACAACAATGGGCTTTGGCTTTTTCAAACCATGGGCAACAGCTGTTGCCTAACTTACACAAAGGACATCCTCGGCATTAACAGCCTCATCACCAATATCTTTATCATCAACATCCTCATCATCCTTAGCGCCTTCAACTACCAAAATATCCTCCTCCTCCATGTGCAATTTACAGAGGGCATAACAATTGTTGGAACTTGGAGGATCCTCCAGTACACTAGTATTTAGGTCGGGCTCACACATGGCAACCGCGGACACACTTGCACTCTCCTCGCGGATTTGTGATTTCGATTTCTCAGGGCACACAGTTGTTTTTCCGAAGGGCTATCAGAATCTGCAGTCTTCCTAAAGAAAGTCCAAGGCCTTATCCTTTCCTTGCCACTTTGTGTAGTGAAGTGCATATTGGCAATGTTTTGTTTATCGAAAGGCAACTTGCCTTTTGATATTTTTTTCTTTACTTCTGTAAAAGCAGCTTTACCATATCGATGGCGTGACTTAAGCCCCGGGGCATGGGCCTTCATAGAGGACGAGGAAGTTGATGGCCTTCAACTGCTGGCGGCAGTTAAAACATGTGGTTCTTGGCCTTGCTCTCCTGTCATGTGATAGCCCTCCATATTTTCTGTGGTCTTGAAGCAGTTGCGTTGCGTTGCCGACTTGATAGATCTTGTGCAGCTAAGCCTAACATGCACACAGACAAATATATATATTTATTATTACACAAAAAAAAGACCCTTTATTTGGGTCCAGAACTTGTGCCAAGATAGATGCAGCAGACAGCACCAGCCCAGATGGATTAGCAACAGCCCAGATGGACACAGCACAGCAGACAAAACAGCACCAGCCCTGATGGATCAGCACTGCTGCAACTGCCCAGATGGACACAGCAGACAGCACAACACAAGTTACACAACAACACTAGCAATGGATCAGCAGCACCAGCATCTCTCACCAGCCCTGCACTACCCACTCTCCCTGCTCCCTGTCCACAGCCAGAGTGAAAAATGGCCCCTGCTGCATCCCTTATATATAAGAGACGAAAGCTCGCGGGCCGTGAGATTTAGTCTCATGCATTTTGCCTCGATTTGGAGAACCGAGTCGGCGGGAAACATCGAGCCCGCTTGGATCTGATTCAGATTCCCTTAGTTCGTGGGGGGTTCGGATCTGATCTCTAGTTTTGTGTTTTGGATCTGTATTTTTTTGAAAAAAAGTATAAAAACAGCTAAAATCACAGAATTTCTGCTCCTATGCTATTACTAACCTCAATAACATTAATTTCCACTCATTTCCAGTCTATTCTGAACACCTCACTATATTGTTCTTAGGCCAAAAGGTTGCACCGAGGTAGCTGGCTGACTATGCTAAGCGACACAAGTGGGCGGCACAAACACGTGGCCCATCTAATAGTGACACTGCAGTGGCAGACAGGATGGCAGTTTGTACAACTAGGCCCCAAACAGTACATAATGCAAAGAAAAAAAAGAGCTGCAAAATGGAATTGTCCTTGGGACCCCCTCAAAACAAGCTGGCAATTAATCTGTCCCTGCACAAACTGGCTCTACGGAGGCAAGATGTCATCCTCATCCTCCTCATCCATCGATTCCTCACCCTCTTCAGTGTTGTGTACATCCTCATCTTCACAGAGTATTGATTCGTCCCCACTGGTATTCACCACCACAGGTCCCTCTGTACGTTCTAGAGGCTGGTCTCCCTGGAAGAATTAATAATTCATTTTGATGAACATCATCTTCTCCACATTTTGTGGAAGCAACCTCCTACGCTTTTTGCTGACAAGGTTCCCGGCTGCACTAAACACTCTTTCGGAGTACACACTGGAGGGGGGCAACTCAGGTAAAATAGAACCAGTTTATACAGGAGCCTCCAAATTGACTCTTTTTGCTGCCAGTACAGGTACGGACTGTTTGACATGCCTACTTGCTGTCACCGATGTAATCCTCCACCATTCTGTCAATGGTGACTGTATCATATGCAGTGACAGTAGACATGTCAGAAATTGTTGGCAGGTCCTTCAGTCCGGACCAGATGTCCAAACTTAATCCTGCCTGCCCTGCATCACCACCAGCATGTTGCTTATTATACCTAAGTTGTTTCCTGGCAGCCCCAGTTGCAGGACAAAATTAAGAAGGAGCTGTTGACATGTCACATTCCACTTCAGCTGAAAGTGTTTTCAACAGCAGGTCTTTGCACCTCTGCAGGCTTGTGTCGGCCAGAAAGAGAGACATCACATAGGCTCTAGACCTAGGATCGAGCACGGTTGCCAAAATGTAGTGGTCTGATTTCAACAGATTGACCACCCTCAAATCCTGGCAAAGTGAATGAAGGGCTTCATCCACAAGTCCCACATGCTGAGCAGAATTGCTCCGTCTTAGCTCCTCCTTCACTTTCTCCAGCTGCTTCTGCAAAAGCCTGATGAGGGGAATGACCTGACTCAAGCTGGCAGTGTCTGAACTGACTTCACGTGTGGCAAGTTCGAAGGGCTGGAAAACCTTGCACAACACTGAAATGATTCTCCACTGAGCTTGAGTCAGGTGCATACCCCCTCCTTTGCCTATGTCATAGGTGGATGTATAGGCTTGCCTTTTGCTGCTCCTCCATCCTCTGAATAATATAGAGGGTTGAGTTCCACCGTGTCACAACCTCTTGCTTCAGGTGATGGCAGGGCAGGTTCAAGACTGTTTGCTTGCGCTCCAGTCTTCGGCACGCAGTCGCTGAATGGTGAAAGTGGCCAGAAATTTTTTGGGATACACAAAGCGTCTCCTGCATGTCCTTGTTGTGTTTCAGAATTCTGCACCACCAAATTTATTGTGTGAGCAAAACATGGGATGTGCTGGAATTTGCCCAGATATAATGCCCGCACAATATTGGTGGTGTTGTCAGATATCACAAATCCCCAGGAACGTCTAAGTGGGGTAAGCCATTGGGCGATGATTTCCCTCAGTTTCTCAAAGAGGTTTTCGGCAGTGTGCC
Organism: Taudactylus pleione; assembly: GCA_031769625.1. Classification (NCBI taxonomy): domain Eukaryota; kingdom Metazoa; phylum Chordata; class Amphibia; order Anura; family Myobatrachidae; genus Taudactylus; species Taudactylus pleione. The sequence continues at coordinate 12,899,021 of JAUIMM010000177.1, read as the reverse complement.
TCTTACTGAAACCAGTGATACACAGCGTAGCCTGCCTTGGAACGAGCTGGCATTTCTGAGCTGCTGCTACTGGTGATGCTGCTGTTGTTGCTGCGTAAGGATATACATCTACCCAGTGGGCTGTGACAGTCATATAGTCCTTAGGTCTGCCCTGTTCCACTTGTTCACATGTCCATGGTTAACTGGACATTGGGTACGACCGCATTTTTTAGGACACTGAGGACACTTTTTCTGACGTCTCTGTACATTCTCGGTATCGCCTGCCTAGTGAAGTGGATCTAGATGGGATTTGGTACCAGGAACACACTACCTCCATCAATTGTCTAAATCCCACTGCACTAATGGCGGATACCGGATGCACGTCTAACACCAACATAGCAGTCAAGGCCTCATTTATCCGTTTTGCTTCAGGATGACTGCTGTCGTACTTCATCCTCCTCACTAAGGACTGTTGGAGGGTCAATTGCTTAGTAAAAGAAGTAGTGGTGTACCTACTTCCTCTCTCTGGGATAATGAACGACTCCCAGCAGCAACAGCAGCAGTGGCAGCAGTAGGCATAGCAATGCAGGATCCTCTGGAGGAATCCCGGATAGGAGAGGAGTCAGTCATGCCAGTGACATGGCCTGCAGGACTACTTTCGATCCTGACTGAGTAGGAAATTGACGAGGAGGGAGTTGACGGTGTGGTTTGCAGGTGCTTGGATACAACAGGACAAAGGGATTTAGGTGTCCCTGGACTGCTTAAGGTCTTAGCCAAAGTTTATGAACTTGACAGTAACTTTTTATGAATGCGCTGCAGGTGACATATAAGGAAGGATGTTCCTAGGTGGTTAATGTCCCTACCCTTACTTTTTCCACCTTTACATATGGTACATATGGCAAGACAGTTGTTGTCCGGATTTGGATAGAAATATTGCCAGACCAAAGAGGTGGAATGTTTGGTCTTCTGCCCAGGCATGACCGTGATGGGCTTTTTCATCCCACGAACAACAACTGTCTCCCCCGGTGCCTGATTTAAACAAACCACATCACCATCAGAACCCTCCTCATCAACTTCCTCCTCAGCGCCAGCTACACCAATATCCTCATCCTGTTGTACTTCAACAGTGACATCTTCAATTTGAATATCAGTAACTGGACTGTGGGTGACCCTTCCAGCACTTGCAGAGGGTGTGCAAATGGTGGAAAGAGCCACCTCTTTCCGTGCAGTGTTGGGAAGGTCAGGCATCGCAATCACCGCCACACTTGGACTCTCCTTGGGGATTTGTGATATCTTCTTAGAATGCACAGTTCTTTGCTGTGCTTTTGCCAGCTTAACTCGTTTGATTTTTGTAGCGGGAGGAGGGCTTCCATCGTCATGTGAAGTTGAACCTGTAGTCATGAACATAGGGAAAGACCTTAGCCGGTCCTTGCCACTCCATGTCGTAAATGGCACATTGGCAAGTTTTTCCTCAGATGATTTAAATGTATTTTTTAAGGTCATTTTCCTGAAGTTTGTCATTTGGGATTTTATATACCCTCTACTATGACTTTGGGCATCGGCTTGGCAGATAACGTTGATGGCATTTTATCGTCTATGTCAAGACTAGTGGCAGCAGCTTCAGAACTACGGGGAAGTGGTTCTTGATCTTTCCCTATTTTATTTTTATCGGACAAATTTTTGTCCTCCATTTATGTCATATTGATATATACATGCGGCTAAAGCGCACACTAACACAGAAAAATATTTTTTTATTTTTTGGGGGATGGAGCACACTTTGGGGGTTACATCATCCTTTAACAGACGAGCCAGCCAGCCAGCCAGCCCTTGATTTATGACACAGGTGCACGCTTGGCGCTACTTTATTGATGCATGTGCGGCTACAGCGCACACAATTCACAAACACAGAAAAAATTATAATTTTTTTTGAAGTGCACTTTGGGGGTTACACCACCCTTTAACAGAGGAGCCAGCTGGCCCTTGATTTATGACACAGGCGCACGCTTGGCGCTGCTACTTTGTTGATGCACGTGTGGCCTCTGCGCACACAATTCACAAACACAGAAAAGAAGAATTTTTTATTTATTTTGGAGCGCACTTTGGGGGTTACACCACCCTTTAACAGACAAGCCAGTCGGCCCTTTACTTATGACACAGGTGCACGCTTGGCGCTACTTTGTTGATGCATGTGCGGCTACAGCGCACACAATTCACAAACACAGAAAAAAAATAATATTTTTTTTTTGGAGTGCACTTTGGGGGTTACACCACCCTTTAACAGTCGAGCCAGCCTGCCTTTTACTTGTTACACAGGCGCACGTTTGGCGCTGCTACTTTATTGATGCACGTGAGGCTACTGTGCACACAATTCACAAACACAGAAAAGAAGAATTTTTTATTTTTTTTGGAGCGCACTTTGGGGGTTACACCATGCTTTAACAGACGAGCCAGCCGGCCCTTTACTTATGACACAGACGCATGCTTGGCGCTGCTACTTTGTTGATGCACGTGCGGTTACTGCGCACACAATTCACAAACACAGAAAATGATTTTTAAATTTTTTTGTAGTGCACTTTTGGGGTTACAGCACCCTTTAACAGATGAGCCAGCTGGCCTTGATTTATGACACAGGTGCACGCTTGGCGCTTCTTTGTTGAAGCACGTGCGGTTACAGCGCACACAATTCACAAACAGAAAAAAGTATTTTTTTGTTTTTTTGGAGTGCACTTTTAGGGGTTACAGCACCCTTTAGCAGTTGAGCCAGCTGGCCCTTGATTTATGACACAGGTGCACGCTTGGCGATACTTTGTTGAAGCACGTGCGGCTACAGCGCACACAATTCACAAACACAGAAAAAAGTATTTTTTTATTTTTTTTGGAGTGCACTTTGGGGGTTACAGCACCCTTTAGCAGATGAGCCAGCCTGCCCTTGATTTATGACACAGGCGCACGCTTGGCACTGCTACTTTATTGATGCACGTGCGGCTACAGCGCGCACAATTCACAAACACAGAAAAGAAGAATTTTTTATTTTTTTTGGAGCGCACTTTGGGGGTTACACCACCCTTTAACACACGAGCCAGCCGGCCCTTTACTTATGACACAGGCGCATGCTTGGCGCTGCTACTTTGTTGATGCACGTGCGGCTACAGCGCACACAATTCACTAACATAGAAAAAAATAATTGTTTGTTCTGCACTTGGGGGGAGCACCCCTGATGGACAGATCACCCCCTGGACAACACTACAGCACCCCTTTAGGACTACAGCCTTTATGGGACACTGCACAACACAGCCCAGCCAGCCCCTATGGGCAACAGCTGCACAACACAGCCCAGCCAGCCCCTATGGACAACAGCTGCACAACACAGCCCAGCCAGCCCCTATTGACAACAGCAGCACAACACAGCCCAGCCAGCCCCTATGGACAACAGCAGCACAACACAGCCCAGCCAGCCCCTATGGGCAACAGCTGCACAACACAGCCCAGCCAGCCCCTATGGACAACAGCTGCACAACACAGCCCAGCCAGCCCCTATGAACAACAGCAGCACAACACAGCCCAGCCAGCCCCTATGAACAACAGCAGCACAACACAGCCCAGCCAGCCCCTATGGACTGAGTGGGCACAGCTCCTATTGACAACAGCAGCACAGCACAACACAGCACAGCCAGCCCTAACTCCCACCCTCCCTCTTCACTGTCCACAGCCGGAGTGAAAAATGGCGCCGAAGCGGGGACCTTTTATAGAATCCAAAACCTGCGAGATCCGACAGCGGTAAGATGACGTTTTGCCTTGATTTCAGATCCGAGTCAGGTGGGAAAACTCGAGCCTGACTCATATCTGACTCGTATCGGGGGGGCTCGGGGGGTTTCGGATTTCATAAATCCGAACCCGCTCATCTCTACATTATATTAATTCTCTCCCGAAGCTATGTCTGAACAAAATCTTCCTGATCCAATTATGTCCCTGCTGAACTTGATACAACAGAATACCTATAGAACTAGATACCTATACCATGACTTGATACAAATGACTTGTGTTAACTCTCATAGAAGTCTGTTCAAATCATGGGCATCGAATATACCATCTATAACACAAGAGACTAATATACTATTCCTACATTATGATTCAGTTCTACGTGTTGTGCAATCTGCATCCCTCCAAGAAGTTAATGTGAAACATTGTATCGTGCTTATATATCTCAAGCCCAAATGAAGCATTTCGTAGAGGAGGAGACAGGCGTCTGTCCTAAGTGTAAACATTCCTCAGCTACATTTTACCATAACTTTTGGGAATGTGGTCACATTAGACATTTCTGGTATAAAGTACTACATTTTTTTAATTCTAAATTTTCAACCTCCTTTACGCAGAGTCCTGTTGCTTTACTGTGTGTAAATTTTACAGATTGGAAATTACAAGGCCTCCATAAGAGACTGCAACCATTTCTCACAATATTAGTAACTATCCAAAAAAGTTATACTGTAAAAATGGATTTCTATATCTTCTCCTTCTCTTAAGACAGTCCATAACATGCTTCTTAACATTCTTTTCCATAATCGTTACTCCACCTTTACAAAGAATGTTGTCAAATTCTATCATGAATGTTGTCCTTATATTGAGACATTAACAGCAGAAATCCAGTCCTGTATCTTCAGAGTATTTGAGGATATGGAGTGGTATCTTTATAAACGTCTCTCGGAAACAGTATAATAGTTAAACTCTCCCTCGATTCTATGACAAGATATCTTTTTACTATTTAGAGTTATAAGAGATACAAAAGATGACTGATCTGTATAACGCTGCATTGCACTGAGATGTAAACTCTTCACTCACTTTAGTTTATCCTCTCTCTTGTTTCCTATTCCATTCCTTATTTTTCTTTGTTTACCTTTTGTTAATCTCTATTATTATTAAAATGATCTACTTACTATGTTTTTGAAATATGTACACATTGATATACCAATGTATGGTATACCGCATATATTGTATATTTTTCTTTTGTTTCAAAAATCTAATAAATATATTTAAAAAAAAAAAAAGTATTCTAACAAACATCAGAAAATTTGGCAATTGTCAGTGAGTTTGTGTCATTAGCTCAGCACACTCGCAATACATGTCAGTTCAATAGGAAAAATACTTTACCATCACTAAATTAATTTCCAGTTCCATTAATTTGCTCAAACATATGAAAAATGTGTATTTATCAAAAATAGATATATTTTAAAGAAAATCAATTTATATTTGAGTTTGCTGCAATTAATGATCATTTCTCTGGTACTTAAAACATATACTGTTCAGGCGCCAATGTATAAGTGTAGTGACAATCACTGGTGCCGTGGGCTGTGCATGTGGAGGCTGAATTTGCATAATCTTGTGTGTCATTGACCACACAAATCGCACTGCAAATATACTGCAAGTTGGATTTAACAGGGAAATCATTGGTCATAAACATGTGGAAGCTCTATAGCAGTGATTCTCAACCCCGGTTCTCAAGGCACACTAACAGTTCTGGTTTTAGTGATACCCATGCTTGAGCACAGGCAGTTAAATCAAAATAACTTAGGTACTAATTAAGTCACCTGTGCTGAAGTATGGCTATCCTTAAAACCCGGACTGTTAATGTTCCTTGAGGACCGTGGTTGGAAATCCCTGCTCTACTGTATCAAACCACATGATTGCTGCATTTAATTTATCAAGTAGTAATGATACTACTGACATACTTGCTGGTGAACGGTCAGGAGGAAGCATTTCTTCAACTATAGAGTTTTTTTGTCCGATGAAAAAAAAACTACCAGTTTTTTCTCCATATAGTGTTTGCAGTGAAACACAGAATTACATAAATGCTTTTAGATGGCACGAATATGGCATGGTAGCTGTGTTACAGCCATGAATAACCACTGACAAGGATAGCTGAAGTACGCAATCTTCAGATTTACTTATTAAAAAGAGATTCTGACAAACAGCAATAACAATACAAACGGCGCAAAACCGTTGCTGACAAGGTGTTTTTATGGCCGGACAAAACCGTTGTGTGTGTAATAGCCCATAGCCTCGAAGAGTCTTGGTAGTCCTGCAAAATACCCTTGTTGGGAAATAAGCTTGCTTAATATCTTGTGTAACAATTCAAAATTAAAACAAACCAAAAAAATTGGTCTAGTACTTTGATTATAACTAAAGCAGTCGTTGCTGGCTCACCATTGTACAAGTGGTGTCCCTATGTCCCAAATAAAAGATCTGAAATACAAACAAAAATATGGTTATCTGCTCTTAATTGTGGTTCTTTGTGGTCTTTTAGAGATTACAATATAAGCAGGACTGTTCGGATGCCAATAAAAAGGTGTTCTTTTGTTTGTCTATGTTTGCCGCCTGGTTTTAATCTCATATCCTTGAAGCAAATATTCTATTATTATCATTAAATAGTTTCTTATGATTAATAACTAATTATACACCATTAATAGCTTACTTGCAAGGGACTACCCAGGAAATATACTTTTAAATTATTAGGATAATTCTATTTAAAAAAAAGTGCACACAAGTATGAAATAGAGTAAAAGTGTTATTATTATTATTATTATTATTATTATTATTATTATTAACAATTGATTATTCAGTAATTATTCTCATATATATAAAACAGTATTTTTACATTGTCAAATACAATCCAATATTTCACTATGTTTTAACTATATATATATGTCAGAGGCATCTTAAAAGCTGAGGGGTCCCATGTGAATTCCTCATCCAGGGCCCCCTCCTCTCTCCCCGGCGGCTGGCCACGTCACCACCGCAGTAAACTCTGGGCACTAGCCTGTGCCCAGAGTCTACTGCACATGCGCAGGTCACCAGGAAAATGGAGTGGTCAACGTCCTGGTGATTTCCCTAATTCACATGCGCAAAACGCCAGAAAAATGGCCACTGTGCCCATTTTTCAGGTGTTTTGTCCAGCGCTACAGACCGACGCGGGACTTTGGAGGGGTAAGTATTAAAATATATGGGTGCAGGGTGTGCAGTGTGGGCTCCCCTACCAGACTCGGGCCCATGTGCACCGCACACACTGCACCCAATATAAATACACCCCTGATATGTGTGTGTAAGATATATATGTATAATGAGAGATCGATAAAGAGGGAGAGAGACTAGTGTGAGGGAGCTATGGGAATGTGAGGGGGGAGAACTGAATCCTTTATTCAGGACACATGGCTGCATGGTGGCAGCCATTTTGTCTCACAGATCAATAAACTACAGACTCCATCTTGGAATGTGGGAGTCATTCTTATCCCATTCCAAACTATTATTAATTCAACTCCCATGATAGCTATACAGTAACAGTAATAAGAGAGAGAGATTTAATACTCAGCCATGGGATGTCTGCAGCTTGATCCAGGTGTGTTGAGTTCCATTTTTGTGGAATGGGTGTTGCAGAATAACGGAGTTTTGTGAGAGTTGATAATATTCCTTTGCTCACCTCTGTCGGTGTGTCCAGTCAGGGATGGTCCTAACCTTTTGTATCTGTGAGTTTGAATGTGCTTGGTGTGTGCTTCTTACCCCAGGCAGGGAGTGGTCAATGTGTATTGTCCCAAGCTTAGATAAGGCCCTTTGTGTGTTAGTATCTTGGTGTAAAAGCCAAGGATCTCATGCCCAGGTCTGTTGATATGGTAATCAAAAGCTTTGTGTGTGAGATTATACACAAAAAAGTTTTTAGGATAGTCCACAAGCGATGTTTTAACAGAAAGATGATTCACTTCTTCCAATATATTATTCTTTGCCCAGTTACTTATCCTCCCGCTTGATTTTCACCATCAAGCTATAAACTGGTTCGCACTCACCATAAATCAGAAGTTAAGGTTAATTGAAAGGTGTCTTTAACATTCATCCCTAATGATTCTTATACTCCAGCGTAGGTGGCTTCTCTCAACCCCTTTTCACAAGTAAATAGACATGTACTCACAACAAACTCCCCTTGGTTCATTCACAGAGAGGTTTCTTTAAATTCTGGACCCAAAGCTCCCGAAATCCTCAATCCTCAAACAGGCAGGGTTTATTTCATAAAAAGTTTTTTATTCACACAGTTCACATAAAATAATATGTAAAAATGGACAAAACATCAATCCAGTGTTCCTATCAAGAAAATGCAACCTCAATAACCCAGGAAATGAGGTTACAATCCTCGTCCAGATGGAAAGGACATAGACCAAAAGAACAAATGGAAAATCAAGCAGGTAATGCTGGGCCCACCACCATCTATGAGTTTCATACTGACAAGTCCTTCCTCATAATGTTTGTGTGTGAGATGGCCATGTCTTTTTGAATGCTAATAGACTAGTCAAATGGTCTTCTGTGCAATGATTTATAAGTTGAAATACTGTAACAGTTTATGTGTCCAATATTTATCTAAAATGGTGTTTTAAATATCACTCTAACACATAGGATTCATATTATTTTGTTGGCACTAAGTTGTGTTGTTACCTATTTTGTGACAATTGTAACACTTGAATTATAGTTTTTGAATTTTTCACTTTTTGGTCTGAGCATTCAAATCACAGGGTACACATTATTGAGACTGTAATAACTTTGCTCTGACTGTGTCTGTTTTTAACTTTTCTGTGTTTGCCTCAAACACCACAACCAAGAAGTCAAACTCAGGCATCAAGTTTTGCAGCATTGATGTAGCAATATTCTTATCATCCACTTCCACTCCAACAGACGTTAGTTGGTGAGAGACATTCTATTATCATACCTCTGCATTCATACAAATTGGTGTTATACAATACAAGTCTTAAATGTACAGTATCTTGCTCATGAGAGTTCCATCTTGATACGTTGCTTGTAGTGCTATCCACATGTCTTTTGCTTGCTCTTACCATGTATTATAGAGTATACATGTTGTTCTACTCTTAAGTCTATGGTCCCCATGACTCTCTCTATATCATCTGGGCTTGAATCTGCATCTGGTTCTACAGTGACCTTCCACAACCTTCACACTCTAATTGCATTTCCGCAGCAAACTTCCTGGTTAGTAACAAGTGATGTTACATCACTGTATACCATGATTGATCACAACCAAGGGCTTGAGAGTATCAATCACTTTCTACAAAAAGATCCAGAACTCAAAGAAGAACAGGTGAACTTTATCCTGGATGGGATAAGGTTCATCTTGACACATAATTACATGTGGTTTGAGGGAGAATTCTATCTACAGCGGAGAGGTACCGCCATGGGAACCAAATTCGCTCCGAGCTATGCGAATCTCTTCATGACTCGCTGGGAGAACGATAAGATCTGGTCAAATCCCGAGCTCGGAGCGAGTTTGGTACTCTGGCGGAGGTACATAGACGATGTGCTGTTTATCTGGAGAGGGGAGGAAACATCATTACAAAACTTTTTACAGTACATCAACAATAACAACAAAAACTTGCAGTTTATTTCCAACTACAGCAAAAAAGAGGTACAGTTTTTGGATTTAGATATTTTTATTGACAATTCCATGATTTTGACAAAAACACATCATAAGACAGTTGATGTTAATAACTACATCTTAGCTAGCAGCAGCCATCACCCACAATGGATTAAGGGCATACCAAAGGGCCAATTTACCAGACTTAGACGCAATTGCACAAATATGGATTACTACATCATACAATGAGAAAACCTTAAAAATCAATTTGAACAAAAGAAATACAATATGGGAGAGGTAGAGACAGCTTTTAGTACACTAAAAGACACTTCAAGAGATTCACTGCTAAAAACCTCAACTAAGCTATGCACAAAAAATAGTGAAAAAGTACGTTTTATTACAGAATACAGTGGAGCAGGCCCAAAAATAAAAACCATTCTACAAAAACACTGGCACATTATGCAGATAGACGACAAACTCAGACAAATATTACCTGAGAAACCAGATCTCATATTTAGGAAAGCTCCAGACCTGAGAAAAAAACTATCTCACAGTCACTTGAGAGAAACAACAACAAAAAAACTGAAACAGAGCACAATAGAGGGAAATCAGATGTCGAAGGGATTCTTCCATTGTGGAAGATGTTCCAATTGCAGAAATCTAGGATTCAGGAGTACAAAACCCATCAATCATATCATATCCAAGACAACATTAAGGAAACATAATATCAAAGACACCATCACGTGTGATAGTGACCATGTGATCTACATGTTGGAATGCCCTTGCGGGCTCCAATATGTGGGTCGCATCACAAGACCTTTAAAAACAAGAGTCACTGAACATCTCAGAAATATCAACAGAGGGTTCCAAAACCATAGTGTATCAGAACACTTTAGGTTAGTTCATCGGAGTGACCCAAAAGGACTTAAATTTACAGGCATTGAGAAAATACACTATAACTGGAAGGGGGAAAACAAGATAGAAAAAATAGACCACGCAGAAAGTAGATGGATTTTTGAATTACATACACTACAACCACAAGGTCTAAACATTGATCCATGAACATGGCTATAATAGGCATATATACGATAATGCCCGTGCGAGCACATATGATCAAATTGGAGGACGGTCAATTTAATTTCTGATAGTGTAGGATAGGTTATGTAGAGTATAATCAACTTTATTATATAAGATATTCGATACAAGGTACATACTATTTTTGGGGATCCTAAGATAAGGGCATTTAATGTAGTTATATCCACACTTACCCCCAGGATTGAGCACTAATAAACAGCAATATACCATATATAACAGTACATTATCGTTACCTAATATTACCCTATAGAATATCTGCTTTTAGAGGGTTTAAAATGATAGCAGGTATGTTTGTTCTAAAAACTCCCACAAGATGGCCGCCGCCATAGTTAGACACCAAAGACCAAACAATAGGGTACTACATACAGGGCATCCTAAGGCATATCCAATCACTAGAGGACATTATCACCATGTAAAGCTATTACAAAAGAAGGCTGCGATATGAGCATGATGCTCGCGCAACAGGGACATTTCTCAAGGCACTCATATGACACATCACGTGAGCAGGTATAGTCACGTGAGCGGGAACAGTGACGAACCCGGAAGTGCGGTGGGGAAATGCCGCGAATGGACTTCTAAGAGAGTATAAAGCAGGTGAACACGCAGAGAACCACATTTGCCCTTGATAAAGTCCAAAACTGTGGACGAAACGCGTAGGGACAAGCACCCATTACCCAATTTACTTTTTTCATTTAAAAAATTTATGACATTTGATCAATGGTCATGTGACCGTCTGTTTATTTAAATAAATTCCTGATTATCTATACTCCCATCAGTTACATTATTAGTGTATGCCACCTCACTCACATCCACCTTACTCACATCCACGGGGAAAGGAGCCGGTTACCAGGAGGACCAGCAGAAGCCGTCAGGGTAAGTACTATCCAATCTACCCTTATCTGCACCACCAGTGTCCACAATATCCTGATACTGCACTCATTGTTTTGAGGTACCCAAGGTGGAGTGGAAGATAGAGAAGGTGCTCACTACTACACACGCAACAAATAAGGAGTAACGGGAGCAACATATGGGATTAGGATCACACTTCAAGTCCGTTTTAATGAAAACACTGCCTACAGTTTTTGCCCAGCAGACATACTGATATCTCGTTACTGACTCATGAACAGTTACTTTTGAACAGTTTCTTCTGTTACCATTGACTTTGCACATAGACGATAAACTCAGAGGGAAGATTCTGCCCACAGTTATTGCTGACCGGTTGCATCGAGGTTTTGGGACTTACTCATAAGTTAGGATACAGCTGTCACATAATACTTCACAAATAACCATAATATTAATTTCCAGACACATCTACTAGTAGTGTACACAATAGGGAACAACTAGTACGTCAGTCTACATCACAGAGCGCTTACCCTTCCCCCAACATTACTACTAAACCTAGGAGGTTGGAACACCTCAAAGTGTGAGCTGCTAGTGGTGTAGCTAGTGTTAATATCCTGAGAGCGCCCACCACCCACCCGTTGTATTTTGAGAATATATTTGTTGTGACCAAATAAGCACAACCAAAGTGCTATAGTGCTGTGCAAAACTGAAAACAAGTGCTATAGTGCTGTGGTGTTCACAGTCCTGAACAAGTCTATATGACAAAAGATGAAGGTGCCCGCTAAGATCGGAAATCAAACCAACCAATGTATCCAATATCACAAAAGCGTCACTCTTCTATTTAATCAAAGCAGAGTAATAACTTGGATGTCCGGTGCCTGCCAGTGTTAGCATGAATCCTCATATCAACACATCCATATAAGACAAAGAACAGTGGCACTCCAGAACAAAAGGACAAACTGCTGTTTAAGCCAACGTTTCAATGCTCTTATTCTTGCATTTTCGTCAGGGTGTGAAGTGATAACAAACAGAAAATGCTTACCTAAATACCTGTTGGGCTGTCCATGCCTCTGCCTGCCACCATCCAGGGTGCAAATAGATAACGTCACTAGAATGCGACAACCGGGGGCGTGGAGAAACCACATCACAAGTGGGCATAGCCAATAGGAAAAATGAAGTGAAAGTAAATAGATATGACATTGTATCAAAACTACTGCGGCAACAGGATGGATACACACGACAATATATAATGTAACAACTGCATCATAAGAAACAGGATAGCCCCAGGTTTTCTCCCCGGTTCCCCCTGGGGGACAGAGTGTCCAACCGGAAAATCCAGCGTGATTTAGCCTGTAGCAATCATAGAGATCTGTCACCTCCTCTCTTGGGGACTGGTATGTGTTCTATAATACGGTATCTTAATGTGGCAAGGCTATGTTTCGCCTCACAAAAGTGACGGGCCACTGGCTGGTCACTTGTTCCCGATGTCAAAGTCAAATAATTGGATATGATCGCTTACAATTATTATCTGATGATATAGTCGTCTATGGTCGGATGACGTATTACGAGGATGCTACTTTGCGTCGCTCAATCCAATGCGCAAAAATGTGAATCCATCACACACATACACTGACGCACATAACACACACACATATATATATATATATTATATATACATACATACACATAGACGATCATATGTATAGTCACATACATACACATAGATGCTCATATGTGTATTCACATACATACCTACGTACATTTGCTGTTTCAATATACAGACTCACATATGCGAACGCATACATATAAAATGGTTCCCACACATTATAGTTAATAACCAGACTTATTAAAGGTTTGTTAGCTAATAATTATGATGTAATATGTACTTAAATGAGATCTAAGGTTCAGAATACAGTGGACATGTCATGTTTGGTATCATACTAAATCCCTGTTTAGTTGCAGACATCCGTATCTATCGGCAAAGAAGTCGCATCATGCGTCTGCTAGTTATGTATGATAGGGAGTTATTGAATAGAATGTTATAACCTATATGCATTGTTGTAACCAGTTTTAACCAGTTGTTCGGGAGTTGTCGGGAAGCTACACAATGTGATCGTTTGAGGACTAAGCCATACCCCTGATGACACCGTATGAACTGACCAATGACCAGATTGACCAGAAGCAAGAACCAATAAGAACCTGTCAGTTTGTCACTTTGTTAACTCTGAAACGTGTAAGGTATATAAGCTATGCCCAGATCTCAGTGTAAGGACATCTTCTATGCGACCGCAGACTTCTGGATTGATGACTGTATACTGGGACCAGTGCGCACGCATATGTATCGAACTGTACTATTTGCATTGCTTTTTACTCTAATTGTTAAATCTTATATTGTGTTACTTTTCTACATAAATAACTTTTTGTGCTTTGGAGCGACACGATTGGACTGTAAAGCAATTCTTTCTTAAGCGACTTGCAGTGCAAAATAGCGACCACTAGGAATCAATAGATGGGGGCTCGTGCTTGAAATTATGCAAAGCGACCGAATCTCGGTTCCTCAACAAAGGGTGGATGAAGCGTTACATACGGGTAAGAATGCAATGTGTGGATGATGCGTTACATACGGGTAAGAATGCAATGTGTTTAAATCCTTTTTTGTACTCTGTGTTGTGAAACCTAATATCCGTTTTTGTGTGATCTAAGGAGCACTGATTAGAATCCAGGGACAACAGAGAAAAGTCAGTTTCTTTTATTGTCACTTTTGCGCTGCAATAGGCGATTCGCAAATAGCGTATGCGTCTTCCCTGTATTACTGCCACATGTTAAAGCAATCATTTTGATAGATAGTCTTGAATCACTTGTTAAAATCATCTGAATAGGTATTGCCACTAGGGAAAGCATTTTTGTGCACAGAAAACAAAGGTATATGAATGTGAACGTAAGCTTGTGATGTGATAAGGAAAAAGAAAAATGGAGAGGTTTTTGCTTTTTGAACTGTTGAAAATAGACAGGTCAGGGAAGGTGTCCAAAAGGCGGGTAGGACAGCCGTAGCAGTATACATAGCAGGTATAACTGGGCGAGAATCCGGAGGGTGTGTCTCGGTCAACTTCCAATTCTAATCGCAAAGTCCATTGATAGGTTAGCATCTCTGGGCAATGCGATTGAACCTCATGGTTGTGTGAACCATGATTGTGAATTAGTTATGGTGGAGGAAATCACTGGCAAGGTTAAGTGTTATTGGAATACTTAAATTCTACCAGTGGAGAGTAACTCAAAGTAGTAAGCAGCGGACGAAGCTTGGTTTAATTCGTTCGGAAAGCAGGAGTATAGTATAGGCTAGATTCTGTTTCCTTATTGTGTAAAACTGACAAAACATGCTTAGTGGTAGTTTGTGCACAGTGGGTGGAAGTGAGTGGACGCAGCTTGTTTAATTTGTCCACCGGTTGAAATCTTTGGCGAAAGTAGCCAAACGGTTGTCCCAGATGGGTGCTAAGCAGTCGCTAGGTATGGTCGATGAGGTGCTGCTTATGGATGGGCCGACCGGTTCGGCAAGGTATATAATGAATGTAAAGTATGGCATGTACGCAACAGCGTACTGTGACATATGGGTCAAGATGACCAAAGGATGTATGAAACCCTTTCCCAAAGTTGGCAGTTTCTATTCAGAGGTAATAAGTAATGTTAGAGACAACATATGTTTAGTCAAGTCTTTGAAGAAAAGAGTAAAGTATAATGATTGTTTAAAGTTGAGGCAGCACAAGGGTAACACGTGGCAAGGTGGTGTATGCACGTCACACAGCAGCATACTCACACCGCTAGGCAGCGTGCACATGCTGCAAAGTAGTGTGTTCACGCCGCAAAGTAGCGTACACACGTGGCACAGTAGCACGCCAAAAACAGTGTACTCATGCCGCAAAGCAGCATGCCACCAGGTAGCGTACCCACGCTGCAAGGTAGCATCATCGTACATAAAGAAGATAGCGCCTGCACACCTCCGCCGCCCTATGCGGCCACAGGTGAAAGTACAGCCGATACCAAAAATAAAAAAATCGGAACAAGTAATTGATGTCCTGTTTTAAGTCACCTCAAGGAAAATGTTATTGTAGAAGATGATGAACCCACTGTAATTTCTGCCATTTCCCAAGCTGTAAATTTGCTAGATGTTTCACAGAGACAAGGAAAGGCAGCGATCCAACCAACAGAGGCAGCAGCTGAAATTGGTGAGAGTAGTGGAGAACATAGTAGGAGAGGGAACATTCTTAGTACCAAAATAGTAAGTCCAGCAATTCCTGAACATAGTGATGTGGTAAGTATTCATGCTGTCCGTACAATAACAATCCCCAATGGGAAACCGGACAAAGATGGTATAGTTCCTATCAGGAATGTAGCAATGCACTGTCCATGGACGAGAGCAGAATTGCATTCAATTATGTCAGACTTCCCAGACCCTAGGAAAGAAATAGCCAAATGCCAGATTAAAGATCTAGGTAATGCTCATGAGCCAACTAATAAAGATTGGCGAGCGGTGTTAAGGGCCTGTCTTCCTTCCAATACTGATGTACAAAAGTTTATTAAGGATTGTGTATTGGAGGAGGTTGAATCCTTGACGTATGAGAATAACCAGGTAAATATTAAGTGAATAAATACACAGTTGGCTATATATTTCCCAGTGGTAGTGAACTGGAGTAAAATTTTCACTATCAAGCAAAAGGATAGTGATTCTTCAGCAGATTATTTTGCCAGAGCACTGCTAGCAATAACCTAGTACACAGGGATAGCAGATATAAAGGATGATGTACACCACAGGGAGGTAGCTGTTATGGTACTAATGGATGGTCTCAAAGATAATCTTGAAACCAGGGTGCAAACCTCTCTACCTAACTGGAGAGGAATTACTGTAGATGCACTTAGAGAAACGGCCATAGAACATGACAAGAACATTTGCAGGGAAAAAAAGGCACAGAATGAGAAGTTAATGGCAGTGAGCATTCAGGCTCTAGAGGGATCATACATACAGCCACAACCTTACAACACATACCAGCAATGAAGTTATACAGTAAGGTGTTTTAACTGCAATAAAGAAGGACACATGAAGAGGGAAAGTAAATCGAGAAATTGGGGGCCACCTAAGAAGGGAACACCTAGATACACTCAGAGAGGGCACTCACAGGATTCAGGAAAGTTCCAACAGTTACCCACTCACATAGTGACCGCAAACGCTCTGCTGGAGGATGATAGTCAGTGCTAGGGGTCAGGTCATACCTGAAGTCTACAGCCAGTCAGGTTAACTGAGAATACTAGGGAAGAACCTACAATGACAGTTGATATATCTGGTACTAAACACACTTTTCTTGTAGATACAGGGGCGACCAGATCCATGATAAATTCTCCATTTAATTTACAGGCTACCAAGAAAACCATAGCAGCAATGGGAGTAACGGGGAGGGTACAGCATTACCCTCTAACCAGATCTGTAGAAGTTACTATAGGGCCACTGCAAACCAAGCATTCCTTTCTCCTGGCAGCGGCGGCTCCTACTAATCTGCTGGGAAGGTATTTGCTGTATAAAATGGGATGTGTCATATACTGGACCCCTGATGGTATATTCCTAGATATACTGGAGAAGGTTGCGCATGAGGTACAGGATATATTGGATACACCACAAAGGTTAATGTTGCACTCTGGTATTGTAGAACAAAGTTCATCTCAGGTAAAAGAAATGTTAGTGCAAATACCGGGTTCCCTCTGGACCAAGGATGGACAGGACACTGGATTGATGGCAAATGTAGCTCCTATAATGGTTAACTTAAAGAGTGGTAGGCAAGCTCCAAAAATCCCTCAGTACCCATTAAAGCCAGAGGTGGAGCTATGGGTGTATCCCATAATTGAGAGGTTACTGCAACAAGGGATTTTAATTCGTACAGCTAGTCCAGCCAATAGTCCCATTTTTCCAGTGAAGAAGGCCGGGGGGAGGGGCTATAGATTAGTACAGGATCTTAGGGGGGGTTATCAAAGTTGTTGAAAGCCAATTCCCCGTAGTGCCCAATCCAGCTGTCATCCTCATGCAGATTCCATCGTCTGCAACCCACTTCACTGTCATTGATCTATGTTCTGCTTTCTTCTCTGTTCCTCTTTACACTGACTGTCAATAGCTGTTTGCATTCTACTATAGAGGTGTACAATATACATGGACACAATTGCCCCAGGGTTTCATAGATAGCCCCAGTATTTTCTCTCAGGTCTTACATGACTGTTTGCAATCTTTTCAACCAAGCAATCGGTCTATCCTCATTTAATATGTAGATGTTTTGTTGTTGTGCTCTGATTGATTTATGTCATGTTTAAATGATACTAAACTGGTGTTGCTCTCACAAACAGGGCACAAGGTTGCAAAGGAAAAATTACAGCCATGCCAGACTAAGGTTAAATACTTGGGACACTGTCTAACCCAGGGGCTAAGACACTTGACAACAGACAGAATTCAGGCTATACAGACCATGACACTGCCGCAAAACCAGCAGCAAATCCATACCTTCTTGGGCATGTGTGGATACTGCAGGACGTGGATACTAGGTTTTTCTATTTTGGCATTCCCATTGCAGGACTTAGTTTCATCCTCAAAACCCAACTGTGTTACACACACTGAGGAGACAGAGCAGGCTTTCCTTAACCTTAAGGAAAGTCTGACAAGAGCACCTGCCTTGGGAATACCAGATTATGAAAAATCCGTTGAGTTATATTGTATGGAAGCTGATGGCCATGCAGCAGGTGTCCTCACAGAAACATGGCGATGCTAGCAGACCTGTAGCATACTACAGTGCACAATTGGACACTGTGGCAAGATCACTCCCAACGTGTTTAAGAAGTGTAGCTGCAACTGCTCTTCTGGTAAATAAGAGCGAGGATGTAGTATTAAGGCATGATACAACTGTTTATACACCACATGCAGTATCTGCTTTGTTAAATTCTGCCCAAACCAGACATGTCTCGTCAGGAAGGTTCACGAAATGGGAACTAGCTCTAATTGCACCTGCAAATATTACCATTAAACGGTGCAATACGTTAAATCCAGCAACGTACTTACCATATGTGCCTCGATATGCACAAAGGGTGGAGGAAGGTGAGTCTCTGGTTGAAGGTGAGTTTTGCAGGTATACTGACACACATGATTGTATGGAATATTTGAATCAGACCTTTACTGCAAGACCAGACATACGTGACACACCATTAGAAGATGTAGATTTTATGTTTTACATGGATGGGAGTTGTCATTGGCAGACAGACACAGGAGAATTATGCACAGGTTATGCTGTTGTAAATGACGAGGATGTTGTAGAAGTTGAACCACTTGGTCCACCTCACTCAGCCCAGGTGGCTGAACTGGTGGCATTAAGGAGAGCGTGTGAGTTGGCAGAAGGTAAATCAGCTAATATATACACTGACTCTAAGTACGCCTTCGGGGTAGTACATAATTTTGGGACTCTTTGGCGTCTTAGGAACTTTATGACAGCAGCAGGCACACCAGTAGCACATTCATATTACATAAAATGTCTTCTGACAGCAATCCTGCTACCAAAGGCAGTAGCTGTAATCAAATGCAAAGCCCACACATGCGAAGAAGACCTGGTTTCAAAGGGCAATAACATAGCAGATGAAGCTGCCAAATGGGCAGCAGGGTTACGTTTAAATATAACAACTAACAAAGTGATGGTCTTCCAGACAATAGACACACAGAAATTAATTGAAATGCAAGATTTGTGTTCAATACAGGAAAAGGCAGTCTGGAGATCGAAGGGATGTGGTCGGGAGTCCTCTGGACTCTGGAGAGATGGACAAGGTAGGCCTGTTGCTCCCAAGGCATACTACCCAATCTTGGCTGAGGCAGCGCATGGTCTGACTCACCTTGGAAAAGAAGGTATGTGCAAGTTGGTCAGAGCATATTGGTGTGCACCAGGCTTTTCTTCTCAAGCTGGAAAGAGAGCAATGTCCTGTCTGACTTGTTTGAGGAAAAATGTCGGGAAGACAATACCCACCGAGCCATCCCATATCCTTCCGACAGACGGGCCTTTTCAGGTAATACAAATTGACTTCATCCAATTACCACCTTGCAGGAATCTCAAGTATGTATTAGTTTGTACTGATGTATTTTCTAATTTGGAGAGGCATATCCAGCTGCCACTAATACTGCTGTTTTTACTGCTAAGAAGATTGTTCAGGAGTTTGTATGCAGATACGGTATCCCTAGAATCATAGAAAGTGATAGGGGTACTCATTTCACTAGTGATGTTTTCCAGAACATGTGTAAGCTTATGGGAATCAATAGTAGACTTCACACCCCCTATCGACCGCCAACCAGTGCGAAGGTGGAGAGAGTGAACGGTACTATTAAAAATAATCTAAGTAAGATCATGTCTGAAACTGGATTAGGATGGCCAGAAGCCTTACCACTCGTCCTCCATAGCATCAGAACCACTCCAAGATCTCCTCTTAAGCTGTCCCCATTTAATATACTGTTTGGAATGCAACCTCACTTGATTATAAGTCCACAGGATGATTTGAAGAGTAATTATGAGGTTACTGTGCAATATCTTATAAAAATGAGCAGACAGCTGAAACAACAGCAACAGATACTGAAAATGTTTTTACCTGATATGCCAGAAACAAACTGTCATGATGTTGAACCTGGAGAATATGTTATAATCCAAAATTTCTTACACTCAGGTTGTTTGACAGACCGGTGGGAAGCTCCTTACCAGGTGTTGATGACAAGTACCAAATCTTTGAAGGTAGCAGAAATAGATACCTGAGTCCATTCCACTCACTGCAGAAAGGTCAACCACCCGAAGGGGGTACAAGGCGGAGTTGAGACAGACAAAATGGACCTGTCGATTGCGAGCCTGTCCCGGGAGAATTAAAGACTGCAGTGAAAACACCTGAGCCGGAGACGTGTGCAGATTACTATTCCAGCAATGGAGTGGCGATCTGTTTTTGTTTCTTTATCTCATTCTAGGGTTCTTCTCATGCTTATATGTTTCAGGATGTCTTATTTCTGTGACGGAGCACAGATGATAGAGAGGGAGTCGGAGGAGAGAGCAATAAAACGATCAGGGCAATCTATGGTCAAATTCAGTTTAGGGATTGTTAAGAGATCTGTTAGCCTCGGAGACAGTGTGAGGAGTTATTGTCTGAGGAATCTGTATTTGTGAGTACTGTGGATCCCTAGTTGATGAGAAATGCATCCAACGATGCCAGTCCAAGATTAATCTGTATTTAGGTAGGCATCCTTTAGAGGATTACCATTCCTTAGTGGGTAAGGTTCTAAACCAAACAGAATGTTGGGTGTGATCACAAGTACCTCAAGGACAGAGTAATTTGCGATTAGTGCCATACCCATTAAAGATAGCAGAGGTACTTGAATTACGTGGGGGAAGACCGGTGGACAAGAAATATAATATATCTAGACCCCATAGTCTTAAGCTCCACCAGCATCATGTAGATAGATCCCTGGTATGCTTAAATCTCACAAATTTCAGAAAACCAGGAAATTGGGAGGTGATCTGGAACAATCAGACAATGACCTATTCAAACAGAGCTGATGATGAGCCTATCGATTCTGAACTTGTACACAGAACTATTGCAAATGGGAGATACTTCCGGTATAGGTACACATGTAGTTATGACAAAGTAATGGTTGGCAGAATTTCATTAGGGTACTGTGCAAATATTATACAACCAGAAACGTGTACCAGTCAAATGGGGGAAAGAGGGGCAGGATTCTTTGTCAGAATAATGTGTTCAATGATAATGATGCATTCTGTTCCTTATGTTCTCCCAGATGATGTGTATTTCATATGTGGAAGGAAAGCGTACAAGTGTCTCTCTCTGTACTCTGAAGGTTTATGTTATCTTGGAAGGGTGGTACCAGAAGTCCTTACACATGATGTCTGAGGAAATCCTTACACATGATGAAATGATTGGTATCCATTAAAATGCACCACCTCCACACATACACACGCAGCATGAGCATCGTGACAAAAGAAATATGATCCCTGGTGAAGAACATATAGCCACACAGTTGATTAGTGAAACAACTGGCTTCCAAATTTTGGTAGCATTAGATCCCACCAGGATCACTTGGGGAACTTCAAATTTTAGATATATCCAAGACCTGGCTAAATTAATAGACAACATCACCGAGATGTAAGATGACACTTTCAAGTATACGGGTAAGGAGCTACAGGCTTATAAAAAGGAATTGGTACAACATAGGCTAATGTTAAACTACCTGACAGTTATTACTGGTGAATATTGTGTGACTTTGGCCACCCAATTTGGTGTCAAGTGTTGCATGTACATCACCAATAATACTAGTGACCCCAAAGAGGTAATTGACTGGAAAATGGACGAAATCCTACAACTGAAGTGGGAATTTTGGAAGGACCATAATACTTCCTTGTATGAGGTAAAGGTAGAGAAATGGTTCTCGTGGTTAAACCCTGTCAAATGTTTCGCCAGTCTGGGAGAGTAGGTACAGGAAATGGTTGCTAGTATAGGTAAGCTCCTTATTCTTATACTGGTTGTCATTTTAGTAATTGGTTTATGTGTCAGATGTGTTCTTACTGTGGTAAAATGTGGAAAATGTACCACCAAGGTAAACCGTGAAAATGAAATCATGATGGTGGTGAGTGGTAGTGGTATAGGTACTAAGGTCGATAAAGAACTGCATTACAATCCTGAAATTGAATGTACCATCAGATAATAACATGTGAATAGGGTTAGTCATGCATAATAAAATGTTGTGTAAATGTTCCGCTAAACATCATAGATAATGTAGTCTGAATCCCCCCCCCCAACTTCCTTTATAGGTTTGATGAGGTCCCACATCCTACCAATGGTCCCCTATAGATCCGCAGATGGAGTATAAGGGTTGTTTTACCCTTTCCTGAAATGCTTTATTGACGGTTCAATGACCAAACTGTGTCATACCATTTAGAACAATGAATACTAATTTATTAAACATGACTAAAAGAGGTTAAGAATAGAATGTGATAGCTTTATGTTTGCTATTAAAGGATGGACTGTCAAAGTCAAATAATTGGATATGATCACTTACAATTATTATCTGACGATATAGTCATCTATGGTCGGATGGCGTGTTACGAGGACGCTACTTTGGACGCACAATCCAAATGCGAATCCATCACACACATACACTGACGCACATAACACACACACACACATATATATATATATATATATATATATATATACATATATACGCATTGTCGATCGTATGTATAGTCACATATGTACACGTAGATGCTCATATGCGTATTCACATACATACCTATGCATATTTGCTATTTCAATATACAGACTCACATATGCGAACGCATACATATAAAATGGTTCCCACACATTATAGTTAATAACCAGAATTATTAAAGGTTTGTTAGCTAATAATTATGATGTAATATGTACTTAAATGAGATCTAAGGTTCAGAATACAGTGGACATGTCATGTTTGGTATAATACTAAATCCCTGTTTATTTGTAGACATCCGTATCTATCAGCAAAGAAGTCGCATCATGCGTCCGCTAGTTATGGATGATAGGGAGTTATTGAATAGAATGTTATAACTTGTATGCAGTGTTGTAACCAGTTTTAACCAGTTGTTCGTCGGGAAGCTACACAATGTGACCGTTTGAGGACTAAGCCATACCCCTGATGACACCGTATGAACTGACCAATGACCAGATTGACCAGAAGCAAGAACCAATAAGAACCTGTCGATTTGTCACTTTGTTAACTCTGAAAAGTGTAAGGTATATAAGCTATGCCCAGATCTCAGTGTAAGGACATCTTCTATGCGACCGTAGACTTCTGGATTGATGATTGTATACTGGGACCAGTGCGCACGCATATGTATCGGGCTGTACTATTTTCATTGCTTTTTACTCTAATTGTTAAATCTTATATTGTGTTACTTTTCTACATAAATAACTTTTTGTGCTTTGGAACCACACGATTGGACTGGAAAGCAATTCTTTCTTAAGCGACTTGCAGTGCAAAATAGCGACCACTAGGAATCAATGCTCGTGCTTGAGGTCACACTACCAGAAATTATGCAAAGCGACCGAATGTCGGTTCCTCAACAAAGGGTGGATGATGCGTCACATACGGGTAAGAACGCAATGTGTTTAAAGCCTGTTTTGTACTCTGTGTTGTGAAACCAAATATCCGTTTTTGTGTGATCTAAGGAGCACTGATTAGAATCCAGGGACAAGAGAGAAAAGTCAGTTTTTTTATTGTCACTTTTGCGCTGCAATAGGCGATTCGCAAATAGCGTATGCGTCTTCCCTGTATTACTGCCACATGTTTAAGCAATCGTTTTGATAGATAGTCTTGATTCACTTGTTAAAATCATCTGAATAGGTATTGCCACTAGGGAAAGCATTTTTGTGCACAGAAAACAAAGGTATATGAATGTGAACGTATGCTTGTGATGTGAAAAGGAAAAAGAAAAATGGAGAGAAGGTTTTTGCTTTTTGAACTGTTGAAAATAGACAGGTCTGGGAAGGTGTCCAAGAGGCGGGTAGGACAGCCGTAGCAGTATACATAGCAGGTATAACTGGGCGTGAATCTGGAGGGTGTTTCTTGGTCAACTTCCAATTCTAATCGCAAAGTCCATTGATAGGTTAGCGTCTCTGGGCAATGCGATTGAACCTCATGGTTGTGTGAACCGTGATTGTGAATTAGTTGTGGTGGAGGGAATCACTGGCAAGGTTAAGTGTTATTGGAATACTTAAATTCTACCAGTGGAGAGTAACTCAAAGTAGGAAGCAGCGGATTAAGCTTGGTTTAATTCGTTTGTAAAGCAGGAGTATAGTATAGGCTAGATTCTGTTTCCTCATTGTGTAAAACTGACAAAACACGCTTAGCGGTCGTTTGTGCACAGTGGGTGGAAGTGAGTGGACGCAGCTTGTTTAATTTGTCCACCGGTTGAAATCTCTAGCGAAAGTAGCCAAACGGTTGTCCCAGATGGGTGCTAAGCAGTTGCTAGGTATGGTCGATGAGGTGCTGCTTATTGATGGACCGACCGGTTCGGCAAGGTATATAATAAATGTAAAGTATGGCACGTACGCAACAGTGTACTGTGACATATGGGTCAAGATGACCAAAGGATGCATGAAACCCTTTCCCAAAGTTGGCAGTTTTGATTCAGAGGTAATAAGTAATGTTAGAGACAACATATGTTTAGTCAAATCTTTGAAGAAAAGAGTAAAGTATAATGATTGTTTAAAGTTGAGGCAGCACAAGGGGAACACGTGGCAAGGTGGTATATGCACATCACACAGCAGCATACTCACACCGCTAGGCAGCGTGCACACGCTGCAAAGTAGTGTGTTCACGCCGCAAAGTAGCATACACACGTGGCACAGTAGCACGCCAAAAACAGTGTACTCATGCCGCAAAGCAGCACGCCGCCAGGTAGCGTACCCATGCTGCAAGGTAGCATCATCGCACATAAAGAAGAGAGCGCCTGCACACATCCGCCGCCCTATGCGGCCACCGGTGGAAGTACAGCCGATACCAAAAATAAAAAAAATCGTAACATGTAATTGATATCCTGTTTTAAGTCACCTCAAGGAAAATGTTATTGTAGAAGATGATGAACCCACTGCAATTTCAGCCATTTCCCAAGCTGTTAATTTGCTAGATGTTTCACAGAGACAAGGAAAGGCAGCGATCCAACCAGCAGGGGCAGCAGCTGAAATTGGTGAGAGTAGTGGAGAGCGTAGTAGGAGAGGGAACATTCTTAGTACCGAAACAGTAAGTCCAGCAATTCCTGAACATAGTGATGTGGTAAGTATGCATCCTGTCCGTACAATAAAAGTCCCCAATGGGAAACCGGACAAAGATGGTATAGTTCCTATCAGGAATGTAGCAATGCACTGTCCATGGATGAAAGCAGAATTGCATTCAATTTTGTCAGACTTCCCAGACCCTAGGAAAGATTTAGCCAAATGCCAGAAATTTGTTAAAGATCTAGGTAATGCTCATAAGCCAACTAATAAAGATTGGTGAGCGGTTTTAAGGGCCTGTCTTCCTTCCAATACTGATGTATAAAAGTTTATTAAGGATTGTGTATTGGAGGAGGATGAATCCTTGATGTATGAGGATAACCAGGTAAATATAAAGTGAATAAATACACAGTTGGCTATATATTTCCCAGTGGTAGTGAACTGGAGTAAAATTTTCACTATCAAGCAAAAGGATAGTGATTCTGCAGCAGATTATTTTGGCAGAGCACTGCTAGCAATTACCTAGTACACAGGGATAGAAGATATAAAGGATGATGTACACCACAGGGAGGTGGCTGTTATGGTACTAATGGATGGTCTCAAAGATAATCTTGAAACCAGGGTGCAAACCTCTCTACCTAACTGGAGAGGAATTACTGTAGATGCACTTAGAGAAACGGCCATAGAACATGACAAGAACATTTGCAGGGAAAAAAAGGCACAGAATGAGAAGTTAATGGCAGTGAGCATTCAGGCTCTAGAGGGATCATACATACAGCCACAACCTTACAACACATACCAGCAATGAAGTTATACAGTAAGGTGTTTTAACTGCAATAAAGAAGGACACATGAAGAGGGAAAGTAAATCGAGAAATTGGGGGCCACCTAAGAAGGGAACACCTAGATACACTCAGAGAGGGCACTCACAGGATTCAGGAAAGTTCCAACAGTTACCCACTCACATAGTGACCGCAAACGCTCTGCTGGAGGATGATAGTCAGTGCTAGGGGTCAGGTCATACCTGAAGTCTACAGCCAGTCAGGTTAACTGAGAATACTAGGGAAGAACCTACAATGACAGTTGATATATCTGGTACTAAACACACTTTTCTTGTAGATACAGGGGCGACCAGATCCATGATAAATTCTCCATTTAATTTACAGGCTACCAAGAAAACCATAGCAGCAATGGGAGTAACGGGGAGGGTACAGCATTACCCTCTAACCAGATCTGTAGAAGTTACTATAGGGCCACTGCAAACCAAGCATTCCTTTCTCCTGGCAGCGGCGGCTCCTACTAATCTGCTGGGAAGGTATTTGCTGTATAAAATGGGATGTGTCATATACTGGACCCCTGATGGTATATTCCTAGATATACTGGAGAAGGTTGCGCATGAGGTACAGGATATATTGGATACACCACAAAGGTTAATGTTGCACTCTGGTATTGTAGAACAAAGTTCATCTCAGGTAAAAGAAATGTTAGTGCAAATACCGGGTTCCCTCTGGACCAAGGATGGACAGGACACTGGTTTGATGGCAAATGTAGCTCCTATAATGGTTAACTTAAAGAGTGGTAGGCAAGCTCCAAAAATCCCTCAGTACCCATTAAAGCCAGAGGTGGAGCTATGGGTGTATCCCATAATTGAGAGGTTACTGCAACAAGGGATTTTAATTCGTACAGCTAGTCCAGCCAATAGTCCCATTTTTCCAGTGAAGAAGGCCGGGGGGAGGGGCTATAGATTAGTACAGGATCTTAGGGGGGGTTATCAAAGTTGTTGAAAGCCAATTCCCCGTAGTGCCCAATCCAGCTGTCATCCTCATGCAGATTCCATCGTCTGCAACCCACTTCACTGTCATTGATCTATGTTCTGCTTTCTTCTCTGTTCCTCTTTACACTGACTGTCAATAGCTGTTTGCATTCTACTATAGAGGTGTACAATATACATGGACACAATTGCCCCAGGGTTTCATAGATAGCCCCAGTATTTTCTCTCAGGTCTTACATGACTGTTTGCAATCTTTTCAACCAAGCAATCGGTCTATCCTCATTTAATATGTAGATGTTTTGTTGTTGTGCTCTGATTGATTTATGTCATGTTTAAATGATACTAAACTGGTGTTGCTCTCACAAACAGGGCACAAGGTTGCAAAGGAAAAATTACAGCCATGCCAGACTAAGGTTAAATACTTGGGACACTGTCTAACCCAGGGGCTAAGACACTTGACAACAGACAGAATTCAGGCTATACAGACCATGACACTGCCGCAAAACCAGCAGCAAATCCATACCTTCTTGGGCATGTGTGGATACTGCAGGACGTGGATACTAGGTTTTTCTATTTTGGCATTCCCATTGCAGGACTTAGTTTCATCCTCAAAACCCAACTGTGTCACACACACTGAGGAGACAGAGCAGGCTTTCCTTAACCTTAAGGAAAGTCTGACAAGAGCACCTGCCTTGGGAATACCAGATTATGAAAAATCCGTTGAGTTATATTGTATGGAAGCTGATGGCCATGCAGCAGGTGTCCTCACAGAAACATGGCGATGCTAGCAGACCTGTAGCATACTACAGTGCACAATTGGACACTGTGGCAAGATCACTCCCAACGTGTTTAAGAAGTGTAGCTGCAACTGCTCTTCTGGTAAATAAGAGCGAGGATGTAGTATTAAGGCATGATACAACTGTTTATACACCACATGCAGTATCTGCTTTGTTAAATTCTGCCCAAACCAGACATGTCTCGTCAGGAAGGTTCACGAAATGGGAACTAGCTCTAATTGCACCTGCAAATATTACCATTAAACGGTGCAATACGTTAAATCCAGCAACGTACTTACCATATGTGCCTCGATATGCACAAAGGGTGGAGGAAGGTGAGTCTCTGGTTGAAGGTGAGTTTTGCAGGTATACTGACACACATGATTGTATGGAATATTTGAATCAGACCTTTACTGCAAGACCAGACATACGTGACACACCATTAGAAGATGTAGATTTTATGTTTTACATGGATGGGAGTTGTCATTGGCAGACAGACACAGGAGAATTATGCACAGGTTATGCTGTTGTAAATGACGAGGATGTTGTAGAAGTTGAACCACTTGGTCCACCTCACTCAGCCCAGGTGGCTGAACTGGTGGCATTAAGGAGAGCGTGTGAGTTGGCAGAAGGTAAATCAGCTAATATATACACTGACTCTAAGTACGCCTTCGGGGTAGTACATAATTTTGGGACTCTTTGGCGTCTTAGGAACTTTATGACAGCAGCAGGCACACCAGTAGCACATTCATATTACATAAAATGTCTTCTGACAGCAATCCTGCTACCAAAGGCAGTAGCTGTAATCAAATGCAAAGCCCACACATGCGAAGAAGACCTGGTTTCAAAGGGCAATAACATAGCAGATGAAGCTGCCAAATGGGCAGCAGGGTTACGTTTAAATATAACAACTAACAAAGTGATGGTCTTCCAGACAATAGACACACAGAAATTAATTGAAATGCAAGATTTGTGTTCAATACAGGAAAAGGCAGTCTGGAGATCGAAGGGATGTGGTCGGGAGTCCTCTGGACTCTGGAGAGATGGACAAGGTTGCTCCCAAGGCATACTACCCAAGCTTGGCTGAGGCAGCGCATGGTCTGACTCACCTGGGAAAAGAAGGTATGTGCAAGTTGGTCAGAGCATATTGGTGTGCACCAGGCTTTTCTTCTCAAGCTGGAAAGAGAGCAATGTCCTGTCTGACTTGTTTGAGGAAAAATGTCGGGAAGACAATACCCACCGAGCCATCCCATATCCTTCCGACAGACGGGCCTTTTCAGGTAATACAAATTGACTTCATCCAATTACCACCTTGCAGGAATCTCAAGTATGTATTAGTTTGTACTGATGTATTTTCTAATTTGGAGAGGCATATCCAGCTGCCACTAATACTGCTGTTTTTACTGCTAAGAAGATTGTTCAGGAGTTTGTATGCAGATACGGTATCCCTAGAATCATAGAAAGTGATAGGGGTACTCATTTCACTAGTGATGTTTTCCAGAACATGTGTAAGCTTATGGGAATCAATAGTAGACTTCACACCCCCTATCGACCGCCAACCAGTGCGAAGGTGGAGAGAGTGAACGGTACTATTAAAAATAATCTAAGTAAGATCATGGCTGAAACTGGATTAGGATGGCCAGAAGCCTTACCACTCGTCCTCCATAGCATCAGAACCACTCCAAGATCTCCTCTTAAGCTGTCCCCATTTAATATACTGTTTGGAATGCAACCTCATTTGATTATAAGTCCACAGGATGATTTGAAGAGTAATTATGAGGTTACTGTGCAATATCTTATAAAAATGAGCAGACAGCTGAAACAACAGCAACAGATACTGAAAATGTTTTTACCTGATATGCCAGAAACAAACTGTCATGATGTTAAACCTGGAGAATATGTTATAATCCAAAATTTCTTACACTCAGGTTGTTTGACAGACCGGTGGGAAGCTCCTTACCAGGTGTTGATGACAAGTACCAAATCTTTGAAGGTAGCAGAAATAGATACCTGAGTCCATTCCACTCACTGCAGAAAGGTCAACCACCCGAAGGGGGTACAAGGCGGAGTTGAGACAGACAAAATGGACCTGTCGATTGCGAGCCTGTTCCGGGAGAATTAAAGACTGCAGTGAAAACACCTGAGCCGGAGACGTGTGCAGATTACTATTCCAGCAATGGAGTGGCGATCTGTTTTTGTTTCTTTATCTCATTCTAGGGTTCTTCTCATGCTTATATGTTTCAGGATGTCTTATTTCTGTGACGGAGCACAGATGATAGAGAGGGAGTCGGAGGAGAGAGCAATAAAACGATCAGGGCAATCTATGGTCAAATTCAGTTTAGGGATTGTTAAGAGATCCGTTAGCCTCGGAGACAGTGTGAGGAGTTATTGTCTGAGGAATCTGTATTTGTGAGTACTGTGGATCCCTAGTTGATGAGAAATGCATCCAACGATGCCAGTCCAAGATTAATCTGTATTTGGGTAGGCATCCTTTAGAGGATTACCATTCCTTAGTGGGTAAGGTTCTAAACCAAACAGAATGTTGGGTGTGATCACAAGTATCTCAAGGACAGAGTAATTTGCGATTAGTGCCATACCCATTAAAGATAGCAGAGGTACTTGAATTACGTGGGGGAAGACCGGTGGACAAGAAATATAATATATCTAGACCCCATAGTCTTAAGCTCCACCAGCATCATGTAGATAGATCCCTGGTATGCTTAAATCTCACAAATTTCAGAAAACCAGGAAATTGGGAGGTGATCTGGAACAATCAGACAATGACCTATTCAAACAGAGCTGATGATGAGCCTATCGATTCTGAACTTGTACACAGAACTATTGCAAATGGGAGATACTTCCGGTATAGGTACACATGTAGTTATGACAAAGTAATGGTTGGCAGAATTTCATTAGGGTACTGTGCAAATATTATACAACCAGAAACGTGTACCAGTCAAATGGGGGAAAGAGGGGCAGGATTCTTTGTCAGAATAATGTGTTCAATGATAATGATGCATTCTGTTCCTTATGTTCTCCCAGATGATGTGTATTTCATATGTGGAAGGAAAGCGTACAAGTGTCTCTCTCTGTACTCTGAAGGTTTATGTTATCTTGGAAGGGTGGTACCAGAAGTCCTTACACATGATGTCTGAGGAAATCCTTACACATGATGAAATGATTGGTATCCATTAAAATGCACCACCTCCACACATACACACGCAGCATGAGCATCGTGACAAAAGAAATATGATCCCTGGTGAAGAACATATAGCCACACAGTTGATTAGTGAAACAACTGGCTTCCAAATTTTGGTAGCATTAGATCCCACCAGGATCACTTGGGGAACTTCAAATTTTAGATATATCCAAGACCTGGCTAAATTAATAGACAACATCACCGAGATGTAAGATGACACTTTCAAGTATACGGGTAAGGAGCTACAGGCTTATAAAAAGGAATTGGTACAACATAGGCTAATGTTAAACTACCTGACAGTTATTACTGGTGAATATTGTGTGACTTTGGCCACCCAATTTGGTGTCAAGTGTTGCATGTACATCACCAATAATACTAGTGACCCCAAAGAGGTGATTGACTGGAAAATGGACGAAATCCTACAACTGAAGTGGGAATTTTGGAAGGACCATAATACTTCCTTGTATGAGGTAAAGGTAGAGAAATGGTTCTCGTGGTTAAACCCTGTCAAATGTTTCGCCAGTCTGGGAGAGTAGGTACAGGAAATGGTTGCTAGTATAGGTAAGCTCCTTATTCTTATACTGGTTGTCATTTTAGTAATTGGTTTATGTGTCAGATGTGTTCTTACTGTGGTAAAATGTGGAAAATGTACCACCAAGGTAAACCGTGAAAATTAAATCATGATGGTGGTGAGTGGTAGTGGTATAGGTACTAAGGTCGATAAAGAACTGCATTACAATCCTGAAATTGAATGTACCATCAGATAATAACATGTGAATAGGGTTAGTCATGCATAATAAAATGTTGTGTAAATGTTCCGCTAAACATCATAGATAATGTAGTCTGAATCCCCCCCCCCAACTTCCTTTATAGGTTTGATGAGGTCCCACATCCTACCAATGGTCCCCTATAGATCCGCAGATGGAGTATAAGGGTTGTTTTACCCTTTCCTGAAATGCTTTATTGACGGTTCAATGACCAAACTGTGTCATACCATTTAGAACAATGAATACTAATTTATTAAACATGACTAAAAGAGGTTAAGAATAGAATGTGATAGCTTTATGTTTGCTATTAAAGGATGGACTGTCAAAGTCAAATAATTGGATATGATCACTTACAATTATTATCTGACGATATAGTCGTCTATGGTCGGATGGCGTGTTACGAGGACGCTACTTTGGACGCACAATCCAAATGCGAATCCATCACACACATACACTGACGCACATAACACACACACACATATATATATATATATATATACATATATACGCATTGTCGATCGTATGTATAGTCACATATGTACACGTAGATGCTCATATGCGTATTCACATACATACCTATGCATATTTGCTATTTCAATATACAGACTCACATATGCGAACGCATACATATAAAATGGTTCCCACACATTATAGTTAATAACCAGAATTATTAAAGGTTTGTTAGCTAATAATTATGATGTAATATGTACTTAAATGAGATCTAAGGTTCAGAATACAGTGGACATGTCATGTTTGGTATAATACTAAATCCCTGTTTATTTGTAGACATCCGTATCTATCAGCAAAGAAGTCGCATCATGCGTCCGCTAGTTATGGATGATAGGGAGTTATTGAATAGAATGTTATAACTTGTATGCAGTGTTGTAACCAGTTTTAACCAGTTGTTCGTCGGGAAGCTACACAATGTGACCGTTTGAGGACTAAGCCATACCCCTGATGACACCGTATGAACTGACCAATGACCAGATTGACCAGAAGCAAGAACCAATAAGAACCTGTCGATTTGTCACTTTGTTAACTCTGAAAAGTGTAAGGTATATAAGCTATGCCCAGATCTCAGTGTAAGGACATCTTCTATGCGACCGTAGACTTCTGGATTGATGATTGTATACTGGGACCAGTGCGCACGCATATGTATCGGGCTGTACTATTTTCATTGCTTTTTACTCTAATTGTTAAATCTTATATTGTGTTACTTTTCTACATAAATAACTTTTTGTGCTTTGGAACCACACGATTGGACTGGAAAGCAATTCTTTCTTAAGCGACTTGCAGTGCAAAATAGCGACCACTAGGAATCAATGCTCGTGCTTGAGGTCACACTACCAGAAATTATGCAAAGCGACCGAATGTCGGTTCCTCAACAAAGGGTGGATGATGCGTCACATACGGGTAAGAACGCAATGTGTTTAAAGCCTGTTTTGTACTCTGTGTTGTGAAACCAAATATCCGTTTTTGTGTGATCTAAGGAGCACTGATTAGAATCCAGGGACAAGAGAGAAAAGTCAGTTTTTTTATTGTCACTTTTGCGCTGCAATAGGCGATTCGCAAATAGCGTATGCGTCTTCCCTGTATTACTGCCACATGTTTAAGCAATCGTTTTGATAGATAGTCTTGATTCACTTGTTAAAATCATCTGAATAGGTATTGCCACTAGGGAAAGCATTTTTGTGCACAGAAAACAAAGGTATATGAATGTGAACGTATGCTTGTGATGTGAAAAGGAAAAAGAAAAATGGAGAGAAGGTTTTTGCTTTTTGAACTGTTGAAAATAGACAGGTCTGGGAAGGTGTCCAAGAGGCGGGTAGGACAGCCGTAGCAGTATACATAGCAGGTATAACTGGGCGTGAATCTGGAGGGTGTTTCTTGGTCAACTTCCAATTCTAATCGCAAAGTCCATTGATAGGTTAGCGTCTCTGGGCAATGCGATTGAACCTCATGGTTGTGTGAACCGTGATTGTGAATTAGTTGTGGTGGAGGGAATCACTGGCAAGGTTAAGTGTTATTGGAATACTTAAATTCTACAAGTGGAGAGTAACTCAAAGTAGGAAGCAGCGGATTAAGCTTGGTTTAATTCGTTTGTAAAGCAGGAGTATAGTATAGGCTAGATTCTGTTTCCTCATTGTGTAAAACTGACAAAACACGCTTAGCGGTCGTTTGTGCACAGTGGGTGGAAGTGAGTGGACGCAGCTTGTTTAATTTGTCCACCGGTTGAAATCTCTAGCGAAAGTAGCCAAACGGTTGTCCCAGATGGGTGCTAAGCAGTTGCTAGGTATGGTCGATGAGGTGCTGCTTATTGATGGACCGACCGGTTCGGCAAGGTATATAATAAATGTAAAGTATGGCACGTACGCAACAGTGTACTGTGACATATGGGTCAAGATGACCAAAGGATGCATGAAACCCTTTCCCAAAGTTGGCAGTTTTGATTCAGAGGTAATAAGTAATGTTAGAGACAACATATGTTTAGTCAAATCTTTGAAGAAAAGAGTAAAGTATAATGATTGTTTAAAGTTGAGGCAGCACAAGGGGAACACGTGGCAAGGTGGTATATGCACATCACACAGCAGCATACTCACACCGCTAGGCAGCGTGCACACGCTGCAAAGTAGTGTGTTCACGCCGCAAAGTAGCATACACACGTGGCACAGTAGCACGCCAAAAACAGTGTACTCATGCCGCAAAGCAGCACGCCGCCAGGTAGCGTACCCATGCTGCAAGGTAGCATCATCGCACATAAAGAAGAGAGCGCCTGCACACATCCGCCGCCCTATGCGGCCACCGGTGGAAGTACAGCCGATACCAAAAATAAAAAAAATCGTAACATGTAATTGATATCCTGTTTTAAGTCACCTCAAGGAAAATGTTATTGTAGAAGATGATGAACCCACTGCAATTTCAGCCATTTCCCAAGCTGTTAATTTGCTAGATGTTTCACAGAGACAAGGAAAGGCAGCGATCCAACCAGCAGGGGCAGCAGCTGAAATTGGTGAGAGTAGTGGAGAGCGTAGTAGGAGAGGGAACATTCTTAGTACCGAAACAGTAAGTCCAGCAATTCCTGAACATAGTGATGTGGTAAGTATGCATCCTGTCCGTACAATAAAAGTCCCCAATGGGAAACCGGACAAAGATGGTATAGTTCCTATCAGGAATGTAGCAATGCACTGTCCATGGATGAAAGCAGAATTGCATTCAATTTTGTCAGACTTCCCAGACCCTAGGAAAGATTTAGCCAAATGCCAGAAATTTGTTAAAGATCTAGGTAATGCTCATAAGCCAACTAATAAAGATTGGTGAGCGGTTTTAAGGGCCTGTCTTCCTTCCAATACTGATGTACAAAAGTTTATTAAGGATTGTGTATTGGAGGAGGATGAATCCTTGATGTATGAGGATAACCAGGTAAATATAAAGTGAATAAATACACAGTTGGCTATATATTTCCCAGTGGTAGTGAACTGGAGTAAAATTTTCACTATCAAGCAAAAGGATAGTGATTCTGCAGCAGATTATTTTGGCAGAGCACTGCTAGCAATTACCTAGTACACAGGGATAGAAGATATAAAGGATGATGTACACCACAGGGAGGTGGCTGTTATGGTACTAATTGATGGTCTCAAAGATAATCTTGAAACCAGGGTGCAAACCTCTCTACCTAACTGGAGAGGAATTACTGTAGATGCACTTAGAGAAACGGCCATAGAACATGACAAGAACATTTGCAGGGAAAAAAAGGCACAGAATGAGAAGTTAATGGCAGTGAGCATTCAGGCTCTAGAGGGATCATACATACAGCCACAACCTTACAACACATACCAGCAATGAAGTTATACAGTAAGGTGTTTTAACTGCAATAAAGAAGGACACATGAAGAGGGAAAGTAAATCGAGAAGTTGGGGGCCACCTAAGAAGGGAACACCTAGATACACTCAGA
The DNA here is from genome assembly GCA_031769625.1 of Taudactylus pleione. Taxonomy (NCBI): domain Eukaryota; kingdom Metazoa; phylum Chordata; class Amphibia; order Anura; family Myobatrachidae; genus Taudactylus; species Taudactylus pleione. Next base: position 12,863,437 of record JAUIMM010000177.1, on the reverse strand, counting down.
GAGGGCACTCACAGGATTCAGGAAAGTTCCAACAGTTACCCACTCACATAGTGACCGCAAACGCTCTGCTGTCAGTGCTAGGGGTCAGGTCATACCTGAAGTCTACAGCCAGTCAGGTTAACTGAGAATACTAGGGAAGAACCTACAATGACAGTTGATATATCTGGTACTAAACACACTTTTCTTGTAGATACAGGGGCGACCAGATCCATGATAAATTCTCCATTTAATTTACAGGCTACCAAGAAAACCATAGCAGCAATGGGAGTAACGGGGAGGGTACAGCATTACCCTCTAACCAGATCTGTAGAAGTTACTATAGGGCCACTGCAAACCAAGCATTCCTTTCTCCTGGCAGCGGCGGCTCCTACTAATCTGCTGGGAAGGTATTTGCTGTATAAAATGGGATGTGTCATATACTGGACCCCTGATGGTATATTCCTAGATATACTGGAGAAGGTTGCGCATGAGGTACAGGATATATTGGATACACCACAAAGGTTAATGTTGCACTCTGGTATTGTAGAACAAAGTTCATCTCAGGTAAAAGAAATGTTAGTGCAAATACCGGGTTCCCTCTGGACCAAGGATGGACAGGACACTGGATTGATGGCAAATGTAGCTCCTATAATGGTTAACTTAAAGAGTGGTAGGCAAGCTCCAAAAATCCCTCAGTACCCATTAAAGCCAGAGGTGGAGCTATGGGTGTATCCCATAATTGAGAGGTTACTGCAACAAGGGATTTTAATTCGTACAGCTAGTCCAGCCAATAGTCCCATTTTTCCAGTGAAGAAGGCCGGGGGGAGGGGCTATAGATTAGTACAGGATCTTAGGGGGGGTTATCAAAGTTGTTGAAAGCCAATTCCCCGTAGTGCCCAATCCAGCTGTCATCCTCATGCAGATTCCATCGTCTGCAACCCACTTCACTGTCATTGATCTATGTTCTGCTTTCTTCTCTGTTCCTCTTTACACTGACTGTCAATAGCTGTTTGCATTCTACTATAGAGGTGTACAATATACATGGACACAATTGCCCCAGGGTTTCATAGATAGCCCCAGTATTTTCTCTCAGGTCTTACATGACTGTTTGCAATCTTTTCAACCAAGCAATCGGTCTATCCTCATTTAATATGTAGATGTTTTGTTGTTGTGCTCTGATTGATTTATGTCATGTTTAAATGATACTAAACTGGTGTTGCTCTCACAAACAGGGCACAAGGTTGCAAAGGAAAAATTACAGCCATGCCAGACTAAGGTTAAATACTTGGGACACTGTCTAACCCAGGGGCTAAGACACTTGACAACAGACAGAATTCAGGCTATACAGACCATGACACTGCCGCAAAACCAGCAGCAAATCCATACCTTCTTGGGCATGTGTGGATACTGCAGGACGTGGATACTAGGTTTTTCTATTTTGGCATTCCCATTGCAGGACTTAGTTTCATCCTCAAAACCCAACTGTGTCACACACACTGAGGAGACAGAGCAGGCTTTCCTTAACCTTAAGGAAAGTCTGACAAGAGCATCTGCCTTGGGAATACCAGATTATGAAAAATCCGTTGAGTTATATTGTATGGAAGCTGATGGCCATGCAGCAGGTGTCCTCACAGAAACATGGCGATGCTAGCAGACCTGTAGCATACTACAGTGCACAATTGGACACTGTGGCAAGATCACTCCCAACGTGTTTAAGAAGTGTAGCTGCAACTGCTCTTCTGGTAAATAAGAGCGAGGATGTAGTATTAAGGCATGATACAACTGTTTATACACCACATGCAGTATCTGCTTTGTTAAATTCTGCCCAAACAAGACATGTCTCGTCAGGAAGGTTCACGAAATGGGAACTAGCTCTAATTGCACCTGCAAATATTACCATTAAACGGTGCAATACGTTAAATCCAGCAACGTACTTACCATATGTGCCTCGATATGCACAAAGGGTGGAGGAAGGTGAGTCTCTGGTTGAAGGTGAGTTTTGCAGGTATACTGACACACATGATTGTATGGAATATTTGAATCAGACCTTTACTGCAAGACCAGACATACGTGACACACCATTAGAAGATGTAGATTTTATGTTTTACATGGATGGGAGTTGTCATTGGCAGACAGACACAGGAGAATTATGCACAGGTTATGCTGTTGTAAATGACGAGGATGTTGTAGAAGTTGAACCACTTGGTCCACCTCACTCAGCCCAGGTGGCTGAACTGGTGGCATTAAGGAGAGCGTGTGAGTTGGCAGAAGGTAAATCAGCTAATATATACACTGACTCTAAGTACGCCTTCGGGGTAGTACATAATTTTGGGACTCTTTGGCGTCTTAGGAACTTTATGACAGCAGCAGGCACACCAGTAGCACATTCATATTACATAAAATGTCTTCTGACAGCAATCCTGCTACCAAAGGCAGTAGCTGTCATCAAATGCAAAGCCCACACATGCGAAGAAGACCTGGTTTCAAAGGGCAATAACATAGCAGATGAAGCTGCCAAATGGGCAGCAGGGTTACGTTTAAATATAACAACTAACAAAGTGATGGTCTTCCAGACAATAGACACACAGAAATTAATTGAAATGCAAGATTTGTGTTCAATACAGGAAAAGGCAGTCTGGAGATCGAAGGGATGTGGTCGGGAGTCCTCTGGACTCTGGAGAGATGGACAAGGTAGGCCTGTTGCTCCCAAGGCATACTACCCAAGCTTGGCTGAGGCAGTGCATGGTCTGACTTACCTGGGAAAAGAAGGTATGTGCAAGTTGGTCAGAGCATATTGGTGTGCACCAGGCTTTTCTTCTCAAGATGGAAAGAGAGCAATGTCCTGTCTGACTTGTTTGAGGAAAAATGTCGGGAAGACAATACCCACCGAGCCATCCCATATCCTTCCGACAGACGGGCCTTTTCAGGTAATACAAATTGACTTCATCCAATTACCACCTTGCAGGAATCTCAAGTATGTATTAGTTTGTACTGATGTATTTTCTAATTTGGAGAGGCATATCCAGCTGCCACTAATACTGCTGTTTTTACTACTAAGAAGATTGTTCAGGAGTTTGTATGCAGATACGGTATCCCTAGAATCATAGAAAGTGATAGGGGTACTCATTTCACTAGTGATGTTTTCCAGAACATGTGTAAGCTTATGGGAATCAATAGTAGACTTCACACCCCCTATCGACCGCCAACCAGTGCGAAGGTGGAGAGAGTGAACGGTACTATTAAAAATAATCTAAGTAAGATCATGGCTGAAACTGGATTAGGATGGCCAGAAGCCTTACCACTCGTCCTCCATATCATCAGAACCACTCCAAGATCTCCTCTTAAGCTGTCCCCATTTAATATACTGTTTGGAATGCAACCTCATTTGATTATAAGTCCACAGGATGATTTGAAGAGTAATTATGAGGTTACTGTGCAATATCTTATAAAAATGAGCAGACAGCTGAAACAACAGCAACAGATACTGAAAATGTTTTTACCTGATATGCCAGAAACAAACTGTCATGATGTTGAACCTGGAGAATATGTTATGATCCAAAATTTCTTACACTCAGGTTGTTTGACAGACCGGTGGGAATCTCCTTACCAGGTGTTGATGACAAGTACCAAATCTTTGAAGGTAGCAGAAATAGATACCTGAGTCCATTCCACTCACTGCAGAAAGGTCAACCACCCGAAGGGGGTACAAGGCGGAGTTGAGACAGACAAAATGGACCTGTCGATTGCGAGCCTGTTTCGGGAGAATTAAAGACTGCAGTGAAAACACCTGAGCCGGAGACGTGTGCAGATTACTATTCCAGCAATGGAGTGGCGATCTGTTTTTGTTTCTTTATCTCATTCTAGGGTTCTTCTCATGCTTATATGTTTCAGGATGTCTTATTTCTGTGACGGAGCACAGATGATAGAGAGGGAGTCGGAGGAGAGAGCAATAAAACGATCAGGGCAATCTATGGTCAAATTCAGTTTAGGGATTGTTAAGAGATCCGTTAGCCTCGGAGACAGTGTGAGGAGTTATTGTCTGAGGAATCTGTATTTGTGAGTACTGTGGATCCCTAGTTGATGAGAAATGCATCCAACGATGCCAGTCCAAGATTAATCTGTATTTGGGTAGGCATCCTTTAGAGGATTACCATTCCTTAGTGGGTAAGGTTCTAAACCAAACAGAATGTTGGGTGTGATCACAAGTACCTCAAGGACAGAGTAATTTGCGATTAGTGCCATACCCATTAAAGATAGCAGAGGTACTTGAATTACATGGGGGAAGACCGGTGGACAAGAAATATAATATATCTAGACCCCATAGTCTTAAGCTCCACCAGCATCATGTAGATAGATCCCTGGTATGCTTAAATCTCACAAATTTCAGAAAACCAGGAAATTGGGAGGTGATCTGGAACAATCAGACAATGACCTATTCAAACAGAGCTGATGATGAGCCTATCGATTCTGAACTTGTACACAGAACTATTGCAAATGGGAGATACTTCCGGTATAGGTACACATGTAGTTATGACAAAGTAATGGTTGGCAGAATTTCATTAGGGTACTGTGCAAATATTATACAACCAGAAACGTGTACCAGTCAAATGGGGGAAAGAGGGGCAGGATTCTTTGTCAGAATAATGTGTTCAATGATAATGATGCATTCTGTTCCTTATGTTCTCCCAGATGATGTGTATTTCATATGTGGAAGGAAAGCGTACAAGTGTCTCTCTCTGTACTCTGAAGGTTTATGTTATCTTGGAAGGGTGGTACCAGAAGTCCTTACACATGATGTCTGAGGAAATCCTTACACATGATGAAATGATTGGTATCCATTAAAATGCACCACCTCCACACATACACACGCAGCATGAGCATCGTGACAAAAGAAATATGATCCCTGGTGAAGAACATATAGCCACACGCATTAGATCCCACCAGGATCACTTGGGGAACTTCAAATTTTAGATATATCCAAGACCTGGCTAAATTAATAGACAACATCACCGAGATGTAAGATGACACTTTCAAGTATACGGGTAAGGAGCTACAGGCTTATAAAAAGGAATTGGTACAACATAGGCTAATGTTAAACTACCTGACAGTTATTACTGGTGAATATTGTGTGACTTTGGCCACCCAATTTGGTGTCAAGTGTTGCATGTACATCACCAATAATACTAGTGACCCCAAAGAGGTGATTGACTAGAAAATGGACGAAATCCTACAACTGAAGTGGGAATTTTGGAAGGACCATAATACTTCCTTGTATGAGGTAAAGGTAGAGAAATGGTTCTCGTGGTTAAACCCTGTCAAATGTTTCGCCAGTCTGGGAGAGTAGGTACAGGAAATGGTTGCTAGTATAGGTAAGCTCCTTATTCTTATACTGGTTGTCATTTTAGTAATTGGTTTATGTGTCAGATGTGTTCTTACTGTGGTAAAATGTGGAAAATGTACCACCAAGGTAAACCGTGAAAATGAAATCATGATGGTGGTGAGTGGTAGTGGTATAGGTACTAAGGTCGATAAAGAACTGCATTACAATCCTGAAATTGAATGTACCATCAGATAATAACATGTGAATAGGGTTAGTCATGCATAATAAAATGTTGTGTAAATGTTCCGCTAAACATCATAGATAATGTAGTCTGAATCCCCCCCCAACTTCCTTTATAGGTTTGATGAGGTCCCACATCCTACCAATGATCCCCTATAGATCCGCAGATGGAGTATAAGGGTTGTTTTACCCTTTCCTGAAATGCATTATTGACGGTTCAATGACCAAACTGTGTCATACCATTTAGAACAATGAATACTAATTTATTAAACATGACTAAAAGAGGTTAAGAATAGAATGTGATAGCTTTATGTTTGCTATTAAAGGATGGACTGTCAAAGTCAAATAATTGGATATGATCACTTACAATTATTATCTGACGATATAGTCATCTATGGTCGGATGGCGTGTTACGAGGACGCTACTTTGGACGCACAATCCAAATGCGAATCCATCACACACATACACTGACGCACATAACACACACACACATATATATATATATATATATACATATATACGCATTGTCGATCGTATGTATAGTCACATATGTACACGTAGATGCTCATATGCGTATTCACATACATACCTATGCATATTTGCTATTTCAATATACAGACTCACATATGCGAACGCATACATATAAAATGGTTCCCACACATTATAGTTAATAACCAGAGTTATTAAAGGTTTGTTAGCTAATAATTATGATGTAATATGTACTTAAATGAGATCTAAGGTTCAGAATACAGTGGACATGTCATGTTTGGTATAATACTAAATCCCTGTTTATTTGTAGACATCCGTATCTATCAGCAAAGAAGTCGCATCATGCGTCCGCTAGTTATGGATGATAGGGAGTTATTGAATAGAATGTTATAACTTGTATGCAGTGTTGTAACCAGTTTTAACCAGTTGTTCGTCGGGAAGCTACACAATGTGACCGTTTGAGGACTAAGCCATACCCCTGATGACACCGTATGAACTGACCAATGACCAGATTGACCAGAAGCAAGAACCAATAAGAACCTGTCGATTTGTCACTTTGTTAACTCTGAAAAGTGTAAGGTATATAAGCTATGCCCAGATCTCAGTGTAAGGACATCTTCTATGCGACCGTAGACTTCTGGATTGATGATTGTATACTGGGACCAGTGCGCACGCATATGTATCGGGCTGTACTATTTTCATTGCTTTTTACTCTAATTGTTAAATCTTATATTGTGTTACTTTTCTACATAAATAACTTTTTGTGCTTTGGAACCACACGATTGGACTGGAAAGCAATTCTTTCTTAAGCGACTTGCAGTGCAAAATAGCGACCACTAGGAATCAATGCTCGTGCTTGAGGTCACACTACCAGAAATTATGCAAAGCGACCGAATGTCGGTTCCTCAACAAAGGGTGGATGATGCGTCACATACGGGTAAGAACGCAATGTGTTTAAAGCCTGTTTTGTACTCTGTGTTGTGAAACCAAATATCCGTTTTTGTGTGATCTAAGGAGCACTGATTAGAATGCAGGGACAAGAGAGAAAAGTCAGTTTTTTTATTGTCACTTTTGCGCTGCAATAGGTGATTCGCAAATAGCGTATGCGTCTTCCCTGTATTACTGCCACATGTTTAAGCAATCGTTTTGATAGATAGTCTTGAATCACTTGTTAAAATCATCTGAATAGGTATTGACACTAGGGAAAGCATTTTTGTGCACAGAAAACAAAGGTATATGAATGTGAACGTATGCTTGTGATGTGAAAAGGAAAAAGAAAAATGGAGAGAAGGTTTTTGCTTTTTGAACTGTTGAAAATAGACAGGTCTGGGAAGGTGTCCAAGAGGCGGGTAGGACAGCCGTAGCAGTATACATAGCAGGTATAACTGGGCGTGAATCTGGAGGGTGTTTCTTGGTCAACTTCCAATTCTAATCGCAAAGTCCATTGATAGGTTAGCGTCTCTGGGCAATGCGATTGAACCTCATGGTTGTGTGAACCGTGATTGTGAATTAGTTGTGGTGGAGGGAATCACTGGCAAGGTTAAGTGTTATTGGAATACTTAAATTCTACCAGTGGAGAGTAACTCAAAGTAGGAAGCAGCGGATTAAGCTTGGTTTAATTCGTTTGTAAAGCAGGAGTATAGTATAGGCTAGATTCTGTTTCCTCATTGTGTAAAACTGACAAAACACGCTTAGCGGTCGTTTGTGCACAGTGGGTGGAAGTGAGTGGACGCAGCTTGTTTAATTTGTCCACCGGTTGAAATCTCTAGCGAAAGTAGCCAAACGGTTGTCCCAGATGGGTGCTAAGCAGTTGCTAGGTATGGTCGATGAGGTGCTGCTTATTGATGGACCGACCGGTTCGGCAAGGTATATAATAAATGTAAAGTATGGCACGTACGCAACAGTGTACTGTGACATATGGGTCAAGATGACCAAAGGATGCATGAAACCCTTTCCCAAAGTTGGCAGTTTTGATTCAGAGGTAATAAGTAATGTTAGAGACAACATATGTTTAGTCAAATCTTTGAAGAAAAGAGTAAAGTATAATGATTGTTTAAAGTTGAGGCAGCACAAGGGGAACACGTGGCAAGGTGGTATATGCACATCACACAGCAGCATACTCACACCGCTAGGCAGCGTGCACACGCTGCAAAGTAGTGTGTACACGCCACAAAGTAGCATACACACGTGGCACAGTAGCACGCCATAAACAGTGTACTCATGCCGCAAAGCAGCACGCCGCCAGGTAGCGTACCCATGCTGCAAGGTAGCATCATCGCACATAAAGAAGAGAGCGCCTGCACACATCCGCCACCCTATGCGGCCACCGGTGGAAGTACAGCCGATACCAAAAATAAAAAAAATCGTAACATGTAATTGATATCCTGTTTTAAGTCACCTCAAGGAAAATGTTATTGTAGAAGATGATGAACCCACTGCAATTTCAGCCATTTCCCAAGCTGTTAATTTGCTAGATGTTTCACAGAGACAAGGAAAGGCAGCGATCCAACCAGCAGGGGCAGCAGCTGAAATTGGTGAGAGTAGTGGAGAGCGTAGTAGGAGAGGGAACATTCTTAGTACCGAAACAGTAAGTCCAGCAATTCCTGAACATAGTGATGTGGTAAGTATGCATCCTGTCCGTACAATAAAAGTCCCCAATGGGAAACCGGACAAAGATGGTATAGTTCCTATCAGAAATGTAGCAATGCACTGTCCATGGATGAAAGCAGAATTGCATTCAATTTTGTCAGACTTCCCAGACCCTAGGAAAGATTTAGCCAAATGCCAGAAATTTGTTAAAGATCTAGGTAATGCTCATAAGCCAACTAATAAAGATTGGTGAGCGGTTTTAAGGGCCTGTCTTCCTTCCAATACTGATGTACAAAAGTTTATTAAGGATTGTGTATTGGAGGAGGATGAATCCTTGATGTATGAGGATAACCAGGTAAATATAAAGTGAATAAATACACAGTTGGCTATATATTTCCCAGTGGTAGTGAACTGGAGTAAAATTTTCACTATCAAGCAAAAGGATAGTGATTCTGCAGCAGATTATTTTGGCAGAGCACTGCTAGCAATTACCTAGTACACAGGGATAGAAGATATAAAGGATGATGTACACCACAGGGAGGTGGCTGTTATGGTACTAATGGATGGTCTCAAAGATAATCTTGAAACCAGGGTGCAAACCTCTCTACCTAACTGGAGAGGAATTACTGTAGATGCACTTAGAGAAACGGCCATAGAACATGACAAGAACATTTGCAGGGAAAAAAAGGCACAGAGTGAGAAGTTAATGGCAGTGAGCATTCAGGCTCTAGAGGAATCATACATACAGCCACAACCTTACAACACATACCAGCAATGAAGTTATACAGTAAGTTGTTTTAACTGCAATAAAGAAGGACACATGAAGAGGGAAAGTAAATCGAGAAATTGGGGGCCACCAAAATGGGAACACCTAGATACACTCAGAGAGGGCACTCACAAGATTCAGGAAAGTTCCAACAGTTACCCACTCACATAGTGACCGCAAACTCTCTGCTGGAGGATGATAGTCAGTGCTAGGGGTCAGGTCATACCTGTAGTCTACAGCCAGTCAGGTTAACTGAGAATACTAGGGAAGAACCTACAATGACAGTTGATATATCTGGTACTAAACACATTTTTCTTGTAGATACAGGGGCGACCAGATCCATGATAAATTCTCCATTTAATTTACAGGTTACCAAGAAAACCATAGCAGCAATGGGAGTAACGGGGAGGGTACAGCATTACCCTCTATCCAGATCTGTAGAAGTTACTATAGGGCCACTGCAAACCAAGCATTCCTTTCTCCTGGCATCGGCAGCTCCTACTAATCTGCTGGGAAGGGATTTGCTGTATAAAATGGGATGTGTCATATACTGGACCCCTGATGGTATGTACCTAGATATACCGGAGAAGGTTGCGCATGAGGTACAGGATATATTGGATACACCACAAAGGTTAATGTTGCACTCTGGTGTTCTAGAACAAAGTCCATCTCAGGTAAAAGAAATGTTAGTGCAAACACCGGGTTCCCTCTGGACCAAGGATGGACAGGACACTGGATTGATGGCAAATGTAGCTCCTGTAATGGTTAACTTAAAGAGTGGTAGGCAAGCTCCAAAAATCCCTCAGTACCCATTCAAGCCAGAGGTGGAGCTATGGGTGTATCCCATAATTGAGAGGTTACTGCAACAAGGGATTTTAATTTGTACAGCAAGTCCAGCCAATAGACCCATTTTTCCAGTGAAGAAGGCTGGTGGGAGGGGCTATAGATTACTACAGGGTCTTAGGGGGGGTTAGCAAAGTTGTTGAAAGCCAATTCCCCGTAGTGCCCAATCCAGCTGTCATCCTCATGCAGATTGCATCATCTGCAACCCACTTCACTGTCATTGATCTATGTTCTGCTTTCTTCTCTGTTCCTCTTCACACTGACTGTCAATAGCTGTTTGCATTCTACTATAGAGGGGTACAATATAGATGGACACAATTGCCCCAGGGTTTCATAGATAGCCCCAGTATTTTCTCTCAGGTCTTACACGACTGTTTGCAATCTTTTCAACCAAGCAATCGGTCTATCCTCATTTAATATGTAGATGATTTGTTGTTGTGCTCTGATTGATTTATGTCATGTTTAAATGATACTAAACTGGTGTTGCTCTCACAAACAGGGCACAAGGTTGCAAAGGACAAATTACAGCCATGCCAAGTTAAATACTTGGGACACTGTCTAACCCAAGGGCTAAGACACTTGACAACAGACAGAATTCAGGCTATACAGACCATGACACTGCCGCAAAACCAGCAGCAAATCCGTACTTTCTTGGGCATGTGTGGATACTGCAGGATGTGGATCCTAGGTTTTTCTATTTTGGCATTACCATTGCAGGACTTAGTTTCATCCTCAAAACCCAACTGTGTCACACACACTGAGGAGATAGAGCAGGCTTTCCTTAACTAGTCTGACAAGAGCACCTGCCTTGGGAATACCAGATTATGAAAAATCCTTTGAGTTATATTGTACGGAAGCTGATGGTCGTGCATCAGGTGTCCTCACACAGAAACATGGTGATGCTAGCAGACCTGTAGCATACTACAGTGCACAATTGGACACTGTGGCAAGATCACTCCTGACGTGTTTAAGAAGTGTAGCTGCAACTGCTCTTCTGGTAAATAAGAGCAAGGATGTAGTATTAAGTCATGATACAACTATTTATACACCACATGCAGTATCTGCTTTGTTAAATTCTGCCCAAACCAGACATGTCTCGTCAGCAAGGTTCACGAAATGGGAACTAGCTCTAATGGCACCTGCAAATATTACCATTAAATGGTGCAATACATTAAATCCAGCAACGTACTTACCATATGTGCCTCGATATACACAAAGGGTGGAGGAAGGTGAGTTTTGCAGGTATACTGACACACATGATTGTATGGAATATTTGAATCAGACCTTTACTGCAAGACCAGGCATACGTGACACACCATTAGAAGATGTAGATTTTATGTTTTACACAGATGGGAGTTGTCATTGGCAGACAGACACAGGAGAATTATGCACAGGTTATGCTGTTGTAAATGACGAGGATGTTGTAGAAGTTGAACCACTTGGTCCACCTCACTCAGCCCAGGTGGCTGAACTGGTGGCATTAAGGAAAGCGTGTGAGTTGGCAGAAGGTAAATCAGCTAATATATACACTGACTCTAGGTACGCCTTCGGGGTAGTACATGATTTTGGGACTCTTTGGCATCTTAGGAACTTTATGACAGCAGCAGGCACACCAGTAGCACATTCATATCACATAAAAGGACTTCTGACAGCAATCCAGCTACCAAAGGCAGTAGCTGTCATCAAATGCAAAGCCCACACATGCGAAGAAGACCCGGTGTCAATGGGCAATAACAGAGCAGATGAAGCTGCCAAATGGGCAGCAGGGTTACGAATAAATATAACAACTAACAAAGTGATGGTCTTCCAGACAATAGACACACAGAAATTAATTGAAATGCAAGATTTGTGTTCCCTACAGGAAAAGGCAGTCTGGAGATCAAAAGGATGTGGTCGGGAGTCCTCTGGACTCTGGAGAGATGGACAAGGTAGGCCTGTTGCTCCCAAGGCATACTACCCAAGCTTGGCTAAGGCAGCTCATGGTCTGACTCACCTGGGAAAAGAAGGTATGTGCAAGTTGGTCAGAGCATATTGGTGTGCACCAGGCTTTTCTTCTCAAGCTGGAAAGAGAGCAATGTCCTGTCTGACTTGTTTGAGGAAAAATGTCGGGTAGGCAATGCCCACCGAGCCATCCCATATCCCTCCGACAGACGGGCCTTTTCAGGTAATACAAATTGACTTCATCCAATTACCACCTTGCAGGAATCTCAAGTATGTATTAGTTTGTACTGATCTATTTTCTAATTGGGAGAGGCATATCCAGCTGCCACTAATACTGCTGTTTTTACTGCTAAGAAGATTGTTCAGGAGTTTGTATGCAGATACGGTATCCCTAGAATCATAGAAAGTGATAGGGGTACTCATTTCACTGGTGATGTTTTCCAGAACATGTGTAAGGTTATGGGAATCAATAGTAGACTTCACACCCCCTACCGACCGCCAGCCAGTGCGAAGGTGGAGAGAGTGAATGGTACTATTAAAAATAAACTAAGTAAGATCATGGCTGAAACTGGATTAGGATGGCCAGAAGCCTTACCGCTCGTCCTCCATAGCATCAGAACCACTCCAAGATCTCCTCTTAAGCTGTCCCCATTTAATATACTGTTTGGAATGCAACCTCATTTGATTATAAGTCCACAGGATGATTTGAAGAGTAATTATGAGGTTACTGTGCAATATCTTATAAAAATGAGCAGACAGCTGAAACAACAGCAACAGATACTGAAAATGTTTTTACCTGATATGCCAGAAACAAACTGTCATGATGTTGAACCTGGAGAATATGTTATGATCCAAAATTTCTTACACTCAGGTTGTTTGACAGACCGGTGGGAAGCTCCTTACCAGGTGTTGATGACAAGTACCAAATCTTTGAAGGTAGCAGAAATAGATACCTGGGTCCATTCCACTCACTGCAGAAAGGTCAACCACCCAAAGGGGGTACAAGGTGGAGTTGAGACAGACAACATGGACCTGTCGATTGCGAGCCTGTTCCGGGAGAATTAAAGACTGCAGTGAAAACACCTGAGCCGGAGACGTGTGCAGATTACTATTCCAGCAATGGAGTGGTGATCTGTTTTTGTTTCTTTATCTCATTCTAGGGTTCTTCTCATGCTTATATGTTTCAGGATGTCTTATTTCTGTGACAGAGGATAGATGACGGAGAGGGAGTCGGAGGAGAGAGCAATAAAACGATCAGGGCAATCTATGGTCAAATTCAGTTTAGGGATTGTTAAGAGATCTGTTAGCCTCAGAGACAGTGTGAGGAGTTATTGTCTGAGGAATCTGTATTTGTAAGTACTGTGGATCCCTAGTTAATGAGAAATGCCTCCAATGATGCCAGTCCAAGATTAATCTGTATTTGGGCAGTCATCCTTTAGAGGATTACCATTCCTTAGCGGGTAAGGTTCTAAACCAAACAGAATGTTGGGTGTGTTCACAAGTACCTCAAGGACAGAGTAATTTGCGATTAGTGCCATACCCATTAAAGATAGCAGAGGTACTTGAATTACATGGGGGAAGACCGGTGGACAAGAAATATAATATATCTAGACCCCATAGTCTTAAGCTCCACCAGCATCATGTAGATAGATCCCTGGTATGCTTAAATCTCACAAATTTCAGAAAACCAGGAAATTGGGAGGTGATCTGGAACAATCAGACAATAACCTATTCAAACAGAGCTGATGATGAGCCTATCGATTCTGAATTTGTACACAGAATTATTGCAAATGGGAGATACTTCCGGTATAGGTACACATGTAGTTACGACAAAGTAATGTTTGGCAGAGTATCATTAGGGTACTGTGCAAATATTATACAACCAGAAATGTGTACCAGTCAAATGGGGGAAAGAGGGGCAGGATTCTTTGTCAGAATAATGTGTTCAATGATAATGATGCATTCTGTTCCTTATGTTCTCCCAGATGATGTGTATTTCATATGTGGAAGGAAAGCGTACAAGTGTCTCTCTCTGTACTCTGAAGGTTTATGTTATCTTGGAAGGATGGTACCAGAAATCCTTACACATGATGTCTGAGGAAATCCTTACACATGATGAAATGATTGGTATCCATTAAAATGCACCACCTCCATACATACACAAGCAGCATGAGCATCGTGACAAAAGAAATATGATCCCTGGTGAAGAACATATAGCCACACAGTTGATTAGTGAAACAACTGGCTTCCAAATTAGATCCCACCAGGATCACTCGGGGAACTTCAAATTTTAGATATATCCAAGACCTGTCTAAATTAATAGACAACATCACCGAGATGTATGATGACACTTTCAGGTATACGGGTAAGGAGCTACAGGCTTATAAAAAGGAATTGGTACAGCATAGGCTAAGGTTAAACTACCTGACAGTTATTACTGGTGAATATTGTGTGAATTTGGCCACCCAATTTGGTGTCAAGTGTTGCATATACATCACCAATAATACTAGTGACCCCAAAGAGGTGATTGACTGGAAAATGGACGAAATCCTACAACTGAAGTGGGAATTTTGGAAGGACCATAATACTTCCTTGTATGAGGTAAAGGTAGAGAAATGGTTCTCGTGGTTAAACCCTGTCAAATGTTTAGCCAGTCTGGGAGAGTAGGTACAGGAAATGGTTGCTAGTATAGGTAAGCTCCTTATTCTTATACTGGTTGTCATTTTAGTAATTGTTTTATGTGTCAGATGTGTTCTTACTGTGGTAAAATGTGGAAAACGTACCACCAAGGTAAACCGTGAAAATGAAATCATAATGGTGGTGAGTGGTAGTGGTATAGGTACTAAGGTCGATAAAGAACTGCATTACAATCCTGAAATTGAATGTACCATCAGATAATAACATGTGAATAGGCTTGGTCATGGATAATAAAATGTATTGTAAATGTTCCGCTAAACATCATAGATAATGTAGTCTCAATTCCCCCCCCAACTTCCTTTATAGGTTTGATGAGGTCCCACATCCAACCAATGGTCCCCTATAGATCTGCAGATGGCGTATAAGGGTTGTTTTACCCTTTCCTGAAATGCATTATTGACGGTTCAATGACCAAACTGTGTCATACCATTTAGAACAATGAATACTAATTTATTATACATGACTAAAAGAGGTTAAAAATAGAATGTGATAGTTTTATGTTTGCTATTAAAGGATGGACTGTCAAAGTCAAATAATTGGATATGATCGCTTACAATTATTATCTGACGATATAGTCGTCTATGGTCGGATGGCGTGTTATGAGGACGCTACTTTGGATGTGCAATCCAATGCGCACAAATGCGAATCCATCACACACATACACTAACGCACATAACACACACATATATATATATATATACATATATACACATAGTCAATCGTATGTATAGTCACATATGTACACGTAGATGCTCATATGCGTATTCACATACATACCTATGCACATTTGCTATTTCAATATACAGACGCACATATGCGAACGCATACATATAAAATGGTTCCCATACATTTTAGTTAATAACCACAGTTATTAAAGGTTTTGTTAGCTAATAATTATGATGTAATATGTACTTAAATGAGATCTAAGGTTCAGAATACAGTGGACATGTCATGTTTGGTATCATACTAAATCCCTGTTTAGTTGCAGATATCCGAATCTATCGGCAAAGAAGTCGCATCATGCGTCCGCTAGTTATGGATGATAGGGAGTTATTGAATAGAAATGTTATAACCAGTTTTAACCAGTTGTTTGGCGGGAAGCTACACAATGTGACCGTTTGAGGACTAAGCCATACCCCTGATGACACCGTATGAACTGGCCAATGACCAGATTGACCAGAAGCATGTAAGGTATATAAGCTGTGCCTCGATCTCAGTGTAAGGAAATCTTCTATGCGACCGCAGGCTTCTGGATTGATGACTGTATACTGGGACCAGTGCGCACGTGTATGTATCGACTGTAGTATTTTCATTGCTTTTTACTCTAATTGTTAAATCTTATATCGTGTTACTTTTCTACATAAATAACTTTTTGTGCTTTGGAACCACACGATTGGACTGGAAAGCAATTCTTTCTTAAGCGACTTGCAGTACTAAATAGCGACCGCTAGTAATCAATACCGATGATAAAGCCAATTTGATTGATGACTGATGTACAGCCATGCATTCTTTGAACACCCGCTTGGTTATTCAAAGAACGCATGGCTGTTCATCGGTCATCAATCAAATTGGCTCTATCATCGGGAACAAGTGACCAGCCAGTGGCCCGTCACTTTTGGGAGGCGAAACATTGTCTTGCCACATTGAGATACCGTATTACAGAACACATATTGGACCCCAAGAGAGGCGGTGACAGATCTCTACGATTGTTACAGGCTGATTCACACTGGATTTTCAGGTTGGACACTCTGTCCCCCAGGGTTTGAATGAAAACCTGGGGATATCCTGTTTCTTATGATGCAGTTGTTACATTATATGTTGCTGTGTGTATCCATCCTGTTGCCGCAGTAGTTTTGATACAATGTCATATCTATTTACTTTTCCTTCTTTGTATGCGCTATTTTTTCCTTACAGATTTATAAGTGATATACCCAGTTTTTCAGTAAAGCTTTATTAATAGTTTATTGCTAAATATATTCTCTAGTAGATTTCTATTCTATGTGTAATGTTAGAATTTGTGGCTTTGTTTCACAGATATCCATGTTTTTTGTTGCCATCATGTTTGTTTAATCACCATGTTAGTTTTATTTACATTTAGCACATTGATCATTCCATACTTTGATTCACACAGTTGTATCTATGCTTTGACTTTTTACTCATGTATTGTTATTTGTATCACCACAGCGATTCACTTCACAGTTCCTATTGGCTATGCACACTTGTGATGTGGTTTCTCCACGCCCCCGGTTGTCGCATCCTAGTGACAATATCTATTTGCGCCTTGGATGGTGGCAGGCGGAGGCTTGGACAGCCCAACAGGTATTTAGGTAAGTGTTCTCTGTTTGTTATTATTTCACACCCTGACGAAAATGCAAGAATAAGAGCATTGAAACGTTGGCTTAAACAGCAGTGTTTGTCCTTTTGTTCTGGTGTGCCGCTGTTCTTTGTCTTATAACGATGTGATGATATGAGGATTCATGCTAACACTGGCAGGCACTGGGCATCCAAGTTATTACTCTGCTTTGTTTAAATAGAAAAGTGCCAATTTTGTGATATTGGATATATATATACATATACATATATATATATATATATATATATATTGTGACAACTTGGTATAATTATCCTGGTAGATTGGTGTCAGTGGTGCAGTGATTAGGTGCAGAATTAGAGTCCACACATGACATTCCAGTGAAATAAACGAAAATGTTGCTTTACTTCCAGCATGGAAACCAGTAAGAAATAAAATAATAAACAACCTAGCCCTTTCTTAGGGCACTAGCTCACTTCTTGAACCCTCTCTATAGAAGCAGCTAATCTGCATGCCAGTCTTTCACAGTCTCTGAGATTTGATGTCCTTCCTGTCATGTGCAGGACTGGACACGGCCTCCTTGCCTGCTATAGCTTTCTCAGCTTGTTGGACAGTGTCAGAGGTATATGGATCTCCCTGCCTCCTTGCAGGTATGATCCTGACCTCCTGGTCTGCTTCACTCTCACTGCAGCCCCACCTGGACTGTCTGACTGTGTCCACCAGTAGCCTCACCTGAGCTCTGGTCATGTGGCAGCCATTACCCATCTTCCCAGAATGCTTTTGTACTCTGTGTGTGCGGATCTCTCCTGCCACTCACAGAATCTGCTGCTCACCAGCACCATCTCTGGTGATACTGCCACAATATATATATTTATCTTTCATGTTTTATGTAGTATTATTATTATTCAATTGCTGAATTTTCTTTATTCTGCAGTGAGTGCACTTTTTTAACCTCAATTATTACCCCAAGCGCTATTCCCTTTTTATTTGCTTTTGTTGTATTTATCCCTAGCGATATTACAGCAAGGTCCACATTACCTTCATACAACTGCTGAAGTTTCTAAACAATATTTTAGTTCCAGTGAGGATATATTTGGCAGTTTCTTGTATAATTTTCTGCATATTTTAGCTTTATAAACCAGATTATATGTGTAGCTGCTGCATTCTTACAGGCATGACTATGCAGCTTCACTGCTGCAATACTGCACTGGAAACACTCAGTTTTGTCTTCATGTGTTTTTATGCAGCTTCTGTGCACTGACTAGCTTTTAGGCTGACACACTGCAATGTGTGGAAACACTCTAATACCCCTTTCACATCGCAAATTCGGCTCTGACCCGGGATTTTGAACACAGGTACAACCCGGCTGCGACCCCGGTCAAACCCCATTCACATTGTATCTTCAACCCAGGTTATTTGCCGGGTTGGCCCCATTCACACTGAACCCGGGTCAGCCCTGTAAAACCCTATGGATGTCATTAAAATGAACTTTGTCAGGCTCACAAAGATAAAAAACTCAATACATCTAGTGACATGGAATTTCATAAAACACCTAGAAAATTCAACAGAAATTATTTTGTTCACAATGAACGGAGTACACAAAAATTTAATCCATCATTCAGAGAAAATCTTAGAGAACATTCCAAAGTTCTCACTCCCAAATATCATCCTGAAAATAGAAAACATCAGCATCAGAGAAGTCCACCAAGAGACTTAGGAGCCAGACCCAGAGTTCATTATAGAAATGCACAAACCAGGAATGATTCCATGACATCACCTCTTTTTTTAGAACAGGATTTTCATCAGGATGTAAACAAATTCCAACACCCGAATCCATACCAGCCTCTACCATCAGGTCACAAACATCAAAAAAGAACAAGAGAAAATTTAGAGGAAAGAGGAGAGCAAAACAAAAAAACAAAAAGATGGTAGGCACTTTGAAGGGTATTTTCAACCTATCCAAAAAAACACTCAGCACTTCTGAGTTGAAATTACTCAATCGTGGTTTGACCTTTGCTCCATTAGCTGAAGCCAATATTTTTGATTTATTTGTAGAACTGAATAGATTCACGCAGACTTAATGCCGCAAGAAATATTTTGCAAAGAAAAAATCAAAACATATTGATGAGTCTGTGAGCTCTATTGTTTTAGATGACTCTGATTCCTTAGCTATTAAATATCTTGAGGAATTGAGTGGAGAAAACAATATTTATTTTGAAAATAGTGCTATAATCCCCATCTACAACTACAATGATACATCCCAAAATAGGAGCAAGTTCAAACCCCGATCAAACTTCTTTCCCCTTACAGAGAAAGGTCCGTACATTGATTGATTCTATCAGAGTACATTGCAAGGTTTAAAGGGTATCTGTATTAAAAAAGAAAAAACATCTCATCATAATCTATCATTTATAGAAAGAAAATCCATTAAAGAACTTAGAACAGATTCTTCCATAATCATTAAGCCAGCTGATAAGGGAGGGGGCTTGGGATCCAAGATACGTATGACTATAAACATGCAGCATACAGATTACTATTAAACACCACATTCTATACTAAATTGGATTGCAACCCCTCCTCCCTTTATCAAAGTGAGTTTAAACATATGATTGATCAGGCCTTAGATAATATTATCTCAAAAGATGAATGGAGGTTTTTGTTTGTGAATTATCCTATCACTCCCACCTACTATCACCTACCCAACATTCACAAGTCCCTCACTTCACCTCCAGGGCGTCCTATTATTTCAGGCATTGGGTCCCTCACCAGCAATTTGTCACATTATATTGATTCTTTTCTGCAACCTTTAGTTTTATCACTATGATCACATATAAAAGATTCTACCTCTTTACTTAATTTTATTAAGGATCTTCATTGGAAACCTAGTTATGCGTTTCTTATGCTAGACGTAGAATCCTTATACACGAATATTCCACATGAAAAAGGATTATGTACCATAAGAGACACATTAAAGATTAATAGTGTCCTATCAGCAGAACATCAAAATTTCTGCTAGATGGCATATGGTTTATATTGATACATAATCACATTTGATGGCATCCACTTTTTACAGGTGATGGGGATGGCCATGGGGTCAAAGTTCGTGCCCAGTTACGCCAACCTATATGTGGGGGACTTTGAGGAGCACCACGTGTGGGGTGGTGAGTTTGGCACGAACCTTGTCTTCTATGGCCTTTATATTGACAACTTATTAATTATATGGGATGGGATGAAACACTTGCACTTTCCTTTGTAGATTCACTTAACACAAATCTTTATAATTTAAAATTCACACATAATTTTCACTCCACCTCCATTTCTTTTTTGGATTAATATTTAAATATAGATTATACTACCATTGTTTCATCCACTTTCCGCAAGAAAGTGGATACTAATAACTTTCTTCATTACAAGAGTGCACATTACAAGCCATGGAGGGATAATGGACCTCATTCAGAGCCGGTCGCACAGAGCGTGCGGTCGGTCTGAATGAGGGGAGGACGTCTTGAATTTTCAAGACGTCCTCCTTTGCGGTGGTAAGGCTGTGGGTTAACACCCACAGCCTTACAACCGCCTAAGGTGATGGTCGCGATGGTCAAGACCATCGCGACCATCGGGGCTTACGACAAGACCCTAGGGTAGGGTCTCTCTTGTCGTAAGCCCCGGAGAGCTTTCAGCTCTGTCTGAGCCGGGAGCTCTCCACTGACATCACTAGTGATGTCAGTGGGGCCGCCCCCAAATGGTAGGCGTTCCCATAGGAACGCCCCCGTTTGGGCTGAGATAGATACAAACAACTTTGCAAGAGAGACATTTTTTGGATCCAAGAATTCAACTCATTGTTTCCAGAAGGTCTCAATGAGACTGTCGATCTCAATGAAGTTTTATACATTTCAAGTAGAGATCTATCAACTTTACAACACATTGGACACTTGTTGGTTCCATTAGCACCTACACCACTTTCGATGACAGTTCCCCGGCAGGTTGGTAGTGCAGGACAAATTACCCAATTGTAGTTTCTCTGGATAATGACACAGTCCTTTGATTCTCCCTCTCGCACACAGACCTTGTTTGAGCTCTTGGTCATCCCCCCCCTCCCCTTTCCACTCCTTCCGATCTCAATCCTCCGTTCTCCATTTTTATGTCTCTTACACATTATTTCTTTGATATGGTTTCTAAATGCACATAATATATATGTGCAGTTATGCAAATTTAGTCTAGGTAAAAGGCATAAGGTCTTAAAATTAAGATACCAGTATATAAGTCTCTAGATACAAAAAAGTTTTCTAAATATGCATCTAAATAACCAAAATTAAATGACAATACACATGATTAATTTATATTAATTAATTATTAATGACTATGGTCATTATTATTCTTTACAGTAATATTTAAAAAAAAAATTGTAACATATCTATCATGATCTCAATAATTTATTATATATATTTTTTCATTATTTTTCATAATTTCTTTAATACAAGCATGTATAGTCTAATTGTTTCATGTATATATATATAAATATATATATATATATATATATATATATCCAGGTTCATATACATATAAATAAAAAAAATGTAATTAAATTAATTGCATATTATAATATATTTATATGTTGTTTTTAACATCGTGTTCTATTCTTATTTCATGTTAAACGATTTATTTAATTATTTATATATTCTCAAATATTGATTGATTGATTGATTGATTTTTGTAATAAACTACTGTAACTTCTATGTTATTTCTAAAGATTGCAACTAATCGCTACAATGAATATCAAATAGATTCTGGCACTGAAGCAACTCTGCAGCATGTGTGTTTTAAATCAGGTAACTCTAAAGTACTAAGTATCTTTAAGTGGAAACAAAAGCATGTGTTGATTATGAGATAATCAAGTTAACCTTAAAACAGGAACCAGCAGTACTTGCTGGACACACCCCTCTGAAGTAATATCCAGTCAGGAAAGAAACGCGTTAGTGAAACATACAATACTCTCCATCAGCTGATTGTTTATTCCGACTGCCAGTCACCACTGTGGACAGGATGCTTTCAGCGAGCTCCGGATGCTTGACACGTGAGTGCCCCGCACTGTTGGTGGTCTCTGCTCTGGTATCGCCAGCTGCAAACTTGGATTGCGCCAGGACCCGGACTATAAGATCAGCGCATCATTTCAGAGGAGATGGGAGAGCGATCTCCGCCACTCACATCGTGCGGCCACTGAGCTTTGATCATAGCGCCGCCAGCACTTTCAAATGACCCTCAATCTTGTCCATCTTCTCTGGCTCGATATACAAGAAATGGGTGAGTGACATTATATCCCCGCAAACGAGGACAGAGCCAAATTGAATGTGTTGCGCACACACAGATAAAACTAGTGAAAGCAAAATTAAACGGGATATATATTTCTCTACCTGCTTCATTTCACATCATTTTGAACAAAGTGGATACTGACAACATACATACCTTCTCTGGGGGATTGTTATTTTTATATAGATCCATTGGTGAATCTCCTTTATTATAATCCATTTAGCCGGACGCAGCTAATTGGTCAGGAATATATAAGACTCTGTGGATATTAATGTATATATTTCTTATAATTAACAACATCAGAATCTACCTCAGGAGAACTTTTTCTTTGTGAATCCAACACAACGATTATTTAGCAACCAGCTGATACCACTTAATAGACAAGATTTATTGTACCATTTTTTAATGTGTATTCATTATATCAATTGTGGTAATACATGTTTTTTATATATTTATATAATTTTATATGTATACTTATATTCACACTTAGATTCCTATTATATTTATCATTATATATATTTTTCACACAGTGCTGCTGATTTATATTACTAGAGCGCGGTAGGTAACCTTTTTTCTGTTCTCACAAAGATTCGGTCACAAAAGAGAGGAGTGGGGACTGCTCACAGCATTGCATGAATCATGGCTGATGGATTACCACTGTGTAGCCCTGAGTTCTTGAATGTGTGTGCTTTACTGCTATTTGATTCAGCCAGTGAAAGCATGATGCAGCTTCTGACGGCATAGTGTACAGTTCATCACACCAATTTGCCATCACTGTAATGACAGTAGTGGTATTAATTATTAACCTCTTTTAGAATGCCAGAATGCTGCCTCTGCTGTTGTCTGCAGTGTGCTGCCTGTGTGTCTGGCTGCTGACATCATCAAGTGAGACCCAGGAAAATCCAATCAGTGTTGGTTGCTGAGTCCCGGGCTGGATAACCTGGGTACGGCTTGTTTACACTGCACTTCAACCTGGCTTTTTCCCATGTTCAATCCTTCTCGATTGCAGGGTTGAAATGCCGGGTCACTCGACCTGGGAATTTTTTGGTACTGCGTTCACACTGCACCTTGACCCGGGTCCACCTGGCAATATCCCGGGTTATTTTTGCTATGTTAAAGGGGTATATGATGTCCTCACTTTGTGTCCTTATGCAGTCTGCACTACACATTTGCCTAAGATGGCGGTTGTGTGCTGCTCTGGGCATCTCTAATGGCTTGTATGTCTAGGTCTGGATGCCTGGGTACTTCACACATGTACCTGGGCCCATAACCTGTTGGAAATGATATGTGTGTAGGTGTTGATATTGCAGAGTTATATATGCATACACCAGCAGATGACTCAAACTATGAACAGCTGAGTTACTTAACCAGTGGTGTTGGTTTATTGACAGATAATTGGTACAGATGTACTCACTGTTACTACACTGGTAATGAAGTGAAGCTTGTGTGGAATGGGGTCCTTAGTGTTTTCGCTAGACTATTTTAGTAGAGTGCTGCACTGTGCTTGATTTTATCCTGCATCCTGCCATTTTAGTGGCGCCCCGCTAAAACAGCCTGCCCTGAGCCTTCATCACCCACAGACCACAGTGTCCCGCAGGTGGGAAAAGTTGCCCGATCACTTTCGGGTGAATAGATGCCGTACACATGGCATCCATTCACCATGAGTGGAGAGCTTGGTGGAAGTGCTGGGCATGCCCCAACATGTGACAATACACCTGACCACACCTCCTTTTAGGGAGCATATGCACCTTTGGTGCATGCCAAAAACTCCCTACCGACACCCCCTGTACCCTACCCTGTCCACAGTCTAGCGGGAACATTAGGTCCTATACAGCTCACCAGCCGACCAGTAGTGGTGTTGGATGTTTGAACAGCTTTTATGCAGGTATTAATCAGGTCTTTCACATGGAGCTAAGCAGGAGACTTCTGTCTCCCACCATGTCATTCACACACAGTACTGCAGTCACCTGTGCAGTAACACATGAGGTTGGAGGACAGACCTCCATGCAAACTCTGGATCCAAACTCTGAATCCTAGTGCCCAGCCACAGTGAGGAGACAGTGCAGGAGCACACTGCTTTCTAATAGGGAACACCCTAGTGATGGTGCTTGGGATAGATGTCACCTTGATGGTGGCTCCATTTACAACCATAGCCATAACATGGGCTGCTGGGAGGCCTAGTTACTGATTATTATCTGTACAGAGTAGTTAGAGTAGCTGCTGGATTCTAGTTGGCTAGTTCCGATAAAAATGAGTGGGTAAAGAATATCTAAGGGGAAATACAAGAAAGGTGACAGGTATAACATAAAGTGTTGTCAACTCAGAGTACTGTGGGGAATTAATTTACTACTGACATAATTTATTTGGCAAGACATTATTGCCAGTTGCTTTTTGTGGGTATTATCAGGGGTATAACACATTTTCTTTTGTTTGCATTGTTTCTGGTACAATTGACCTTTACTTGACATTGACATTGGTATATTACATTGTGATGCACATTATAACTATACTGTATATATTTCATTTGGTATCTTGTCACAACACTGCTTGTGTAAAGTACCCAAGGGAACCCACATGGGATGCCCTGACTGGGGCAACCCATGCAGCTACTTTCCTTCAGACATGGCATGGTACCCTATGACTCATGTACGGTAGTAATGTATGATAAATTAATGGCATGGGTTAGTGTAGCCCCTTTTTACCAACACTCGCACAGGAGAGAACTGCAAAGGAGGGCAATGGGAGGGGTGGGGGGCACAGATCACACAAAGAGGATACGCACCATGGGCTACTTGTCGTCTTACTAAATGTTAACTCAACCTAGCCCAAACCCACACAACAAACCTAGTGTAACGCCCCCCATGCAAACAACCCACTCCTACACACTAGCCCTAGTGTAGAGCAACACATGCCTCCAGCTAGGATGTAATGTATTAACTGCAAATGTAATAAGTCTTAGCTGCAGTACTTGCTATGTTCATTTACGCAATCGACCCTACACAATGCCCCAATAGCACAGCAAGACAGTATGCAGTCACTAAGTCGACAAACATGTTTACATTCATAATATTCACACCAGAATGTCGACAGATATGTCATCATGGTTAAAATGTCAACATCTGGAAAATGTCGATATGGACAGAACCTCAACATATGAAATGTTGACATAGTGAAAATGATGACATTATCATTAAAGTTAGGGTTTGACTTAGGTTTAGGGGTTAGGGTTAGACTTGCCTGAAAAAGACATTGTTAACATTCTGACCATGTCGACATTTCATCAGTGTTATCATGCTAAATGTCAACTTGATTGGCATATCGACATTTTCTATGCCTACATTATGCATTATGTTCAGGTCAACATTATGAATGTCAACATGGTCAATACCGCAATAATATTCTGAACCCCAGCAAGGCATAGTAAGTCTTCAGCAATAAAACCTTCAAATGTGAAATCTAGAGTATACCAACAATTACTATGGGGGGAGATGTATCAAGTCTTAGGGGTTTATTTACTAAAGTGAGAGTTTTCAGAAGTGCAGATGTTGCCCATAGCAACCAATCAGATTCTACTAAACGTTTAACTAACACCTTCTAGAAGATAATAGCTAGAATCTGATTGGTTGCCAGGGGCAACTTCTGCAATTCTAAAACTCTCACATTAGTAAATTTACCCCTTAGAGAGAGATACAGTGCAGAAGTTGCCCAAAGTAACCAATTAGCTTCCGTCATTTATCTAGGACAGTCTTTAAAATGACAGTTAGACGTTGATTGGTTGATTTGGTCAACTACTCCACTTTGTCTCTCTCCAAGGCTTGATACATTCCATCCTATATCTTATAGAAGAAAGGTTTAGGAAATGAAAGGAAGAAGTAACTTTTTTATAGGTACTAGGATAAAAGCAACAGCTCCATCTTTACTACCGCATTAAGGTTTGTCTAGACTAATAAATATCCAGGAGCCTTGGCACAGGCTCCCACATTATTTCTATATCCTTATTGAGCAGAGTGGGAAGTAGCCACTCTCACACAGTACACACAAACACAGGGAGAAGGTTTGGTGGGAAATTACTTTGCTTTGGTAGAAAAACCTGACTTTGTTTCTTTGTTGTGCCCTATTAGTAATGCCATAGAGTGTATATAGTTAGGGCCGACTGTGCAATGTTGCCACACCTACCTATTAGGGGAACAACAGGCTGTCAGGGTTCAGCCTAGGATCAGCCTCTCTCACCTCCTTGCCGGCTTCCCCTGACTTCCTTGTGGTCAGACGTCTGGTGCAGTGATGGTGTGGGCTGAGTATTCTGCCTTAGGTGCTTTTTGCGATCTTCCATGGTCGGCTGTGTGTGCTGGGGATCGGAGTTCCCATCATGGGCACCGCCATGACAGTTCCTCTCATGTGACAGTACTCCTAACCTATGGTAGCATGATTTCAGTCAGCTGATGCTGTGCTCCAATAATCTGCTACCCCTGGGTATAAATCCGCCTGCAGAACTAAAGGAAGACGCTGTTCAACTTCGTTATTCCAAGTGCCTGTGTTACTCCCACTGTTGCTCTGTGCTAAATCCTTCAGCGTGTTGCTTCAGCCTGCTCACAGTTTCCCAGTTTCCTGTATTAGCTTCCATGCTAAACCTTACTCTGAGACTTTAGCTTTCTCACAGTACTTCAGTGTTTCATGTCCCTTCCCTGTGTGTCTTTGTATATGTGCTGCTAATTCTATTGCAGCTTTCCTGTGGCTATTACCCTGTATCACTGAAGTGTCAGATGACCTGCTGGTATTAATTAGCTCACAGCTGGTCCTCCCAGCACATGTCTGTCAATCTGCTCTGTGTCTTGTCAGTGCAAATCTGCACTTGCAGTTAGCACTCTCCCAGTGTATGCCTATCTTCTCTATATGTCTTGTCTGTGCAATCTGCTCCTGCATATAAAATTATTCCCAGTATTTTGCCTTTGCCCAGTACCAGCATTTTTAGCTCTCCCAGTATTTGGCCTTTGTCCAGTACCACATTTCTAGCATTCCCAATATATTCCTTGAGTCCACTCTACTCTTGTATGTGCAATCCCTAGTATATGTTTGTGTTTTCCTGCATATTTAGCAAACTCCAGTACCTGCCTGTGTCCACATCTCCCTGAGCTGCTGAGCTAGTCAGCTCCTGGATTTCTTAGTGACTCTTAGTACACTCTCAGTAATCTCATGCAAGCCGGTGATCAGGATTTCTAATTGTGTTCCAGTGTATCTCCAGTGTTCTAGCAATAACTTAACGTAATATAGTTTCTGGTCTTCTGCCATTCTCAGGTACCTGTCCAGAGGGCCGCGACCTGCTCACTTGGTGCAGCGGAAAACCAAATCCCAATTGGAGGGGTCACTGGAGAAAACCACCAAGTGAGTTAGACTCCGCGCCTCTGGGCAGGTATAGCCAAACCTGGGTTCGGCCGCAAATAGGATACCTAGCCACAGTCACTCCGATAGTCACCTGAACCCCCCGGCTCACCGTCTTCCACAGAGGATCACTTTCACCGGATTGTGACACGGGCCTAACACCTGAGTTAAACAAGCCCACAGGCCTACAGTAGCTCCTGAAGTTAAAGCATTGCATGAGGCTGGTGTCCAAAGTCAAAGTGTGGCACAGGCAAACCTCCCAAATTTAGACAGGCCCCAAATCCTTAGTGGTCTATGGAGGGGTTAAAAGTAAGTGCCTACTACTTCATAATGCTCTCTTGCTTTGCACCACTGCAGACCTCTACTTTTGAAACCTGGAAAGTACTGCTGCACAGTCTCTATATTGGTTCCATCTGGGAGGCTTCATTCCCTAAACAAGATGACCACTGTTTAATTTTCTGTACAATCATGGCAGTATCTTGTCACTGTGTTAGAGCACCATAGTGAAACATGGACGTGTTCCACTTACTGTAGCTTTGTGAGGAAGGAAGTGTTAAGAAGGGACGAGAGGGGGGGTTATTGCCTTGATTGTAAAACCACCACAGCTCCACCCGGATTCCCCATTTCTCCATCTACAATCTTCAGTCGAGATTCTGAAGCGTTCTTTTTGGATCCCAGTGTCTTTCATTTTATCCTCCTTTTAGAATAGTGCCTTCTGGCTTGTTCCTTGGTCCCAGAGCTGTTGTTCTTCATGTCCCGTGCCAGACACATTCCTACATTTGGATTGCTTTTCACATTTAAGCATGCTACTTTGTGACTTTCTGGGCATGCTCAGTTATACTCTTAAACTGAAAAAATTTCTACATGCAGGACCATGTATTGACCAGGATTATTGGGAACCCTGCTGAACTCTCTGCTCTTTTACCTTGGCCTGCTCCTGGTTTTGGTATATTTGGACTTTAATTCCCAAATTACCTGCATAGTCCTGAGACACTTATTATACCTGCTTTCATTTTCTGCCTTACAGTCTTGTCATTTATGTTGTTGATGGTATAGTCTGTCTGCGGTTCTTTCTATTTGTTATAATGCATTACACTCAGTGATCTGTGTTTTTGGACCTCTGCCATTAACTTCAATTTCATCTATTATGAGCTCCACAATAGGGTGTTCTTTACACATCCATCTTGTTTTCCCCTGAGATCTGTGACTGAACTTTGCTGGTGATGGTGATGTCAACATCTAGTAAATGAAAAACTATTTCACTGTTTATACAGTACGCTGGAATAATTTGCCACACATCTATTGAGGATTGTAGTTAATTAAATTAATCTGTTAATGTATGGTATAGTGGAGTGGTTGTGGTTTGCCATGGACCGATTATTTGTAATAAAAATGGTCAGCCCACCTGTGGGTATTGCAAAAATAGTGATACTACCATGTAGGAATTACTGTGCTCAGTTCTGTTTCCAAAAAAACATACCAAAATGTATTACACATGTCAGATTGCTCCACAAATAGAATTTGCAGCAGAACTTGGCAACATTGGAGACATTTATGGAAGCTGTCTATTACCAAGACTCAGATCAAGAGATTAACAGCAATTGGCGGTTGGCACTGGGTGTATGACAGGTACTAAGATGTAGGCTTTGAAGATGTACTAAATATTTTTTTTCAATATGGCAACACTACCTAATTTATGTTATTAGAAGTGGCATTATTTTATAAATTTAATTTTAAGGGGACAATATTTTTTTTTTAAGGGTAATATGTTATTAATTATAACAAAAATAGGTCACAAAAAAAAATATGAAATAACAAATATAAGGCCACTATAATTAAGGTAAATATAAGGTATTGTGATAGGATCCCTGGTAAAGTGGTCAGTGATAGATACATTTGTCCTAGGTTTTTGACCTATGTGTTCTAAAACCCCCAGGAGAAAGTCTGCAGTGAAGCAGATTTAAGTATCGGCTTTTTGAAAAGCCAGTTTGGGACCTGGGGGTGTGGATGTGAGGAGAGGGTGGGCTCCATCCACAACCCACTCCACGTTTTGGTTTTTGGCCTGTTAGCAGACTCATTAGGCTCTGCACTTGGAACTGGCTGATATAGGCGGTGTGTGATTGTAAGCTAGTGTCTCATACCTGAGAGAGCAAGCAGACTGGCTGGCTCAGAGACACTTGCTGAAAACTACCTGTAAGTCTTATGCATACGCTTGTGTTGATGGTGGAGGCAGTAGGCCCCACTATTTCTTTAGAGAGAGAACCTCTTGTCTAGTTAGCGCCCGGACAGGGCTAGGATTTACTTTTATGTTTTGTTTTCCTTTTTTGTTGCACAATAAAGACTGGTACCGACCAGCTAGTACGAGACCCCCAGACTGGTGTACTATTTTCCCGGCTGCCGTGTGTGTGAAGAGGGAGTCCATCTACCCCAGGAGAGGGACTCCTAATCTGGTCCTGTTACAGTATATAATATATATAATTATTACTTTGGTCCCCAAAGCCCAACGGTGCCAGAATGTGCCTAATGCAATTCAGCATTGAGCTGATTATGTGTATAAGGGGGCGTATGTTTGTTTGCATGCTTTTTTTTTTTTTTCCAACTTGTCAGCTTATCCCAAACTACCTGATATATATTGGTTTTAAATTCACTGCACATCACTGGCAGTTTGAGCTTTCACAATCCAATTTGTTGGGTATTACATCTGGCAGAGCAAATTTGCCAGGATTTGTGGCAACCACCATGTTGCTTCAAATTCATAATATACTAGTTGAAGTACCCGGCATTGCCCGGGTTTAAATCTTCAAGTTATTAAGTTTTATTATGTGATGTGTTCCAAATCCATCCAGTGGAAGGCCTAGAACAGGCTCCCTGGGTCAAAGTTCTGTCTGGCACTCTCCGCCGTGAGGTGACCGGGACCCCAACCACTCCATTAGACATCCCAGACCAATTGTCACATCTCTGTGAAGTTTTCATCCAAATCCATCCAGTGGAAGGCCCAGAATAGGCTCCCCAGGGTGAAGGTTCTGCCCAGCATATACCAATAGGAGGTTTGACCAGGACTTCAATCCCCTAGTATGTCTTTTGGGATCCAATATTACTACTCTGTGAGGTTTTCGTTCAAATTCATCCAGTCGAAGGCCCAGAACAGGCTCCCCGGGTCAAAGTTCTGCCCAGCATACACCAAGGGAGGTCCGGACGGGACCCTAACCTCTATAAAACCTGGCCAGGATCCTACTGGACTACCTCACATTCGTTTCACCCCAATAAGTGCAGTGCAGTGGTGTCCGAATGTATAGGCGGACAGTTAAACAAACAGACCAATTAATTTTATATATAATATTTGTCACTTTGTCGCTATGTGGTCTAATAGTTAATTAGTAAAAGTAAGCTATCATAAAACACACACACAAGGGAACAATAGGATCCCCAATCCCGTCGCTAAAATATATATAGAATAAATCATTATCGATAATGATAATAACACCTGCTGTAAGTCAGTGCAGACTGAATGCCATACAGTCTTAAAACTAAAAAATTAAAATAAACATAACGTGACCTGTGTTAACGTGACTGCACTGATTCAATCTGTTATTAGTACATACTGTATACTGTACCTGTTATCAAATAAACACAAATGGCTTCTCTAAAGAAAAAAACATTTAATAACAACAAGTAATTAGAAATATATATAAAAAACATATAAAAATGATTCCTATCATATTGGTATATAAACAGCAAAGAACTATGCATATAATATACCTGTACACATAAAGTCCAAGATGCTATTTAAGGGTGCTGAGTCTGTGAAATAAACAATAAAAAGTCCTTAACTGGACGATTAAGCATATGATACATATGTCAGAATATTTCCATAGTAAGACAGTTGTCACTTGATATTAATATCCCCAACTTGAAAACATCTTTGTGATAAATGTAACTCACCGCTGTGTCCTACGTCTAGGGACTTGTGTATAGCGGTGGCAGAAGTATGCACAAGCTGACTGTCCTAGTAGGTGTAGCGCCGGCAAAAGCTCTTGGAAAGTGCAATGTGCTGGGTAAATCCCGTGGTAGCTGGTCAGCTAGAGTCTCAGCCCAGGGAGGCAGGTAATCCTGGTTTATTTTTTTTATTTTTTTTTATACAATAATTTTTGTTAGAATTTTTCCAAGAGAAAGTAAGAATAAAAGTAATCCTGGTTTCAAAGCACTCCCTCATGTCATGCAGGAACAATGCAGCAATAAATGAGTGTAGGGACTCTTGACTTGACAACATTGATGCTTTCCAGTTTGCTGAATTCATTTAAACTTGGATGTTCCAGAGAAGAAAACATCTGGATGAGAGTTTAAATCGGGAGAGTTTTTTTAGTCTAAAAACATGTGAGTTTGCATGTTCTCTGACTCTATTACATTGGTCGAGTTTAAAAAGTGTGAGAGTTTACTGCTAAACTCTCACATTTTCTAAATTCTCACCCTATTACATTTGGCACTATGTGTATATTATTTTTTACTAATTAAATAAATGAACACAATAGATGGTCACCTACTTCAGATGTGAAGAATTTGTGTAGACATATTAAAATGATCTGTGATTCATATTTATTAGTATTTATGTCAATTTATATATACACTGCTATAAACTAAGTTAGCATAATATAATAATGTGCAACTTTTCGTTACAGTTAATTGCAGTTTAGTGAGTTGCGGAAGTGACACAAGCTACTGTAGAAGTGGCTATTAAAATTGGTCTATTAATGGAGACCTATTGGAAAAATTAAGTGTAGCTCACTGTAAGATGTGTTTTCAAGAAGAGCCACAAGATGGCGGAAAAGAACAAGTCACTTGTATTATCTGTCTACAATTAAGACTGAAGACTGGTTTCCTTAATATTCTTTACCCCAGTTTAACTGATTCTTTACACAAAATAATGAATATTATTATTAATTTTAATGTTCACTCAAGGAAAACCTTGCACAAGATTTATTATAGTGACATTTTAATTAAATTGAATTCAAATGTACATATTTATTTAAATGTATTGTTTTGTTATTTTTTTAGTATTTGATTAATCTATGTTATGTTATTTGAATGTGCCACAGATCAAGATCTGCTACTAACCTCTAGGGGCCAAATACAACAGGACACCTTCAGAGGGCTTGTGGAGTCCATGCCTCAACAGGTCATAGCTGTTTTGGCAGCAAGAGGGGGATCTACACAATATTAGGTAGGTGGTTTTAATCATACCTACTCTCCCGGTTGTTGCGGGAGGCCCCCAAATTTTCGGGTAGCTCCCCGCACCCCCAGAAGAGTATCCGAATCTCCCGAATCCCACCACACTTCATAGTGAAGTAGGCCGGATGGGTACTTAGGCACATTTTCGGCAATAAAGATGCACAGTGCTGGCAGATTCTCAAGGGACAAGGCACACAAAGAGGGTCTGTTTGACGCGACTGCAGCAAAGATGGGTGAGGACACATCTGTATCGAACAAGCACACTGTATTGGCCCTGACAGGCAGGATGCTGATATATGAAAGATCACATACTGCTTGCCTATCCTAAAACTCCTGCCTTACTGTTGACTTCACACGTATCTTAATGTTTCACAATTTTTTGTCCCAGAAGCACAGCTAATTTTCAGATGACGGGGATGGCAGAAATATGGTGAAACATTGAGTTGCATAGTGTGATCAGATTTCTGCGTATAAAGGGCACATCAGCAGCAGAAATTCATCGCCAACATTTTGTGGTGTACGGTGATAACATAATGTCACAGAAACAGGTTTGGATTTTGTGCACAGCCTTTGATAAAGACAGGAGAGACGTTATAGTTGAACAGTGTTCAGACCTGCCAAGCAGAACCACCACATATGACAATTTGTGCTGCATTAAATGTTTGATTCAGTAGGACAGATGCATGCGAGATAGTGATATTGCTGATGAACTAAACATATCAGTGGATACTGTCCACAACATTGTTCATGAGCAATTGGGGTACATGAAATAGTGTTCACACTGGTTACCTAAACAACTCACAGATGTTCACAAAACCAATAAGATGGGATTGTCTCTCATGCACTTGACACGGTACCATTACTAGGGAGTGCAGTTCCTGCAGTGTTTTGTTACAGGCAATGAAACATGGGTGCATCATTTGACACCAGAGATGAAGCAAGCAACCATGACATGGAAACATGCATCGTCCCCAACTTCAAAGAAATTCAAAACAACTCCATCAGCAAAGAAGGCTATGTTGACCGTGTTTTGGAACCACAAGGGTGTGCTTCTAGTTGATTTCCTCACCAATAGAGATACTGTGAATGCTGTCCTTTATTGTGAAACATTGAGCTTTTTGCGAAGGGCAATTAATCGAAAATAACCTGTCATGGCTCTGACAAGAGAACCCAGAAACAGAACCCGTTGCTTACTTGTCCGGGTGCTGTGGTTTCTTCTTCGGGGTGAATCAGGGGACCGTGGGTGTCTGGTCTCCATGGCTGCCATGGATGTTCCATCTCCTGGGTCTGTGGATGCTGCTGCCGATCTCCTCTTGCCATGCCGTCTCCTGCACGCTGCCAGCTCTAGTGATCCTGGCGTCACACGTGTTGATCTCTCCGCTGACCAGAGTATGTGGGCGCAACAATCTTCTGGGAGGTCACCTGTTACTGGAGCTACCAATGAGAATGTAGTTCCTGGTTTCCTTTCAGCTTCAGCCAATCAGCAACAGTTGGTACCTATAAAATAACTTTCTAGGCTTTTAGCAGATTGCCAGTGTGACATTCCTTACAGCTTACAGTGTGAGTCCGGTCTCTGTGCTCTTAAGTGCCCCCACACTGAATCTTCTGTACCTGCTACGAATATTGGTCCCCAGACTTATATGTCCATAGCAGCCAAAACCGCGTTGGTACCAGCCCAGAGTTCAACCTCTCCTATACCAGCCCAGAGCTCAGCTTCACAGGTAACAGCCTGGAGTTCAGTCTCTCTGGTATCAGCCCGGAGTTCAGTCTCTTCGGTACCAGCCTGGAGTTCATCCTCTTCGGTAACAACCCGGAGTTCAGATTCTTCGGTACTAGCCCGAAGTTCAGCCTCTTCAGTACTAGCCTGGAGTTCAGTATCACTGATACCAGCCTAGGACTCCAGCACCAACAGTCCCACTTTGCCATGGCTCCGCTGGTTCTTGTCCAGCAACCTGCTCTAATTCCACCTGTGTTAACCAACACCATCTTATTTCAATCTATGCCAGCTTGAAGACCACCTACATCTACTACTTTCATTCAGCTCACGCCTTACTGCCTACCCACAGCAATTGTAGAATTCTTTCTTGACTACTTTCCGTTGCTCCAACTATATCTCGTAAAGTACATGTGCAGAACTTACATCAAGCCTTCTATTTTTCAGCATATCCCTGGCTCATCCCCTCCAGTCTCTGATTCTAGTTTGGGAACACAAACTAGATCAACCCTGACACGACCTGGGTTGCTGCGAAAAGGGATCGTATTGCTGCAAGATAATGCTAGTCTACACTCCGTCAACTGCACACATGAATTGTTATAGCGATACAATTGGGAGGTACTCGACCATTCTGTGTTTCCATCTCTATGGACCATTGAAGAAGCACCAGTTTGGAAAGCGATTTGCAACTGACAGTGAAGTTCAGCAAGCCATCATGTCCTGGCTTCAGGCGCTTGATACTGATTTCTTCTATGCCGGGATAGATGCCTTGGTGTATGGTTGGAACAAATGCTTAGACAAGTACGAGGACTATGTGGAGAAATAATCTGTACCAAGGCCATATATTATATGTATGAGTTAAATAAATGTACTCAATGAGAGGTCTTGTTACCTCATTTATTGAACCACCCTCATATAATCACCTCTATTTGGAATAGCCTGGCATGTCGGCAGGGTTCCTTCAGGAAATCTATCCCTCTTCTGACATACGGTACCTTTTAAACTTTTATCCTGCAACATGGGAGGTCTAAATTTCTTTATTAAGCGCAAATGTGTGGTAACACTTTCGTCCTGAAATTATTTTCCTCCAGGAGATGTATTGGGCAGCTGGTGATAAGTAATTTCTCTGGGCTCCATGGTTTAATCACTGCATCTTTGCTGATCACCAAAGGAAGGATAGAGATGTAGTGACATTATTCCATAAAGATCTTTACTATACTATACTGAATTCAATGTCTGACCCTATTGTGCGCTATCTAATCCTTCACGTGGAAGTGTGGGGTGCTGATTAAGCTGGCTATCCAGTGTTTGCAGGAACTTAATCACCTTTCAGCACAATGCTCCAATTTTCATCTTATTTTAGATAGGTATGTTAACTCAATAAATAATCCCTTGCTTGACAAACAACTTCCCCCTTTGCAGACAGCCTCCTCTATGTGGAAGCATTTCCAGTTTCTTAAATCCACTCTCCAGCTCACGGGTGTTTGGCACCTCCTGAACCCAATAGATCGTAGACGCCATAAATTTGACTTTGTTTCCAGACAATTTCAATGTTTGCATTACTCACTGTCTAAGGCATTATAGGTCCACCTTGCTCCCCATCCAGTGAATCTTTATAATTGTACAAACAGGTCAAACAACTTTTTAACTACTTTTTACTATTCCAGGCTAAACGTTACCTATGGTAGTGTTCTCTTGGTTCAAATATTTCCGATGAAACAGAACTGGTGTCATTAAGGATCCACAGACGGGATCTCCTACCACAGCTTCCCCTGACATTCTGGAGCACTTTGAATCTTACTATTCAAATATATATTCTGCCTTGTCTTTTCACCAAACCAAATACGACCAATTGCTATGGGACATGGATTTCATTTTACCCAGACCCAATCAGAATCCCTTTAAACAGGATATGACAATCTCAGAAATCACTGCAGCCATTTCTAAACTTCACCTACATAAATCCCCAGTGTCACGGACTGAGGAACTTGGAGTTGTGTACCTGAACTGGGATGTTGGACAGAGACATCAGGATCAGTAGATGGTTTGAAATTGGACGGTTTTATATATAATTTCTGCTCATACAGTAGGAATAAGAGAGGAAGCAATACAGGATGAAATACTAGAGTCCTCTGGGCAGAGATAACTCAACTAGAAGATGCTGAATGGAATTGTAGGTCAAAGTCTCTGAATAGTCTCTGTACTGAGGAAAGGAACTGTAGTCTTGGAACTAGCTGAACTAGTAAGTGACTCCAGACTGGAATAACGTGGATTGAACTGGAGAATTGGTAATTGACTCCAGACTGGAGTAACGTGGATTGAACTGGATAATTGATAATTGACTCCGGACTGGAGTAATGTCGATTGAACTGGAGAATTTTTAATTGACTCCGAACTGGAGTAACGTGGATTGAACTGGAGAATTGATAATTGACTCCGGACTGGAGTAACGTGGATTGAACTGGAGAATTGATAATTGTCTCTGGACTGGAGTAACAGGGATTGAACAGGAGAATTGGTAATTGACTCCGTACTGGAGTAACATGGATTGAACTGGAGAATTGCTTTGTTATGCTGGGAAGCATAGGTTTCGCACAGGCTCAGGAACATAGGCCATGCTGCAGCAATGGACATTGTTGCACTGGCAACCAGAATGTGCTACAGGAAGGTCTTTTATACCATCAAGCTGAAGCGGATTGGCTGAGCAACTTGAGACTGCGGCTGACTGGATGCACGAGTATCACCTGACCTGGCCCAAGATGGCTGTGCCCATGTTCCAGAAAACTTGTATGCTGGCAGGCATGGATCTGCGGCAGAGGGACTCAGGCTACAGCGGGGATGCTGCAGACGATCCTCAAGCGGAGGCCCCACTTCGGAAATCACTAGAACAGCAGGCCAAGTCTCAGCGGGCAGCGATGGCACAGACGTATGGGAAGATGCAGGGGTCTGAAGCGGAGGTCTCTAGCACAGTTTGTGACACACAGGTCCTGATAGCCTGTTCAAAAATTATTAGAAAATTTTACCCCTGCTCTAATGGAATATTTTTTTATTCTCTTTATTTATAACAGCAGAACACATGTAAGTGGCATCAGCACCTTCCCATTATGCACTGCCATGCCCCTTCCCTCCCCTTGAGCGTTTACCCAATAATGCCAGCGGGAGGGTGGAGGGCGGGGTTTTTCACCGCAGCCAGCCATGCAATGGTGGTGAGTACAGGCAGAGCTGCGCTCCGAGAAAGGGCCCTGCTAGCCCATGCCTAGAACTATCACTGAGTGGCATATTCCATTGGAGACTGAATAACTCATACAATAGTTAAAGGTAAATGTTACAGAGATCAATATACACAGAACAATCTTCATATTCAAACAGTACTGGACAGTCAACCGTACAGTTTCCTTCAGAAAACCAGTGTACAACAATATGAAACATATGAAAGAATCAAGTATTGATGCAAAAGGTCTTGATGCCATTATGAAGACATTTTTTCAGTAGCCACTAATAGCCACAAATCTCACAGCATTGCAGACAAGGCAAGTAAACCACGGCTCCCATACCTCAAGATATGCTGTAATTCATGCTTGCCGACTTTCTGGCTGCCAGGTCAGCGCAGGTGGCTGTAATAGTGGGTGGGATGGGGCATGGTAGGGCAATCACGTCATCATGGCCTCGCCCCCCTCTTTACAATGCCAAGATTCTGGCATTGTAAATCAGGGGGCAGGGCTACGATGATATTCAATGCAAATCGTGTTATAGCACCCCTCTGGACCACCCACTTTGACAAGTAAGTGCGGGTGGTTATGGCAAAAACCGGGATAGTTGCTCTATTGTGCGGGGAGCCGGGAGTGCCACCCAATATTTGGGAGCCTCCTGGTCATTGCGGGAGAGTTGGCAAGTATGCCGTGATTTTGTCATGGAGGGGAGCTGTTGTGTACTCCATGGAAGCGATATACTATACTTTATTGACTAATGCATGGCAGGTTGCTTCCAATTCGTGGCTTAGCCACGTTACAAACCTATTGGAATTCTTTAATGATAATCTACAACATCACAGCCCTTTTCCAAATTTTTATTTTCAGCCCACACCATTCTACTTCCTAAACCCCAATGCGACCCCCAATTAATTGAGACTTACAGACCTATCACTCTGTTTAATACAGAGTCCATTCAAATACTATCTAAAATAATGGCTGACAAACTACAGACCATACTTCCCCAGATTCTTAACAGACACCAACTTGGTTTTGAACACAACAATCATTCTGTTAAGGGGTTGCGGGTGATGGTGCCTGCAGTGGTTGTGTTCTTCAAACCTCACACACGTAATATACTTTTCAGTAGAGATACCACCAAAGTCTTTGACACTGTCTGTTGGTCACTTCTGTTTTCTATTTTGCAGCATACCTTAACCCCTTGACTATACAGCGTGGCACCCGCCGGGGCCCACTTTTGTTTATTTTGGCTATTGACCCTTCTTTTACACTTACTACAAGATTATACTCAGTTTCGACAAATTAAAGTGTATGCTAAAGAAATAAAATTGACTGACTTCGCAGATGAAATTTAATTATACATTTCCAACAACCCTGAGTTACTAACTCATTTATTTCAAAACCTTCGGTGAAGTTTCAGGATTTACAGTAAACATGGTCAAGCCTGTTGCCCTTCGTCTAGGCCCTGACAAGTTTTGTGGATGTAGAGTGGGTGGTGTTCTGATATCTTGGAGGTCGGACTACTTTACATAAAGATTCGGGTTTAAAGTACCAAGGAATCCGGGATTTCTTTATATTCTCCAGTTTACAAACCTGTCACATAAAATTTTTGCTGAAGTGGAGAGCTGGAAATTCCTTCCTTTGTCATATACTGGTGGGAACAATATTATCAAAATGGTGACATTCCTCCACCTAATGCACTTATTTCAGGTTCTACCTGTGATGTTGTCCCCCACAGATATTAAAAATGGTAATTTCCTTTTCCAGTGATTTCTTTTCTAGAGAAGGAGACCACTTAGTGGCTTGCTAAAATTGCAACAACCTAGAAATTACGGCAGCATTAACTTCCCCAGTGACCATTGATATTCTCATGCAGCTCTCCTCTGCTGTCTTAAAGATTGGCTGCATGGTCAGGATGTGTATACCAATACATCACTGGAGATGGAATTCCTCATGGGGAAAGGGATCTGGTCACCTTTCTGCACCTCCGTGATCAAGAAATTCAAGCCACCTACAAGAGAGCCCATTACTTTGGTTCACTAGAATATTGTGGAATGTAATGCGCCTCAAACATGGCTAAACTATGCAAAGCCTCCCCTTAATTTAAAATCCAGGTTTTCAAGAGGGACAAGCATTGTACCCTTTTAATTTGTGTAGATTGGTAGGGGGTCAATATTGGTTGCCTGATCAGTACACTGGCCAGACAGCCTCTCACGTTCCAGGAGGCTACTGAGAAATTTACTGTCTAAGCCGTGTTTCTCTAAGCCCAACATTATGCTTGCTCCACCTTTTCTCCTACTGACTGGTAGAACCCAATAGACATATTGCTCCAACAAGCAGGGGGTGATTTAATTGACATATAAACAGTGACGGCTGCTTACCTGTTCGGCCGGGGGTTCTGCATTACGATGATCTCCTCTTCACTGCCCCCTGCCTTCCCATTGATTGATAGCTGATGGCTTAAGTCAAGTCCATTTGAGGACAGGGCTTAAATCAGGGGTGGGGTTTAAGTCGGGTGGTGCTAAAAAAACAGAGTGGCTTCTAGAGACTGCATCAGCTGTAGACCCTAGAAGCCAGATAGGGCTGCGGTAATAGCAGGGGAGTGGCTTCCCAAGGTACTGCATAGAACTGGGATGTGGTCAGGAAACCAGCGGTTGAAATGCCGATCGCCGGGTTCCAGATAGTGAAAGCCCAGCATGGGACTGATAATAGGTGTCTAAATACCGACACCTATCATTAGCTACATGCCAAAATCCTGATGCCCGGTATACCAAATGTAGGTAAGCCGGGCTTCAGGAACTCATAGCAGTGGGGGGAGGGTTAGGTTTAGGAACTCCCGTGGGGAATTAGGGTCAGGCACCCGCCTGGGAGGGGTATGGCTGGGCTAGGGGAAGGGGGGTTAGGTTCAGGCACAACCGGGGCAGGGGGGTTAGATTAGGCACCCCCTGGGAGGGTTAGGTTTAGGGTGCGGGCAGGGGGGGTTAGGTTTAGGCACCCCTGGGGGTAGGTTAGGGTTAGGCACTAGGGGGGGAGGTTAGGGTTAGGCACCCCTAAGGGAGGGATAGAGGGGAGAGGGGAGGGTTAGGGTAAATACTCACCTCAGTCAGGATCTTCATCTGCAGGCCTTCCGGCGTTGATATTTCATATGCCGGGCTTAGGTCCCGGTATAATCCATACCGATTTCCATAGAAATTCCATACAGGAAATTCCTTACTGGTCTATCTACAGCCATGGCCAAAAGTTTTGAGAATGACACAAGTACTGGTCTTCACAAGGTTTGCTGCTTCAGTGTTTTTAGACCTTTTTGTCAGATGTTACTATGGTATACTGAAGTAAAATTACAAGCATTTCATAAGTGTCAAAGGCTTTTATTGACAATTACATTAAGTTTATGCAAATAGTCAATATTTGCAGTGTTGACCCTTCTTTTTCAAGACCTCTGCAATTCGCCCTAGCATGCTGTCAATCAAATTCTGGGCCACATACTGACTGATGGCCGTCCGTTCTTGCCTAATCAATACTTGGAGCTTGTCAGAATTTGTGGGTTTTTGTTTGTCCACCCGCCTCTTCAGGACAGACCACAAGTTCTCAATGGGATTAACGTCTGTGGAGTTTCCTGGCCATGGACTCAAAATTTCGATGTTTTGTTCCCCAAGCCACTTAGTTATCACTTTTGCCTTATGGCAAGGTGCTCCATCATACTAGAAAAGGCGTTGTTCATCACCAAACTGTTCTTGGATGGTTGGGAGAAGTTGCTCTTGGAGGATGTTTTGGTTCTATTCCTTATTCATGGCTGTGTTCTTAGGCAAAATTGTGAGTGATCCCACTCCCTTGGCTGAGAAGCAACCCCACACATGAATGGTCTCAGGATGCTTTACTGTTGCAATCCAGCCAAAATATCGGTAACATTGAGTACCATCGGAGCCACTCGCACAATTAAGGCAGGTCAGACCTCACTTATAAATTGCTAACTTTGCTGTACGCAGTGAACACTCAAGCTATGTATGGCATTGCAGTGGCTAATTTATGCACGCCCCTGTAACGGCTTTCAAACGCACTGGCACACCTGCGTTTGGCCGACCACTCCCCATAACCACCCACAAACGGCACTTCCTGTCATTCACTTTACAATGAAACTGCGTGATCTTTGCAATCGCTTTGCCGTTCGCAGTGAGCCGCTTGCGCACGTGCACTGCGATGCACATGCAGGAAGCAAACATCAGCTGTCTTACATATTAGCATCTGTGATCCTTGCTGAATCAGGCCCTCTGTCTGCAGCCATACAATCCTAGATCCACAGATGCCTTTGTAATACGTCTTGGTATATTTTGCAATTGGTGGAGGATTATCCTACTAATGACTTGTAACCTTGTGGGGTGGGGGTGGGGGACAAGCGTGCCTTGTTTCTTGGTTATCTATATATTTTTTTTAAATATCCTGTAACTATTGTGGGCCCGACGCTGCATGTTTGTTGTTATGTCTCCTTGTTCACACAATGCATGTTTTACATTGCTCATTACTGTGTTCTTGATGCACTAGAAACTGTTTATCTTGATGTCTCATTATGCCTAGTTACTCCTTACGCACCTCACATGTATTGTTTTGCATTAGTAATTATGGGCCTAAATCAGATTTGCGAATAGAGAAGATAGAGAAGTAACTGCACCTGGACAAAACATGTGGCAATGGAAGGAATAAAATAAAGGGTTTCTACCTGCTGCTAATTGGAAAATTGCATTTAAAACCATTAACTGAAGGTTTAGGAATGTGTTTTGGTGATTACTGTGTACACAGGGCCTGATTCAGACCCGGTCGCAAGCGCTGAGCGCTCGCAACTGGGTCGCTGGTGGCCCAGAGCGCATGCGCATGACGTAGCCGGCTCCGTTGTGCGCATGCGAGAGACCCGGATAGCGCCAGCAATCCGTCGCTCTGGGTCTCGTACCAAAGGGGGTGTGCTGTCGATGTTGAGTGACAGCACGCCCCCTTTGGTGGGCGGGCCGGGGAAGTGGCTGCCCAAACGGAGGAGTTCCCATGTGAATGCCTCAGTTTGGGGGCGGCCCTACTGACATCACGAGTGATGTCAGTGGGAGAGATTTCGGCTCTGTTAGAGCCGAAATCTCTCTGGGGCTTGCGGCAACTAGACCCTACCACAAGGGTCTCGTCGCAAACCCGATGGTCTTGACCATTGCGACCATCTTCCTGGCCGCTCGCTATAGCTGTGGGTGGTCACCCACAGCTATGCGAGTGGCCAGGAAGCCGTTCTAAAAAAAAAAATAGCCCGGCCCTGATTCAGAGCGAGCGCTCTGTCAGAGCGTCCGGCTCTGAATCAGGGCCACTGTGCCTGATTCAGCAGTGAACACTAGTGAACTGCTGAACGCAGATTCCCGATGTTCGGGAATCTGCACAGGTGCAGGGCCCATTCTGGGAGTTTGCAGAATGGGTCCTGCTAGCTCGCTCGCAGACTGTCAGCAGACTGTCAGTGATTGACAGTCTGCTGCCATTTGTGGTGGGTGGAGGGGGAGGTGATGCCCTCCATTTGCCAAAACGGTGGTGTGTCCCCACCATTCTGGGGAGGAAAGAAGCCAGGATCTCCATCGGCTGACAGAGATTTCCTGGCCTCTTCCTCTAAACTGCGGCGGCCAGCTGCGGTAACCCATGGGGTCACCGCAGCTGGCCGATGGTATGCAGATTATCTGATGCTGCGTTGGACAACACAGGATGCGTGATGCCTCCCGCTGCATTACCATATCAGCAAGGGTCGCAATTGCAAAGCAGCCTGCGTGCAGCTTTGCAATTACGATCTTTGCAGAATCAAGCCCAATGTCTTTTATAAAACTGAACTACAGCTCAGAAATATAATTTCTAACAATCAGTCCTAATAAAATATAATAAAAGCATTTAAAAGAAATCAGCCCACCAGAAGCAGCCCACACGAAACATTCAAGTAGCCCTGTGGAATGGTTGCCGACTGGGAACATTTTGAGGTGTCCATTTAGAGCAAGTTACTCCAAGAGAAAAGGGCGGCATGTACAGAGTGATGACACAATTCTCAGTGAATTGACACATCACCCACCACCCCTCTGAGCAATGACGAAAATTGTGCCTTTGCACCTCGGGGGTTGGAGTCACAATGAAGCTTTCACCCTGACCCCACCCCCTACAGTGAGTAAATAATAAAGGAGTTTATTTATTATGAAGAGTTAAGAAATTAATATGAAATGTGGAAACTGCTCTGCATAAATGTTGTGTGCATGCTCATGGAATCTACGTAGTGGTAGGACGAGCCTCAGAGCAGCTCAAAGAGCACTGGGCTATGTGAGACCATATGGATATTACCATGAGGCTAAGCCCCTTTTTAAGTCCGTGCACACGGATGGTCCCTCTTTCAACCTCCCATATGTTGGGAGGTATGGCTTTGGCAGCATCCTGGGGCTCAAACTCACAAAGGGTGTAAAAT
Organism: Taudactylus pleione; assembly: GCA_031769625.1. Taxonomy (NCBI): domain Eukaryota; kingdom Metazoa; phylum Chordata; class Amphibia; order Anura; family Myobatrachidae; genus Taudactylus; species Taudactylus pleione. Next base: position 12,818,976 of record JAUIMM010000177.1, on the reverse strand, counting down.
GGCAGTACATGGACCTAATGCTCCTGAGGTGCATACCTCATAGACTTCTGTTAATAGCAGGCAATTCTAGTTACCCTACATTTGGCAGGTCCTTGCAGCTACAGAGTCCAATAGAAGCAGTGTGTTGGTGATCACGGATTTGGTATGATTTACCGCCGGCCGCATGGCCAGCGGTTCAAATCCCGACAGCGGCAGGCCGACAGAGGAGGAAATCCCGATCGACCTAAGGTAAGTACTTCTACCCCCTAACCCTAAACCTCTCTTAGAGGTGCCTAACCGCCCCCCTAAGTGCCTAACCCTAATCCCCCCTTCCCCACCACCTAAACCGGGGCGGGGGGGTGCCTAACCCTACCCTCCCCCGGGGGTGCCTAACCCTAACCCCCTTCCCCTAACCTCCTGAGGGCGTGCCTAACCCTAAGTCCACTCCGGGTACCCTAAACCTAACCCTCCCCCCTGCGGCTGTCCGCGCCCATCGTCCGGTTTATTTTCGATCGGTAAGCCGGGTGTTGGGCTTCCGGTGTAGGGAAAATGACAGGCGTCAGGATGTCGACGCTTGTCATTTAACCCTTGCCGGGATTATACAGTTGAGAAGCCAGCGGTCGGGATTCCGGTGATCACTTGTCACCTGCTGTGCAGCTGTCCACAATTCATGTCACATGAAACTTGATCCCCTGCCTCGCTTACCTGAAAGTATACCCAAAATTGTCCACACTATGAGGGCTGGTTAACTCACTTTGGTACCATGTGTGTCTATGGTTATTAGGCCATGCCCCCATTTTTGGTCGCACGTGGCAAAGCCAGCCCTGGGATGGATGACTCTCCAGGTGTGTTAAAACTGCTGGCAATTCTGTGTATATAGTTCAAGTTACTGTTTTTATATTGTTACATTGTGTGACATGTAAAATAAAGATATTGTTTGCCTATTGTGTCTTTTATGTGCGATATAGGATAACTCAAGGTACCGGGATACTGTGCTCGCTGTAAATGTCCATTTTTGTCCTGGTGGTAAGGCACACATAGACCGGGTATCCTCACATCCTGCTCCTAGGGAACTGAGCCCAAGGCTGAGCAGTAAAAATGAAAGCGGTAAAACAATATGTTTTAAATCCAATTTTATCATGCAGGTTGGCTTAAGCTGCATGCGGTTTATGGGTTTTTATACAGCAACACATTTGATGCAGGTTTAATTTTCAGCTTCCAAACCACAGGATACTAAGTTATGCAATACACTTCATGGGCTGTGGTTTGCAAACTGCCAAACAAACTACCCCTTAGTAAAACTCCGCCTTTGTGTTTGCTTTAAGAAGCCAAATCATAAAAATACCCATTTGTAACCACCAAACAGGCAAGAGAAATGTGGTTAGAGAGCTGCAGGATTCAGTACCCTATGGACCAGGAAGCTATAAACATACTACTTCTTCAAACATAATATGCAACACAAAGTTACCATAATATCAGCATGGAAATACTTTATTAGTGTCCACTTGTTCACCAAGATTGCACCACTTAGATGGAAGCTTGTAGAGAAGCCATTAAACAAAGTAGATACAGTAACTACATTGGTGTATCTATAATTGGTGCATGATGCGCGGTCAGTGCCAGTGCTACCATTAGGCAGCTTTAGTCATCTGCCTAAGGGCACCAGCACCTGAGGGGGCAGCACTGAGGCTGCTAGCATAATAATAAGGATATCTCTCAAAGAGACATCCTTATTTTACTTAACACTGCAGACATGTCACAGTCTGACATGTCTGATGCAGTACAGCCAGCAGCAGTAAAGACCTACCCTGCTCCCTTCCCTGTCTGCATGGTGGCTGCTCCCTCCCCTGGGATCAGCCACCATTGTACTGCTGTCTCTTGTCCAGCCTCTCCCAAGGCTCTGCCCTCTCCCCGAGGCTCCACCCATTCCTATTATCTGTCCAGCCAGCTCCTTGAGGTGACTCTGGAAAGATGAAGAGTGTACAACATGCTTGCCTACTCCCCCAGGATGGCCGGGAGCCTCCCAAAAATTGGTTGGTGCTCCCACCCCCCGGGAAGGGTGGGCAAGTCTCCCGGCCCACGCCACCTGCCTGCACCCCCACATGGTTTCTGTTTCCCCCCACTGCATCCACTCCCCCTTTTAAGTGGGTGGTGCGTCATCATGGCCCCACTCCCTGCTACACAATGCCGAGATTACTGGTGTTACCACGATGAAAATCGCCCCCAATTCATGTCACCCCCCTGCTGTGCCGATTTGGCTTCCTCCTCCCAAAGGAGGCAGCCAGATTGTCAGCAAGTCTGGTCCACAACCTCCTGCAATCAAAAGTAAGTATTGTAGAGTGATAGATTACCAACCAATCAGCTCCTAACTGTCATTTTTCAAACACAGCCTGTAACATGACAGGAGCTGCTTGGCACCCTTGGTTGGAATTTAAATCCTCACGAACATATCTTGCTATTGTTGCCTGAGGGCTTCCAACTCTGCCTACCCTCCCTTTCCTCTCCCCTTCTGTCTTGTACTCTCCTTTTTTGTGTGATATCTTTGTGTCTGTTTAATTTTTTGTGTATTTTAATGTTTTGACTAATTCATATTGGAAATTGTTTTGAATATTGTTGGATTATCTTGCACATTTTTTACTGCGCTATTTTCATGACCATTTTGTATTTTGTTTAGAGCAGAAAAAAGATATAGAAACCCAGCGCTAGTGAGGCAGGGGGATCAAACACTAATTCAGCAGTCAAAATAAGGTAATTGCCAACTTTATAAAAACAAAATAGACAAGGAAAGACTGCGCTCTAATGTCTATGCTGGGACACCAGTCTAATACACATGAATAAAATTCCACAAATTTATTGCATAAGAGTACATAAATCACACTACATCAATAATTGAAAGATATTACATACGGAACAGTATATGGATATAAATTGGAGTTGATCAGACTCTCATCTAAAACCATATACATACACAGACACTAATAAATGGTACAAACAAACATGAATGAAAATAAAAATCAATCTTGAGAATAATCAATCTAGTGTTACTTGTAGCTAGTGGAAAATTAAACTAGAAAGTTGCAATAATCCTGGAGATCCTTAAAAATTCAGGTCTGAGTAACAATGTTTCTTTTCATAAATAGAAAAGCAGGATTAGTACCATTGACCTGGGGTGTATGGCATGCACATAACAGTCAGAATGCTAGAGGCTGAAATGAAGTCTTGTACTATATATCAGTGCAGCGTATATATCAAGGAAGCTTCATTGGCATCTCTTGGGTATGTATACCTATAAAAACCACCCAGATCATGAAAAGAAAGTGGCTGCTTATAACAGGTAAAATTCCAGCGTGATGTACCAGCTGGACTTCAATTAGTATCTCCAAAATAGGTAGCCGAGTCTCTGAATCTCTGTCTGTGACAAAATAATAACGTGGGCGACGCTGTAATCAATTGTGGTTACTCACGTAGTAGTTCACAGACATTTAGCCATTTCAAGACCAAGTGACATAGGTGGCAATCAAGTAGATCAGCATCCTTAGAGCTCCATATGTGTTAGCCCTCTGCTCCAAAGCGGTTTGTGCCGCAATACACCATCAGTTTAGATCAGGGGCCCAGGTGCTGCAGAATGGCAACTGCTTGTGGCAGATGAATATCCAGCATGATGTATCTGCTAAGGTTAGTAGCGATCTCCGGGATGCAATAGCCGGGTGTCGGGATGTAAAGGGGACAGTACTGTAAGCGGTGATAGTCACTCACATTGAGGATCACAGACAGATCTCCGTCTCAGGACCAGACAGCGTCAATGACAGACGGTTAGGTCAGCGTCCTTACAGCTCCGTGGTATATGTCAGTCCTCCCCTACAGAAACATCTCTGCCACGATAGATGAGGAGCAAATTATAATATAAATCTCAGCTCGTTATAAGGGCAGCCAGGTATAAAGATGTGCATTAGATATAAATAGGATCTCCAGTCTCCTTGATGGGAATGGCAACGCGTTTCGGCTACTGCTGTAGCCTTTTTCAACCCTAGGTGTTCCCCTGTATCCGTTATTTAGTTTAAATAACCCTAGAGTGGAATTGATTGGTCAGTCAATCAATCTAATTAGTTTATTTTAACCCATAATAGCTTATTCAAGGTTCCATCCAGCACAGCTCGTAATTAACCACACATAGGGGGTCATTCAGACATGGTCGTTAGCGCCGATGCGCTCGGACCGGGTCAATGGCCCCCCACAGAGCATGCGCACGACGGCACCATCGCCGTCGTGGGCATGCGTGAGACCCGCTACGACCGACAGCACCGGTCGTAGCGGGTCTCAATCCAAAGGGGGCGAGCTGTCAATGTTGATTGACAGCTCGCCCCATTTGGGGGGTGGCAGCCCAAATGGAGGCGTTCCCACGGGAACGCCTACCGTTTGGGGGAGGCCCCACTGACATCACTAGTGATGTCAGTGGAAAGCTTCCGGCTCAGACAGAGCCAGAAGCTCTCCCCGGCTTACGACAAGTGAGACCCTACCCTAGGGTCTCGTCGTAAGCCCCGATGGTCGTGATGGTCTTGACCATCGTGACCATCACCTTAGGCGGTCGTAAGGCTGTGGGTGTTAACCCACAGCCTTACCACCGCAAAGGAGGACGTCTTGAAAATTCAAGAGGTCCTCCCCTCATTCAGACCGACCGCACACTCTGTGTGACCAGCTCTGAATGAGGTCCATAATCTTAGCCAATTACAGAGCAATTTAAATGTATCCTACTGGTTAAACTAATCATTTAAAAATTATATATATATCGTAAAACAATTAATAAACATATAAATATATATATATATATATATATATATATAATCCAATGTATCCAAAAAGCGGCACTCAGAGACTTAGAAGTAGCAAAAGAAGGACCCCCTCCGAGGTAACTTTATTCGGTCATGGTCGACGTTTCGGGGAGCTTGTCCCCTTTCTCAAGACAACAATAAAGTGAACAAGACAAACACCAAATATAAATATGCAAAACACTCACCGATACCTCTAATCAGGTGTGCAGAGCTCCATCCACCGCCAGAAACACGCGTCACAACCCGGAAGAGCAGAATAGCACAAACCGGATATGACGTCGCGCCTCCCGGCGTCTGGAGCTATTACAACCAGATCACCATAGTAACATTGCTAAATAACAAAGCATTGAGCTCGCTGAACATGCGGCAAAAAACATAGTGTAAATTTAAACAAATGACATACAAATGTCTACCTTATAAGTGACACTAAAATTTGAAACTATAAGCGGCCAGCACGACCAGCCACAGAACATGTACTACATATTATAATAATACATTTAAGTTAATGTGCACCAATATCTATGTAAAATATACAAATAAAGCATCATATAAAAATAAAAAATAAAAATAAAAATAAAGCATATAGCAATATATCAATATTTCATGAACAACACATAAAGCAATAAATCAAATAATTAATGAAAAAATAATTAGTGAAAAAAATATTCAAGTGAATATAAACTAATTTATACATAAAAAGCATTAAACCATGGCTCTAACCACATTGCCAATGCTGACATCTAGTGGCAACATACCACATTGTATCAAAAAGTAAGGACATGAATATTGGCTAAAACCATGCCAACTAGAAAACCAGTACTTGTAGGGGATATAAAAGAATAGCAATTTAATTGTGCATAACACATATCTCATGAAATATGACAAGATGAGTGTACAAATCCAGGTATCCATCTGAATATAAACAAACTCAGGTCCCTATCAAACAATAATAGAAAACCAAGAACATAAGGATAATGTTTTTTAAGTATTGTGATAAATAGAACATTTTCTTACAAAAAATTGATGAGACCCAGGTTCTCATTGAGACCTCTAGGGGATAAGGCGTCAAGGCGATAAATCCACTGGGATTCCAATTGCAAAAGTCATCAGAAAGTGGAACAAAATCAATGATTTTATAGCGTAATGTGGCCAAATTGTATATATATATATATATATATATATAAATATAAAAAAGAAAAAGGAAATATATATATATATATATATAAATAATGACATTATTCAAAAATATTATGACATAATTAACATAATAATCAGTCTAGTGTCCCAGCATAAATATGACCCAATAAATCGGGATAATTCTATTAAACTTCATAAATATATCTGTCTATCTCAATAATATCTATATATTAAAAAGATATTATAAACAAAAAAAAAATATATATAAATTACATTAGTAATATTATTTGTGTTTCTATAAATATATCAAACGATATTCAAATAATATAAGAACGAAATATAAGGAAAAGGTCATTAACCATATTCCCATTAATAGCATTAGCAACGATGCCAATATTAGTGTGGATAACAGTCATAATGGTGTTATTAACCACATTAGTAATAGAGGCAAAGGTATAATTTATATAAAATCAGTGACCATTCAGTGGAAAAATAATATATACACACACTACTGATTTCAAAAGAAAAATTCCTAGGAGAGAGAGGAAACTAAAAAGAGAATTAGATTTAACAATTTTCCGTTTGAATAATGATGGAAATAGGGGTGAAAAAATGCTACTGACTGTGCTTTTTAAGCCGCACACTGGTAGCTGCCAGCTTCGGGGGGATGAACATGGGATCTAGCGATGCTTACGAGATCCCACGCATGCCTAGTGGAGCTTGTACAACATGTCGCTACTCGACACATAGCCAGAGGTGCCGGTCGAGCAATGCTGAGAAATGCCGGGTTTTTGTAAATGCCCGGTGTGATATCCTTGCCCAAGTAGGCCGGGATAGATCAATCTGGTCACTACAGTGCCGGTTTAGTACCTGGTGAGGAGGGATGTCCCATGGCTGCAGAGGCTCAGATAGCTCTTTGTGCATAGTAAGCACGGTATTACTATACAGTTAAATTAGTTATGTAAAGGTAATCAGGATCCTCCATAGCGCCATTATTGTGTGACACAACATGAATGGGTGTGTATTACCAGAACAACAGTCAATAGTTTTTATTTTAATGTTTCTTAGCCCTAATCTTCGGCATAACCTTAAAACTTATTGTTAAGGTGCCAAATGCAGCATGGCCCTGCGCCCTGCCCGCCCGCCCCCCCCCGGCCTTCATTCATCGTTAACGACATCGGCAAGTGTGGATGCATTTGCCGATGTTGCCAGGCCAGGTACAGTACACACATCATTAAGTGTGTACTCGACTTTAATGTGTCGACCAGCACTGCAGAAAGTTATGTCTGCAGCACGTGAATGAGCATGCTGCAGATATACAGTAGCATGAATAAGCTTTGTGTGCCATAAACTGTAGAGTTACATGATGGGTACACACTAGACTAGCATTTTTTAACACTGCACACTAGCGGTCTTTAAGTGTGCCGCCGGAAAAGACAACTGGGAGCTCCTACTGTATATCTGTTCCCATAAGGTTAGGTAAGTCTTTTGTGGGGGCTGGGTCAATACTTTAGTTTTCTTTTATGTTTTTCTTTGGGGCCAATGTCTTTAATTTATTTCCAATGTCTTTGATTTTTTATTCCTGTGCTGGAGCCATGTTGTACCCCTGCCCTCCCCTGTCATACTGTAGATTGTGTTCCAATTGATGTCAGACAAACGTTAGTATACAGTGCACAGTTATTTTTTTACAGTACATCAGAGGAGACAGCAGCAGGCAGAAGAGGGGGATCCTGCACAGCCAAGTAAGTTCTGTATGTGTTTGTTTTCAAGAGTTATTATAGTATTTTATTTCAATGTAGTATATCGATGGCGCATCTGCCAGATATCCTCCCCCTCCTCTGAGGAGGTGGACGGGGCGGTGGGGCCCGACAACCCTCCCCTGCCCAGAAAGTATTGCCTGTACTCTACTGTACCTCTTTCCTACACTCTCAGCGGCTCTACTTTTGCTACTTATGCCATCACTATTGGAGTAGTATTGTGTTCAGAGAATTATGGTACAGTAAGTACCAAAAGTGGGCGGTCCGGGAGGGCCGATGACGCCATTCACGTTGTTATTTTTAAACATTGATAGATTTTTTTGTTTAAGCAGGCCCGCAACCTAAGAAGGATGAGGTGGTGGAGGCAGAGGATGGGGCAGCCGAGCCCAAAAGCCCTCCCCAGCCAAGAAAGTACTGTATACAGTAGTATAGTATATTGTGTTTTACTGCTGTACTTCTCTTCCTTTGAAGAATGTCTCTGTTCCTCCTGTACTTTGATGATATCGTCAGATTGGCCTGCATGTGGGCATGACTGCAAACATCATTAACGACCCGCGGGAGTGTGCATCGTTGGTTGTTCACTGCATACACACTGAACGATATGGACGATATATTGTTCGAAGATATCATTATCGTTCGTATCGTTCATAAGAATCGTCCAGTGTGTATGCCCCTTTATTTAGTGTACAGTAATGTTACTGTATGTTTACCCTCTACTTTCCCGCTGAGTACATTACTGTGTTTTTCTTTTCTTTGCACAGAACGCCTCCATATCATATTTGTGGAGCTGGAGAGTGAGGAGAGCAGCGATTCTGGTAAGCCTTAACCTTGCGTTTTTTGTATCAGTGCCTCCAGCCAAATATTGGTACAGTATAGTGGGGGAGATGTATGAAACGGTGATACTGGGAAGTATTATAGTGGCACAGATTTTATGTATTTATTTATTTATTTATTACCAGTTATTTATATAGCGCACACATATTCCGCAGCGCTGAACAGTAACGATGATACCATTTCTCCCCCATGTTGTAATGTGGAGACAATAAAAGTACTTGATTTACTGTAACATTAAAGCATTTTTTTTACACACAGACCCGCTAATCATTGACGAGTCAGCTGTGGAGTCAGGGATTTCCACAGCCAATGAGATGGATTGGTCACAATTAGTTAATGTACTGAAGGTTCTTCTGCTGCTGCTCCAGACTCCCAGATTTGGTCCAATGCTCCACATTGCATTCTAAAATATGGTGACCTAAAAATATAAATAATAAAAATATTTAGCTGAGACATGCACCATGTATGAGGCAGATTACTGTAGATCTTATTGGGGGATGTATGAAGCTCAGAAGTGGTATCAGTGCTCGTTATGTGCGCTGATACCGCTTCTCTCCGATGTATGATCGGGGGTTGAGCGGTAAATGACGTCACTCCCATAGTGCACTGTGGGACCCGGAAGCCGGAGCTCAGGAGTGAGCTCCGTCCTCCGGCTGCCACAGGCGCCGGGGGGGAGAGCGAAGAGGAGCCGGGTGCCCGCTGGTAACACAATCTCAGCGGGCACCCGGCAAATAGGGGGTGCGATTGCTGGGCCGGCGGGCCTCAGCAACCGGATGGACTGAGAAGCGCCCTCTAGTGGTCGGCGCCCCTAGGTAGCTGCCTAGGCTTGCCCAGAATGTAAAGGGTATACTCAATCATCATATCTTTTTTTTAAAACAGAGCTAATTCCTGTCCGACCACACAGGCGCTAGGACCAAAGGGGCCCACGCGGGTCACGAGGCCCACAGGCCAACTTCCAATGGGGCTACACCCGAGGTAAAGTACATTAATGCTTACTACTATAGTATAGTATAGTACTTTATATTAGTGTTGTAATACTGTGCCATTTTCTTTTTTTCCGACAGCGCAAGCACTGCACATGTTGGCCCATTTCGGGTGATTGCCCACCTTTTAGTGGATTTTTTATTTTATTTTGTAACACGTTTTGTTTAAGCTTTTTATTTATTGTATTTTTATTTATTGTCATAAACCTTTTTGTTATACACCATGTTTTGTATTTTTTAATTTAACAATTTACAGAAGAGAAAGTTTAATTTGCCTTTATCATAAAAACGTCACCAGGATTTAGGTAGGTTCAGCTGAGCTGTCTACATGGATTGGGTTCTGTTTTTTTTTTTTTGCCAAGACCACTGGATGCTACGGAGACCAGCGCGATGATGGTGGTGAGTTTAAGATCTTTATTCCAGGTATTTCAAATGGATTCTACTAGAGAAGGGGACCAACCAGCTGGCAGCAGGTAAATATGTGTGAGGTAGGTAGGTGTGTAATAAACTTTTACTTTAGAAGGTGTGTGTGTACTGTGTTTTTTTAACAATTTAATTAACAGTGGCGGTATGGGTGCCGGCCATCTGCTGGCACTTGTAGTTCCACAAGTGCCAAAGGGCAGGTATGCTAGCACCTGTACTTCCAATGTAAATTACAATTGTTTTAAACTATATACAACATTACTACCCCCGTACCCACTGCTCCAGGTGTGTGGGGAAGAGCCCTGGACTTTAGCCTAAGCCTGGAGTTTTGGGAGAGGGGGGGATCCCTTCTTGGGGGGTCCCCACCTCCCCTGAGTTCCCTGGCTTTGGCTGGCTTGGGGTGCGAATGCTTTGGCCATGGAGACCCAGTGATAGGGTCCCCTGGCTGTGGCATTACACCCACGGCGGTTTTGCTCCGGTGTTGGTTTTAAATATAGGGGGACCCCTACACATTTTGTTGCCCCTATATTTAAAACCAGGACTGGCCCTGCAGCCAGGTGCTGGTTTCAAGATGACCGGAACCCTACTCGTTTTTCCCCCCAGAATTTTAGGAACCAGGACTGGCTGAGCAGTCCGGGGCTGGTTATGTCTTTTGTGGGGGGGACCCTACATCATTTTTTGTAAAACATTTAACCCTTTTTTTTACAGGTAGACCACACAAGAAGCCTTCACATATCTCACTGATATGTGCAGGCTGCATGTTCGGGTGAGTTTGGCAGAGAGAAAATACTGCAATTTCAGGTGAGTAATCTCATCTAAACTCCACTGGGCATGCGCAGTACTATGAGACGTGCCGACAGTGCCACAAGTGTGTGTCTTAAAACGCACAGTCAGTTTGTAATACAGGGACCCCTCTGTGACTCAGACCCCACTACTAATTTCTAAGACATGCATTCACTACAGTATCTAAGTCTGGGACAGTGCCGACAGTGCCACAATTTTGCGCCTTAAAACACACAGTCAGTTTGTAATATAGAGACACGTCTATCTGGGTTGACTTCTAGTTCAGTGATGGTTTTATGCATCACTGTTAAGACAACACTACAAATTGCTAAAACATGCCATTGTGTAATCTGCAGTGCTGTAGCGTCCGACACATTCATAGTAGCACATTAGTTGTCCTAGCAGATGGGGGATGGTATCCTTGGCAATTATCACCATTCCTTCTCTTTTCAGGACACAAGGGCAGACCTTGAGCTGACTGCTTAAATGGATAACAAAGCGTCCTCTATTATGGTAATGTTAGGGTCTTGCTTGCTTTGGAGGAAGGGACCTGATGCACTGTGTGTGACTCTCGACCAGCTCCACTGGGCATGCGCAGTACTATGAGACTCCATATGCCACAGCATAGCGCGACTAGCAGGGCACTGTATGGAGCAGCTCCACTGGGCATGCACCGGAGATCCCATGTGCAACCCCTGGAGCTGGCAGCCACCACAGCACCGCTGATGTGCCGACAGTGCCGCAAGTGTGCTTCTTAAACCGCACAGTCAGTTTGTAATCCAGAGACCCCTCTTTCACTCAGACCCCACTACTAGTTTCTAAGTCAAGAAATCACTAGTGTCTGGGACAGCGCCAACAGTGCCGACATTGATGCAAGTGTGCTGCTTAAAACACAGTCAGTGTGTAATACAGAGACCCCTCTTTCAAACAGAGCCCACTACTTGTTTCTAAAGTCATGAAATCACTATAGTATGTAAGTCAGGGATGCACTGTGTGTGACTCCCAACCGGCTCCACTGGGCATGCGCAGTACTATGAGACTCCATAAGCCACAGCATAGTGCGACTAACAGGGCACTACATGGCGTATGCAGCGCCGCACACCACTTTCTTGACCACACAGTGCATCAGCAGTACAGTGACATAAAGTAGCATAGAAATGCCAGGTGGTGGATAGTTGAGGACAATGTATTGTGTTCAGTAGGGTTGGATAAGAATACTGAACTTGCTCGGTCTTTATGCAATGCTGGGAGTGCGTCTTTTTGGTCAACACAGATACCTGTATAAATGACAGAACTCACACATCACCAAGTGATTTCTTTTTAATCCTGTTGTGAAGATTTAAAAAAAAATTAAAAAAAAATTGTTCTTTTCCAGGTCTCGAATCCAGGACAAGCACTGTGCAAGGTGCTCACCAAACCACTAGCCCACACATGCCAGCTGTATCAAGAACCGCACCTTTAGTGTATGTAATGTGTCGTCTGCGAATTACAGCAGGCAATGTGTACAATGTCAATAGCAGGCTCATCCGTGTGCACTCCACCCATCCGCTGCTGTTTTTAATAACAAAAAAGTGTCTTTCAAAATATTATACTAGTACAAATATACACAGTACCCCACCATTAGAGAATAATTAATCCCATCTCATTGAAAGCTGTACGTGCATCTCTTTAATCTACAGTATCAGTTATACCGTCATAAGAACACGGCAATTATACTACTGTACAGTTATGTATGTGTACTGATTTGCATCCCGTGATATTAAAAAGATTGGTTGCGTGGACATGCAATATGCAAATACACTGCGTGAATGTGATATCCATCCAATTTAACAGTATGGTATTCAGTAGTACAAATTTCTTGGCTTATCTTTCGTTGTAGAATACCACGGTACACCAAAGTACAGCCATCACGTAACGTTCCATGGCACGACTCAGAGGCCTGAATGGTGCGGTATGAGCAAAAAACTAGCTGGGCCCATCTGTACTTGAACTGGAAAGCATTGAGTGTACAATAATAGTGAGTTGTATTTGGACTAGTAGTACGATAGTATGTAGCACCAAAAAAATCTGTTTGCAGTGAATTGCTTTTCATTTTGCTTGTAAATTGGGATTTGATTAGACTTCTCTCTAATTTATTGAGCTCCAGCTATAATTTGCCAAAGCCACTCTCTTGAAGGCATCTACAAGTATGTGGGAGCAACAGACCTCTGGAAGCAGTCGGGAAGCCAACGGACGGAATCCCAACCGCCGGCTTCCCGACTGTCTAATCCCGGCAAGGGTTAAATGACAGGTGTCGAGATGCCGACGCCTGTCATGTTACCTACGCCGGGAGACCAACGCCCGGCTTCCCGATCAAAGGTAATCCGTGCGCGGACAGCCGCGGGGATGGTGGGTTAGGTTAGAGGCTCCTGGGCGGGGACTTAGGGTTAGGCACCCACATGGGAGGCTTAGGTCTAGGCTAGGGGAAGGGGGGGTTAGGGTTAGGCACCCCCCCGAGAGACTTAGGTTTGGGCAGTGAGGAAGGGGGGATTAGGGTTAGGCACTATGGGGGGAGGTTAGGGTTAGGCACCCCCGGGGGAGGTTAGGGTTAGGCAACCCCCCGGGAGACTTAGGTTTAGGCAGTGAGGAAGGGGAGATTAGGGTTAGGCACTTGGGGGGGAGGTTAGGGTTAGGCATCCCTAATTTAGGTCAGTTTATACTTACCTGTAGCGCAGTCGGGATCTTTACCCCTGCTGGGCTTCCACTGTCGGGATTTGATGGTAAATCATACCGATCCCTAGTTTCTAAGTCAAGAAATCACTAGTGTCTGGGACAGCGCCAACAGTGCCGACATTGATGCAAGTGTGCTGCTTAAAACACAGTCAGTGTGTAATACAGAGACCCCTCTTTCAAACAGAGCCCACTACTTGTTTCTAAAGTCATGAAATCACTATAGTATGTAAGTCAGGGATGCACTGTGTGTGACTCCCAACCGGCTCCACTGGGCATGCGCAGTACTATGAGACTCCATAAGCCACAGCATAGTGCGACTAACAGGGCACTACATGGCGTATGCAGCGCCGCACACCACTTTCTTGACCACACAGTGCATCAGCAGTACAGTGGCATAAAGTAGCATAGAAATGCCAGGTGGTGGATAGTTGAGGACAATGTATTGTGTTCAGTAGGGTTGGATAAGAATACTGAACTTGCTCGGTCTTTATGCAATGCTGGGAGTGCGTCTTTTTGGTCAACACAGATACCTGTATAAATGACAGAACTCACACATCACCAAGTGATTTCTTTTTAATCCTGTTGTGAAGATTTAAAAAAAAATAAAAAAAAAATTGTTCTTTTCCAGGTCTCGAATCCAGGACAAGCACTGTGCAAGGTGCTCACCAAACCACTAGCCCACACATGCCAGCTGTATCAAGAACCGCACCTTTAGTGTATGTAATGTGTCGTCTGCGAATTACAGCAGGCAATGTGTACAATGTCAATAGCAGGCTCATCCGTGTGCACTCCACCCATCCGCTGCTGTTTTTAATAACAAAAAAGTGTCTTTCAAAATATTATACTAGTACAAATATACACAGTACCCCACCATTAGAGAATAATTAATCCCATCTCATTGAAAGCTGTACGTGCATCTCTTTAATCTACAGTATCAGTTATACCGTCATAAGAACACGGCAATTATACTACTGTACAGTTATGTATGTGTACTGATTTGCATCCCGTGATATTAAAAAGATTGGTTGCGTGGACATGCAATATGCAAATACACTGCGTGAATGTGATATCCATCCAATTTAACAGTATGGTATTCAGTAGTACAAATTTCTTGGCTTATTTTTCGTTGTAGAATACCACGGTACACCAAAGTACAGCCATCACGTAACGTTCCATGGCACGACTCAGAGGCCTGAATGGTGCGGTATGAGCAAAAAACTAGCTGGGCCCATCTGTACTTGAACTGGAAAGCATTGAGTGTACAATAATAGTGAGTTGTATTTGGACTAGTAGTACGATAGTATGTAGCGCCAAAAAAATCTGTTTGCAGTGAATTGCTTTTCATTTTGCTTGTAAATTGGGATTTGATTAGACTACTCTCTAATTTATTGAGCTCCAGCTATAATTTGCCAAAGCCACTCTCTTGAAGGCATCTACAAGTATGTGGGAGCAACAGACCTCTGGAAGCAGTCGGGAAGCCAACGGACGGAATCCCAACCGCCGGCTTCCCGACTGTCTAATCCCGGCAAGGGTTAAATGACAGGTGTCGAGATGCCGACGCCTGTCATGTTACCTACGCCGGGAGACCAACGCCCGGCTTCCCGATCAAAGGTAATCCGTGCGCGGACAGCCGCGGGGATGGTGGGTTAGGTTAGAGGCTCCTGGGCGGGGACTTAGGGTTAGGCACCCACATGGGAGGCTTAGGTCTAGGCTAGGGGAAGGGGGGGGTTAGGGTTAGGCACCCCCCCGAGAGACTTAGGTTTAGGCAGTGAGGAAGGGGGGATTAGGGTTAGGCACTATGGGGGGAGGTTAGGGTTAGGCACCCCCGGGGGAGGTTAGGGTTAGGCAACCCCCTGGGAGACTTAGGTTTAGGCAGTGAGGAAGGGGAGATTAGGGTTAGGCACTTGTGGGGGAGGTTAGGGTTAGGCATCCCTAATTTAGGTCAGTTTATACTTACCTGTAGCGCAGTCGGGATCTTTACCCCTGCTGGGCTTCCACTGTCGGGATTTGATGGTAAATCATACCGATCCCCAGGCCTCACAGCACACCAAGTAAAAGTTTGGGAAGGCACCATAAAGCGGCATGGTTTTTCCTACTTGATTTAAAATGCCAACATTTTTGTTTTAAATACCACAGGCAAAACTGCTACAATTGGTGGGATTAAAAATTTGCTGTTTAGTAAATATAGCCCTTGTAGGGGTGGTCAAAAAGCAGCCTTCTAGCTGATGTTTATCTACACATGCCAGCATGCCCTACCACAGTTTTAGAATGCCCTGATAGCAAATCTGTGACAGGGCATGCTGGGATGTGTAGTCTCACGGCAGCTATAAATTATACTTGCCAACTCTCCCTGATTGCTAGAGAGACTCTCTGAAATAGTAGCAAAGTTTCTGCTCCCAACTCATAATCAGCTGCTAAATCTTTAACTACAGTAAGTGCATGGTTAGGGAGAGTGCTCTAGGATGTTCTCTGCTGTACTTTTTGCTTCTGACCAGTAGTGAGTGTTTGTGGCAATAGCTGTGGATTGATTGGAATTTTCTCATGGAATTATTACAAAGATCATGTGACAATGACTGAGAACTTACAAATTTGCACTAAACAATTGTTAGGAGATTTCTGTAGACTAATGGTGGGTACACACGGAACGATTAAAATGCTTACAACCCATCAACAACCTGCGATGCGTGGACATGTATGGACGATAACGATATCGTCCATCGCTCGTGCATGCAGTCCAACCTGGTCGATATCGACCAGTTTAAAATAGGGACCCGCGATCATTGATCGCGGGTCGTTGGCCATCGTTGGTGGATTGGCGGTGTGCTGGATGATCGATATTGATTATCCAGCACTCCGGGAAGGTGCAGGAAGATCAGTCAGCGATATCGTTATAGCTGACAGATCGTACCATGTGTACGCACCACAATGCTGCATACACATGGGACGATTTTCCTGAACGATATCGATATCGTTCAATGATAAATCGTTCATATAGTTCATCTTTATACAGTGAACGATCGACCAACGATGCGCGTTCCGCATGAACGATAACGATATCTATGGTCGACCGTACATGCAGGCCAATTTGGACAATTTTGTCAAGATTTGCCTGTAAAGATATGACTTCACTGAAATATCTATAATAGATATCTATCAGTGTGTACAACCAAAATAGTTTGCCCTGACCTACAGAAAGTTGGAGGGAAATCTATCAGCGATATCTTTGGTTGTGCAGGTTTAGTGGTAGGTTTACTAAAGGTCGATTCTAATAGATTTTAATCAATTTTCAAATCGATCAATATTGATGTTGTGTTTTAAGGGCTAAGGGGGTATTCATGAGAGCTTAGATAAAGATAAAATTGTGAAAGATAAAGTACCAACCAATCTGATCCTGTCATGGGGCCTGATTCAGAGCCGGACGCAATTAGCGCTCGCTCGTCCAGAAAATAGGGGTGGCTATTCAAATGAACCGTTCGCTCTTTGCGGTCTGTTCACGCCTCTAGGTCTGAACGAGCGAACAAAACTTGCGGTCGTTTTTTGGAAAAATACGCCCCCTGGCCGCTCGCATCCTACGTCATGTCCGCTATTTATTAGATTAATCGAGTACATCAACCAGCATATGAACTGCTCGCTATTCTTGTGGTTGGTTTTTGCTACCACAATCTTGTGAGCAGTTCTGGCTATAAAATAACCCAGTGACGTGGTCAATGACGCTGCTGTTGTAATCATGCACACCCATAAAACACCCGTTTTGACCTTTAAGCACGCCTGCGTTCTTAATTCCACTCCCCGTTTTCAAGCACCTTCCCCTGTTACCACCCACATATGCCTCATCCTGTCACTCAAAGTAGCAGGCATTCGCTATATAGCGAACAAACGATTTTCGGCCGCACTGACTGGTTCGCGCATGTGTATTATAAACCGTACGCATGCGCAGAAGTGCGAACATCGCTCGGAACGAGCGTACTGCCGCTTACGAGCGGCTCTGAATCAGGCCCATTGTACGGACTGTTTGAAAAATGACAGTAAGGAGCCAATTAGTTGGTACTATGGACCTCATTCAGAGTCGGTCGAAGCGGCCGCACGTTCGTACGGGAAAAGGGGCCGGATATGCAAATTATTCCCTCGCAAGTTGCGTCCCTAAGTTCGGATCGGTAGCTGGCCGACCAAGGGGAGGAAGCGGCCGGAATTCAAAAATATACGCCCCCTTCTCGTACGCATTGCACGTCATCTCCGGCCATATAAGGATTAATCGAGACCATCGGGAACCATCGGAACTGGTCGTAGAGCTTAAGGTTGACCATACCCTCTCTTAAGCTCTACGATCATGTCAGTGTAAAAACCTCCCATGTCACATGTGCCATGACGCTACTTTTTTAATTATGCACTCCCATAAACCGTATGCACTCCCATAAAACGCCGTTTGCATAATTAGGCACGCCTGCGTCCGGATCTCCACTCCCCCGTTTTCAAGCACCTTCCTCTGTTACCACCCACAAATGCCTCAATCGGTCACTCAAACTACCGACCTGGCTGTGTTCAAGGAGAGAGAAATTTCTGATCGTAGCGGCTAGTTTGCGCACGCGCATTGCGAACATTATGCATGCGCAGTATAGCGAACATCGGTGATGTACGACCGTGCGGCCGCTTCGACCGACTCTGAATGAGGTCCTATATCTTTCACAATTTAATCTCTCTCCAAGTTTTCATGAATATTCCCCCCTATATCACACATTTACCAACACTTAAAAATCTATGTAAAAAAAATTGTCTATTAGTAAATGTGTGACTTAACCCCCGGCTCTGTTCTGAGGACACCCCCTGCAGAGATCGCAATATCAAAACCGGTATCATCCCCTCCCCAGGCAGAGCCAGGACTATGGCAAGGTCGGGAACCAGAGCCATGTTACACCAAGCACGGCGCTGGCCCCTGTCGAAGCTGAATAATTGAGTGAGACAAGTTCAGTTTAAAATTTAATCGCAGCGACGCCATCTTGCGAATGGACGCAAGACTCCATGTTGGAAATGAGATCGCAAGACACCATTTTGTGTGGTCAGCATTAATTCAAGTTATAACCCAGGAGCTAAGAACAGATGGCAATGTTTTTGTTTACCTACCAAGGGCAACGGGAAAAAACAGCTGTCTGAGTAGAAGTAAATAAGAAGAGACAATGGGTATTTTTACATACAAATTGGGAATCCCTGGATGCAGATAAAGTATAGTTGTGGCAATTGTAATATAATATCTACACAATTGGATTTGCCTGAATCCTAGACAAGATGGCTCCAAATCCCACAATTTGAGGTGATAATACATTTGCACTTCACACAAGAGTCTGTGAGAACAAAAGAGGTTTTGTTTTCCTTTGAACACAGCAGGTGGGGGCCTGCTGACAGAGGGCATGTAGAATTACAACCCTCAGCCATCCACACTGCTGGATGTTCACTTCGTGTATGAGAGATTATGCACTTAAATCTCACCCATTAATAACTAGCGTCCTTATATCAAACCCCGAATACCCACACACTACATATTCGCACATAAGGTTCCATAAGCATCAAAATGTGTGACTCAAGTTGGTTAAGTTAGTTTAAATGCTAAGAAATAGAGGTTTTTGATATCTAAGGTATTATACATGATAAGCAAGGTATGTTTGGTCTCGTTCTGATGCGTACGCTTTTTACAGAATCCCGGTGTTATCGGTGGAGAGATCGCATCATGCAAACTCAAGTTACGGATCGCAGAACTTATAAGCAACAAAATGTTTTAGTTGATGGAATGTTACAGGAGGCGTTACCAGAAAGACCCTGGCTGTTAGAGGCAGGGAAAGTCTATTTGAAACAACCTGTTAAATGTGTCGTTACATATGCTCCTCCTCTGGGAACCAATGAGATCAGCAGGAAGTTTCCCCATTGTCCTGTTTCAGTCTGGAGGGGGAATAAATACATGTGTCCAAACACTGGTTTGCCAGTTCATGCTGAATTTTGGGTGAACTGAGGATATCTAGTCAGAAGTCTATCTCTGGGTCCGGAGGCGCAGCGTATGTATAACCGTACTTGGTCTGTATTATTTCCTTTTTACGCCTAAATTATGTATGTATAGATTGTGTGTAACTGACTGTACTTTTACCTGAATAATACTTGTGCGTTGGAAACACAGATTCCACTCCTGTCTTTATTTGCGGTTAAACTGCGTACGCAATTAGCGTTCTGTTTAGAGGTTTTAGGCAGGGTTTTGTCTTAGAGGTTCTAGGCAGGTGAATCTTAGAGGTTTATAGGCAGGTTTTGTCTTAGAGGTTCTAGGCAGGTGAATCTTAGAGGTTTATAGGCAGGAATGTATTAAAAGGTTTATTTACAAATTCTACAGTGGGGGCTCATCGGTTTATCACACTATCTGATACACGATAACACTCCGTCAGTCCTCTCTCAGCAAAAGGGTGGAGGCGCCTTTTGAAAGACGCATTAGTCTTTCATTACCACAGTGTTGCTGAGAGCGTACTGCCGGTTATTGTGTAGAGGAAGCGCTGATCAGAATTCAGGGACAAGAGATGAAAAAAAAAATTTTTTTTTCTCTGTTGATAGAACCTTACGTTTAGAGGGGTGCCGCAGTATTGAGTATGCGGCTGAGATGCATTTTTGCGTACGCAGTTAAAAAGTCATTATACGCTTGTGTGGTAGTTGCATAATTGTGTATGCGGCCGGTCGCACAACAAGCGTATACGCACTTCCGGTTCTACTGCCACGTGTTTGAACAAAGCCATTGAGGTTTACATTTTTTTTCTATCTACCAATATCTGGGTAAACGTTTATTTTCTGTGCAGAGAAAAAGTGTGTAACAGTGAGTATGTGTTGGACAGTTAAGGGTATCATATGATCCTTAAGGGCTAGGTGCAAGGGTTAGCCTAGCCGCTCGGTAAGCAACTTACCATTCAGTACACAGAGCAGGTGTATGGTTTGTTATTTTTGTTAGGGACCGGCTCTCAGTGTGACTGCAGTGTTCAATAAAATTTGAGCATTGTAGTTGAGCCGCACTAGGTGTGATTGTGAGCTGAGAGATAATAGGTGAGCGTGGCGCATCTAGAAATTTCGTCCGTAGGTGAGCGTGGCGCATCTAGAAATTTAGTCCGTAGGTGAGCGTGGCGCATCTAGAAATTTCATCCATAGGTGAGCGTGGCGCATCTAGAAATTTCGTCCGTAGGTAAGTAAAAGTATCTTGATTGTCTTTCACCAGTTTAAATTTTTATTGAAAAGCATAGGAGTTGTCTCAGAATGGGAGCCACGCAAACGGTAGAAATGTTAAGCAATGATGTGCTGCTAATGGAGGCTCCAATTGGATCAGCCCGTTGTATTATGCATACTAAGTACGGTACTTATGCAATAAGGTATTGTGATATATGGTTTAATATGACGAGAAAGAGTGTTAGTCCGTTCCCCAGAATTGGTAGTTTTGATAAAAATGTGTTAGATAATGTCCAGGATCACATCAGTATGGTGCGATCCCGAGAGAAAAAGATGAAATATTTTGAATGTTTAAAAATATGGCAGCATGAAGGGGATGCTTGGCTTAAAAATGTGCAAACGACGCAAACTAGCGTTGCGAACGCATTGCCAGAAAATACATCCACGACGCTGAGATGCAATACGGGTGAGCCGCAAATTGGCGTGCACGTGCGGCAAAGTAGCGTCGTGGAGAGTATTGTCAGCAGTTCACGCTCACCTCCCCCACCTTATGTGGATGGAGGTGCAAGTACGGTTACCAAAAATACCAATAAAAATGTAACAAGCAACTTGTACCCTCTCTTAAGCAACCATAAAGAAAGTGTTTATGATATGGATGATGAGCCTATTGTAATGTCTGCCATTTCCCATGCTGTGCAAATGATAGATGCTGCATCACCACAATCACGGGTGGCGCCGCCATCTCCATCGGTAACAGCAAGGGAAGTGTTAACACACTCTGCACCCATAGAGGAAGTTGTTAATACCATACGTAGCAGCAGCAGATTAAACCCCCAGCCAGGTAACCAGGTCAGAGGTAGCAACGCTGCCGGTCTGCATCCCATTCGGACAATAACTGTTCCGAATGGAAATGCAGATGCAAACGGTGTAGTGCCCACGAGGGAAGTAGTAATGCATTGTCCATGGACAAGAGCAGAACTGAATTCCATCATAAATGATTTCCCCAATCCCAAAAAGGAACTAGCCAAATGTCAAAGATTTTTGAGAAATTTGGGTAGTTCTCATGAGCCCACTAATAAAGATTGGCGTGTAGTGTTAAGGGCCTGCCTGCCACACAATACCGATGTGAAAAAATTTATCACGGACTGTGTATTGGATGGAGACGTTCCCTTAACAGACCAAGTAAACCAAGGTAACATTTCCCGCATTGTGACTCAATTGGGTGTATATTTTCCAGTAGTAGTTAACTGGAACAAAATCTTCACAATTAAGCAAAAGGAGAGTGAAACTGCAGAAGACTATTGCGACCGGGCTCTGCAGGCTATCACCCAGTACACTGGGATAGAAGATATTAAAGATAGCACTCACCACAGGGGAATGATAGTCACGGTACTCATGGACGGTCTGAAAGACGATTTAAAGATTCGGGTTCAGACCTCACAACCTGGCTGGAGGGGACTTACAATAGATAACCTCATAGAGTCTGCCATAGAACATGATAAAAACATCTCCAAAAAGAGAGAGACCCAGAGCGAAAAACTAATGGCTGTCAGTATACAAGCTCTGGAAGGAATGACAATAACATCACAGCCAACCGACACACCTGCACCCACACACACACCTGCACCTGAACAATTACACGTCCTCACCAATCCCACACCACAGCAAACACATTCTTACCCCACATATCATACACAACCACAGGTCCCATACTCATATCCCCCGCAATATCCTTACCCATACCCACCACCTTTCCCTCTTGCTCAAATCCCACAACAATCTTTTCATCCACCCCGTTCAAAATTATGTTTTAACTGTCACCAAGTGGGACACGTAAGTAAGTACTGCAAAGCGAAGAACACCACACAGGAACACGAGTTTCCCATGAGTTCATAGGTAACCCCAGTATCTTCTCCCAGGCCTTATATGACTGTTTATAATTTTTTTTCAACCTATCAATGGATCTGTTCTAATTTAAAATGTGGATGATTTATTGTTGTATTTTGGGTCATGTTTAAATGATATTAAACTGTTGTGCTTTATCTCCCACTCATAGGACACAAGGTTGCTAAGGATAAATGGCAGCCATGCCAGGCTGAGGTCGACTACTCGGAAAACTATCCAACCCAGCGGCACAGGCATTATTTAGAGCAGTAGCTATTAATAACAAGATTTAATTGCAAGAACCTGTATGCAGATACTATATCCCCAGAATTATTAAAAGTGATAGGGGGACTTATTTTACAGGTGACGTTTTCAAGAACATGCGTAAGATGATGGGTAACAACACTAAGATTATCCCAGACTGTCTTTTCCTTTATTTGCCCCCCCTTTGAGATACTGTCCAAACAGGCAGCCTCATGTGAAAAATTGATAATGAGGTTACTGTGCAGGGTCTCACGAAGATGAATGAGAATAACCGAAATTGGAAGTGTTATTAACTAACATGTCTAATGCAACCTGTCATGATGTCAAATCTGGAAGAATTTGTTATGATCCAAATTTTTTTTTAGCTCAGGTTGTTTGACTGATCGGTGGAAAGGTCCGTATCTGACGATACAGCATCCTCAAAGGGTGGCCAGGGAAGATACGTGGGTCCATTCCGCTCACTATAGGGAGGTTAACCAACCGGTGGAGATACAAGGCAGAGACAAGGCCGATAACGTGGACCTGTCGATTGCGAGCTTGTGCCGGAATGATTAAAAAGGTGACGGTGAGATATCTGAGCTAAAGAAATGTGTAGATCAGTGCTTCAAGCAATGGAGTGGTCTGCTGTGGTCATCCTAGTTTTTTTTTTCCAAAGTTTTATTTTTTTGTCATGATGATCTGTTTGGGGATGCTCGGTGTCCATGATGGGGGACCGATAAAGGAGATGTGAGCTGATGGCGGAGCTGATGGAGTGGAGTCAGGAGAAGGAGTGCTATACCAAATCAGGGGAGTGCCGGTCCAATTTCAGTACAGTAAATTGTTGTGAAAATGTGAATAACAATAATAAGGAAGAACTGTAATTCAATCCTGAGTTATGACGTAGTGTATAACAATGTAGCCTGAGTTTGAGTGGTCGTGCATGGATATAACGTTTATGTTGTTTTAAGTCATCTTAGGTAATGCAGTCCCAACCCCTTCCAAGGCTCTCCTTATAGGATAGGTGCATCCCCACATCTTTCCCATGATCCCTTAAGGATCCGCGGTGTGCGTATAAGGGCAGTTTTATGTCCCTCCCGGAGACGCATTATCTGAATGGTTCAAATGACCATACTGTGTCATACCATAATAACATTGAACGGTATATTCTCATGCATGGCTAAACAGATTCAAATTAGGTTGTGATAGCATGTTGTTTGCTATCAAAGGGTGGACTGTCGAAGCTGAATAATTGAGTGAGACAAGTTCAGTTTAAAATTTAATCGCAGCGACGCCATCTTGCGAATGGCCGCAAGACTCCATGTTGGAAATGAGATCGCAAGACACCATTTTGTGTGGTCAGCATTAATTCAAGTTATAACCCAGGAGCTAAGAACAGATGGCAATGTTTTTGTTTTTCTACCAAGGGCAACGGGAAAAAACAGCTGTCTGAGTAGAAGTAAATAAGAAGAGACAATGGGTATTTTTACATACAAATTGGGAATCCCTGGATGCAGATAAAGCATAGTTGTGGCAATTGTAATATAATATCTACACAATTGGATTTGCCTGAATCCTAGATGGCTCCAAATCCCACAATTTGAGGTGATAATACATTTGCACTTCACACAAGAGTCTGTGAGAACAAAAGAGGTTTTGTTTTCCTTTGAACACAGCAGGTGGGGGCCTGCTGACAGAGGGCATGTAGAATTACAACCCTCAGCCATCCACACTGCTGGATGTTCACTTCGTGTATGAGAGATTATGCACTTAAATCTCACCCATTAATAACTAGCGTCCTTATATCAAACCCCGAATACCCACACACTACATATTCGCACATAAGGTTCCATAAGCATCAAAATGTATGATTCAAGTTGGTTAAGTTAGTTTAAATGCTAAGAAATAGAGGTTTTTGATATCTAAGGTATTATACATGATAAGCAAGGTATGTTTGGTCTCGTTCTGATGCGTACGCTTTTTACAGAATCCCGGTGTTATCGGTGGAGAGATCGCATCATGCAAACTCAAGTTACGGATCGCAGAACTTATAAGCAACAAAATGTTTTAGTTGATGGAATGTTACAGGAGGCGTTACCAGAAAGACCCTGGCTGTTAGAGGCAGGGAAAGTCTATTTGAAACAACCTGTTAAATGTGTTGTTACATATGCTCCTCCTCTGGGAACCAATGAGATCAGCAGGAAGTTTCCCCTTTGTCCTGTTTCAGTCTGGGGGGGAAT
This sequence comes from Taudactylus pleione, assembly GCA_031769625.1. Taxonomy (NCBI): domain Eukaryota; kingdom Metazoa; phylum Chordata; class Amphibia; order Anura; family Myobatrachidae; genus Taudactylus; species Taudactylus pleione. Next base: position 12,793,996 of record JAUIMM010000177.1, on the reverse strand, counting down.
AAATACATGTGTCCAAACACTGGTTTGCCAGTTCATGCTGAATTTTGGGTGAACTGAGGATATCTAGTCAGAAGTCTATCTCTGGGTCCGGAGGCGCAGCGTATGTATAACCGTACTTGGTCTGTATTATTTCCTTTTTACGCCTAAATTATGTATGTATAGATTGCGTGTAACTGACTGTACTTTTACCTGAATAATACTTGTGCGTTGGAAACACAGATTCCACTCCTGTCTTTATTTGCGGTTAAACTGCGTACGCAATTAGCGTTCTGTTTAGAGGTTTTAGGCAGGGTTTTGTCTTAGAGGTTCTAGGCAGGTGAATCTTAGAGGTTTATAGGCAGGTTTTGTCTTAGAGGTTCTAGGCAGGTGAATCTTAGAGGTTTATAGGCAGGAATGTATTAAAAGGTTTATTTACAAATTCTACACCTCACACACCGTTAGTCACTAAGCCAGGGACCCCTGTCTTACTGCCGCACAGCCGCGTGCTCCCGCCCTGAAGATAACCCGGGCACCGATCTACCATCCATATACCCCGCTACACGGACTACCGTAGGGCACATAACGGGATGCCGTTATCAGCCCTCACCCCAAAGACACTTGTTCACAGTACATTGGTACTTGCCCACACCAGAATGTTACAGTACAGCAGTGCACATACTGCACGATTTGTTCACCAGTATTGTGCCCAATCCCTCTGAGGACCATTGTATTTTCATTAATTTATTTCATTTACTTTATTTTATTATATTTATTTTATTTGACTTTAGTCCACTTACCGATGTATTAAGATTGACCTCATTAAATTGACGTTTTGAACATACATTAGTGCAATATTCTTTTTCCATCAAGCACCAATTGACTAATACTTTACTTACACACTGCTAAGGGTTGTGCGCTGTTACCCTTTAATGCATTATTGTATCTATAGAGAGTTATACAATCTCTCATACAAGTGGCACACCCATTGCAGACACCCCCCCCCTCCGGTGCGCAATCTACAGAATACCTGTATTAATGTATAGGTATAATGATGCGGGACAGGTATGTGGAGGTGTAAATGATGTGGGCAGGTATGTGGGGTGTAAATGATGTGGGACAGATATGTGGGGGTGTAAATGATATGGGACAGGTATGTGGAGGTGTAAATGATGTGGGACAGGTATGTGGGGGTGTAATGATGTGGGACAGGTATGTGGAGGTGTAAATGATGTAGGACAGATATGTGGGGTGTAAATGATGTGGGACAGGTATGTGGGGGTGTAATGATATGGGACAGGTATGTGGAGGTGTAAATGATGTGGGGCAGGTATATGGAGGTGTAAATGATGTAGGACAGGTATGAGGAGGTGTAAATGATGTGGGACAGGTATGTGGGGGTGTAATGATATGGGACAGGTATGTGGAGGTGTAAATGATGTAGGACAGATATGTGGGGGTGTAAATGATGTAGGACAGGTATGTGGAGGTGTAAATGATATGGGACAGGTATGTGGAGGTGTAAATGATGTGGGACAGGTATGTGGAGGTGTAAATGATGTAGGACAGGTATGGTAAGGTGTAATGATGTGGGACAGGCATGTGGAGGTTTAATGATGCAGTACAGATATGCGTAGGTGTAATGATATGGGACAGGTATGTGGAGGAGTAATGATTTGGGACAGATATGTGTAGGTGTAAATGATGTGGGACAGATATGTGGGGGAGTAAATGATGTGGGACAGATATGTGGGGGAGTAAATGATGTGGGACAGATATGTATAGAAAAACGCTATTTACCAGCTATTGAGCCCGTTTAAAAACACCAAATACCTTCAGCAAGCCAAATCGGGGGGTACCATAAGTAACCCCCATGTCAGAGCATCTTTTGGGGGTGTCAGGCTAATTTCCCCAAATCTGACAGTACTTTTCGCCTGTTCAAGTTTCGCCAGGTCCCGTTTTCGCGTACTTCCATATTGAATTCTGGGTAAAGCGGCCACTTTTCCGCCTACAAAAGACGCAATGTAGGCGAAAAGTTTGGGAGGCAGAAAAGTATCGCGGATCCGCTCTAATTGAATACGGCTCCAAATTTCGCTTTTCTCGGGTGCACACATTCTTGCAATTTTTGCAAGTTTCATGAAACAAACTCGCTCCTAATTGACTTGACCCCTAATAGTCAAACATTACCTGCATAGGACTGCACCACATATACTAATCTAAGCAAAGTGCACCCTAACCAAAACGATATCTACAACCAGGGCACTTTCACCTCGAGGACATGTATCAGCTGCAGGTTGAATAGCTATGCCATAGACCAGAGGTTCCCAAACACCGCCATTACTGTCCATGTTTTAAAGATAACCATGCTTGAGCACAAGTGACTTAGGGCCTGATTCAGACCCACTCGCAAGCGGCTGTCCGCTCGCAAGTGGGTCGATGGCCTGCACTGAGCATGCGCACGACGGAGGGAGCTCCGTCGTGCGCATGCGCCAGACGCGACGAGCGAAGGACTTTCCTTCGCTCGTTGTGTCTGATCAAAGGGGGCGTGCTGTCGATGTTGATTGACAGCACGCCCCCTTTGGTGGGCGTACCTCCCTGACGGGGGCGTTCCCAAGGGAACGCCTACCGTCAGAAGCCGGCCCACTGACATCACTAGTGATGTCAGTGGGAGTGATTTTGGCTCTGATAGAGCCAAAATCACTCCGGGCCTTGCGGTTGAAAACCTCAACCGCAGGCTCCGGCACGCAGTGGTGATGTATGATGGTCGTGACCATCGTGACCATCAAACTGCACGCTCGTATAGGCTGTGGGTGGTGACCCACAGCTATACGAGCGTCCAGGAGGACGCTCCATAATTATGAAGGGCGGCCCTCATTCAGAGCGTGCGCTCTGCTCAGAGCGTACGGCTCTGAATGAGGGCCTTAATTAGTACATCGGTCAATTTGATTTAACCATCTGGACTCGAGCATGGATATCCTTAAAACCTGGACGGTAATGGCAGAGTTTGGAAACCTCTGCCATAAACTATACTTCTGTGACAGGCTTAAGTTTACCATACAGTAATAGGTAAAAACATGATCTATCACAAATAAATTCAGCTTGTGACTGGCTGGCTCTAAAAGAAAAATTATTACTGTAACTGTGTTATTCACTGTCTAGCACACTCGTTGAAGTATATTCCTTTAATAAACTTTACTGCAAAACATTGAGAAGTTGCAGTAGAATGAATCACACAATCATTTGAAATCTTCAATCATATTGTTCACATATACACAATTCCTGATTTAACATAAAATGTTTATTAATAATAAAATTATAGCAATAAATAAAGTGTTATGACATCATTAACATTACAGAACTGCATAAAATTATATTAAGTCGCTTAACAAAATATACTACTAGTGGCGTAAAATATGTACAACACAAGGTGGGAAGATGTTGGTTTAAATTGGCAGAGCCAGAAACAGTGTACCAATGTGTGTTTGTACATGTGTATAGGTGTGTGCACAACGTGCGTGTGTATAGATATATGTATGTACTATTGTGTTCAGAAAGGAAAACAATATAATAAATAGAAACATGAAGTATATACAATATCATGAAAGTATGAACCAGTAGATATACATGTAAACAAACATTTCACTTCATCCAAGCCTACAACTCTCACAGTGTTAGTGTGTGGGCCTATATATACCTATAGATACACACACGCTTACATATATACATTCACACATGTTCTGTTTAAATTCACACACGCACATTCTATATATAAAGATAAGGAAATATATCCTTGTAATATGAAATAATAATGCTATATGATGCATGCTGAGGTGTTCTGTTGAATGAGACATTCAATGCTTTGTTTGCATGGGCTCCTACTTTTGGATTCTGCAAAGTGTTATGTCTATAGCATTCTGAATGCTGGAGACCAAATGTGTACTGACAACTATTCTACATCAGAGCAGTCCAAGCCTCCTCCTTGGGATGATCCGGGTATCATTGTGTAAACACATGCTTGCTGGCCTAATCCTATTAAAACATGTAATTCAGTGAAGGCTTTGGAAGGTCCATGGAAATCGAGGCCAAATGACAGCTTTTAAGTGCTGCATTTGATACATGCAAGACCATGCATGATGGTCCACTGAAGCAATAATGTCAGAGGCTATAATTAATTATAATATTATACAATTCAATATAATATATACATGTGTGGTTAACATTAAATTAATAAATGTAATCGTAATAGGAAAATACAGTCTCTTGTACAGTATTTAAGCAAAATTTTGTGGTTCTAAATTCTGCTAAAAAGATACATACTGTAAAAGTGTCATTTTTACCTGGCGTTAGTTAAAATAGCTTTAAAGAACACAATATTATTCATGTATAAGCATGGAGAAAATGTTTCTTTACCTCAAAACAGGTTTGTAAATGAATTATGAATGTAATATAGCTTATAAACATTCAAAGTACTCCTAGTAGTAACTCTCTTTTTTTTTTTATATAGGTTTATATTTTTAATTATCAGAGCAACTACACCAGTATAGCGGTTTGGTTTCATGTTTAATTTGCGCATAGTATAACATCTAATGTCAGAATTTTTGTAGATGAAATGATCTGCAGGGGGTTTAAATTATGCATGTCAGAGAGATCGGCTCCGTCCTCTCCATAGGAACCTAGGATAAAGCTGCTGAATCTGAGAATGCATTGTAGGTATAGCATTGCCCTCTGCTGCGGTAAATGCCTTGGAATGTCCATAGAAAGGGATATGGTAGACTTCTCAATGGAAGGACAATGGAGAAAGCTGCTGGAGATACAATTTCACCTCCGGATATCAGATAAACCAAACGGTTTATCAGAGCTCTCTGTGGCGCTGAAGGCTATTTTGTTGTTTAAGCCTGACTTCCCACGAGTGTTAGGCTGTACTTTGTTATTTTTATCATTTTTGGTGGATTTGACACCTTCTCTTTCCAGGTCAGACTGAGATGGAGAATCGCTGTGGTTACGGAAGGACTTGCTTGAATCTCCTTTCACAGAATCCCCCTGTTTTTTGCCAGGGATGGCACTAGACCCAACAGCACTATCTCCTTGCATTGCAGACGTGCAAAAGCTAAGGATGTAACACAGGCTTCCCCAATTCTGTGCACACTGCGCTTGCACACTTCGGGTAATCGCTTCCTTCACCTCTTGCCCGCAGGTCAGCAGATTGTTCACCAGGTCAACATACGGCCTGAAGGAAAAATATATTCAATTACATTACTCTTGTTTGCATTATGAAAAATAACTGGTTCCTATACATATAGGTGCAAATACATGATGACGGTGATGACCTGATATAAACCAATGGGTTGGGTACGGAATCCCAACAGATTTCTGTAACGCTTACTCTAACTCTCCGGTCTCGCAGCCTAAACCTAAGTCTCCCCCTGACCCTAATACTTACCTCCGCAATCTGTCTGGATTCTGACAGTCGGTATGCCGCTGTCGGTATTGTGACGGTTAGCATCCTGACTGTCAGGATGCCGACTATAGGCCTGATTCAGAGCCGGACGCTATTTGCAGGCGCTCGTTCTGAAAAAGGGGCTACCTATTTAAATTGAGCGCTCGCTCTTTGCGGTCTGTTGACGCCTCTATCTCTGAGCGAACGAAACATGCACTCGCTATTTTGAAAAAAACGCCCCTTGGCCGCTCGCATCATACGTCATCTCCGCTATTTATTAGATTAATCGAGTACATCGAAAGGCGTCTGAACTGCTCGCAGTGCTTGTGGTAGCATTTTCCTACCGCAATCATGCGACAGTTCAGGCTAAAAGACAACCAAGTGACGTGGTAGATGACACTGCTTTGTTAATTATGCACACCCTTAAAACGCCCGTTTTGACCGTTTGGCACGCCTGCGTTCGGATCTCCACTCCCCGTTTTCAAGCACCTTCCCCTGTTACCACCCACAAACACCTCATCCTGTCACTCAAATTAGCAGGCACTCGCTATTTTGCAAGCACACGATTTCCGACCGCACTGACTGGTTGGCGCATGCGCATTACAACCCATACACATGCGCAGATGTGTGAACATCGCTCGGAGCGAACGAGCGGCCGCTTACGAGCGGCTCTGAATCAGGCCCTATGTCCCCTGCCAATGACACAGCTCGGGTAGAAGTACAATTTTCTTGCATGTGCTTTTAACCTTTGCTAGCAACCATTAGCTCCTAAAACTCAGGAAAAGAAAATGTGTGAGGGCTGACATTCAATTCACATTTGGTTTTAATTCACGAATGGGGACATGAGTGAACCCCTGTCTGGTTTTCCTTTCAAAAAGCTGGGCACATATTGATTTCCAAATTCTGTTTATTAGTTACAACATTCTACAAATGTAGTAGTCTGAAATATAACTATCAGAACACAAATAAAATACTAGAGATGCAGATAATGGAACCTTATCGATAAGCTATTGCGTTTGCTAAGCTCTATAATCATAAAACCAGTGAACTAAAAATGTATTCATGATTTAGCACCGAATGAAGTCTCCTGCAGACGGCTTGCTGCCGGCCACTTACCGAGTGATCTTATGGGTTGCAATGGGCTAAAGCACAGTTTAGCACAGTAACCCATGTTATTAGGAAAATATATGTATGTTCTCATAAATATTTTTTTTAAAAGTTATGTGCGCCTACATCTGCTATATCGTTTATTTTTTACTTTGAAACAAAAATACACTTCTAACTATTTAAAATGTAATTGAAATTGATAAATAAAAATAATAAATTGACATATCTGCATGTGATGGCTATGGATTCATATTCCAAAAAGTTTTCGACAATAAGTTAAAAAAAAAAAAAAAAAATGTAATCCCACCCTTTGCACTGTGGCCTTCATCACTTACTCATGTAACAGGAGGTCTTTGAAGTGAATCATCTCCACAATCACTTGGACGTTTTCCTTGGCAGCGGAGCAAAGGTCATGCTTGGCGTAACAATCCTTCTGGAGCTGGTACACCATCTCTTTAATGGCAGGACACTTACGACTGATGCAACTGAATTTGTGTCTCAGTCCATGAGCCTTGCATTTCAGAGCATCCTTGATAAACGATTTCCCCTGGAATGCAAATGAAAAGAAACCGATATTCCAAAAGGTCTTATTTTTTAATATAATTTTGTCACTTAACATATCTTAGGGGCTGATGCGGAGTTGGCCGTATATTCATACAAAAATTAATCTTGAAAAGTAAAAGAAGTTTATTTACACTCATATTTTGAGATGTGAGCTTTAAAAGATGTGTCCATCTCTGCATCAGTATCATATTCATCAGGTTTATGTCAGGCACGGTTACACACAGCCAGGCCAAAAGCAAGAAAGGTTTCTTAAAGTGATAGCGAAATATGCATTTGTTATTTCTAGTTTGACTTTAATAAACAACCCTCTAGAGTACAACAGATATAGCACATATCAACTTCAGAAGCAGCCAGCTAGTTCTGGAGACCATCATCATAGTGTAACTATGCCAAGCAGTGGGTAAGGCTGCTGACAGGCGAATCTGCATCTCCATGCGGGGAGGAACCCTTGTGCCAATACATACCCTTAATGCACCAGCTTACAGATGTGTCCTTATACATGTTTGCTGCAGTTGCGATAAAAAATCCCTCTCTGCGCCAGGTCCCGTGAGACTCTGCTAGCGTGGGGCATCTTTTTTGTGCCTTTTTTTACGAAAATGCATCTAAGTCGCAATGCGATGTGACTAGGACGCACCAGCAGACTGTGCTGATTAATTTGATATGGGACACTTGTTCAGTATATCTGAGTGCGACTGAGTCTCTGGGGTTACTAAAGTGAGAGTTTTTAGAAGTGAGTTTTAGAAGAGATGTTGCCCATAGCGACCAATCAGATTCTAGCTATTATCTTCTAGAAGGTGCTAGTCAGTGGCGTAAATTCATCCCAAACGCCGGGCCCCCCCCTTAATAAAAAGGAAAAATAAATCTGGTGCATATCTATCTATCTAATATATATATCGAACTATCTCATATCTATCTATCTCAGAGTTTATAGTTATGGTAGCTTCTCAGGTGCTGGGAAGAGGTGCCATGTATTGGGCGGCTCTGACGGTACACTCCGGGTACATATTTACAGTTCTAATTGGGATGAATATATTGTGGGCAATGGAGGAGGTGCCCCATTAGTGCTGGCGCCTGGCGGCAGACGCCTCCATTGTCTCCCAAAGTTCTGCCCCTGGTGCTAGTTAAATGTTAAGTACTGTAGAATCTGATTGGTTGCTATGGGCAACATCTTTTCTAAAACTCACTTCTAAAAACTCTCACTTTAGTAAATTTACCCCTCTGAATCTGAATATGAAGTGCTACAATGTAGCAGCTGCATTCCAAGTTCCGTCTTGGTTTATATACAGACTCAGGCGCACACAGATATACAAGTGTAACATGTCAAATTGATCAGCACAGTCTGCTGGTGCTTCCTAGGTGCATTGCATTGCGATAAAAGACGCCCAATGCTAGCAAAGTTGACAACTTCTCCACTGGTCCACTTCTTCACTCTGTAGCAGGCTTGGGACCATATTGAATTAGACGCAAAAAGCTGTTTTCCGCGGAAAAGTATCGCGGGTGAAGTAATTTCAACAGGCAGAAAAGTATTGCTGTATTCAATTCCAAATAGTTTTCGCGTACGCGAAAACGCAATGCAATGTAATAGGCAAAAAAGATTCGCCTATGAATAGGTGAAAAAAAGTGCAGAATTGCGGTTTTGGGGTGCAAACGTCGGGAAACCACTCAGCACCCTTAGGACAGCCCCCCAAAGTATAAATGCGTAAAAAAAATCCTAAAAAAAATGAAGAGCACCCCAAAAATGACTTAGAAGAAGGCGTAAAAGTCCAAAGTTGGGGTGCAAACTTAAAAACTAGCGTAATAAGCTTTTGGAGGGTCTGCAAGTATGGGGGAGCTGTTTTTATGATTAGAGGTGCTTGCTGAATGTGCGTTTTTTAAAACGCCACTTTTGCGTCTTTTAAATATGCTAGCACCCATTTTCATGTACCCCAAATTTGTTGGGACTAGTTATCTTCTAAAAATAACCTGCTAAATGCTATTCTTCACCACTTGTGCAAAGACGCTAATTAGCAGCTATTGAGAGCATTTAAGTATCCCAAAAAGCTTCAGTATGACTATTCGGGGGCATCTACATTGACCCTCAATGTTAGTGCATCTTTTGGGGGGTGTCAGGCTGATTTCCCCAAATCTGACAGCACTTTTCGCCTGTTTGCATTTCGGCGGGTCCCATTTTCGCGTCCTTTGGAATTCAGTAGGGCGAATAGCGGGGCCAATACCGCGTCCAAAACACGTGATGTAGGCGGACACTAGATTCTGCCGTAGGTTGCGAAATTATTGCGGCTAATTGAATACGGCCCTTGACTGTGGATGCAGAAAGAGCATTCAGGTAACCAGCAGGACTCAAAAATGACTTTAATGATTGCAGCTTCAACTTTCCTATTAATGACTCCAATGCATGTTGAATCTATGCCAGCACCCTTAGGTTGGCTCACTTTACCCCATATGGGGTGAAAACTAATGTGGGGTGCACTACTAATAGGAAAAGACATATAAGCCCGAAGGGAGAGATATACTAAGCCTGGGAGAGATATAAAGTACCAACTAATTAGCTCCTATCTGTCACTTTACAGGCTGTTTAAAAAAGGACAGTAGGAGCTAATTGGTTGGTACTTTGAGCCATATTCAATTAGAGGCGAAGTTTCGCCTGTGCGACTGTTCGCTTCATTCGCCTGTTTCAGATGCGAATTTATTCCGTGCTCGTCCCCGCTTTTCGCCTAATTCAATTGCAAAACAGGCGAAAACTAAAATAGGCCAATGCAGAACAGGCGAAAAGTACTGAAAGAATTGGGGAAATCAGTCTGTACCCCAGAAAAAGATGCACTAACATAGGAAATCAATATAGATGTGTACTAATAGCCATAATAAGACTATTTTGGGTACTTAAGTTGTGTAAATTGCTTGCTATTAGCGTCTTTGTAAAAGTGGTGAAGAATGGCATAAAGCTGTATTTTTTGGTGAAAATAAATATTCCTGTCAAATTTGGGGTGCTACCATGTTTTTATGGGCTCTATTTATCAACATTGTTTTTACTAAAATAATGTGAAAAAGGGTGTTTTCACACCCTTTTCACATTATTTTAGTATCACCTATAGTTATTACAGGGCAATTGGAGTAGAATTCGTAAAATTCTACTCCAACCCTTAAGTATCACTTATTTTTAGTAAAGCAGATCACATTTCCTATAATTGTAATGGGAAATATGATCCGACCAAAGTTACTAAAAATAAATTGTCAAAAAATACCGGGGAAAGCCCTGTGATAATAATAACGCCACCTGGAGGTGGCGTTATCCAGGGTCTCCCCCGGTTACCGGACTCCTGCTCTGCTCTAACGGGGAGAGCAGAGCCGGGAGTCGGTCCCTGTAATCAGCTGTGTGGTCTAAACAGACCGCAAGCTGATTACTGTAAAAAAAAGTAAAAAAAAAAAGTTAAAAAAAATTTACTTACCTGACTCCAGGGACTGGTGATCGGGCTTCCGGCGATGTCTCCCCTTCGGTGAGCTGGTCTCCCACAGTGCACTGCGGCCCGGGCATCAGGTGATCGGGCCCCAGTGCAGTATGGGAGATCACCTGACCGGAGGAATGGAGATCATCCCCGGAGGCCCGAAGCATGCAGGTAAGTGTAAGTAAGGGAGAGGGGGGTCGCGTGGGGTCCGCGTTCGCAGGGGGGCGGGGCTTAACGCCAGGGGTGGGGCTTAGCGCCGAAGGGGGGGTAGCAGCGGTGACTGGTCGGCGCATGCGCGGACACTTAATCACGGTATTTTTTGCGAAAATACCCTGATAAGGCTACGAAGGGGATTTGCAGGGACAGAGCTTTATTGCAAGCTCTGTCCCTGCAAGGGATTTGTAGTAAATCCCTGTGATATTGTCTGAATTCGCAAAGCGAATTCACTCGGTAATATCACACTACAATCTGCATTACCAATGCGGATTGTAGTAAATAGAGCCCTGTGTCTCTAAAGTGAACTGTTGTGGGCTGTTCCAAGGGGTCTAAGTTGTTTCCCCACGTTTGCACCCCAAAATAAAGATTTTGCATTTCTTTTCACCAGCTATTGATTGGAGAATCATTTTTGGAGAATTGTTTCCACTTAGGCGAAATTGTCCTGGAATTGAATTTGGCGAATTTTTTTTTTAGGCAAATTTTTCACAACAAAACAGGCGAATATGGCTTTTCGCCTCTAATTGAATTCCCCTCTTTATCTCTCTCCAAGTCTTAGTACATCTACCGCTAAATAGCATGCAGCTTACTACTTTCTGCTTGGATAGTATATAGTGCTGTGTTATTAGTATGTACAGATGTGTCCTGCTACATCTTTGCTGTGTATGCGGCAAATTACACAGCGCAAGGCGCGAGGTATGTGCCCGTTAGCGGATAAGGGCACTGCGTTCGCACCCACGACTCCATAGGATTGCATGGTGCGATTGCAATCCGCGTTATAGTGCAGCGAACGCTGATGCGGGTAATCTCATGGCGTTATGCGTGCGCATGTTTGTAGCGCGATCGGCAAGGATGTAAGAGGACACATCTGTATATTGATTATTCAAGTGCATTAGATTAGGATCTGAGCACTTTCTTGTAATCAATCTTCAGTTTCTGCTAATTTGTGTACCCCCAGTTTTGAAGTAGGTGGGAATAGAACTGTCCTGTTAGGTAATTATATTTGGGATGGCACGTTAGACTGACAAAGGCAGTTTCATTATGTGAGTTTTCACCATACTTGCCAACTCTCCCTCATTGTCAGGGAGACTCCCTGAAATAGTAGCAATCTCCCTGTCTCCCTGAAGAGTCTCGCCATCTCCCTCATTTCATCCTTACCCCCATTATGAAGCTGATATATTAAAAAACAGAGATATATACATTCAAATGGGATCATTAGTGTAATTTCCTTGCATTGGTTATTATAAGGCACAATGATCCCTATGAATTTCTGAAAAGTATTAGTGTGTTTTCATCAACAAACAGATCGTACTAACTGCTTTTGGGCTGGTTTACATTTGGATGTAAGTCAGTTTTAGGACACGCCTCTCAGATTTATCAGTACACGCCCACTGTAACACGCACCCATAGGTGCTGCTTTCACAATCTCCCTGAAATGCTTTTTGAAAAGTAGGCAAGTATGGTTTTCACACTCCTGTCAAACTGAACTGTGATGCCTGTGTGTCAAACACACCTCTAAAGAAAACTATATGTACATAGTTACATTAATATTTTCTGTGCAGGGTCTTCTAAGTAAGTTTCGACTTTCCACTTGCAGGTTATTTTTATTTATTATTAAATCTTTGATAGGAGAGAGATGGAAAAGCCTAGGCTGGTTCCAGATAATCTATAATCCTGTATCAGCTATACTGATCAGCAGATCTTCTCTCTTACTCTTCAGCTTTATTTAGTCGCAATGTTTATGTTAACCAGCCAAAGAACCCACACTTAGACCCATCACCCTGCATCACCCAAACCTTGAGCAGCAGGATCCACGTTCAACTCAGCACCACATGTTGATGGGCAAATTAGCAAAAACTGTCTATTTAGCTTGGGCCAAGCAGCAAGATAGCTTTCACTTCCACTGTGGCCTGTCTGTATGCTTGTAAGATGGTCTCACACACAAAGGCCGACCCGAGTTGTCATCTTCTAATCACATTCATTTCTATAGGATCAGTATCTGGCATGGTGGTCATTTGGGCTCCACACATGCTGCAGTATCAGGCAAACTGTAAGATAATGACAGGCACCATGACAAAGTAAGTTGTGTGTGTGGCAATACCTCAGAGACCAGTGTTCTCCCCAAGCTGTTTGCTGCAGGTGCAACGCCCGGCAAGAAACATCTACCGCCCGGCACTTCCTCTTGCTTCAATGCGCCACATCCTACAACTTACTACCCAGCACTCGCCCCCGCCTTAAAGCGCCATGTCCCCTGTTGCCTGGTCATCCTCAACCTGTCCTTGTTGCCATGGACACGGATGCCGGATGTGACACCGAGCTGCGCTGACGTCACGTGTTCCTCCCATCTGAGGCTCCGTGTCCGCCGGCAATAAGGACACGTCACGTTAGTGAGGGTTCCAGGCGACGGAACACAGCGCATGGAGGCGGTTTGTGCAGCTCGGGCCCATCACAGTGCAAGGGTGGTGTCAGGCTGGAGGGCAGAGATCCCTCCCCCTGTATAAAAGCACGGACAGTATCTGGGAGCTGTAAAAAAAAAATAATTCTGTGGTGCCAGCAAGTGGGGCCAGTATCTGTGGAGCCTGCAATTGAGGACATTGTATCTGGGAGCTGTATAAAAAAATGTATTATGTGGTGCCAGCACTAAGTAACGTGATGCTGATTTCACTAAAGGAAACAGATCCTACAGACTTTGCTTATGAAAAATCTGCAAACGACTGGGCTTCTAAGAAGAAGAGGAATATTCATATATAAACTGTTATCTCAAGTTTAAAACATTATAAGGTCATTATTTAAAACATTTTATTATTGCGAAGGCCCCCACCGGCTGGAAAAAATTGCCGGGGGGGACACTGGAGACTGTGACCAGCAATAGGGAAATGTAATAAGCCTTGGAGAGTGATAAAGTACCAACCAATCAGCTCCTGTCATTTTTCAAACACAGCCGGTAAACTGACAGGAGCTGGTTGGATTGTACTTTATCACTCTCCAAGGCTTAGTGCATGTACCACATAATAGAGTGTATGCCAGCCAAGTAGTCATAGAGTGTGGGTAAGGTAAATCATAGAGTATACAACCAACAATAGAGTGTGTGACAGGCAATATTGCAAACTGTAGAACTGATTCTGAGTTGCATGCAACATCATAAGTTGTCACATCTAGTGCTTTCTCGCTTACTGTGCATGCATCCCGGGCAGCAGAGTCATCTTCGGGAACATACACACAATTCAGATCTCTGAATGCTAAATGGCTATTTCTGGTGGGTAACAAAGTGAACACACACAAAATAACTGTCTTGTGGGTTTGTCGGGTAGTTAGTAAAAAAATGATGATGGCTGCTTTTACGTATGGGGAGATGCGATCGCACAGATGCATGTGCATGAGTAGGTGTGTATAGGAGGATTAGCGTTCCATTTGCACTCAGAATGGAGCCACATCAGGCCCTGAGTGAACCGCAATACAGTTTATGGCAGGCAATATCACAGAATGTATTACCCGAAATAGAGTATGTGGCAGACAATAACACAGTGTGTGTGGCCAGCAATAGTGTAGTGGTCTGTAGTCAGTAGCAGAGTCCAAAAGTTGGATAGGAAGGCAGATCCCAAAGAGGTTTACAGGAATAAAGAATGATAGGCAACCGGTATGGTACTCAACAACGCAGATTAGGAGAAAGGGTTGAGGTAGAGGACAAGTCAGTAACAGTAATTGTGTAGAGAATAACTTAAGTCCGAATGCAGCAGGAAACAGCAGCAACTAAATAACTACTGTAGGCAGGAGCACAGTAGTCTGACAGGAAGAAGGGGACAGTGCTGTCTTATATAGGAAGCCAGGGGTTGGAGCTATGTAGAACATGCTAGAATGTCATGCTACAGTAGCAGCAAGGCTGAGCTGGACAAATGACAATGGCAAGGAGCTGTCCAACAGCTAGAGTAGCTCAGTCAGCAGAGCATCAGCATATTAAAGTAAGAGCCTTCAATTGAATCCTTATAAATTGAGTCTTTGGCCAGCAGTAGATTGTATAGAGTAGAATTGATTGTGTGACAGGACACTATATAAGAGAATGTAACCAGCTTTACAGTCTGTGAGTTACTACAGTGAGAAAGCACTCCAAGAATAGCCATTGGCAGCTCCAGAGGGGAGCCACACCAACTGCCAGTGAGTCCCGGCCAGCGATGTTTGGCAGCGTATGGGGTGGCAGTTTTTGTGGCTCCCTTATCTGAATTTTGGACAGCGCTGCAGCCCCATCTCTGGAGCCACCACTGCTGCCAACAATCTGTTCTCATCCAAAATTTAATTCACAATTCATGATCCACTCAGTGTATAGTGCTGCTTATTTTGCTGGTGCTCTCTATATAAAGTATCATAATAGCAGCTAAATGCCATCCGCGTACATAACTTAACACCCAACCTTCCCTGTGGGCCATGTAAAACTCTGTTTCAGTGAAGTGTTTAAAATAAGGAAAACTGAGTCTACAATCTCAGGTACTGTACCAGGGATTGGACATAGAAAATTGTAAAAAAATCACTTTAATAAAATAGTTTCTTATCTCAAAATTCTTAGTTAGTGGTTTCCAACTTGTTGAGAGATTTACTAATGATTAAAACGACAATCTATGTTTTTTTAATGAACACTACACTACAAATGTATATGATAGTCTATGTAAGGTCTCAGGCAGAATAATACAGGGCTTGTTCCCTGCTCTAGAAAACCTCTGCAAGTGAATCAGTATCAAACAGGGATGACAGGAAGTAGTGTATGTATCCTAAGACCCATTCTGATAAGGGGATTTATTCAGCATCCTGTCGTAGACTATGCGGGCGAACAGAATTCCGGCGCCGGAATGCCGAAAGCAGTCAAAATATCGTCGGCTGCGATCCAACCAGTGACCATAACGATTAGGCACTAGGGGGAGTATTGGGGCAGGCTGCTGGAGGGGATGGTTAGAATTAGGCTGCCGGGGAGGGGGGTTTAGGGGTAGGCTGCTGAAGGGGGAGGTTAGAGTTAGACTGCGGGATAGCTGGGTTATAGTTAGAGCAAGGGTTAGAATACTTGCCTGAATGCATTGGGATATCCACTACTGGGATTCTGACCGCTGGCATTATCAGCGCCAGGATCGCGTACCCAACCCGATAAATATTAGCATCAGAATAATGCCTGGGCAGTTAACATCAGGAAAAAAAAATTAATTATTCGCTTGATGAACTTCTCTGGTGCAATCTGTTTAGGATAATTTTTAAATTACCTGTGCATCAAATCTGCCAGCGTTGTGCAGGAAGGTCATGCAGATTTCATGTAGACCCCGGATCTCACAGGAATTGTTCTCAAAACATTCGAAGACTCCACAGCCCACATCTCCAGCGTTGACTAGACAGTGCTGGATCTCAGCTGTGATCACAGAGAAAGCAGTGTCAAAACGTACCATTATAATGAGTTCAAAGGAAGATAAATATATTATATAAGTAATATGAACACACACATAGAATGTTTACTGGGACTTGATAATATGCATAAAATGTTTCTGGTGCAATCAGCGACTATCATCAGGATCCTCCAGGGGTTTCCCAAGTTCCTGTGTGTAATCAACATACACATGCGCTCATTTTAGTTCTGCATTGGAAATTTTCTGAACTGCACAACTGAAGTTTTTCTATTTCTTCTTAGAAACATAACCAAACATTGTGGTCATCAGCAGTCTGGTATTTAATGTTACCATTTGTGCAACATGTACTTTATTTATTGATATATTTAGATTTGAAGAGTGTTAAAAAAATGAACTAACACTGATGCAGTTAAAACACTTAAAGCAACCAATTTGCATTACATTCTCACACAACCATCCAGTAGGTCAGTGATGGGCAATAGGCATCCCCAAGGTCCACTACTGGCCTTGCCAGCCCTCACCTGTGACCCGCAGCTCTGTGAACCACTCTAATTTATTTTCTGTTTTGTTTTTGTGTAATGGAGAGAAATAGACTGACGTGAACAACTGACTTCCGTGTTACTTGACCTACGCTGCATAATGCAGAACCGCTAATCTGAGATGTATAAGTAGAGAATGCAGTGAATTCCGCACCAGGTTCTCTCCAGCTTTGTAGGTATTTCTAAAAATGTAAGGAGGCGTGTGGGGCATGTAGAAAAGTCTGAGTGGCATGTGGGGTGCATGTAAAGGTGCCCATCCACTAGCAGACCTTAAAACAACTGCACGATTACGAAATTGTAATCGTGCAGGCGTTTGTCAGTCTGAGTGATGAGCCTGCACTGAACGAGCAGTCGTTCAGTGCAGGCACATCAATCATCTGCAAACAGGCTGAACCTGACCAGTGGCGTAACTTCGTCCCAGTTGCCCGGAGGCAAGACAAGTGTTGGTGCCCCTCCCCCCCCAAAAAAAAACTACAAAATGCTACTGGGGAAAAATAGGAGTAGTGGGAAGCACTTCAGGGGGCAGGATAGGAGGAGTAGTGGGAAGCACTGCAGGGGACAGGAGTAGTAGTGAGAAGGGACTCACCGGGAAGAAGTCCTCTATGCAGATCCCGGGTCCCGGCCAGTGGTTCTCTTCCTGGGGAGAAGTGAGTGCAGGGCAGCAGCTGGGAGACTGCACCGACCGCCGGGGACTGGCTGCTGACACCACGTGCCCTGTCTCCCGGGTCCCGGCCACTCTCCACCAAAGTTCAGACTCAGTGCCACTGCCAGCCGCAGGTGCACTGTCGGAGGCTCCTCAGACAGAAGGGGCAGGCACAGGGTGAGGTCGTGGGCGGTCACATGATACGTGACGTCCGCGACCCGCCGAGACCACAGAGTGTAGTGGAGCCGGAGGAACGCAGCGGCTCCTCTGGCTTTCTTTTTACAGTAGAAGTTAACGAAGCCGGCAGTACTATAGGTGTAGGTGCGGTGGAACATCCAGGACCCTGGAGACAATGGAGCCAGATGCCCCCTTCAGTGCTGGAGCCCGGTGGCAACTGACTCCATTGTCTCCGGGAGTTCCGCCACTGAATCTGACGTTATCCTCAGGTTGTCCAGCATGTTTGCCCAATGATAGATGTCTAAACGACCAGCGGGAGCGCGCATCGCTGGTCATTTTAGACAGTTTTGCAAACGATTTGCAAACGTTTTATCGTTCAAACGCTCAACTTAATCGTCTAGTGGATGGGCACCTTAAGAGGGGTTAGTGACATGTGGGAAGGTTTGATCAGCATGTATGAAAGGCTAAGTGGCCTGTAGGGGAGTTCTGTAGTAGATGTAAGAACTGAGGGAGTGTAGGACTTTTAGAACATGATGAGGCACTTTGTGGCAAGTGGGCATGTGAGGTCATTTTGGAGTAAGTGGCATATCTAAGTAGTATGTTGTGAACATTTGGAGTAAGTGAAGGAAATGTGGTTCTTTTTGGGATGACAGATGTAAGGGGTGCTGATGTTGTTTTGATGCTGTTTTCTTTTTAGTCTTTAAATTAAGGGTAATGTGTGGTCTTGTTGTAGATTAGAGGGCTGCACATGCGGTCCTTAAAGTGTATTAATTGCCCATCGTTGTAGTAAATGTTTCTATTTCATAATCAATATATTCACAACAACATCATGATAAGTAAGTGGCACCCAGATGCTTGATGTAGCTGTAACTTCTGTAAAATTAGATTGTTAATGTTGTAACGGTATATGTGTGTATCCAGGTATGTGAGGAAGAGATCCTATATCTGTTACCGGTTAATGACTGTAAATTATTTTTCCTCTTGGATTCTGAAGTCTTGTGATAACAAATTCCTCTGCCCTTGACAGCCCAGAGTAACATGAAACAAATGACACGTCTCACATTCCACTTATACAGTCTCGCTGTCCAACTGCCTCATTTCAATGGCGTGGGACATCGGGTCATGTATTATTAAATATGCTATTCAAGCAGTGTCTGCAGCCTTTAAAAATCTGCCATCTTATTGTGAATATTAGCTAAATGACTTTCATCATAGGATGACCTGTGTCAGAGTATACAACATAAGGATGTGAATCAGTACCCATCGTTCTAGAACAGCGACCAAATGTAATTCTGTGAAATGGAAACTGGAAGCTTTATCTGTCTTCATTAATATTATGGAAACAATGTATGGGCCCTTTTATTAAGCCAAAATCTAGCTTTTTAGGGCTTGACCTCCTATAGCTAACACCATCTTTAGATGGTGCTAACCATTGTTCCCTGTAGGCTACATTTTCCCTAGTGTTTCGCTAGAGAGGTATCTTCTAGCCGTCGCCTATGGCCACGCATGCATGTAAGCGATTTACTAAACTGCCTGCTTACGCTAGCACTTTACTTTTCACTCTTTGGGCCATTTTCGTCTGTTTCAATTATCCCCATATTCAATTTCAAAGACTTTTCGCCGGTGCGAAAAGTCTTTGTTAAAAAACGGCGATAACTTTTCTCCATGTAATACATGGCGGAAAAAAGTGCAGAATTGTGGTTTAGGGGTGCAGGCTTAAAAGAAATAGCCTGCAGCCCTGGGAGGGTCCCCTAAAAGTAATCTGTGTAAAAAAAAGTAAAAAAATCCTCAGGACACCCCAAAAAATGTACTTTAATTTTGTGGGTGAAAAAAAATGTAGGGGGACACAATTAAAATCTAGCGAAATAAACTCAGGGAGGGTCCCCAAGTATGCGGCAGGTGTGTTCTAGAATGCGGGTGGTAGCGGCCGGTGCATTTTTGAAGAATTTTAAAAAATAACTAAGTGCTATTCTTCACCACTTTAGCAAAGCCTCATTTATCCACCTGCCGCGATTATTAAAAAACCCGACTTACCTTCTGCAGGCTAAAACTGGGGTAACCATAGTGATCCCCTATGTCAGGACATAGAGGGGTGCCAGGATGATTTCCTGAAAAATTACAGGACTTTTCCGATACTTACCTTTCCGCCGGGTGCCGTTTTTGTCGGATCATAATTGAATACTGGGATAAGCGGGCACGCACCCGATACTTTATACCAGAAAAAAACGTTGAAGATGGCGAAAAGTCCGACCTCGGAATTTTCACCTCAAATTGAATACGGGCCTTTGGTGGGAAAGACTCTTATCATGGCCGCTATCCTGGCAAGATAATTTTGTTAAATAGGGAATAAAAAAGTATTTCTTATTGCCCTGATATGAGGCCATAATAAATGAAGGTTTAGAAGCTCAACTGCCAACAATGATAAATAGGCCGCTTATTCACAGATTAAACCTCTTCATGATCAGCAAAAGTGACAACTGCAGGCTATAAGAAATAACTAAACGTCATATTGAAGAAAAGTGTAATCAAGAAAAAGCGACAAATATATTCAAAACATTTTATTAATTGACCACAATGTTTAGTTGTAAAGTGAATATTTATACTTAATATTGAAAAACAAATAAAAAAATTGGCAATGGTATCTTTCGAGATAAAAGCAAACTCTCAACCATCCATGCTTTCTAAATTTGTTCCTCAGTCACGTCACAAAGTATCTAAGTAACATAAATATTTTGGAAACATCCCTCTTGTCCTCCCCCTCATCTCTGGTTATTACGTGTACCATGAGTTGTAAACTGAGGATATCAAATACTCTACAAACTGCTGACCTTGTGACCTATGGGAGCAGTGTATGTTTTATACATCTGCTGGAGCATCCAGGAAGTGTGACCCTACTTGTACTGAAGTTGACTCTTATACTCTGCAAATATTCTTTACTAAGAAAGCCCATACTGTTGGAGAATAAATAAAATGTAGTCTCTATTATTAATTATTGTATTTAGTTATATAATTGCTATACAGCAAATATTCGATCTGTGTAGATTTGAATGAATACACACATGGCCAAAAGTTTTGAGAATGACACAAGTATTAATTTTCACAAAGTTTGCTGCTCCAGTGTTTTTAGACATATTTGTCAGATGTATGGTATACTGAAGTACAATTACAAGCATTTCAAAGTGTCAAAGGCTTTTATTGACAATTACATTAAGTTTATGCAAAGAGTCAATATTTGCAGTGTTGACCCTTCTTTTTCAAGACCTCTGTAATTCGCCCTGGTAAGCTGTCAATCAAATTCTGGGCCACATACTGACTGATGGCCGCCCATTCTTGCCTAATCAATGCTTGGAGTTTGTCAGAATTTGTGAGTTTTTGTTTGTCCACCCGCCTCTTGAGGATTCACCACAAGTTCTCAATGGGATTAAGGTCTGGGGACTTTCCTGGCCATGAACTCAAAATTTCGATGTTTTGTTCCCTGAGCCACTTAGATATCACTTTTGCCTTATGGCAAGGTGCTCCATCATGCTGGAAAAGGCATTGTTTGTCACCAAACTGTTCTTGGATGGTTGGGAGAAGTTGCTCTTGGAGGATGTTTTGGTAACATTCTTTATTCATGGCTGTGTTCTTAGGCTAAATTGTGAGTGAGCCCACTCACTTGGCTGAGAAGCCACCCCACATGAATGGTCTCCGGATGCTTTACTGTTGACATGACACAGGACAAAGACTTTTGGAGGATGGCCTGGTGTCAAGAAGGGCAGCAAAGAAGCCACTTCTCTCCAGGAAAAACATCAGGGACAGAATGATATTCTGCTAAAGGTAAAGGGTTTGGACTGCTGAGTTCTGGAGTAAAGTTATTTTCTCTGATGAATCCCCTTTCAGATTGTTTGGGGCATCTGGAAACATGCTTGTCTGGAGAAGGAAAGGTGAGTGCTACCATCAGTCCTGTGTCATGCTAACAGTAAAGCATTCAGAGACCATGCATGTGTGGGATTGCTTCTCAGCCAAGGGAGTGGGATCACTCACAATTTTGCCTAAGAGCACAGCCATGAATAAAGAATGGCTGATGTAGATGTTCTTAAGTAAGCATGCGTTCATTAACAGAGCCATCATGTGGACAAGCTGTCAAATGTTTGCTTGGCATCACCAAAAATATTAATAAATGACTTCTCTATTGGGAGTATTGCTGCTTTACAAAGTAAAAAGATCTATAGCAATCAATATTGTTTAAAATTACATATATATTAATGTAATGCCATTATAGCAAGGTGAGTACAGTAGTCTGCTTTACAGATGGGCAAAGTATAGTTAAAACTGTGTGACACGGTGCATAACAGTATTGAGAACCCCGAGAACAGCACAGCTAAAGTCGCAGTGCACTTGCTCTTTAAAGTTGTGCCAGCTGTATAGTCCTGCCATATCCTTTAACTTGGAAAATTGGAAGCATCACAAAGCATAGCAGGTAGGTGAGGGCTTGCATAGAGACCACTATGCAGGGGCGGTTTTACCTATACGCTGGTTATGCTGCCAAGTAGGGCGCCTCATAGAGGAGCGACACACAAATTAGAAAGTACTCAGAGGTCTCTGGCAGACTGTGTCACTGTGACACAGCTGCCTGTGCAGGCGCGACACAGCACTCAAGAGTAGGTATGGACATCTGAAGCCCATCATAGAATGGTTGCTGGTCTTCCGACATCAAATCCAGTTGGCTAGTTTCCATCGCATCACAACCATTCGATGGTTATACTTTGTGTATGCACAGAAGCAGTCATAGCTTCGCACATGCGCACTTATGGACAAAAAGGGGATGAAGCCTCTGGGATTGGAGCGGAGCCTCGCGGTACCCTCATTCACGTCACTGTGGGGGCGTGCCAAGCACTCTCTTGATATGCTGGGCTGCCCCCAAGCTCCCCCTAGAATGAGTATAGATGTTGTGTGCATGCGCACGGCATCTATTCTCCCACTGCTTAGCAGCGGTGTGTGTGCTTCTCCCACAGCCAGTCATCGGAAAGCTGCATCCAATGACTGGCAATCATCGAATTCCCGCTATTCAATGGAAAAATTACTTCCATTGAATAGGAAACATCGATGGTTAACCATCGGCTTCCGATGTCCATCCCTACTCAGAAGGAAGCAGTCGCCGACAGACCAGTCCCCTGTTGCCACTGTTCAGGACAGGAGTCGGCAGGTAAATATGAGGGGGATGTGATGGAAGAGTTTGTGAAGGAGGGGCTGTGATGAATGGTACTGTGAGGGGTTGTGATGAGGGGGATAAGAGGGGCTGTGATGAGGCTATTTGTTTAGTTTTAATGCAAAACAACAATAACAACAGAAGCAATAATTGTTTACTATATTATCTGCTAACATGATTTATAATTATCATTTCTTTGCTGTAGACAGTGATCATATCATTTCCAAACATTATAGCAACTTCAATCCATCTGACATTCTAAACAGATTACATCACACACTAAAAACTTGTTTACAATGTGTGTGCTAGCAATGTTCACTTCGAGTTTTAAAACTTGTTGCGTATGATAATGGTGCTCCAGCCAATCAGCTCCTAACGGTCATCTGTTTAAAAAATGACAATTGGGAGCTGATTGGCTTGGGCATCATTATCAAACGCAACGAGTTTTAATACTCTTTGCGTATGATAAAACTCATCGATAAATGGCCCCCAAAGTCTGGTATGAAATGGTTTGATTATTTTTACTCTCTTAATATAAATCATTTTTGTAAATGTCTATCTTCTATTTAGTTGTTGGTCTTGAAATGTATTGCTTACCGTATGACTGAGTGGAAAGAACTGCTCTCATCAAACACAATCTTCCCACATTGCTTTGACAGAAGCCTCAAGTTACTGGTCTGTACTTGTCCAGTAAATGTCCAGATATATCCGATGGATCAAATTCTTCTATCACAAAGGAAAGTCCTCAGTGAGTAGTATATGCAACCAAATAATAAAAGGAAAACTTTTAGAGAGAAAATTCAAGATAAAGCTTAACACATAGATTATGTTGAACCACTGTATAGGCCACAAGGTCCTATTCTCACAGCATTTATTTTAATAACAAGAAAAGGCCAAGTTGCTCACATCAGTGCTTACATGAAACAGGTGAATGAAAATTATATAAAGGTGCTCATTGGTGTTTTCCTTTTTATATGAGCATTGGAGGAAGCCATTCTTTGTATGAGGACATTAAAGAGACCTTGATAAGTCTGCATTAAAGGTTTTCAAGTAAGCTACAGTGTGAGCATCTTTTATGATCTGCTTAAAGGTGCAAGGACACTTTGGGGTGAAAGAAACTTTTATATGCCTGCATGAATATTGCTTATGTAAGCCACAGTGTGAGCATTGCCTTTTAATCTATCCTTAAGGTTATGGGCACAATTGGGTAAAAGAAACCTTTATACGATTTTCATACACCTGTTTCAAGTAAGCACTGATGTGAGCAACTTGGCCTTTTCTTGGTATTGAAATAAATGCTGTGAGAATAGGACCTTGTGGTCTATACAGTGGTTCAACATAATCTAAGAACGTGTGTTAAGCTTTGTCTTGAATTTTCTCTCTAAATGTTTTCCTTCTATTATTTGGTCTCATATACTACTCAACGAAGACTTTAATTTGTGATAGAAGAATTTGTTCCATCGGATATATCTGGACATTTACTGAGGCGTGAACCATTGGAACAAAGATTAGCGCAAGAATTTCTATTTGTTTGTATATAAGTGATTTTAGCAAGTTTGGGTGACCAGCTTTTGAGAAAATTCTCGCTGCTTTTCTGTTGAGCGCCCAGGTTTGGTGCCGTTTGTTTTTGCTGGTCTGTACTATTGAATGACCTTTGTCCTTCCACTATCAACCTCTCAGTCTAAGGTTTTTTGCTGTGTTCATTTCCCTCCTCATATTATGAAACTTCCATGCCATATAAAGCCCTGCACACTAACATAATGCACAAGTGGACAGGTCACTGCTTACTAGCATGGAAATCTACACTACTGGCACCGCAGAAAAATGTGGAGGGATGGCCTGAGAATGCAGTCTGTCCTCCCACATCCCTTGATCTTCTCTTCTGAGTATCTGTAGGGGCTTGCCCTGGTGCACTGAAGGCCTGTTTTGACTTTACTACACTTGCGCTTATACAATGTCTACTGCCATTGCATGTAGTGGCCACACGCATTACTAAAGTATGTCCTCTCTCAGTAGTGTGGCCAGAAATTCCTTTGTGAACTATTGCAATGCTGCACGCAGATTCACGATTATCGAGGCTGGCACCAAATGTCACCCGCTGCTGGTCCTTGACCGGCACTGGGGACAGCCACACTGTCCCAGCATTGTGTCCCACTGGGGACACATCTCACCGGACATCAGGACTTCC
Source organism: Taudactylus pleione (assembly GCA_031769625.1). Lineage (NCBI taxonomy): Eukaryota > Metazoa > Chordata > Amphibia > Anura > Myobatrachidae > Taudactylus > Taudactylus pleione. Next base: position 12,769,146 of record JAUIMM010000177.1, on the reverse strand, counting down.
GGCGCTAGGATCAAAAACCTGATCCCAGCGCTGGCTGCTACGTTGCCCTGGCCGGCTGCGCCCTCCTCTGCCGAGCCTATCAGATGGCACACAGGGCGCAAGGTGTCCCACAAGAACACCCCTTCATTAGGCCAGTGATCTTCAGGATGGATCATCTATTCATAAAACATACTTCTTTCCATTTAAAGACCTTCATCTGTTAGGATCTCATCAAGCAAGACAAGCAATTTGGTCACATACTCAGTCAACCTCCAAGTCTTTTGTCATTTCCACAACCTATTCAAATCACTTCTTCCACAGGATTTTCAAAGGCTTGAAAATCATCCATAAGTTAAGGAATTAGCTTCTTCCAAACAACTTTCAGTGTAGTTTCTTAAACTTCCCCCATGTATCTCTAATTGTTTCAATACCATCCAAATTCATGAATTCTTTCCAAAATGCTGTTCATTTATTTTGTTTCGCCCCAGGTAACGTATCACTATCTAAGCCATTTATAGCGAAAGTTTTTATTTGCTAATAGGATTTAAATGTGGCAATTAATTCTTGGTCCATTGGCTGCAGTAATGAAGTTGTATTTGCAAGCAGAAAAACAACATTCATCTCTTTGTACACATCTGCAAGAAGTAAAATCCTAAAAGGAATTTTATTTGTCCTTAAATTTTATTTGTTTTTTAGTAAGCCTCAATTGTCGGCCTAAATGAGTCCTTCAAGCAAACGACTGTGAGTCATTGAAGCTTTTGAATTGGATATATAGTAATCAGGGAGGCCAGTTTTGCACAGTTCTTTAGAGCCCTATGATTGCCAGAGTGATCAATCACCAGCTGCATTAGCCCTAATAAAAGCATTATCCTTTATTCAGCTGCTTGGAAGCTAGGCATTATTATCTTTAGCAATAAAAATCCTAGAGGGCATCGTCTTCCATGATAGGGTCTGATTCCCGATATTCACATGAGGTGGCGATGTTTTGCAACTGTAAATGCATCTAAATCCCCAAAAAGTCGCACTGTACATGTGTCCCACATGTGTGTATACAGTCGCAGAACTGATTGAGCCTCATGGACATTGGAATGTATTAGACATTCCTGGGTGGTGACTATGCAGAAGCACAGAGATGTTCTGTTTTATGGAAATGCCGCAGGAGTGGTTGCAGACTCAGATGCTTAATCATATCCATTGGATGGCATAATCTGACTGACATATTCTCCACCTAGCATGGGGCTGGTGCTAGACCAGACTGTGTTTCGGATGGCTGCAACTGCAGCCGCTCCATGTGGGCATCTCATCCCTTGCACATTTAGGCGCACAGATGTACACCAGTGAAGGGCTGATACTAACATTAGCATAAAGTTGCAGACGTGACTGCAAAACATGCTAACGGGGTCTCAGTGTACGCCTCAGAATCATCCCCACCATGTGTATTCATCCACATGATCTAAATCTATTGCTTGGTATATGCACAAGATTAGGGATCGGTATGAAACACATGCGTCCGGCGGTTCAGATCCCGACGCTGGAAGACCGGCAACAGAAAATTCCGACAGGTACGTTTTTTACCTAATACTAATCCTCTCCCCCGCCTAACCATCCCTTAGGGGTGCCTAACTCTAACCTCCCCCAATAGTGCCTAACCCCCCCTGTAAGTGCCTAAACCTAACCCCCCCTTCCCCGCAACCTAACCCTCCCGGGGGTGCCTAGCCCTAACCCCCCCTTCCCCTAGCCAAACCTAACCTTCCTGGGGGGTGCCTAACCCTAAGTGCCCCCCGGGAGCCCCTAACCTAACCCCCCCCCCACATAGACAGCCGCCCGGCTTACCTTCCTTCGGTATGCCAGGCGTCGGTCTCCCAGCGTAGGGATAGGTGTTGGGATTTCAACGCCTATCATTAGACCCCTGCCGAGATTGCACAGTCGGAAAGCCGGTGGTCGGCATTTCGACCGTCGGCTTCCTGACCGCATCCCCAAGATTAAATGAAGCTAGCTTGCTCTTGTGGATAACATTCGGTAGCTACAGTATCAGCACTAGCTGCTTCCCCCTGCACTTTGATTGTGAAGTTGGCTTCTTTCTTCTTTAAACCTATGAAACATCCTCTGCTAGCTTAGAATTTATCATTAGAAGTTTCCTCACTTCTTTTGTGCATTAATTGCATGGAAGAGATTTAAGGCCTTGTCCTGCATGATAGCTCGGTTTAAAGGCACATTGTGACTGGTTTTCAATCCACGTCACTAAAGTTTTTTTTGCAATAAGTCCATTACATTTTCTTAGAACTTTAGAACTCACTGGAGTAGCACTTTGCGCAGACCTATACTGTTTGATGTGTCAAACTTAATTTATGTCCTATGTCAGCCATAGACATACCTAGGTTTTATCATGCTAATTTAGCATTTAAGGTAAGAGGCTTCCCTCTCTTTTCTCTCTACTTTCATCTCCACCAGTTAACGCTTCTATTCTGTATAGCGCTGTACTTTAATGGCACCCTTCTCTGAAGTTCTTACGTCAAGCTGAAAACCGCCAAATGAATGGCACATGCTGTAAAAATAATTAACAAATCACATACAAAGAGCACCTTATTAGCAGAACATCGAAGAGTGGGGCTTTACTGTTCCTAAAATTGCCTTTTAAAGACGGGCCAGCCCTTGCCTAGTGGTAAGTGGCAGTTCAGCTTCAAAATCAACTTTTTCTACCTATTCTTCATAATATTTCTTGGTTTGAGATACTTCAGCTCCCTATCTCCCTGTTTATCAATTGGACAATAAACTGAGAAGGACTAAGTACATATTTTAGTATACAGAAACTCTTACAACAAATTTTAGAATTGGCTTTCTTTAGGAGTTCTTACACTTTGAATGTGATTATTGCAAGTCATTGATACTGTGAGCAATACATTTGCCTGTGCAAAGTAAATATGACTGTACAATGCGATTTACAGCATTGTCTAGCAGGTGGAAGGGCCACAATAATGCGGTCCCATTCTGAGAAAGTGGGCAGGATCTGGGAGGCTGGTCTATTCTCCTGGGTATCCTCGAGAACCCTCATAATTTGTCATTTTCTGAACATTCTGTCAGATAGAGCTGTAACCAGACATTCTGGTAACCTGCCTTGATATTAGCGTGAAAGTTTGCACCACTGGAAGAGCCGTGGCCAATGCTATGGTGGTGGTGTGGCTAGCTCCCCTCCGCTTGCCAATCTTACCCCCATTCATGAACCCCTGGGCTGTAAAATATGTCATAGTTTGGTGCCACTTTCACTTTAACCCCAACCTTTAAATTGTGCCATTACATTATATATTCCATAAATAAATTAAGCCATGCTGCCATTTTTCTAACCCCTTAGAAGGAAATGATTCTATTACAAACTTAATAAGTTTGGTATAAAATGGGACAAAAGTCTTATAATTAAAGTTTCAACAATAATTTTTATCTTATTTCTGGCATCCCACCGATAGATACATTTTTTATACAAATTTTTCTTCCAACCCACCACCCTTTATACATATTTAATGATTTTATGCCGCTTCTCCCCTCCTTCTTTTACTTACATGCTCCTCCTCGTCTTCTTCCTAGTCTCTTCTGTCAATATTTTCTTCACCCTGCTTTTGGCTCTTCTTTGCAGCTCCTCTCCTCCTCAGGATGAGACACCATTATGTCATAACGTCTCATCCCCCATTGAATGTGTCACAGTCAGTGGTGTACACAGGAGGAGGAAAGCTGGTGATAGATAGCAGCAGCATCATGGGCTGGGGCAGCAACTGTGTCATCCCCAGGTCATCAGTGATTGAGGACAGATGTGGTCAGCATTGAATCTTGTCATAGTATAGTGGTAGTGATAGTGACAGAAAGTGGCATAGAAATGAGCCCCAATCAAGCTACATGTCTCTACTCTTGTTATCACAGATATCTGAAAAAGATGACTTGAGAATGGACCACCACCATAATGGACCCAGCCAACCGTGGTCTTGTTATTGGAGACAGACTGCAGATTTAAGGGAAAGATGGAATCTGACATGACAATGTGCAACTCTTTGTAACCTGTCACCGCCGGGCAGGGTTGCATAAAATCGGATTTAAAAAAAAAAAAAATCAAAAACGGATTTATTTGATTTAAATCAGATTTTTAGGAATTCAATAGGATTTTTTATTCAAAATTTTTTTAATTAACTTTTTACATTTTTAAACGTTTATTTAAAAAAAATCAAATAAAAAAAATCCTATTTAAATCAAATAAATCCGTTTTTGATTTTTTTTTTTAAAAATCCAATTTTATGCAACCCAAAAGTGATATGGCAGCAGATGACTATAAAAAAGTTCCATTCCTGTCTGTAAAAAATACAAAAAGGCAGATATATTGGGCTAAAGATCACAAACTATAAAACTTGGGGGACTGTCTGGTTTGTTGAGTCATGATATGTCTCCCTGACTGGAAGGCCAGTATTTGGTAAAAATTACATATGATTATGGATCAATCTGTCCAACAATGCAAGCTGATGGAGTGTATTAGTGTGGAGGATGTCTAGGTGGCACACTTTCAAGTTCCTTGATACAAGTAAAACAATGACTGGGGTCAATTCAATTAGCTGCAAGGTGGCTCGCCCAATGAATAGCTGCGGCTATATGTCGTACTTATGATAGCTCTGAACTTGTGTTTTTTTTTGCAGCCCCACAGGGATACGCACAATATATGTGAGTCCAGGCCGCAAGGGGGGCAAATTCAGCTACCGTCGCTGGCGTATAAATGCCGTTGCAGCGGCAACTTGTCCCCCTTGTGGTGAATTGAATTAACCCCTTGGGATGTTACATGACACTTGAGTGTTACTCTTTAGTTACATCGCTTCATAACAATAGAGTACTCATAAACAATGGGCTTTTTCAGCAAGGTAATTCTCCTTTCTGCCTTCTGTGGGAAATAGAATGAGATATCTGGAAAATATATTTATCATCATCTAATTTTAGAAACTATGGGGCAAAAACAGTCTGTGTCCTGAAAAAATGGGGGAATAACTCTGTATTTGGGAACTGAACTTCAAAAGTGGATGCTAAGGCCAGATTCAGTCACTATGGGGAAGCGGGATATGTATTACTAGAAGCCTATGGAGGTGTAAGCAAAAATCAGCCTACAGTAATTGCACTTATCAGTCTAATTAATTCTGGCCTTAAAGGCCTATGTAGAGTTGGGTGCAAAATGAGTGTAACTTACATATCAAAAAGTTTATCACAAAACCAGCATACAGATGTGTCCTCACTTGTCTTTGCTGCAATCGCGACAAGCAGCCCCTCTTGGTGCACCAGGCCCCATGAGACTCTGCTAGCGCTGTGCATCTTTTTTGCCAAAAATGCAGCAATGTGAAGCAACTAGGATGCACCAGGAGACTGTGCCGATTCATTTCATATGTGACACTTGTATATCTGGGCGCGATTTAGTATATCAATCAGTATGCGAAATGCAACGATGCAACGACCACAGCTTTTTACCACGCCAAGTGCCCTTTCCATTCTCAGTCTCAGAGGCATTTTCATCAAAAAAAGATGCCTGACGCTAGCACGAGACCTGATGTCTCACTCACGCCAAGCATACTGCGCTGCATGGCGTATCGAGGATGGATGAGCAAGGAAACATCTGTATTTTGACCCATATGCAGAGCTTGAGATGCGTTGCGGTGACTATAGTAACATATTTGTCTGGATAATTCCAGTCACACGTCACAGACACCTACATTCTAATTGTGTCATTGATATAAACCATGGGTCTCATTCAGACCCGCTCGCAAGCGCCGAAGCGCTCGCAAGCAGGTCGATGTAGAGTCCCAGCTTTCCCAGACATATATACTTATTTTTCCTAACTGCATATGTTTGCGATGGCACGAGCATGTCCTTACTGTGCTTGAATATGAAAGAATGCCCCTGTCCCACCCCATTAAGCCCATCGAAGAGTGGACAGGTGTAAGTTGCAGAATCAGGCACATGTACATGCGGGTACCCGATGTTCTGTGCATGTACAGTTCAAACTCATGCAAGGAATACCAACTACTCATGTAATATTCACTACTCTAAGTGTATTCTAGTATAATACTATGATATAATGCTCAAGAGCGTTTTTCTATTTTTGTATTGATGTGTATCCCCATCAAGTGCATTGCAAAGTATTAAGGTGACCATCACACTGCTTTAAGTAATGAGCATTAGAAAAACTTTCAATTACCCCTGAGGCATTTGATTCACTAAGGTGATTGTACTGGTGGTGGGACATTAAATAAATGGTGGGACTCTGTGGTGCCTGTATGGGGCATTGTCAAGCAACACCGAGGCCTTGGGTTCCATTCTGAAACAGAGACTACTTGCATGGATTTTGTGTGTTTTCCCCACGTCCGCAAAAGCTTCCTCCAAGCTCTCCAGGTTCTTTCCACAGTCCAAAAATGTACTGGTATGTTAATTGGCTTCTCATTAAATTGGACCTAGTGTGTACGCACACATTTCTGTGCTTTTATAGCCAAAAAATAGAATTTAGCACTGCCACACACAACACTGAATACTGCTTTATGACTAGCAGTGTATGAAAATGTTATATTGGTTACATTACCACCATTAGAATGAAAGCCATGGTATACATAGCATCATACACTCCCTAGTGTGAACTATAAGGATATCAGAAGTCATTTGAGGAGACAACGCCAATGCTTTCATTCAGGTGACGTTCAGCAACTTGAGGTGACTTTCAGTATCTTTATATTCTACTGTACATTAGGGAAACATAAAATAAATTAAATATATGTCAGGCACCAATGTATTCAATTTTAAGGAGATCATTATACAAATAAACTATGTGTGTTTAATATAGTTTGTGTATTAGTATTACTAGGAATATCACCTTTTCAAAACTTTTTTTTACACTCCCTTGTGAAGCGATTTACTCTGACATAACATTTTAGTCCTTGCCCACTTAATCAAATTACAAGTCCTCAATTCTAAGTTCTACTTTTTTCACTATATTTTAAGGAGAAACAACTAACATATGTTAGTGGGGATGAGTGAAATTTTGAAAACTGTTCTGCGAAATATTCACCTCTTTCCACATTTTGGATACAAATTGTAATACATTTGGCCAACAGAATTTGGCATTTCGTTTTTCCTGTCCTACCACAACCACAACACACAGCAGATGTGATTGACCGTCGTTGTCCCAGCTCTGTATATAGACAATAAATTCAACAAAATGAATTTGTACAATCAAAGTGCAGAACAGAAAACCAATAGCAGATTACAATTTTGTATCGCCAGTACTTTGGACCTCTGCGAAACAGCCTGTTGATTCAACTTTGTTTATTTCTAATTGTCAGCTCTGTGGAGCAAGAACGGGAGCTTTCACACACAATACTATCCACTTGGCCCTCTGCAAGTCAGTAGCTTGTAAACAGAATAAATCATTATCAAGCCTAACTTGCTTGGAATGTAACTTTGCCCAGCCGAGGCACAATCAGGCATGGTTTTGTAGACCACAGAGGTAATGCAACATTCCCCTAGGGAGAAACGGCAAAGAAATGCATAGTGTAAAGCTAGAATGAAAAGCACATTACATGTCTAAAACAGTGTTTTTAATACTTAAAAAAACTGGGTTATGTAAATATGTAAATTATAATTTTAAAAATCAGAACATACCAATACACTTAGGATAGTCATTACAGTACAACCATTCTGTGCAAAATGGTTTCTTGGGCATCTACCAATCACCTCAAAGTACTACTGTTACCCAATTTGGCAAACTGGATAACACTGACATGTTTGCTAAGCATCAGACAGGGCATTTCTTGTAAAAGATCTCAGCCTTGGTCCTTTCAGACAAAACACCAACCTATTTACTACTGCAGCCTGTCTGGGGATGTGTTTTTTTTTATCCTGAGTTGAAGACATTAACTCTGCAATCCCCATGTGATTAGAGTAACATTCCTTCTCCGCTAAGCACACTTAGCACGTGGTTTTACACAAGCACGGGAGATAGTATCTAGCACACTCACACTGCAAATCATAGCACTTGTCATCACGCTGCATTATATCACTACAAATTACTTATTCCAACACCTTTTTTACGATATTCTGGAAATACTTGCTCTCATCCCACAAAATGGAGATGTACAAAACAGTGTGCTTACTGTACTAATGCTGTATTGGTGTTATCATTGCACATTGCATGAGTTCATATTCAGTTGTTCACTTTTGAAAATATATAAACTTTATGTTCATATTAAACATGGTATTTGTTAGCAACATTTAATGAAGTGTCAACTTTAATTACTAGGGGGGTTCCTAAGACAATAGTTTATGCCCCCACTTAATACCAATTGAACCTGCAAACATGAGAGACTTCAGGCTTATACAGTATATGTATTGTAAGCTCCCCTAGATTGTAAGCTCCTAGGAGCAGGGTCCTCCTCCCCAATGTCTCACAGCCCTCTTCTCTAGCACTTCTATGACAGCCTTCACCTTCAGAGCTGTACTGTGTATGGAGAATTGTGTTGCTAATTGTTACTTGTGTTCTGTTTATATTTTGGTTACTGTACTGTAATGTAATGTTCTGTCTACCCTTTACTGTATGTACGGCGCTGCGGACCACTTGTGACGCCCTATAAATAAAATGTAATAATAATAATAATAATAATATATGATTATATAGTAATGTGCAGGTACTTTATAACTTGTTTTCACAAAATGTACAATCCTAGCTATGTCTGTGTGCGTATCTATCTATAATTACAATATTAATAAGTATAGAATGCAATTCACACACACAATTCCCTAAAGTCATATTCATCCTGATTAAAAAGAAAAGATTGATAGCTATAAAGACAGAAATATACCCATGTGATAAATATAAGTGTAGATATATATATATATATATATATATATATATATACAGTACACACAATATATGTGTGTATATATATATATTATATATATATATATATATACATACAGTACACACATTTTATATATATATATATATATATATATATTGCACACACGCAGACAGACACATACATGGAGCACGTGCAGTATGTCATGTACATTCACACACTCACACACGTTCTAGTCCCAAGCTTGAGAGATAAAGTTGCAGCAGGCATTGTGGGAGCTGCATGCTGGGCTGTGGCTGTACCATACCTGTGTTCTGCAGCGAGAGCCGTCCTTTCTTGTCTCTATCTTGGTTGCTTTCAGGCAGGTCGGTGGCATCGGTCCCATAGACGGCATCAAAGCTCGCGAACACCAGCCCCAGTGTGACCAGCCTGCTAAGGAGTTCTCTGCACATTCTCCTGCCTTACGCTGAGTGCTGCCTGTGAGAGGCTGAGAGGGAAGATCAGCCTGTGCTTTAGTCCTATCCCTAGCCTGCCCCTTACACTGTCACAGCAACTTCAGCTGCTCACCAAATACTGGGACTGATCCGCATCTGGGAGGGAGGGTGCCTCAAATATCCCCTGGAAGCTCTGGTGTCACTTGAATGAAGGAGTCAAGCAGGTGTTGTCCTCAGTGTGCACCAATCGCAGCACCCCAGCAGTTTGACAACACACTCAGTGGGAGGGAGCTCCAGCCTACTCACTACTACAGCGAGGTGGATGGATGTGTACCCACTTGTCCTATCACTACTACTGACTTCATGTCTCAGGCGTAGCATGCTTGACAAAGGAAGCCATCCTATCAAGAGATACCAAGTACACACTACTATTTGGTAGTACATAAGCAAGTTTATGTTTCCAATATGTATGTCATAGGAGCTGACAGTCAATATCACATGAATTATTTGTTATTAGTTTCATTGGTTGCCTGTTAGTTAAAGCACAGCAGTTACTCTACATCAATAACAATGTTATTTTCCCATGGAACTGTAGAACATGCTGATTTGGATCTCATTAACACTTAGTGGAGTTTACATTTCAGCTTGTTACAAAGCATGTTCCCCTGAACAGGGATCACTAGTTAGAACAATAAATATTTTAGTAAAAACTACTTTTATTCTCCATTAGGAGTAATTTGGGGTCAGTCTGATCCATCCTCTTTGCACGTTATTTTATTCGGCTTTTTGTACCATACTGTGCACCCATGCTATACTGTGTTTTCCATTACTGCCAGCCACTTATTTGAGAGAGAATGTAGACGTGCAAGTGTTACAAGACAAAAACAAATAAGGATTTTGATATCTAATTTAAAAACAAACTATTTTACGGTTTACTTTGGCTCCAGATACAACTGTATATTGTACTGATTTGGCCCTGGGGAAATACAATTATTTTACAGAATGATATTCCAGCAAATTCATTTAGGACATTAGGGGAGAATAGAAAATATTTCATCCCCAAGCATGAATTGCAGGCACACTTCTAATATGCTGTTACATTTGGATGTAACCCCACATATTGGCATTATTTATTAGAAAGAAAGAACATAAAACATCTCATTATTAAAACTATTCAGCAACCTTATGTATCAATTGATCCTTACAATCGTATGCTGGGTACACACTGGCCTTCATTCAGAGGCGGCCGTACGGTCTACGACCGCACGGCCGCCTCGATGTTTGTCAAGTGCGCATGCGCACGAGGGAGCCGGCTCCTTCGTGCGCATGCGTGAGACCCGCTACGACCGACAGCGCCGGTCGTAGCGGGTCTCTTTCCAAAGGGGGCGAGCTGTTGATTGACAGCTCGCCCCGTTTGGAAGGCGGGCCGGGGGGGTGGCAGCCCAAACGGAGGCGTTCCCATGGGAATGCCTGCCGTTTGGGGGAGGCCCCACTGACATCACTAGTAATGTCAGTGGAGAGCTTCCGGCTCTGACAGAGCCAGAAGCTCTCCGGGGCTTACGACAAGTGAGACCCTACCCTATGGTCTCGTCGTAAGCCCCGATGGTCGCGATGGTCTCTGACTGCTGGGACGATGCGATGCTTGGACGATGCGATGAACGACTGCTGGGACGATGCGATGAACGACTCCATGTCGCTCCACAGATCTGCGATATGCTCAGGTATTAATTCTGGCTCAAGTGATCAGCCAGTGGCTAAACACTGGATAGTGGTGCAACATGGAGTGGCAGATATGCACTTTAGAATGATATCAGAATTAGAATCACATTGCACAAAGTGTGAGGGGTTGTAATAGGGCTAAAAGACTACTGCAAGCGGAATGGCGTTGGATATTTAAGTTGGATACAATGGCCCCTAAAGGCCTTAATGAATCCTGGGGATTACAGTTCTTCCTCTAATTTTGTATCTATAATACCTTTTTATGTAATTCTATGTACATTTAGATTTTGAGTATAATATTTTTACTCTTTATGTAATAGATGCACTTTGTTATAATAGATGCACTTTGTTGTAGGAGATTGTAATGTGTATATGTTTTGGACACAGATTGTATTACGTTGTCTTGACAATGGTGGATGGTGCAGTGGATTGGTGGAGCCGGGGGATGCGGCTCTGTGACGTCCAATGGGCAGCGACGCCGGAGTGAGGGCGCGTGTCTTTGAGATGCTGCAGCGTCGCGGACTGGCTGTGAACAATCTGCTGATTAAGGTAATTTTACCCTCATATGTATATATATGTGTAGTTTGCACATTATTGACTTGTATCCCTGATGATGAGCATGGGTCCCAAACAGTCGTAATAAAACCTACTTGCATTATATAAGTCATGGAGTGCTGCCATTTGTTGCATTTTATATATATACAGTCAGGTCCATAAATATTGGGACATTGACAGAATTTTCAGATTTTGGCCTCTATTCACCACCACAATGGTTTTAAAATGAAACAAACAAGATGTGCTTTAACTGCAGAGTTTCAGATTTAATTTGAGGGTAATTACATCCAAATTGGGTGAACGGTGTAGGAATTACAACAGTTTCAATATGTGCCTCCCACTTTTTAAGGGGCCAAAAGTAATGGGACTATCAACTCAAAAGCTATTTCAGGGACAGGTGTGGGCTATTCCCTCGTTATTTCATTATCAATTAAGCAGGTAAAAGGTCTGGAGTTGATTCTAGGTGTGACATTTGCATTTGGAATCAGTTGCTGTCAACTCTCAATATGAGATCCAAAGAGCTGTCACTATCAGTGAAGCAAGCCATCATTAGGCTGAAAAATGAAAACAAACCCATCAGAGAGATTGCAAAAACATTAGGTGTGGCCAAATCAACTGTTTTGAACATTCTTAAAAAGAAAGAAAGCACCGGAGAGCTCAGCAACACCAAAAGACCCGGAAGACCACGGAAAACAACTGCATGCGAAGAGAAGAGAATGAAAGGAACTGCTCATGATCCAAAACGTACCACCTCATCAGTGAAGCATGGTGGTGGTAGAGTCATGGCGTGGGCATGTATGGCTGCCAATGGAACTGGTTCCCTTGTATTTATTGATGATGTGACTGCTGACAAAAGCAGCAGAATGAATTCTGAAGTGTTTCGGGCAATATTATATGCTCATATTCAGTCAAATGCTTCAGAACTCATTGGACAGCGCTTCACAGTGCAGATGGACAATGACCCGAAGCATACTGCAAAAGCAACCAAAGAGTTTTTTAAGGCTAAAAAGTGGAATGTTATGCAATGGCCAAGTCAATCCACTGACCTGAATCCGATTGAGCATGCATTTCACTTGATGAAGACAAAACTGAAGGGAAAATGCCCCAAGAACAAGCAGGAACTGAAGACATTTGCAGTAGAGGCCTGGCAGAGCATCACCAGGGATGAAACCCAGGGTCTGGTGATGTCTATGCGTTCCAGACTTCAGGCTGTAATTGCCTGCAAAGGATGATTTGTAACAAAGTATTAAAAAGTGAAAGTTAGATTTAGGATTGTTTAGTTTGTCCCATTACTTTTGGCCCCTTAAAAAGTGGGAGGCACATATAGAAACCGTTGTAATTCCTACACCGTTCACCTGATTTGGATGTAATTACCCTCAAATTAAATCTGAAAGTCTGCAGTTAAATCACATCTTGTTTGTTTCATTTCAAAGCCATTGTGGTGGTGAATAGAGGCCAAAATCTGAAAATTCTGTCAATGTCCCAATATTTATGGACCTGACTGTATATATATATATATATATATATATATTTATATATATTTGTGTGATTGTTTTTGTCTATATATAGTGGCGGAGGTAAGGTCGCGGCGAGAGTCCGGCGCTGGGACCACTTTTTGTCTTCCAGCACTGGTAAATCACACAGAAGGATCAGTCCCAGGAGACCAGGAATAGCAACAGTGGTGTTGGCATATAGTTTTAGGATCTGTGAAAAGATTCACCTCTGACTAATGCAATAGTGCTGAGGATAAAGCGATGGGGTCAAATGAAAAGGAAGTTCTTGTCTGAGGTTTGGCCCAGCGGCCAAGTTGCAGCCTTGTGGGATGATATGAACTTGGCTGGTTACAGCCTTGTCGGCTGATATGAACTTGGCTGGTTGCAGCCTTGTGGGCTGATATGAACTTGGCTGGTTGCAGCCTTGTGGGCTGATATGAACTTGGTTGGTTGAACCTTCCAGATGGAACGGAGCCTAGAGACAGAGGATGAAGAAGAACACCTTCCAGGATTAGTTTCGAAGGAGTTAACACTAGGATGTAGACTGGAGTTATAGAAAAATGGAGACACTGTGGAAGATGAATGACAGGAGTTATTAAAAGCGAATTCTGCCAAGGGTAAATGGATGACCCAGTCATTTTGATATTTAGATACATAGCACTAGAGATATTGCTCCAAAGATTGTTTCACCCTTTCAGTCTGTCTGTTGGACTGGGGATGGAATCCAGAAGAGAGGCTGAGGCTAATGAACAAAAGATCTTCCAAAAACGGGCAATAAACTGTGTTCCACAGTCTGACACAATGTCCACTGAAAATCCATGAAGATGGAATATATGTTGGATAAATAAAACAGACAATTCTTTGGCAGACGGAAGTTTAGTAAGAGGTATGAAATGTGCCATTTTGCTAAACCGGTCAACCACTGTCCAAATGACGGAGCATCGTGAAGAAGGAAGGTCAAAAATTAAATCCATCGTGATAGGAGTCCAGGGCCTGGATGGAGTAGAAAGGAAGCAGGAGGCCAGGAGGAGCAACCCAAGGGGACTTATTTCGGGCACAGACATCACAGGCCAAGACGAATTCACGAGCATCCTAAAGCAAAGTTGGCCACCATACTGAGCGAGTGAGTAAGTTGGAGGTTTTTGAATGACAAGATGGCCTATAGCCTAACAGGAATGGAAGTCTGTCAACACCACTTTCCTCAGTCCTTTAGGAACAAAAAGTTAGCTGGACAGTTTTCCTGACGGAGCTTCTGATTGGCAGGCTTGAAGGGTGTCAGCTAAATTACGAGTCAGGGCCAAATGGATGCGAAAACCGGGAATGATGGTCTCCTCAGATGCAGTGGTTAGTTGGATGGGCTGAATCATTCATGAAAGAGCATCAACTTTTAAATTTCTGGAGCCAGGCCGAAAATAAATAATGAAATTAAAGTGGGTAAAAAATAGGGCCCATCATGCTTGTCTTGAATTTAATCTATTAGCTCTCTTAATATAAGATAAGTTCTTATGATCAAGTAAGAACAGTGATCCAGTGTTTCGCTCCTTCCAGCCAGTGCCTCCAGTCCTCAAAGGCCCATTTGATGGCCAATAACTCCCAATTACCGACAGCATAGTACCTCTCAGTGCCAGCAAATTTACGAGAGCAGAAGGTGCAAGGATGGAATTTATTGGACTGAAGATCTTTGTGGGACAAGATGGCACCAACTCCCACTTCTGAAGCATCCACCTCAAATACAAATGGAAGACCCAGGTTTGGATGACAAAAGACATGAGTAGTGGTAAAGGCTGACTTGAGAAAATCAAAAGCCTGAACAGCTTTAATGGGCTAGTTAACTGTATCAGACCCTTTTTTGGTCAACTCTACAAAGGGGGGCCATCATGGAAGAGAAAGACTTGATGAACCTCCTATAATAGTTGGAGAAGCTGAGAAAGTGTTGGATAGCTTGGTAGGTTGAACCTAGTCCAAAATGGCCTTGACTTTGCTCAGGTCCATAGAAAATCCATGGGAGGAGATGACTTATCCCAAAAAGGAGACTTCTCAAGTTTAGCATATACTGTAGTTGATTCTCCATGAGCTTCAGCAATACCTGTCTGATATGATGATGATGTTGTTCTAGAGACTTTGAATAAATGAGTATATCGTCCAGGTATACAATGACAAAAACCCCTAGGAACTCTCGAAGGACATCATTGATGAGATCTCGAAAGACAGCCGGGGCATTAGAAAGTCCAAAGGGCATGACAAGGTATTCGTAGTGGCCAGAATGAGTATTGAGGGATGTTTTCCACCCATCTCCCTTTTTAATTAGGATCAGATTATAGGCCCCAAGCAGGTAGATTTTAGAAAAGATGGTTGCCTCACGAAGTCAAACAGAACGGAAATTTATGGCAATGGGTATGACATTTTAACAGTGATCTCATTTAATCCCCGGTAATGAATGTATGGGCAAAGAGACCCATCTTTCTTCTGGACAAAGAAGAATCGATCGCCATTGAGAGACCTAGAAGGTCAGATGAATCCTCTGTGTAACCCTTCCTGGATGTATTCCTGCATAAATTTGCTTTCTGTGATTGACAAAGCACATAACCTGCTCTTGGGTAACTTGGCTCCAGGAAATAGCTCGATAGCACAGTCATAACCATGATGAGTAGGAAGAGTATCAGCTTATTTTTTAAGAAGACCTCAAAAAGATCACGGTAAGGGGCAGGAATAGTTGAAATTAGTCTGATTTGATGGTTAGGACACTTCATACAGGAAGATTAATACATCTAGAAAAGCACGTAGACCCCCATTGGAGAACCTCGCCAGTCTGCCAGTTAATCACCGGATTATGGTTTCTAAACCAAGGCAACCCCAGGATTATTGGAGCCAGAGGACAATGAAGTAAGAGAAAGAATATGTTTTCCGAGTGTAGGGTTCCAATGGAGTTTCTGACAAGTGGAGAACGGAAACGAGCCACTCCATTGGACATAAGACTGCCATCTAAGCCAACAATGGAAATAGGATGAGGCAGGAGTTCAGAGGAAACTTTTAAAGAGTTGAAGAAAGAGATGTCCATAAAATTATCTGCCGCATCACCAGGAAAGTGGTAGTAGATACCTCCATACGAGGAATTTGAATTACTGTGGGGATAAGGATACAATTACTGGGAGGGACAGAGGCCAGGCCTAGATGTAGCTCCCCCTGTACATCTAGACCTTGCCTTTTCCCAACTTGACTGGGCAAGCTAAGGCTGTGTGTCCCTTACCACCACAAAAACACAGACCTAGAGATCGTCTCCTCTCCTGTCTTTCTCCTTTGAGGACAGATAGAATGCTCCTAACTGCATAGGTTCTTGCTCAGAAGATAACATCCAAAAAGGAGATCGAAGGGAAGTGGTAGGCAGTTCTATCTCTAGTCTACGTTCAGGGAGTCATCGATCAACATGGATGGCCAATTGCATTAGTTCATCCAGGCTTTCAGGAATTGAATGCTGAACAAGGATATCCTTAATCTGGTCCGAAAGGCCCAGACGAAATTAGCTACAGAGTGCTGGGTCATTCCACCTGCAGTCTACTGACCATTTGCAAAATTCTGTGCAGTAATCTTCCACTGCTTTCTATCCCTGTCTTAATGATTGGAGACTAGCTTCAGCCATAGCTTATCATAAAGCCTTATCCGGATCTTTGTATAGGAGACCAAGGGCTATAAAAAAGGCATCCATGGAGTGGAGTGCTGTATGGGTAGTGGACAACCCAAACGTCCAGTTTTGAGGGTTTCTGAACAAGTGGATAGAGATCGTAGTTTGAAATATAGTTTACAACTGTCCCGGAAATTAACAAAATCTTTACGATTCCCAGAGAAACGATCTGGAAGATTTATTTTGGGCTCCCTAACTGTTGCTTGAATGAAGGAAGAACAAGAATCCACAAGAATCCACTTTCCCAGAGGGAAAGTTCTTGAACTTTTTGAGTCAAGGCTTGTATCTGGGCTGTTTTTTGGTCTGGCTATAATGTTATGATCGTCTGATAAATCACACAGAATGATCAGTCCCAGGAGACCAGGAGTAGTGACAGTGGTGTTGGCATATAGTTTTAGGATACGGGAAAAGATTCACCTCTGACTAAATCAATAACTCTGAGGATGAAGTGATGGGGTCAACTGAAAAGGTCCTTGTCTGAGGATCGGCCCAGTGGCCAAGTTGCAGCCTTGTGGGCTGATATGAACTTGGCTGGTTGCAGCCTTGTGGGCTGATATGAACTTGGCTGGTTACAGCCTTGTGGGCTGATATGAACTTGGCTGGTTGCAGCCTTGTGGGCTGAAGTGCAGCAAAGACTGCTGTGATGCTATTAGCAAAAAGTCCACACAGACACTGAAATGCGGCAAAGACTCCTATGGTGTAACAAGCAAGTTGTCCACACAGAGATGCTGAAATGCAGCAAAGACTGCTATGGTGTTCCAAGCAGGTTGTCCACACAGATGCTGAAGTGCGGCAATGACCGCTATGGTGTTACAGGCAAGTTGTCCACACAGACACTGAAATGCGGCAAAGACCGCTATGGTGTTATTATCAGGTTGTGCACACAGATGCTGAAGTGCGGCAAAGACCACTATGGTGTTACAGGCAAGTTGTCCACACAGATGCTGAAATGCAGCAAAGTCCACTATGGTGTTACTAGCAGGATGTCCACACAGACGCTGAAGTGCAGCAGAGATAGTTGAGATACACGCTGGACACGAAGGACTGGAACACACAGGAGCATGAATTCACTCACAGGAAACCAGAAGCTACGTACACTATAGCCGGCACCGCAGCAGAGAACTAACAGGAGTAAATAGGAGGAGAATCCAATAGGAGTGAGGCAGAGGTGACGGAACAGTCAGGTGGGAGAAGCACCCTGGCATCCTAGTCTCCTAGCAACAGATGAACAAGGACCGCTCGGAGCACAGGTGTTCAACAAGATGCCATAGTGACTTGTAACAGTCAGGCCTTAGGCCTGTGCCATCATTAGGTGGGTGGAAGTCTCATGCCCATATTACAGTGTCCTGGGCATTAGGCCCAGGGCACTGATTGTGTCATTGTTAGGCAGGCATTAGGCCTGTGGTCATCAGTCAGGCCCTAGGCCTGTGGGTATACAGGTGGGCATTAGGCACAATTGATTTAAAATCCCCCTCAGTTAGGCAGGACTGTAGGTCAGAGCCGACAATAATATAACCCTGGGCATTAGGCCCATTTGAGTTAAAGTCCCTTTAGGCAGGCCTGTAGGCCTGAGCCCACAATAAAGTACTCTGGGCATTAGGCCCAGATCATAAAGTGTGGCCACCATTAGGTAGGCCTTAGGTACTAATTATAAAAGGAGGACTTTTCTGTGCCCTGCAGTAGGCACGGTAAAAGCCCAGATCACTGTTAGGTAGCCCCATGCTAGTGTATAGACGTTTGAGCAGTTGTGAGACTCTCATCCTCCAAGTATCCTTTGGAGATCTGTCAGGCTCCCATGCTCTGAATTATGTTCTTTCTCTCATATGCTAGAGGAGCTGGCCAGCTCTTGATAGGCAGGTTTAAAGAGACAGTACTTAGGTTATTAATCTGTTATAACATTTGTATGGTTTAACTGTCCTTGTATTACATTGTGTGTTGTGTCATGTAGATTATTTAGCACTGTTGCTATTTGTTGAATTAGAAGGTTCTGTTACACCTAAGGATTCTGTCTTTGAACCTCTATATAACCCTGCCTATACCTTCTAATATCCTGCCTATAAACCTATAGGATGACGCTAATTTGCGTACGCAGTCATACAGAAAATAAAGACTCCAGATCTAAAACCTGTGGTTCCAAAACACAAAGTATTATTCAAGTAAAAGTACAGCAGTTACACGCTATGATCCTCATATAATCTTAGAGATTATACAGACCCAAGTACAATTATACATATGCAGTGCTCTCTGGTCCAGATGTTAGGCATCAGCAAGAAACCCCTCGTCAATCAGCATTCAGCACGAAGACTAGGAACCCACACATATTTATACCCCCCAGAGCACACATATTTGTACCCCCCAGAAATAAACAACATAATAGAGAAGTTTGTTGCTAATACCATTGGTCCTAAAGGAGAGGGCATATGTTACAAGGCATTTAACAGGTTGGTTCAAATAGACACTGTCTAGCCTCTAACAACTGGTGGTCTCTGGTTTCCCGCCTCATGCAAATCCTAACAGTTGTTCATATAATGTACATTTTGTTGCTTGAAGTCTCTGCGGTCCATAAGTTGAGAATGCATGTTGCGATCTCTCCATCGATATTACCGGAATACTGTTGAGAGAGTACGCATCAGTACAATACCAAACATGGATTACTTATCACGTATAAAACCTTAGTTACTAAATAACCTTTATTTCCTAGCAATGATAATAAATGTGCATACTCGAATCTTATACCTTAAAGCTTATGGAACCTTGTATGTGAATATGTAATGTGTGAGTATGTGGGGTTTGATGTAAAGACGCTAGTTAACTTGGGGCAGATGCATGTGCATGGAGCTAATATTCAGAGTTTTCATACAGGGTCTTATGCATTCGCTAATATGCGACTAGTTAACAGCGCAATTCTGCGTATTAATGTGTGTATGAGAAATGGTGCACTTAAATCTCACTTAAACTAAGTGAACACCTAGCAGTGTGGAATGCTGAGCATTATAGTCCACGACTTGCTCATGCCCCAGCAGCCCCCACCCTTTTCAGGCTCCAAAATACTGGTCTTTGTTCTCCCAGGGCCTGTGTAGATGCAAATTAGCACAGCTACAAGACCCAAACCTCAGATAACACTCTTGGCTTTGAATGTATTTTATTGTAGGAAGCCTGCTAATGTAAGGTGCTACAAACGACCCTCTTGCTGTGTTCAAGCAGGGCCACCTGGAGTGAGAGCAGACGTTATGTCCATGAAGCTTGTCTTCACAGGCTAGTTGTCACATGGCCATTTGCTCTGTTTAGCTAATGCAATCCAATTTTGACATACTGTACAGCCATTTCTGAAATATATCCTTTAGGGGAATTATAATAATATACACACTTTATCCAGACCACTCAAACTACGTAAAGTCCTGAAATGGGCTTTTGATGAGTTGCTGTAACTTATGGCGATGGTCACAGATGCAATCGCATGATGCTAATAGTAATATCGCCACATGTACTAAAGTGTGAGTTTATCTAAAATGGCGCTTAGGCGGCCATTCGCAAAATGGCGTCTTGCGATCTCATTTCCAAGATGGCGTCTTGCGGCCCATCGCAAGATGGTGTCGTTGCGATCCAATTTTAAACTGAACTTGTCTCAGCCAATTATCCAGCTTTGACATACCACACGCATTTAGGTAACATAAAAATACATCCTTCTAGACTATGTTAGAGCCCATCATGGTGTATTATTCTCTTCCCTACAGGGACCTGTGTGTGGGATTGAGTGGGACGAAGCCCAAGAGTACCACCGGTGACAACCTTGGTGTCTGTCTATTACTGCTGGTTTGTCTCTGCCTATCCTCCTTTCTTCAGGGTGTATAGTGGACCTTGCACTCTGGTGCAAGTTTGAGTCTTCACCTGGTGCATGAGTACCTATAGGTGAAACTTGGGATCTGAGGTCAAAAGTGCCAGTGGTGATCTTCACTTAATACCCCAATCCATTTTGTGTGGTCCTCGATTTGTTAGGGCATTTCGGTCAGCATAGAGGAAGGACGGCTCTCATATTCTCTCCTTCCTCCTAGGATACTGCATCCGGGTTCAGTCTGCTATATACCAGGACTAAATGTACAAAAGATTCTTGTCAACACAAGAAAAAAAGCTGACTCCTTTGTGGGGCGCTCTTAATAATAATTCTTCAATAAGAAAAGATGATAATACTTACAAAATTTTATGCAAAAAAAAGAGGATTCAGAATCTATTAATACAATGACAATACAACCTTCTGACCAGGAGGAAGCTCCGGAAACATGGACAACTCAAGAACAGGAGATTCTCCATATACTAGAAGAACTAGAAGATGTACCAGGGGGTCTACAGGCTACCCCAGGAATCAGGCAACCCACCTGTAACAATAAACCCACCTTTTGGCCCCAAGAAACCTTATGTCCAGAAGTCAAGGTATTTATGAACCTGATCTCTAAAGAGTTTGACATCATCTACAAAAAACAACAACATAAGACCATCCAGGGAAATTTGAACAAGGGAGAGAGAAAAGCAATTGAAGAACTTAAAGCATTGTCAAATATCATTATAAAACAATCGGATAAAGGTGGCAATATTGTTTTATAACCCCTCGATATGTATAAAAAGGAGATAAATAAACAACTTTATGACACCTCCTGCTACATCAAAATGTTCTCCAATCCCATGAATGATTTCAAAGAACAGTATGGAAATATCATTAAAAGAGGAGTACAGGAAGGAACCATCACAAAACAGGAATATGAGTACTTAAGAACAGACAACCCTAAAGTCCCCACCTTTTACCTACTCCCCAAGATCCACAAAAACCTGGATGAATCCCCAGGATGACCCATAGTATCTGGCATTGGGAGTATTTCAGAGAAAGCGAGTATCTTTTTAGATACTCATTTCCATCATCATGTGACAGGATTACCTTCTTATGTACAAGACACCAATGACACGTTGAAGAAGATTCATGATGTATACTTTCAGGATAATAATGTATTGGTGAGTATCGATGTTGAAGCATTATATACCAGCATCAAACATGATCTAGGGATCGCAGCGGTTAAGTATTTTTTAACCATGGAAGGACACAGCGATTTCCACAAATTTCTCCTAAAACTTCTTCACTGTATCTTATACAAAAATTTCTTCACATTTGATGATCAATTCTTCTTACAAGTACGGGGGACAGCAATGGGGGCAGCTTGTGCCCCCACATATGCAAATCTATTCTTGGGTTGGTGGGAACGGGAGATAATTTTTTCTGAGAAAAACAACCCATACACAAGACATATAATCAACTGGCTCTGATATATTGATGACATACTGTTAATCTGGGATGGTACATCTCAATAATAATGACATCAATCTTAAATTTACATATACAGTGAGCCAGAATGATATATCCTTTCTTGACTTGAGAATATCGAAGGATGTGAACAACAAGATAGCCACAGAGCTATATAGAAAAAACACAGCTACAAACAGCCTATTACACTATTCTAGTTCACATTTTCCTCCAACCCTGGATAATATTCCAAAAAGGGAATTTCTGAGGTTGAAACGGAATTGCTCTAATGAAACAACTTTTAACATCTTGAGCCAAGACCTGACAAGTCGTCTCAAAGAACGTGGCTATAGCAATCGAACCATCAAAAAAGCCCGTACTTCAATTTCTCAAACTAACAGAGAATCCCTGTTATTCAAGGACACCACTACTAAGTCAACTAGAAAATCTGATGAAATCCGATTTGTGGGTAATTTTTGCTACAATTGGAAGGAGGTCAAACAAAAGATACAGAAAATTGGCACATCTTACTTTCTGATATGGATCTTGCATCCAAACTTAACAACACTGTGGCATTAAGATGGAAAAGATCAACTAATCTTAGAGATCAACTAGTGAAGAGTCACTATACAAAACACCCCCCTAAAAAAACGATTGTGAGTGGCACTTATCCTTGTGGATCTTGCAAAATATATAACCACATTTTTACCATCCAAAAGTTAAAAGATAAGTATGGTAACACAATTTATCTTAAAGATTACATTAACTGTAGAAGTAAAAATGTGGTGTACTGTATCATGTGCCCATGTAACATGAAATATGCAGGAATCACCACTCGCATGTTAAAACAGAGTATAATGGAGCACATGGGAACAATAAGAAATGCACAAGCAGATATCTCTAAAATGAAACAACTCACAACAGTTGCCCGCCACTTTCATCTTAAACATAATGATTCATATAAAGATATGAAAATATTCAGTTTGGAGTTAGTGAATCTGGGAATCAGGGGAGGAGATGCCATGAAAGAACTACTTAAAAAAGAAAGTAATTGGACCTTCAGATTAGACAGCATAGCCCCTAAGGGGATGAATGAACACATCAACTTTAGTGCTTTTTTATAAATTTGTCTCAGTAGTGGCCATATTTTCTTTCATTGATCTTCTCTTTCATCAATTTTTATATTTTTTTGCCATAACTGAATTTCTTACAAAAATTAGTTTGCAATTACTTCATTCTAATAATTTTACATTTTCTCTTATATTGAGTTTGATAATTCACTACCACGATCCACCTTGGGTTAATTTTTATTTTAATATTTATATTTATTTTTATTTTTGTCTCTGTTTTTACCATCTCCTATCTCTATTACTTTATTTATTGGTTTATTTATTTCTCACATGTAGTGTATATCCACTTGATTTGACATACACAAGTGGACAACACAATTATTTAACAATGATATATTACACTATCATCACACTTTACACTCCCCCTTTTCTCCTCTTCCCTACACATATCTTACATGACATAAGTCATATACACTATAATAAATATATAACTTTCATACTTTTTCTTTTTTATATTTTCCACTCTAATTTTGATAGCTTCTTTCTTTCTTTCTTTCTTTTTTTCTTTCTTTTATACTGTTTTTATTTTTATTCTTAGTTCCATATTTCACTTCCGCTCAGAGATAATGGGATAATATTGTAATATATTCACATCAATGCAACACAGTGTATTTTTCGTTATTTTTTATTGTTTTTTATTGTTATCATTTTTATTTTTATTATTAAAATGTTTCTTATATATATATAATCTTTTCCTGCATTTAATTGCCTTCTACCTTTTACACTGTTCTAGGTCATAATCTCCTTCCACATTTTTTTTGTAGCATGCACTAATGTGGGTGTATGTGTATATGTGTGTGTTTGTATGTGTATCTGTGTGTGTATGTACCTATACACATTTGCATACATGTGTGTATGTGTTTATGTACTGTGTGTGCACACATGGATGCGCACACTTACACAATTTACCTGTATGATTTATTCACATGTCACTTGGTTGATATATGCACATGTTTTAGGACATTTACCTTTCTGTAGTTTTCTGTTAGTTGATCCTATACTTACTATATTGATGTTCACATGCTTTCATCTTTATCATTTTTTCTCTTATAATAATTGTCTTCTTTTTTATATTTATATAATTTCATATTATTAATTTAATATTTCTTTATATTTATATATATTTTTTATTATTATTTTTATATTTATTCATTTTTATTCATTTATTTATTTATTTTTTCATATTTTCATTTATTCCATTTTTCATTTTACAAGGTGCGATTGTTTTTTGATGAAATTATTATACATAATGAATCATTACATATATGTATACAAATTCTTCAATCAACAAAGAAGAATATGTTTAATGGGACCAAGATTCCTATTTATTATTTAAACTTTGGGATAGAATTGTTGAAAAAATCTCCCTTCTATATGATTGGCAGGTGCTTGTACTTATTCCTGGAGTTGAGGACCGATTGGTGCAACCCAGGATAAATAGACAGTGAGAAGGGAATAGGATTAGCATCCGTTTTTGTGACCAAGCTCTAGGCGAAACGTGCATCAAGCATACCCTGGCTGGGTCAGCTGACTCGTTTACTGATTTGCTACTACACGCCAACACCTGTGATTACAAGTGGGATGGAGACCGTCTACACACTGCAGCGGCCGTCTCTCCTTTCCTCGGCAGACTGACTGATTGCGGCCCCGCTAATTGACCAGCATGATACGACGCCGCATGACTGAGGAGACTTCCCCACTACCCGACCCAACTATTTCTGGGCAAATCAGCTGAGCAGGGCGCCGGCTCCCAGCACTTCTGTTGACTGACTTATGCGATACGGGGCCATGAGTATACCCAGCCATAAAGGCTATTTGCCCATCAAGCACCTGACAAACTCCTTAGATTGTTTTTTAGTGTCTATAGGAAGCTCAAATAACAGATGGTACTATACCCATATTAGGAAACTCTACTCTCAGTGTAATATTATTTGAATTCCTTTACCGCTGGGTTCAATTCATTTGAAGCAATATACCAACTAGCACATAGCTTTTTTCTCACTCCAGGTGTTCAGGCTGACTGATATGGGTGCATTTTGACTCTACAATGTTTCTGGTAACAGAGTCAACCTAACACCCTTTAAATCTTTAACAGTCTCCACACCCTTTCTGTTGTTTAATGAGACACTAGTCCCTTTTCACTCTCTCATCACCCCATTTTAGGGAGTGACAGCACAAGTGGGGGGACATCTTTGTGAATCACTTTACTCTATCTATTCCATCTACGTGAATACTGTCCACATTATTTTGAATCTGAACTGAAACGTACCCACTATTGAATGGGGGACACCATTGTTTGCTATTCTATGTAACAACAGATAAATGGAAACCTGATTATTATAGTTTCTTAGATTATGATCATGATTTCAATTTAAGGAAGCATATACATGTAATTTTGGTTATTATAGGGAAAAAAAAAATTCTCAAATTATCAGGGTTTGTCAGCTACATACTGACAGTACAATCTGTTATATTTAATATTCTTCTGATCTGAAGGGGATGACAGTCTCATTATTATTTCAGACTATTGTTACATGTGTAAATACTGAGTGTGACAATTTCTGTCTCAGCATATTTCTTGTTGCCAATTGAATTATTGACATGTTTGCTACATATTAACAGTCCAATCTGCTACATGTTTATACTTTATCTGTGCGTATTTATTGTAACAATTTTTTCTCACTGTTGCTAATTACTGTGGAAAGTAACCACTTGAAATTGTTTATTATATGCCTACATTTCTCTCCCTAGAAGGGAACAACTGTCTCATAACAATCCTAGATTATTTATCTAGTCATTGTAACAAACATGCTTACAATATATTTTATGCTATATTGTACTTCTTTGAATTCTGTATATTGGAATGAAATTGCTTAAGAATATCTGAATCAGACAAGTGTTTACAACTGAAACATTACTGTTTTTATATACCACTGGTGAAATTAGTAATTGTGTCTTACTGTAGGAGTATTCATGTATGATTATTTTCGCCTTTTCGATTAGTAATTAAGAGTCAATGAGCGACTCACTGATATCTTTTACTTAATTACATATACAATCAGTATTTATTATTTCTTATTTATTTGTCATTTTTCATATTCTAAGAGTATACTAATAAAACTTTTATTTTAATATTATCATCTTTTCTTATTGAAGAATTATTATTGATTAAGAGTGCCCCACAAAGGAGTCAGCTTTTTTTCTTGTGTGGACAAGAATCTTTTGTACAATTTGACCTTTTTCGACCCCTGGGTGCACCACCAACCATTGTAAGGATTGAAGAAAGATTTTGCATCTAGATAATTATATTATTGTTGGCCTCTTTTTCACAATATTATATACTGAACTCAATCCTGTGCAAAATTTCTTTCCCACTTCCCCATTTCCCTTTATACATTGATCATTTATATACTGGGACTGTCTGTTCATCATACGGCCTGAAGGTGAGAGGCTGCGACTCAAGGTAAGCTACAGGAGTACACCTGCACAGCAGCATGCACCACACCACTTCCCCCTTACATTTGGGGTAGTTGGCAGGATCCAGTGACAGACAAGATGGAGAAGAAGACTGAGGAGCCCCGAGTGAAACTACCAATAGTGTCCATCCTAAATCATTTAGAAAAATTTGATGGCAAGAATATGACGTTGACTGACTGGATGGAGCAACTGGATTCTACAATTCAGTTGTATGATATTTCTGAATCTGTGCAAGTTGACTTGACACTGAAGGTCCTTACCGGGGATGCCAGGAAGACTGTTCAGATGCACCCTGCTAGTCACCTCCCAACTTCCTGGTTTGTTGGAGTGATCTATCTACTTGGTACTGGTGGAGCTTAAAATGGGGTGGTTTGGATATAAGAATTTTCCATCCAGTGCATCCCCTCTTTGCAATTATAAAACCTCAGTGACACTCAATGGGAATGGCACTAACCCTACATTATGCTGTCCCTGAGGCACGTGAGAGCACACCCAACAGTCAGTTTGGTTTAAAACTTTGCCCACCATGGTATGATAATCCTCTAAAGGATACCCACACCAATACGGGTTATACTTAGGCTGACACTGCTGGATGCATCTCTCATCAACTAGGAACCCACAAAACTCACAAATACAATAGTCCTCAGACGATAGACCTTCATACTGTCTCCAAGTTTCCAAAATAACAGATCTCTTAGCAAATACTGTACTGGGTTTGCTCAGATACTCCCCCGATTGGTTTAACACTCCTTTTCCCGACTCCACTCCATCAATATCACCATCGACCTCGCTCTCCATCATCTGCCCACTGTTACAGAAACAGGACTTCCTGAACCAAACAAGGATCATGAGAACTGTGGAAGAAAGTAAGAACACAAACCCAGCCCGCCATTCCATTGCTGGAACAGTGGGCTGCAAATTTCCCTAGCTCAGGTTATCTCACGGCAGTATTTAACTCTCCCGAAACAAGCTCGCGATTGACAGGTCTATGTTATCTGCCTCGACTCCGCCTTGTATCTCCACCGGTTGGTTGACCTTTCTGAAGTGAGTGGAATGGACCCAGGTATCTCTCTCTGCCACTTTCAAGGATGTTGTACTCATCAGCAACACTTGATACGGACCTTCCCACCAATCTGTCAGACAACCTGAATGTAATAAATTTCTGATCATAACAAATTCTCCAGGTTTGACATCATGACAGTTTGTTTCTGGCATATCAGGTGACAACAATTTCAGTTTCTGCTGCTGCTGTTTCAACTGTTTACTCATTGTTATAAGATACTTCACAGGAGCCTCATTGTTACTCTTCAAATCTTCCTGTGGACTTACAATCAAGTGAGATTGTCTACCAAACATTATCTCAAAGGGGGACAGATTAAGAGGGGAGTTGTCCTGATGCTATGAAGGATGAGCGGTAATGCTTCTGGCCATCCAGTCCAGTTTCTGCCATTTATTCTTAATAGTACCATTTACCCTCTCCACCTTGGCACTGGCCTGGGGTCGGTAGGGGGTGTGAAGTTTACTATTAATACCCATCAACTTACACATGCTCTGGAAGACATCACCTGTGAAATGAGTACCCCTATCACTTTCAATCATTCTAAGGATACCGTATCTGCATACAAACTCCTGTACAATCTTTTTAGCAGTGAACACAGCAGTAATAGTGGCAGCTGGATATGCCTCTACCCAATTAGAAAACACATCTGTGCAAACTAATACATATTTGAGATTCCTGCAGGGTGGTAATTGGATGAACTCAATTTGTATTACCTGAAAAGGTCCATCTGTCGGAGGGATGTGAGATGGCTCGGTTGGTATCATTTTTCCAACGTTCTTCAAGCATGTCAAGCAGGACATTGCCCTCTTTTTGGCTTGGGAAGAGAAACCTGGTGCACAATATGCCCTGACCAATTGCACATAGCTTGCTTTCCCAGGTGAGTCAGACTGTGTGCTGCCTCAGCCAAGCTTGGGTAATATGCCTTGGGTGCCACTGGCTTACCTTGTCCATCTCTCCAGAGTCCAGAGGACTCTTGCCCACATCCCTTGGATCTCCAGACTGTCTTTTCCTGAATGGAACACAAATT
Organism: Taudactylus pleione; assembly: GCA_031769625.1. Lineage (NCBI taxonomy): Eukaryota > Metazoa > Chordata > Amphibia > Anura > Myobatrachidae > Taudactylus > Taudactylus pleione. Next base: position 12,740,448 of record JAUIMM010000177.1, on the reverse strand, counting down.
TTGCATCTCAATTAATTTCTGCATATCAATCGTTTCAAACATCATCATTTGGTTAATTGGCATGTTCACTCTTAAACCTGCTGCCTATTTGGCAGCTTCATCTGCCCTGTTATTGCCCAGTGACACCGGATCGCCTTCACATGTATGGGCTTTACACTTAATGACCGCCACTGCCTTAGGCATTTGGATCACTGCCAATAGTCCTTTTATATGTTTTGAGTGTGCGACTGGTGTGCCTGCTGCTATCATAAAATTTCTTAGACACCCTAGAGCACCAAAATCATGTACTACCCCGAAGGCGTACCTAGAGTCAGTGTAGATATTAGCAGTTTTGCCTTTTGCTAATTCACATGCAAAAGGCAACCAGCTCCGCCACTTGGGCCAAGTGAGGAGAACCAAGGGTTTTGGCTTCTATGATGTCTTCATCATTTACAACAGCATAACCTGTACATAACTCTCCAGTGTCAGTTTGTCTATGACAACTCCCATCTGTGTAAAATGTCACATCTACATTTTCTAAAGGTGTATCACGTATGTCAGGTCTGATTCAAATATTCCATACAATCATGTGCATCAATTTACCTGCAGAACTCACCTTCCACCAGCGACTCACCTTCCTCCACCCTTTGTGCATCCTGAGGTAATATGGTAAATACGTTGCTGGGTTTAATGTACTGCACTGCTTAATGGTGATGTTTGCAGGTGCTATTAGAGCTAGTTCCCATTTCGTCAATCTAGCTGAGGAAACATGCCTAGTTTGGGCAGAATTCAGCAAAGCAGATACAGCATGGGGTGTATAAACTCATATCATGGCCTAATACTACATCCTCACTCTTACTGACCAATAGTGCAGTCGCTGCTACACTTCTTAAACATGTTGGGAGTGACATTTCCACAGTGTCCAATTGAGCACTGTAGTATGCTATGGGCCTATTGGCATCACCATGTTTTTGTGTGAGGACACCTGCTGCACAACCATTAGCTTCCGTACAGTATAAATCAAAATGTTTTTCATAATCTGGTATTCCCAATGCAGGTGCTCTTGTCAGACTGTCCTTAAGGTTAAGGAAAGCTTGCTCTGTTTCCTCTGTTTGTATGACACGATTGGGCTTTGAGAAAGAGACTAAGGACCTTATTCAGAGGTGGCCGTACGGTCTACGACCGCACGGCCACCTCGATGTTTGGCCAGTGCGCATGCGCACGAGGGAGCCAGCTCCCTCGTGCGCATGCGTGAGACCCACTACGACCGACAGTGCTGGTCATAGCTGGTCTCTTTCCAAAGGGGGCGAGCTGTCGATGTTGATTGACAGCACGCCCCATTTGGAAGGCGGGCCGGGGGGTGGCAGCCCAAATGGAGGCATTCCCATGGGAATGCCTGCCATTTGGGGGAGGCCCCACTGACATCACTAGTAATGTCAGTGGAGAGCTTCCGGCTCTGACAGAGCCAGAAGCTCTTCGGGGCTTACGACAAGTGAGACCCTACCCTAGGGTCTCGTCGTAAGCCCCGATGGTTGCGATGGTCTCTGACCATCACGACCATCACCCGCGCGGTCATTAGAGCTGTGGGTGTAAACCCACAGCCTAACGACCACAACAGAGGCGGGTGTTCAGGATGCAAGTGGCCGCCCAGTTTCTGAGCGACCGCTTGCATCCTCCGACCGCCTCTGAATGAGGCCCTAAGTCCTGCAATGGTAAAGCCAAAATAGAAAAACCTGGGATCCATGATCTGCAGTATCCACACATGCCCAAAAAGGTATGGATTTGCTGTTGGTTCTGCGGCAATGTCACAGTCTGTATGGCCTGTATCCTGTCATTAGTCAGATGTTGTAACCCCTGGGTTAGGCAGTGTCTCAAGTATTTAACCCTGGTCTGGCATGGCTGTACTTTGTCCTTAGCAACCTTGTGTCCTGTCAGTGAGTGATGAAGCAACAGTAGTTTAGTATCATTTAAACATGACATAAACATATCAGAACACAACAATAAATCGTGTACATATTGTATTAGAACAGATCCATTGGCAGGTTGAAAAGATTGTAAACAGTCGTGTAAGGCCTGGGAGAAGATACTGGGGTTGTCTATGAAGCCCTTGGGCAATCGTGTCCATGTGTATTGTCCCCCCCTCTATGTAAATGCAAATAGGTACTGACAGTCAGGATGAAGAGGGACTGTGAAGAAGGCAGAACAGAGGTCAATGACAGTAAAATGGGTTGCAGTTGGTGGGATCTGCATGAGAATGACAGCTAGATTTGGCACTATGGAAAATTGGCTCTCAACTACCTTATTAACCCCTCTAAGGTCCTGTACTAACCTTTAGCCCCTCCCCCCAGCCTTTTTCACTGGAAAAATGGGACTATTGGCTACATTTGCTGTATGGACTAAAATTCCCTGTTGCAATAACCGCTCAATTGTGGGATAAACCCCTATCTATACTTCCGGTTTTAACAGGTACTGGGGAATTTTTGGAGCTTGCCTACCATTTTTTAGATTTACCATTACGGAAGCTACATTTGCCATCAATCCAGTGTCCTGTCCATCTTTGGTCCAAAGTGAACCTGGTATTTGAGATAACATCTGCTCTACCTGAGATGGATTTTTGTATCTAAAACAGTAGAGTGAAACATTAACCTTTGGGGAGTGTCCAATATATCCCTCACCTTGTGCGCAATTCTCTCTGAGATATCTAAAAATATACCATCAGGGGTACAATAAATGACACATCCCATTTTACATAACAAATCCCTTCCCAGTAGGTTAGTAGGGGCCGCTGCTGCCAGTAGAAAGGAATGCCTGGTATGCAATGGTCCGATAGTAACCTCTGCAGATTTGGTTAAAGGATAATGTTGCACTTTACCCATTACACTCATTGTCTTGCTGGTCACCTGTAAATTGGAAGGAGAATTTAACACTGATCTGGTCACCCCTGTGTCTACAAGAAAATAATGCTTGTTATGAGCTATATCAACTATCATTACAGCTTCTACCCTAGTTTCCTCAGTTAACCTGACTGACTGTAGACTACAGGTGTGACCTGACCACTAGAGCTGAGTGTCTTCCTCCAGTAAAGCATTTACTGCTACAGTGTGAGCAGGTGATTGCTGGAACTGTCCTGACTGTGGTGGGTGCCTCCCTTGTGGGTATCCCGGTGTTCCCTGGTTTGGCGGTTCCCACTATCTAGCTTTGCAAAACCTACTTATGTGTCCCACCTTGTTACAAAAATACCACCTTCGTGGTTGACGTGTATTGGAAGGTTGTTGTTGTGGGTTGGGGAGTGTGGAAAGATTGTGGTTGTGTATGGGGATATGGGTTTGGAGGCTGTGTGGGACAGGTGTATTGTGGCCGTGTGTGATAAGAATGCTGCAGTGATATTTGCATTCCTTCCAGAGCTTGAATACTAACGGCCATTAGTTTTTTGCTCTGCATTTCTCTCTTCCTGAAGATGTTTTTATCATGTTCAATTACAGATTCCCTGAGTGTGTCTACCGTAACTCCCCTCCATCCAGGAAGTGAGGTCTGAACCCTGGCCTTTAGAGTGTCTTTAAGACCATCCATAAATAAGCACCATGATTGTCATTTCCCTATGTTGTGTGTTGCCCTTTATATCTTCTATACCTGTGTATTGGGTAATAGTCTGCAGCGCTCTGGTGAAATAATCTGCTGCAGACTCACTCTCTTTTTGCTTAATTGTAAAAATTTTACTCCAGTTAACTACTACTGGAAAATAAATGGCCAATTGGGTGACGATGCGGATTATGTTGTCCTGATTACCTTCATCAGTTATGGGACTATCTCCATCCAATACACAGGCCGTGATAAACTTTTTCACGTCGGTATTTTGTGGAAGACATGCCCATAATACCACTCACCAATCTTTGTTGGTTGGCTCATGAGCATTACCTAAATCCTTTACAAATCTCTGGCACTTTGCTAGTTCTTTCCTAGGGATAGGGAAATCTGTCATTATGGAATACATTCCTTGTGGCCACTACACCATGTGCGTCCGGATTCCCATTGGGAACAGTTATTGCCCGGACAGGATGGATGCCTGTCTCACTGCTACCTTTGGCCTGATTACCTGGTTGATGGTTCAGCCTACTACTACTACGAATGGTATTAACAACCTCCGCTACTGTTACAGCAGGTGTTAATACTTCCTGCACTGGTGGGGCTACCTCCAATTCTGGTACTAGCGGGGCAGCTACCTGTGCTTGTTGTGATGGTACATTTAACATTTGGGCAACATGGGAAAGACCTGACTTTACAACAAGTTCAACATCTGCATCAAAAACATGTTCCTTATAGTTGCTTAGGAGAGGATACAAGTTACTTGTTACATTTTTATGAATTTTGAGATCGACTATACCTTCATCCCCATCCACATAGGGCAGTGGTGGTGTGCGTGCGCTACTAACATTACCTTACGCAATGCTACTTTGCCGTGCGTGCTACTTTGCATTGTGCACGCGATGCTAGTTTGCATCACGTGCACACTGCAAAGCCACATGTTCCACTCATGCTGCCACAACTTTAAAAAATCATTAAACTTTATCCTTTAGAGATTTCACTAAACATATACTATTTCTAACATTATTCAGTACCTCAGAATCAAAGCTATCAATCTTAGGAAAAGGTTTTCTACATTCCTTGGTCATATTGACCGATATGCTACAGTATGCCATAGCGTATGCACAATACTTTTTAAACATGATATACCTGGCCGACCTAAGCGGCCCTTCCACCAGCAGCACATCCTTGACCATTACTAGAGATTGCCTCGCACCCATCTGAGAAAACGTTTAGCAATTTCTAGAGAATTTCAATTGGTGAACAATTTTCAGAGAGCTATGTTCACGCACTCCCTCCCATTATGCACAGTCAGCCCGTCAGGCTTTATAGTCGGCTTGCACAATGAGGAGCAGAATAACCACCTATTGTAAATTATTCTACCTGTGGCGAATTCAAACCAAGCTTCAGCCGCTCGCTTCTTCCCGCTATGCACCACTTTCCTGCTAGGCGATATGGTCCGTGTGCATAAACGAGGAGTAAAATAACCGCCTAGCAAATTATTTTACTTTTGATGAATTTAACTCCAAGCTTCACCACTCGCTTCCTACTTTGAGTTTACTCCCAGCTGGTAGCATCTAGGAGTTTCAATAACTCCTAACCTTGCCAGCAGTTTCACTCCCACAACAACCCACTTCACAATCACAGTTTATATAACTATGTGGTTCGATCACATTGCCCAAAGAACCTAACTGATCAATGGACTTTGCGATTAATGGGTGTCGGACCAAGAAACCCCTTAGTTTCTCGATAACCATAATGTACCTGCTTTGTACACTGGCCCAGTAGTTTGTACGGCCCCATCAGGCACCTACTGAGTTTCAACCTAGGCTTAACAGACAGTAGCCTCCACTTTACACTTAGGCTTAACCAGACAGTAGTCTCCACTTTACATTTAGGCTTAACAGACAGTAGCCTCCACTTTACAATCACACATTTCAATTACATACACCTTTTCTGCGCAGAAAAAAATTAAAACCTTTTCCTTAAATATAGCAATGTTATTCAGAGGTTTAACAAGCAATCACGCTATGAATACAATGACCGTTTGAACACGTGGCAGCAATACTGGAAATATGTGTTCGCTATTGTGCGACTTACCCCCCTAACACAAACGTTTATCAATGAAAGAAAACAAACTTTGCCTTCCTTGTCCCTGGATTCTAATCAGCGCTCCTTGAACTCACACAATAATGGATATCGGTCTCTCAACAACAAGTGGTAGCAGGTTTTCGGACACAGTGCGTTCTTTCCTGCGTATGGCGCCATCCACCCTTTAGTGAGAGATCGATAACCGTGTGTTACCAGGTAAATTGTGGTAGCGTGACCTCACTCTATGAGCCCCCAACTATGAATACCTAATGATCTTTATACCTAAATGTCGCTATTTAGCATTGAAAGTCGCACAATAAATAATTGCTTTCCAGACTTTGAGTGTGGTTTCAAAGCATAAAAAGTTATTATTCACATAAAAAGCATTTAGTTACATGCTGTGATCTAAATACAATTAGTGCAAAAGATTATACATAAACAAGGTACAGTCGATACATACGCAAGTGCACCAATCCAAGTTACAGTCATCAATCCTGAGGTCTGTGGTCATCCATGAGAATGGCTACTAACTGGGACCGGGACACAGGCTATATACCCTAACAGATTATGAGAACAACAATGTAGACAGACAAACATAATTCCATTGGTTCTTGCTCTTGGTCTTTGTAGTACGCTGTAGTTCATAGGACAATTCACTAGGGGTATGTCATAATTCTCCAGATTACATTATCTTTCTTTAATTGATTTAAACTAGATAGAGACACTACATTACAGTGTATACATTCTAATATATAATTTCCTATATTCCATAACTTGCAGACGCATGTTGCGATCTCCTTGTCGATGGAACCAGATTTCTGCAAATAGACAGTGGTTTAGAATGGTACCCAGCATCTGGTGATGTCTATGCGTTCCAGACTTCAGGCTGTAATTGCCTGCAAAGGATTTGCAACAAAGTATTAAAAAGTGAAAGTTAGATTTAGGATTGTTTACTTTGTCCCATTACTTTTGGCCCCTTAAAAAGTGGGAGGCACATATAGAAACCGTTGTAATTCCTACACCATTCACCTGATTTGGATGTAATTACCCTCAAATTAAATCTGAAAGTTTGCAGTTAAAGCACATCTTGTTTGTTTCATTTCAAAGCCATTGTGGTGGTGAATAGAGGCCAAAATATGAAAATACTGTCAATGTCCCAATATTTATGCACCTGACTGTATATATATATATATATATATCTATATATATATATATATATATATATATATAAATATATATATATATATATATAATCCCATATGGTCCGGCACTCCATAAGAACTTCAAGCAGCTATAGGCGATGCCCTCACAAAAAGGTACAATGTAGGCAGATACAGGTGTGGCACATCAGAGTCACAAAATCAACATCTTGACTCTGATGTCTTTTATTTATCAGGACGAGTGTCGCACTTGTATCTGCCTATATATATATATATATATATATATATATATATACAGCTTCAAACAGTCACTGGTTACTATCAATATTACTTCTGTCTGAGCTAAAAAATGACAGTCAATGGAGTTTGTTCTGTTCATAGATGGAGCAAGCTTTGGCAAGCAGTCTGATAGTTTTAACAAAAGGCTTTCCTATGTTTATACAGAATACAACTGTTAGTTCTACTTAACCACATCAGCATTGGACACAAGGTCTACAATTGTTAACTATAGCTAAACATCTGACCATTGTTTCCAAATCCACATTCAGAACACTCCTCTGAGCATATCAGTGTCTTTGTTATACTTCAATTGCCAAAGACATACTGTTTCTATATGCAAAGTAAACACTCACAGTATTTTTGTATATTCCAATTACTAGTCCCAGACATGTCCAAAAGACTTGTTTGTCAGCACTGAATATATAAAGTCTTTAAATATATGTGTATTCATGATTCTGTAAAGACTTTAACAGTGTGCAGTAACACGTCAAATGTACACAACGCTAAAATAGCGCCGTGCACAATAATATTATACTGACTATGCCAGATGGCGTCGTGCAAATATTATTTTTACAATTTAGGTCTCAGACAACCATCCGGCTTTGACAACCTCAAGACAGCTATTCTTGGGGACTGGGTTACCCTCGAAGGAAGCAAACAACCTTCCAATTCCTGTTGTGGGAGTGGTGTGGATCAAAGTTGAGCTTTATGACAATTCTCTAGGGAAGTTGCTGGAGAATAATCCAAGCATGGACACGTGATCTTGGGAATGAACATCTTGTGGTGTTTAGATCAAGTGCTGGTCCAGGAAAGGGGACCGCACTATTGGAAACATCTTGGAGTATAAAAACCAGTGCAAATGGCTTTATAGAGGGTGATTCAACAATGCGAAGAGGATAAGTCTGTCAAATCCCTACACCTAGGATCTATCAAAACCAGACATAATTAGAAGGTGAAGGTTCCGGCCAGACAAGTAATAATATTACAGTTGCCTGTTCGCTCACAACAGCGGCTGGAAGGGAAGGAGGCTCTGTTGGAGCCTTGTTGGATAGGACAGATAGAGGCAGGGCTGGTAATGGCCCAAGCTGTGGTGGTGGTTAAAGATTGAGTGGTTCTGGTACGTATCTGCAATTTGGGGGATTCGCCAATCAAGATGCCATGTACTTTGGCTGTGCGGGTTGAGCTGAAAGAAGAGCCTACTGATGCCTGGATCCAGCAGATGTTGGCTAATAAGGTAATTTTGGAAAGCACCCATTGTCCTAGTGGAAAAGAAGGATGGGACAATAAGGTTGTGTGTGGACTACAAGAAACTAAACAACTATACAATACAGGATGCTTATACTTTACCACTCATTGAAGAGTCACTGGCAGCCTTGGGAAAGTCACGCTTCTTTTCAACATTGCTTCTGGCCAGTGGATACTGGCAAGTGCCTATAGCCAAAGAGATCAAGAAAAAAGTGCCTTCATTAGCTTAGGGATCTTTTCAATTTTTGCCGGATGCTCCAGACACCTTTCAGCACTTTGTGGAGCATTGCTTAGGGGATTTGGATTTTGAGGCATTCCTGATCTACTTGGATGACATCATTGTGTTTATGGGCAGCACAGATGGTGTAATTGTTAGCATTACTGCCTCACAGCACTGAGGGTTCGATTCCCACCACGGCCCTAACAGTGCGGAGTTTGTATATTCTCCCTGTGCTTGCGTGGGTTTCTTCTGGGTACTCCAGTTTCCTCCCACACTCCAAAAATTTACTGGTAGGTTAATTGGCTCACCACACAAAAATGAACCCTAATACCGATGGTTCATTCAGAATTTTGCTAAGATAGCAGGACCTCTGCATGAGTTACTATGAGGAGTCACTGATCTACGGAACAGGGCAGAGGCATGGGGTTGTGCCCAGGAGGATGCTTTTGATCAGCTAAAGAAGGCTCTCACCCAGGCCCCAGTGTTGGCTTATGCAGATTTTGACAAGTCTTTCTTAGTATATATGGATGGAAGCCACAAGGGTTTGGGGGTCATGCTCTCCCAAGTTCAAGAAGGTCAGGAGAGAGTGATTGCTTATGGAAGCCAGAGTCTGTGAGACTCGGAGCAAAATCCTGAAAACTACAGTTCATTTAAACTGGAGCTGCTAGCTGTTGTCTGGGCAATCACAGAAAAGTTTGCAGAATAATTGACTGCCACAGACTTTGAGGTTGTCATGGACAACAACCCTCTGGCCCATCTACATACAGCCAAACTAGGGGCCTTGAACAGCACTGGGTTGCCCGACTGGTTAAATTTTCATTCAAGATCCAATATCGACTAGGGAAATCGAATGTCAATGCAGATGCCCTGCCTCATTTTCCAGTGGGGTTACATACTGGTCCCGCAGATGAAGAACAGGAAGGTCAAGAGATCCCCGACATTACAAGATTGCGACCTTCCCCTAGAGCTCCAAAGTTGACTAATTGTGGTATATTACAGAAGTACATGCAAGACTGGCTTATGCAACAGGAGCAGTATCAAGATGTGTGGACTATCCACAGTTGGAAGGAGAGAAAACACAGGCCTTCAACCCAAGAAAGGTCACAACTTGGTTTGATAGGCAAGAAGATCAAGATAGGCATCAGTGGGACCAGATGGCCCTACAAAATGGTGTGTTGTGCCGACGTGCATATCTTGAACAGGAACTATAAAGTGTCTAGCAAGTTGTTCTCCCAGAAAGTATGGCACAAGTTCCGGTAGTGAAGGCTCATGAAGAGGGGGTTCAGCTAGGAGTGGTCAAAATTCTGCAATAGATCCGTTGACAGTATTTATTTCCAGGATTGCAGGGACTAGTGGAAGAGGTATGCCGAGCCTGTAGGAGGTGCGGTGTAATGAAGGTCACAGAACAGCGAGCTCCTGTGCAGACTATTAAAACAAAGAGACTCCTGGAACTGTTGATGGTGGACTGTGTGTTGATAGGGGAGTCAGTGAGAGGGTACCAGTATGCCTTAGTAATAACAGATCACTTCACCAAGTTCACCGTAGTTGTCCCTACCATAGATCAGATGGCTGAGGCGGTATCTAAGGCCATAATGGAACAGTTTATTAGGAGGTATGGATGCCCAGAATGCATTCACTCGGACCAGGGTGCATGCTTTCAGGGTTGGGTGATGGACCAACTTTTCACACCTATGGCATACAGAAATCTTGAACGACGCCTTATAATCCCCAAAGAAATGGCGCTTGTGGGCATTTTAACTGGACTCTGTTACAGATGCTGAAGACTTTAGAGGCCGAGAAAAAAGGCATTGACCCGACTTTGTTTCAGAGCTGGTATAGGTTTATAACAACAGAGTCCACCAAACCACTGGTTATTCTCCTTATTTCTTTCTGTTTGGCAGACCTGGGAGGGAATTACAAGACCTGGATTTGTCCCTACCCGAGGAAGATGATCAATGGACACAGAGCAGGTGGATTGAGGAGCAAAGGTGGCAGGTGAAGTGGCTGAGAGGAACAAATGGTCTACAGTTCATCTCAGTCCAGGATGGATGTTAGGCAGCGAGGACCACTAAAGAAACTGTGTGTCTTTGTGGCATTCAGGCCAGGGGGCCATGTCTATACCTGTGAGAGATAGGTCTACAAGAGATTGTGTTACAGTTGCAGACTACTGTAGCTGCCCATAATAGTCAGGGTTCAAGAAAGTGACTTACAATTTAAGACCCCTAGAACCACTCTGGCGCTGTCTTCTGCCAATAGCAACCACTCGCTGTTCCCTTAGAACACGACACATTCACCAGTACTTAGGTAGCCCCCTGGTCTTAAAACTCAGGATAGTAGGGTCTTACATGGTTATCCTAAGGCCACAGGATTTAATGCAATTGATTGAGGACTGGAAAGATGAGGTAATCTCGATGAAGTATACTAGGTAGAGATTGAGTATTTGAGAAGTGGCTAGGACAGCCGAGATGCGGCTAGAGAGCCAAGAGGTGGCCATGAGGCCTGAGGTGTGGCTATGACTGCTGGGATGCGGCTTTGAGGGCTGATATGAAAACAAGATGAGAGGTGGCTTTGAGAGCTGAGGTGCAGCTAATGAGCGGTAGTTACACAGATTGAGATGCAGCCATGAGAGCCAGAATGCGGCTTCGTTAGCCGAGGTAGTAACAAGCTGAGTGGTAGCTTTGAGAGCCAAGGTGCGACTAATGAGCCAGTAGTAATACAGATTGAGATGCGGCCTTGTGGGCCGAGGGCGGCTAGACAGCTGGGATGCGGTTTTGAGAGGTGAAGGGGTAACAGGCTGAGGTGTGGCCTTGTGGGCCGAGGTGCGGCTAGACAGCCGGGATGTGGCTTTGAGAGCCAAGGCAGTAACAGACTGAGAGATGGAAATAGATGACTACAAAGAGCGGTGAGGCTGCAGGCACAGCACATCTCAGGAACACTGCAGGCAGCAATAAAGGAATACTCTAGATGATGGAGTCAGAGTGTAGGACTAGAGTTCTTAGAAACAGCAGAACAGGCAGACGAGCAGAACCATGATTGGCATGAACCGGAAGGACATATACAGACACGCTATTGTTGGCAAGTCGCCGATGGACCAGCAGGGTTAAGAAAGGTGCTGAACCAATGAGTACAAGGCAGGTGATTAATGGAATCCACAGGGGAGGAGAAAACATCATCCAGAATCACAACTGGAGGTGCCATCCCAGGACAGAGTGTAAGTTGTCCAGGAGCAGAATTCCGGGAGAGTAGCTTGTGACCTAGAGGAGAGACACCTGGTGCATGGGTAAGTAACAAGGTGCACTGGTGACTTGTGACAAGAAGTGAGTTAGTGCCCTGATTGAGGCTAGGTTGTTATTTTTTTGTTCCTGAATGCTGACAGTAAGGGATAAATTTATTAACATTTGTATTGGTCCCGATTTGCAATCTCAGGTGATAATATGTTTTTTGCAAATTGGGAATTTACTATCATTAAAGTCTGGTGATTTCTTCATTTTTACAGGTTAAAATCGGGTGGTTTAATGCCACAAATTCAGCCATTTTGAACAATAGAAATTATATCACCATCGGCTCAATTTGGAAGTACTTTTCACTTTTTTAATACAAATTGGGAATTTACCATTATTCGTTTTGCTAAAGTCCCCATTTTACACTCAAATCAGGGACTCAGTAGAAGTTTTAAATGCACCACCTCCTGAGCTGCGAGTTGCCATCAAACATACACAAATCAGTGTGATTTGTGTGCGTTTCTGAATGGCAAGTGTGTTCTAAGGGTTAGTTTAAAAAAAGAATAACGTGAGGTCCCTCCCCCAAAAGGCTAACCAGCCCCAGACTTGCTAGCCTTTCCTTGTACCTAAAATTATGGGGAAGAAAACAAGAAGATTTCCACCATAATTTAGGTACCAGCACCAGGCTGCAGGGCCAGTCCTGGTTTTAATTATAGGGGGGGAAAAATTGCGTAGGGGTCCCCCTATAATTAAAACAAGCACAGGACCCTTTCTAGTGGGGGGCTGATGCCACAGCCAGGGGAGCCCTTTCACCGAACTCCCCAGCTGCAGCATCAGTCCTGACCGCAAGTCAGCCCAGGCCTGGGGAGTTGGGGATCTCCCCAATAAAGGGGTCCCCCTCTCCAGGGCACCCCGGCCTAGACTGATAGCCCGGGGCTATCCCTGCCACCCTGGGGCAGTGGGTGGTTGGTTGATAGTGTATGTAGTGTGTAAAAAATAGAAATATCAACATTGTCTTTATAGTGGAACTAGAGATCCCAGCAAGTCTCCCCCACATACTGGTACTTGGAGAACCACAAGTAACAGCATGCGGGGCATTAAGGGCCTGCTGGTACCTGTAGTTCACCTGTAAAGAAATGTGGTGGGGATAGCTCCTGGCTATCAGCCTAGGCCAGGGGTGCCCTGGAGAAGGGGACCCCTTTATTTCAGGACTGATGCTGCAGCTGGGGGGCCCGGTGAAAGAGCTCCCCTGGCTGTGGCATCAGACCCCCACTAGACAGGGTCTGGTGCTGGTTTTAATTACAGAGGACCCCTACGCAATTTTTTTCCCCCTATAATTAAAACCAGGACTTGCCCTTCAGCCTGGTGCTGGTACATAAATTATGGTGGAACCCTTCTCATTTTGTTCCTCACAATTTTAGGTACCAGGACAGGCTGGCAAGTCCAGGGCTGGTTAGCCTTTTAGGGGGGGACCTCACATCATTTTTTAAACAAAAAATTAACCCTAAAAATAATAAAACAACAACAAACAGTCTGCACATATTTCACTGATATGTGCAGCCTGCTTGTTGGGGAGAGAAATTCGGGCGGTTAAATCGGAACTTCAAAACGGACAGGATTGACCAAAAACACCATCAATCAAAACGATCCTGTCAAAACCGGGAGCTTGGTAAATTCCCGATTTTTTTAAGTGAAAAAAACCTCAGTTTTTGATAGATCCTATCCGAGTTGAAAAACGGGACAAATCGGGACCAAATCGAATCTTAGTAAATTAACCCCTCAAGCTCCATTTATTTCACTTAAACCTGAAAAGCTGCATGTGGACAATTATTATGCACCTAGGCATTACCCCACTGACCTGTCTACTAAGCTAAATTACCCCAAATTATCACAAAATATATATATAGATTGATAGATACAGTAGATATATCACATCATTTGGATGAAGACATACTAATGGGTTTAGGTGTACGCTGGCCAGAACATTGACCCGGGGAGCCTATTCTGGGCCTCCCATTGGATGGATTTGGATGAAAACTTCAGGGGGGTGCAATTGGTCTGGGATGCCTAATGGAGTGGTTGGGATCTCAGTTGGACCTCACAGCGGAATGTGCCATGCAGAACATTGACCCAGGGAGCCTGTTCTGAGCCTTCCACTGGATGGATTTAGATGAAAACTTCAAAGAGTGGTAACATTGGATCCCAGAAGACATGCTAGGAAATTGAGGTCTCCATCGCACCTCTCATAGGTGTACGCTGGACAGAACTTGACCCGGGATGCTGGTCAGAACTTTGACCCGGGGAGCCTGTTCTGGGCCTTCCACTGGATGGATTTGGATGCCATTACATAATAGAACTTAATAACTTGAAGATTAAAACCCAAGCAACGCCAGGTACTTCAGCTAGCATGTAATATATGTACTGTACAGTATAGTCACTGCTACCAGTTCTATATATAGTATAACATATATATGCTGCTGATTGCTGGGAGTATTACCAAGGGCTTCTGCACAATCATTGCTGCATTAGGCATAATGTCAATCAATGACTTATCCAACTTTCCTATCATCAATAATTTTTATTGAAAATTTTCAAAAGGAAAAAAAACAAAGTAAGGTGGAATTATCTTGATATAAAACATTTGTAACTTGCTATTTTATCCAGTAATTGACTAATCAATTTTGATAATGAGTTTAGTTAACACTATGGAAAATATGAGAGAAAATTATTAATATAATAAAGGTAGCATTATTAAAACAATAAATAAAAGTGGGACAGATCATATTTATAAATTTACTAAAGGGAACATTATTTATTATTTCTATGATGGAAAAGCTGCATTATTAATGGGGCACAATTATTACTATTCTAATAAAAGGGGCACATAATATTACTGTTCTAATAAAGCAAATTGTATTGTTATTATTATACTACAGGGGGCACATATTAGTGTTAATAGACTAAATGAGGTATACATTATTATTATAAAATTAAACATATTATTTTTAGACTATCTTTATTATTTTACTAAATGGGTCACAGATTATTATTAATAGACTGAAGGGGCATAGACTATTTCTCTTCTTAGAGTAAAGAGGTGACAATAATATTTATTTCACTAAAGATGGAAGAGATTATTATCATTTTATGAAAGCAGGCATAGATTATAATTATTAGACTAAAGCGGGCATAAAAAATGTACTAGCCTAATGGGGGGCAAATTTACTGTTTTTTTCCTTGGTACCCGCTGACTAGAGTACCAGGATTGGGCCAATGCTACTTAGCATATCTGTGTGATGCAGTGGGTCTTTAGTACACAGATAGCGGTGCATGTTACACAGCATGTTGTGTCTGCAAATCTGAGGTTGGATACTATTATAACATCCCTTTTCGGGACTCTAGTTGATGACCACAGGTATCCAATGGCAGGTCAAGCTCCTTCAGTGGGCCCCATCCACTGCCTTTCCGTGGTGGCTTTTCATGCCCCTGTCCGACACTGCTAATTTGGATAACTTTTTCACTGGTCTAGATGCATGAAACTAGGTGATCCCATACTTCGACTCCTTCCCTAGGAATGTCATCCCTCCACTAAACTCCACTCATTGGCATGTGCAAATGTCTGCTATCTTACAAGTCACATTCTTACTTCACAAATTAACGCACTTTGGTTGAGATCTTGGCACATGCCATCCCTCATGGAAGTGTTGTGCTGTGTTCATTTTACAGCACCACGGATTGGGAATCCTCTATTCTTAGGACCAGATTGCTTTTGATGCTAAGGTATCTCCTGAAAGTCAAGGAAGTGGGCTTCTACAATACAGAATTTTATTTACATTGGTGCAAAATGGTAACTAATCTTATATCAAAATAATAATAATGCTTCAAAATTTAGGACCGGATTTAATTAGCCACGGAGCCTACTGTGGGCTTGTAACTCCAGGCTGTAAATTCCAAGAGCTGTTCAATTACAAGCCCATTTTCTCATGTGGTAAGCCTGAAGCTAGGATGCATTAACCCATTCTGGGTTAAGTACACGGAGATATAGGTTAACATGACTGGAGTGGCCGCGGTAAAGGCAGAAAGTCCTACTTACCGTACTTTGGATTTCTGTTCGCAGCTCAGAAAGGTGTGAACAAACATCAGTGGTAAATGCAGCCTGTGGGTTTACCGTAGGAAAGAATTCAATAGCCCCAGGCTCTTAACCCGGGAGCTACAAGCCCAAGGTAAGCACCGTGGGTGATTGAACCTTGGCCCATAGTAATAGGCCCATTCATGTATCACATTTTATGCATGAAGCAACAGCGCTCATTTTGATAGCTAGCACTATATCCATATATCCATCTTGAAATATTTATATTTTCTCTCAAAGTACAGCACAACAAAGGTTTATATTTCCTTTTTATAAGATTAGACTGTACATTTGTTCTATAGGAATGGCAAGAAAAGCAAGCGTGTGTAATAAAACCCATCGACCCTATGAAAAAGAAACACAACTTGTGTTTTTATTCTCTTTTTATAGTTACATGAACTATTTGGCTTAGTTTTCGGCTTCGGATGGGTAACTATCCAAATATTTGGGAAGAGGTAAAAAAAGTAAGAGGGAATATTCACAACACCTTTAGTTCCTATAATTTCAAGAGAAGCTTTGACCTTAAATGTTCTCCTCTCATCCTTCTATTCTACAGCCCACACTTTAGTCAACTTAAACATACGTATTTGGCCTGTTTTCTATTTATATTCGACAAATTTCCACAACAAGCAGAGCCCTGTGAGGTTTACCCTGGTAGATACCTTTAGACAGTGACTGGTTGATCCTGTATTGGTTTTGGCTAGAAGCAGATGGCTCATTTGAACAGGTGAGAAGGAAACACAAACAGACCATACTACTATGTAATTTGGATTTTTATTGGTGAGGCTGTACTGTTCCTATCTGAGGTCATACTGAGGACCATAGATACACAGACCCCCAAGATACTAGCTGCTAAACAGCAAACAGTTTGTAAAAAAAACCTCACAAAACCTCATCATTTGTAAAAATGGCACAAAGGTACACAGACGTATTCTCTCTCTCTCTCTCTCTCTCTCTCTCTCTCTCTCTCTCTCTCTCTTTCTGTCTCTCTTTCTCTCTCTCTCAAACACAAACAAATAGTAATTGGAAATGTGTGCCGATCCCCATGTTTTTATTCATCCTCGTGTTTTAGTTTTGGTTTTGCAAAACCACCCTCACGTGTTTTGGATCTGTATTTTTTTTTTAAATCTATAAAAAAACCAGCTAAAATTATGTCATTTTAGCCTGCTTAGTATGCAATCCAAAACCCAAGTTCGTTTTTTAAATCCGCATTCCGAA
Organism: Taudactylus pleione; assembly: GCA_031769625.1. NCBI lineage: Eukaryota > Metazoa > Chordata > Amphibia > Anura > Myobatrachidae > Taudactylus > Taudactylus pleione. The sequence goes on along the minus strand of JAUIMM010000177.1, from coordinate 12,723,324 downwards.
CTGCGGGAAGATCCGAACCGGGACTTGGTTCAACTCTGTACCCCAAAGCGATTCTGAACTCAGACTTTCTTCGACTCGGAACCCCTAAATTCGGTTGTTGTCGGTTCTCTGAGAATCGGACCTGCACATCTATGATAGTTATTGAATTAATTTTGTATTTCTCTACAATAACATGTTAGTTTCTAATCCATTAAAGATTCCTACGAATATAAATTATGATAAAAAAAACAGGTATGCAGAAGATATGTTAAACTGATGAGATTAAACTTGCACCCTTCTCTAAAGTAAGCCTTTCATTGTTTGATTGTCTGCTAATTCTGAAGTACAGCCATGGCCAAAAGTTTTGAGAATGAAGTATTGCTTTTCACAAAGTTTGCTGCTCCAGTGTTTTTAGACCTTTTTGTCAGATGTTACTATGGTATACTGAATGTATCATAAATGTCAAAGGCTTTTATTGACAATTACATTAAGTATATGCAAAGAGTCAATATTTGCAGTGCTGATCCTTCTTTTTCAAGACCTCTGCAATTTGCCCTGATGTGCTGTCAATCAACTTTTGGGCCACATACTTACTGATGGCCGCCTATTCTTGCCTCTCAATGGGATTAAGGTCTGGGGAGTTTTCTGGCCATTGACCCAAAATTTCGATGTTTTGTTCCCTGAGCCACTTAGTTATCACTTTTGCCTTATGACAAGGTGCTCCATCATGCTGGAAAAGGCATTGTTCGTCACCAAACTGTTCTTGGATGGTTGGGAGAAGTTGCTCTTGGAGGATGTTTTGGTACCATTCTTTATTCATGACTGTGTTCTTAGGCTAAATTGTGAGTGAGCCCACTCACTTGGCTGAGAAGCAACCCCACACATGAATGGACTCAGGATGCTTTACTGTTGGCATGACACAGGACAAATACTATTGGAGGATGGCCTGGTGTCTAGAAGGGCAGCAAAGAAGCCACTTCTCTCCAAGAAAAACATCAGGGACAGACTGATTTTCTTCAAAAGTTACAGGGCTTGGACTGCTGAGTTATTTTCTCTGATGAATCCCTTTCAGATTGTTTGGGGCATCTGGAAAAACACTTGTCCAGAGAAGGAAAGATGAGTGCTGCCATCAGTCCTGTGTCATGCCAACAGTAAAGCATCCAGAGACCATTCATGTGTGGGGTTGCTTCTCAGCCAAGGGAGTGTTACAAGTCGCTGTCACAACTTGAATCCTTCTAACAGGTTGCCCAGACAGGACAGGGTTACTTCAGTTGTTCCTGTTGCTAGGTGATCAGCACACCTAAGGAAGTGATGTATTCCACAGTGCAAACCTGATTGGGACTTCAGGCTATGTATACTCACTGGACTATTGCAGCTCTGCCGATTATAGCGTGTCTGTGAGTTTAAAAAATGGAAGAGTCTAGCGGTGTGTGGAATTCAACATAGAAAGATTTATTTCACAATAGATCATAAAAAAACTTTAAATAGATAAAAATACTTCTCAACAGGGAATATATAATAAAAATTGATAATCCCAAGTGTAATGATACAAATATAGCAGCAATATACTGTCAACATATAAATTAATGGTAATAGTAGCACAGTGGATATATTTAAAGATGGTACTGAGCCACACAAAATTCTGTGACAATCTGCAGTTTTGTGTACTGATACAACTGAAGCAGAAGCTGTGAGCATATAGTTTGTATCCAATTTTAGAGAAACAAATATCTGGTAGTGTAAACAGGTAGCACAAATGTTCTTTTAACATAAAGGACTGTTGCTGGAAAACCAGCTGATATACTTGCAGACCCGATGGGGTGGAAGGTAGATGGAGCCGGCAAGAGGTCCAAAAGTTAATGCCTTTCCAGGACGCTGTATATGAGTACCTGCGGGCAGTGGGCAGCCAGCGCTCAGATGCGTGAAAGTCTCTCCACAAAGGGGGAGGGTCCGTGAGAAGGCTGGTTACCTCTAGTTCGGTAGGCGCTCCACTGAGCGTGTGCACTGACTGTCCCACTGGGTCTCGGGTAGGGTGCAGTGCCATGAGAACGGGGCAACTCACAGGTGTCCAAATAGGCTGGTGTCTGCAGCCAGAGTGAGTCCCATAGTGCAGTCTTGTAAAGTAGCAGACAAGTGTGGATCATGTGAGTTTCATCGGCTTTGCTGCATGGTCAGTTTGTTTGTTTCTCCTCGTGATACAGCTCATCAACTTCCATATGGCTTTCCAGCCATACCAAGCAGCCCCTGTGCTGCCATTGGCTCATCAGCTTCCACACGGCTTTCCAGCTGCACCAAGCAGCCCTGTGCTGCCATCGGCACATCTGCTTCCATATGGCTTCCTAGACACACCAATCAGCCTCCATGCTGCCATCGGCTCATCTGCTTCCATGAGGCTTCCTAGCCACACCAAGCAGCCCCCATGCTGCCATCGGCTCCCAAAGCCGTTGCCAAAACCTAGACTGTTTACTAATGACTATTGCCGCACTATTGCCACATCGTCGGTATAATTGCCACACCATCGGCACATTTGTCACATCATCGGCTTCCAAAGCCATTTCCAAAGACAAGACTGTTTACTAGCGACTAATTGCTGCACCATCGGTACAATTGCCGCATCATCGGCTTTTGCGGTCATTGTCTAGACTTTCTCTATTTCACCAACAGCAATTGCCGTACCATTGATACTATTGCCGCATCATAGGCTACTTTAAACCACTTCAAGTCATACCATTGGTCAAATATCCACTCTTCTTTTCCTCAAAGCCTTACCATCACCTGCATCTGTTCCAACTGTACATTTCATCTACTGAATTCCCTTGTAACTCCATGTGAGCCGCTACTACCCCGAGCATAAGTCCAGGTAGCCGGTGAACGTATCCAAGTTCTAAGGGAACAACGGGTGGTTGTTATTGATGAAGATCTCGCTAGCCGGGTTCTTGTGGTCTCACAGGTACACTTGGATATAGATACAGAAATAGTCATGTCGGACTTAAAGCTTCTGCTATCATGGAGCAGGGACAGAATCTTGCCCAGGTGCTTGCAGACCAGATCCAAACTCTCACTCAGAAAGTCCAGGAACTCACTATATGAGTTGAAGAGAACCATTCTCTTGTGCATGCAGCTCATCATCTTGAACCAAAGATTACCAGATCGGTTTTCTGGGGATCGCAGACAGTTTTTAAACTTTCATGAAAGTTCCAAGCTCTATTTCCAACTGTCCGGTCTCTTCAGGGACACAGTTACAACAAGTGGGACTGGTAATCTTTCTCCTTCAGGGGGATCCACAGACTTGGGCCTTCGGACTGCCTTCAACCTATGCAGCATTAAAAACCATTGAGGCTTTCTTCGCAGCCTTGGGCCTATTGTATGATGAACCGTGCTGCTTTGGCTGAGTCTAAATTGAGTGCCCTCAAACAGGGTCAGAAGGCAGCAGAGGATTACTCATCAGAGTTCCGCCAATGGGCAACTGACTCAGGTTGGAACGATCCGGCTTTACATAGCCAATATCATCTCGGTCTTTATGAGGCCATCAAGGACATCCTTTTTCAACATTCATCTTCTGAATCCTTGGATGATCTTCTGCAACAAGCCATGAGGATTGACCGGTGTCTACGGGAACGTGGATGTGAACAAAACCTTCCCATCAAAATGCCTCGTTCTCTCGCTTGGGTTCCATCTTTGGTCACAGAGGAACCTATGCAAATTGGCGCCTCTCGCCTATCATCAGAAGAGAGATGCAGAAGATGATCTCTTAGCCTCTGTATGTACTGTGGTGACAAGGGGCATACTGTGAATAACTGTCCACTCAGACCAGTAAAATACAAAGCCTAAGTGTTCGGGAGGTTTTACACTTAGGCCTGGCGTCCATTTCCTCCAAGAATTCTCTTTTAGTCCCAGCAATCATCCTACTCGCCAATTCCACTTTGATTACTTCAGCCTTCACTGATAGTGGGGCAGCAGGCAACTTCATGGATTTTCTTTTCTTTTGCACTCTGGGTGTACCAACTGTCCCCTTGGAACAAGAAATTCCTATCTGTGGTCTAGATGAAGATTTGATTTCATCAGGTCATATGAAGTTTAAGACACCTCTCCGGTTATCGGTGGGTTTTTTACACTCAGAAATTTTGTATTATTATCTCCTCCATTGTCCCTTGACTCCAGTTGTTCTTGGTTTTCCATGGTTTAGGGATCATAATCCCGTGATTGATTGGGAATCTGGTGAGATAATCAGATGAAGTCAGACCTGTCAGAATCGTTGCTTGACCATGCCTGTTCAGTCTGCATTAACTACGGTTGCTGAGACGCCTCCAACCATTCCGCTTCAGTACCGGAATTACACTGATGTTTTCTACAAAAAACTTGCGCATGTTCTTCCTCCACATAGATCTTACGATTGTGCCATCAATTTGATTCCAGATGCCAAATTACAGAAAGGCTGGTTGTATTCCCTTTCAGTACCGGAGGAAAAAGCTATGAGAGAGTACATCATGGATGCCTTGGCAAAAGGATTCATCCATCCCTCAAAATCACCACTGGGAGCTGTTTTTTTCTTCGTGGGAAAAAAGGATGGGTCTCTTTGTCCCTGTATAGATTACAGAGGACTCAAAACATTACGGTAAAAATTCATATCCAATACCTGTCATTCTGGTACTGTTTGATCAGCTGCGTCAGGCTAATATCTTCTCCAAAATTGACCTCTGAGGGGCCTACAACCTGATTCAAATCAAGAGTGGGGACGAGTGGAAAATGGCTTTCAGTACCCATTCCTGACACTATGAGTATCTAGTCATGCCTTTTGGCTTATCTAATGCCCCAGCTGTTTTCCAGGACCTGATTAATTACAGTCTTAGTGAGTTTTTGGGAGTATTCGTGGTCATATATATCTGGACAACATTGTCATTTTTTCCCAATTGCTGAATCAACATCATCAGCACGTACTTCAAGTTCTTCAAAAATTGCGGGAGAACCATCTGTGCGCCAAGTTGCAGAAATGTGACTTTGACGTCACTCAGGTTTCTTTTCTGGGATATACCATCTCGTCCCAGGGATTTTCAATGGATCATGGAAAAGTCAAGGCTATACTTAAGTGGGACCAACCAACTTCCCTTATAGCAATCCAGCGGTTCCTCAGCTTTTCTAATTACTATCACTGATTCATTAAATCCTTTTCCAGCATTGTGGCACCCATTGTAAATCTGACCAAAAAAGGAGCAGATACTTTAAATTGGCCAATCGAAGCAATCCAGTCTTTTAAAATTCTCAAAGTCGCTTTCACTCAAGCACCTGTCCTTTGACATCCTGATCCTGACCTTCCTTTTATCCTAGAGGTAGATGCCTCTGAAGTAGGAGCTGAAGCCATTTTGTCACAGAAAGACCCGGCAGATAGTAAGTTGCACCTGTGTGCATTCTTTTCTCAGAAATTCTCCTCCGCTGAATGCAATCATGATGTGGGAAATCGAGGATTACTAGCTATTTAATGGGCTTTTGAGGACTGGAGACACTGGCTGGAAGGGGCCAAACACTGAATATTGGTTCTTACTGACCACAAGAACCTGTCCTACATTCTGTCCGCAAAAAGGTTGAATTCCCAACAAGCACGTTGGGCATTATTTTTTACCCGGTTCACCTTCCTAATCTCCTTCTGTCTTGGTTCCAAGAACATCAAGGCAGATGCCCTATGCAGGAGTTTTGGACCAATTCAACAGATATCCAGGTCGGCGGAAGCTATCATTCCTGACTCTTTTTTCCATTGAGCCGTCACCCGAAATCTGGCAGATCTTATTCTGGCATGTCAATCAGAATCACCTCTGGAGAAGCCTTCGGGTCGATTGTTTGTTCCAGAAAGGTTAGAAGAGCAGTTCTTCTGGATTTTCATGCTTGTCGAGTTTCTGGTCATCCAGGAATCAGTAAGACCTTAGAATTACTCTCCCACTCTGTTTGGTGGCCGTCTTTGACCAAATATGTGCGTGAATTTGTCTTGGCATGTGAGGTATGTGCCCGTGATAAGACACCTCGGACAGCTCCTTCTGGTCTGTTACTTCCACTTTCCATACCTAGGAAACCCGGGACCCACATCATCATGGATGTCATCATTGACTTCCCAATATCTGCTTGATGTTCCATTATCTGGACAATGGTGGACCAGTTTAGTAAAATGGCACACTTCGTACCAAAAAACTTCCTTTTGCTAAGGAACTTTCCAGTCTGTTTCTTCATCACATTTTTTAAGTACATGGCTTACTGATAGACATCGTTTTGGATCGAGGATCACAGTTTGTGTCACAGTTCTGGAGAGTATTCTGTTCTTCTCTAGGCATTGACCTTAGTCTTTCTTCAGGTTATCATCCACAGTCCAATGGACAAACAGAGCATGTTAATCAGTGTCTGGAACAATATCTATGCTGTTATGTTTCCAAGCGTCATAATGACTGGGTATCTCATCTGCCACTTGCTGAGTTCGCCTTTAATAATTCATGCCATTCTCCATCTTCAGTATCCCCATTCTTCTGTGTTACAGGGCAACATCTGAGGTCTAATGCCTTCAACTCCGGATCATCAGCCTCTTTTTCTGTTTCTCGGCTCTGACATATTTTGGAGTAAGGTTTATCAAAGCCTCCGGAAGGTATCTCTCCGCTCAAAAAGGTCAGTTGACAAACATCGGAGATCGTGTGGTTTTAAGAAGTGTGATTTGGTTTGGCTCTCCACCAAAAACATCAAGCTCCGTCATCCCACGCATAAGTTGGGTCCCAGGTTTATTGGCCCATTCCGAATTATTTCACAGGTGAACCCGGTAGCCTTCAAACTTCAATGACCCAACTCTCTCCATATCAATAATACCTTTCATTGTTCCTTGCTCAAACCGGTCTTCTCTTCAGTCAAGTTCAAACCCCTGTTTTCATCCAGGCCTGCTTCAGTTATGGTCCACGGTCAGCACGAGTTCATAGTGGAGAGAATCTTGGACTCTAGATTTTCCAGTGGTCATCTGCAATTCTTAGTCCACTGGCAGGGCTATGGTCCAGAGGAATGTTCCTGGGTTCCTGATCTTGCATTACATGCTCCCAGATTGAGAAGATGTTTCTTTCGTGATTTTCCAGACAAACTAGGTTCTGGGGGTTCTTCAACCCCGCATTAAGGGGGGGTACTGTTACAAGTCACGGTCACAACTTGAATCCTTCTAACAGGTTGCCCAGACAGGACGGGGTTAATTCAGTTGTTCCTGTTGCTAGGCGATGTATTCCAAAGTGCAAACCTGATTGGGACTTCATCCTATTTATAAGCAGCTGTGCCGACTGTCTGTGAGTTTCATCGGCTTTGCTGCATGGTCAGTTTGTTTGTTTCTCCTCGTGATACAGCTCATCAACTTCCATATGGCTTTCCAGCCATACCAAGCAGCCCCTGTGCTGCCATCGGCTCATCAGCTTCCATACGGCTTTCCAGCCACACCAAGCAGCCCCCGTGCTGCCATTGGCTCATCGGCTTCCATATGGTTTCCTAGCCGTACCAAGCAGCCCCCATGCTGCCATCGGCTCATCAACTTCCATACGGCTTTCCAGCCACACCAAGCAGCCCCCGTGCTGCCATCAGCTCCCAAAGCCATTGCCAAAACTTAGACTGTTTACTAATGGCTATTGCCGCATCATCGGCACAATTGCTGCACCATCGGCACTATTGCCGCACCATCTGCACATTTGCAGCATCATCGACTTCCAAAGCCATTTCCAAAGACTAGACTGTTTACTAGCGGCTACTACCGCACCATCGGCACAATTGCCACACCATCGGTACAAGTGCCACACCATCGGTACAATTGCTGCACCATCGGCAGGTTTGCCGCACCATCGGCTTACGAGGTCATTGTCTAGACTTTCTCTATTTCACCAACAGCAATTGCCGCACCATCCATACTATTGCTGCATCATCAGCTGCTGTGCTACTTTAAACCACTTCAAGTCATACCATTGGTCAAATATCCACTCTTCTTTTCCTCAAAGCCTTACCATCACCTGCATCTGTTCCAACTGTACATTTTATCAATTGAATTACCTTGTACCTCCATATGAGCCGCTACCACCCCGAGCATAAGTCCAGATGGCCGCCTAAGTACCGGTGAACGTATCCAAGGGAACAACGGGCGGTTGTTATTGGTGAAGATCTCGCTAGCTGGGTTCTTGTGGTTTCACATGGAGTAGGCATTGGGATTCATAACTGGGAGTGGGCTCACTCACAATTTTACTTAATTATTTAACTTGTGGTGGGTTTAGAGTCATGTATGAGGGAAGAATCAGACTGTAATAGATCAGCTCTTCTAATTTTTTTTATCTAAAGTGCCAAGCAAATCTTTAGTCAGATCAATATTAACATTGGGCACATCTGTGTATAAGTACATTGAGTAACAGATTTTGGGCTCTATTTAGTTAAAATAGCAAAAATTGTTTAAACATATAGCTTGTTTTCGCAACATATCTTCAAACTGTTTTCGTCCTATTTAATTAAAAGTTGATGCCTGGACAGATCTTGCGGTAAAGGTCTGTCCCAGAGAAGTTCCAGGAAAACAACCTCACTTACCAGAAGTGAGGTAAATCTCCACTGCATATGCTCGAACCGGCTGCTGCTGCCTCTGCTTTTCCCTGCTGGCTCAACACCAGTCCGATGTCCAGTGCAATGATGGATCTGGGAGGGTGTTTGTGTGTGTTTCCTCACTTTTGGCCACTGTATAGCAGGGAGTGACAGGAGCCAAAAGATGCAGCTGTATTACTGAGCAGGTGAGGGAAGCTAAGGGTTGGGGAGCCTAATTGCTAACTCCCCCTGCTGCCTCTTTCACCCTCCTCCACCATATGCAGTGGCAGCTGGTAAATATAAATATATATATATATATATTACTAATAGTTGTAGACCCAGCATCTGCTGTGTAATCCTCAGCACCCAGTCTCGCCCGCACTTTGGTTACCCCCATCTTTTCCACTCTCCTGCCTCCCCCATCTCACCCACCTTCCTCCCTTTCTCTCTTACTCTCCTCCCTTCTCCATTTCTAACACTTACGTTCTTCCGTTACTGGTGATTTTCCTGTAAATCTTAATGTGCACGGCTCGTGCAGTGACAGCCGGGACATGCACCGTACATGTTAGCTATGCCACATGCGACAGAGCGTAATCAAAATTAGCTCATCACAAATGCTTGATTAGGGAATGATTTATTTACATATAGTTATATTGAGTCTGAAGGACAGAGTTGCAGTCACACATACAAAGATGCACTATCGGTCACACATCGGTTGCACCATCGGATATTAGAGAACTACTTCTGTGGATGCAGTCATTGACCATGACATGCCTCTGACTAGCATCACCCATTACCTCCCAGGAACGCAAACTAAAATTGCCTGTCTCTGCATCTAAATTCATTCTGCATCCGCCGCCGGTAATCATCAGGGTGTATGACCAGTGCGACTCAAACGCATGCATGGACCTCAAACTACAGCTGCTTGCGTCCGACATTGACGCTACAGCCACCTCTGAATCATGCCCATTATGTGTGGTTGTGTATATATATATATATATATATATATATAGTGTATGTGTGAGATATGTGTGTTATACTTAAAAATCCATCTTTACATTGTCTTATTAAGATTTTTTTTTTTATCCTACAGTGAATTGTGTGTTCTGTTTTCTCCTACCATAACACCATATAAAACTAGTGTTAACTTACGGAGATAAGTTTGGATGAGAAATGTCTCTCTTGTCCATAAATAGCATTACTAATCACTCCTCAATTTCACTGCAGATTTTTCTTCTGTAAATAGGGAGAATGGAAAGAAATGTCTTTTCTTCTTCGGGGTCCATGGGGTCCACAGCCATTACGTTGGGGTATGAATCCCGGTCACCAAACAGTTAATACAAACAAGCTCTCTGCTCCCAGGATTCACCGGGTTTCCTCCTCATATACCCCACCTCCTGCCTCAGGTAGCCAGTTCTTCCTGTTTGGTGTGTTCACCACATAGACAGTGGGACTCCTGGAGCAGTCCTGCAGACGAGTACAAAAAAAAGAGATAGAGAGTTTTACTCTCTATCTCAGCGGGTGGTCTGAGCTGTCCTGGAAGTAGCCTCGCACCTGATTGGAGGCGCACCGGCCACGCGCTGCAACTACCTCCTCTGGAGCCGCACCATTAGCCTCGGCAGGTCCTTGGCAGGGGATTCGGCAGGGGCTTTCTGGCCCTGGGCCGCAACCGGATCAAGGGGATGGCAGGTAAGCAGGTGGTCGCGATGGCCGCTGATGCCGGGACCACGTGGCGGTCTGGCCTCCGGCGGTGAGACTGGCCGGAGGCGCTCTGCAGTCAGGAGGCATACGGCTTGTTCTCCTAGCCTAGATTGCCAGGATTTGATGTTCCTGACCAGCCGGGCCTTGTGGTGGTGGCGACCAGGTCAGTTTACCGGGCAGGTCCAAGCAGCATAGAGGAGGTACGCTTCCCCGGCGGCCCCTCCTCCAATCCACACGCTAGTTCAGTCCTCTGGCACAGTTGATTGTGGATTGTTCCTCCCAGCCTCCATATAGGGCAGCCAGAGTGTTTGTCAGTTGCTCTCTGAACGCTGCTCCTACAAGAGGGACGCTGGGCAGTCTCCCTGTATACCTTGCCTACTGCTGGTCTAAGTTTTTACAGGGCTCTATCCTACCTAAGCTGAGGCTGATTATGGTAGTGAGAGCTTATATGCATATGGCTCGCAGAGTATTTATGCATGAAATGTAATTGTTGTTTATGGATACTGTTTCTTCTGTAAAAGAACTGTAATTCCTGTAAACTGTCACTGTCTCTCCCTTTCCCTTGCTACAGGTGTGTGGGTTGAGAGTAGAAAGCAGCACATAGACACTCAGAACCAGTGGCATAGTGTTATGTCTAAGGAGTCTGAGGGTCAGGTGGCGGGAGCCCCGTTGCTGATATCCTGTGTAGCCTGCAAGGCAGGATTGTCCCCACAGGACTTTCTACAAAATGGGCTTTGTGGGAACTGTTTCAGACAGCCACCACACCAATTAAGTTTGCCTGTTCAGGCCCTGAGCCTCCTTGGGCATCATTTGCTCAGGTTATGGCTCAGGTGGCGGAACGGCTGGCTGCCCCGGTACCACCGGCTTGGGGTTTGCCTCAGCAGATGCATCCTATGCCCATGATGTGAACGCCTTGGATGGACCCTGGTGCTGGTAAGGTTATGGCATCATCCTCGGGGGTTTTTCAGCCTCAGGCTGTCAAGCCAAAGCAGCCTAAATCTAGGCGCCATGTACCGCCTTACATGGGTGAGTACTCGAGTGCCTCCTCCTCCAAATAACAGGCACAGGACTTTTCACAGGAGTCTAGCTCCGAGGAGGGTGATGATCATTTGCCAGTAGCCAATGTCCCTTTTCTGATAAGGGCTGTAAAATCGGTGTTAAATATCGAGGAAAGGGATCTTCCACTTAGGAAAGCCCCCCTGTTCAAGTGCCAAAAAGTGGTTAAGGCAGAATTCCCAAAATCTGAACCTTTATCAGAACTTATGGAGGAAGCCTGGGTCCGTCCGGATAAGATAAGCCATTCTTCTAAAAGAATTGCGCTTCTATATCCTTTTCCAGCAGAGGACTGTGCCAAGTGGGAGAATCCACCATCAGTTGATGCGCATGTGGCACAGCTGATTAAACATACCACTTTGCTAATCCCAGCAGTTTCGCTGAAGGAAACCACGGATAGGAGACTAGAGTCTTGTCTCAAATCAATTTTTTCGCTGGCAGGAATGGCTACCCGCCCAGCTATGGCCACTGCCTGGGTAGCAAGAGCTATTGAGGAGTGGGCCAAAACTCTAACGGAGTCTTTACCAGATGCCTCTAAGGAGCAACTGGATATGATCTCCTTTATTAGAGAAGGGGCCTCTTATTTGGGTGATGCCGCCTTGGATGCACGGATCCTTTCCTCTAAAGTTTCAGCTGAGTCCGTGGTGGCACATAGGATCCTCTGGTTGAAGGATTGGAGGGCAGATGTCGGGTCCAAAAAGGCCCTAGAATTCCTTCCATTCACAGGAGGTGTGCTCTTTGGTCCAGAACTGGACAAAATTGTATCCTCCATGGCAGCCTCAAAGACGGCAGGTTTACCATCAGCAGCCTCGTCTAAATTGAGGAGGGCGTCCTTTCGGGGGTTTCGGCCACAGGGCAAGGCCAAAGGTCAGCCCTCAGTGAGATTTCCACCAAGAAAGGCAGGACCGAGGAAGCCCTGCCAGAACAAACATCCAGGATCTAGGGTCCAGGATAAACCAGTGACCTGATGGGATGGGCCTCCCCCTGGGGGATCCCAGGGTGGGGGGCCAACTGCTTCATTTCTCAGAGCCCTGGCACCTCATGACGGAGGATGCCTGGGTTTGGGGAGTTGTTTCCCAAGGGTACGCCCTGACGTTTTGGAGGACTCCTCCTCAAAGGTTCTTTTGTGTAAACCCGCAGGTGGGTTCAGAAAGAGCTTTGGCCCTTCAGAAGGCTATTCTTGCCTTACTAGCATCAGAAGTAGTGATTCTGGTGCCAGAGAACCAGTTCCGAGAGGGTTTTACTCCAATCTGTTCTTGGTTCTGAAACCGAATGGGTCATACCGGCCTATTCTAAATCTGAGAGAGCTCATCAAATTTGTTCGAGCCCCTGGGTTCAGGATGGAAACATTGCGATCGATTGTGTTGGCAATGGAACAGGGGGACTATATGGTGTCCCTAGACATACAAGATGCCTACCTTCACATCCCAATCACACAGGCTCATCAAAAATGTCTTCATTTTGCGGTAGGGGAGGAACATTTTTAGTTCCAGGCCCTGCCGTTTGGCCTGTCCACAGCCCCTCGGGTATTCACCAAGGTGATGGCAGTGATGATGGCATGCCTCAGACACCAAGGCGTCAGGATTTTGCCTTAATTGGATGACCTCCTGTTGCTGGGGCAGTCCCCACAGCAGTTACAGGATCATTTGAGGCTGACAGTATCATGTCTGTACAGTCACGGCTGGATCATAAACTGGCAAAAGTCGTCACCCTGTCCGGTACAACAGATGTGTCATTTGGGAGCGAGCTTGGACTACACAGGTTGCTTTGCAACAGGCAAATATCCTTTCTAGTAGTCGGGGTCGATGGTGGCCACTTTCAGGATGGTGGAATACGCTCAATTCCACTCCAGACCACTGCAGCAATTCATTCTGTCTTGCTGGAACAAGGATCATTCTATGATCAGGTCCCAGCTGCTGCATCTCTCTCCAGAGGTATGGTTGTCCCTGACCTGGTGGTTGCAGACAAAGCATCTCAGGCAGGGTCACCCCTTTTGGGTGTCGGATTGGACATTAATCAAAACCGACGCCAGTCTTCAAGGTTGGGGGGCGATGACTGGGCCACACACTTTCCAAGGAAAATGGTCAGTGACGGAAAGCCGGCTACCGATAAATATCCTGGAACTAAGAGCTATATTCAAAGCTTTAGTGCAGGCTCAGGAAATCTTAAAGGGCAGGTCGGTGCAGATACAGTCGGACAATCGCACCGCGGTCGCCTACCTAAATCATCAAGGGGGCATGAGGAGTCGGGCCGCCTTGGCAGAGGTATCAAGAATCCTGGTATGGGCAGAGACTCATCTGCCCATGATATCTGCCGTGTTCATTCCAGGAATCCTGAATTGGGAGGCCGATTTTCTCAGTCGGCAAGAGATAAATGCAGGGGAATGGGCCCTACATCCACAGGTTTTTTGGAACCTTGTGGACAGATGGGGTCTACCAGAAATAGATCTGATGGCATCAAGAAGGAACAACAAGGTTCCCAGGTATGGATCCTGGACAAGAGATCTGAGAGCCGAGTTTGTAGACGCACTGACAGTAAAGTGGCGTTACATGCTGGTATATCTGTTTCCCCCATTTGCTCTTCTGCCCAGAGTGGTCAGAAAGATCAAACAAGAGGGCAGCACCGTCATATTAATAGCTCCGGCGTGGCCGAGACGGCACTGGTTCACAGATCTACGGTCTCTCTCCATAGACACTCCATGGCCTCTGCCATTGAGACCGGATCTGTTGCTACAGGGTCCCTGCTGGTACCCGGATCTTCATTGGCTATCTTTGACGGCATGGCTCTTGAGGCCTCCGTCTTGAGGGAAAAGGGGTTTTCCGAGTCTGTTATACGGACGATGCTGAAGGAACGGAAACCATCCTCAGCCCGTATTTATTATAGGGTTTGGCATACTTTCTTTCAGTGGTGTGAACTGAAAGGGTATGATCCACATAAATTCCTGATATCCAGAGTGCTGGATTTTCTTCAAAGCGGTCTGGAAAAAGGGCTATGCCTGGCCTCTTTAAGGGTACAGGTGTCAGCTTTTTCAGTCTGGTTCCAACATAAAATTGCTCTGAGACCAGATATAAAGACCTTTTTTCAGGGGGTGTTGAGGATTCAGTCTCCCTTTGTTTCCCCGGTTGTTCCGTGGGACTTGACTCTAGTTCTGAAGGTTCTACAGGCTCCTCCATTCGAGCCTTTAAATTCAATAGACATCAAGTGGCTAACAGCAAAGACGGTATTCCTCCTTGCTATGGCATCTGCAAGTAGAGTGTCGAATTTAGCTGCGCTTTCCTTCCGGGAGCCGTTCTTGATATTCCATCAAGATAGAGCAGTACTACGTACTAGGGAGGGTTACCTTCCGAAAGTGGTGTCTAAATTTCATATTAATGAAGAAATAGTAGTTCCAGCATTTCAGGGCACAAGTCTCTCACAAGGTGAGGCTTCCCTGGATGTGGTCCGTGCGTTGAGAATTTATGTTAAATGGAGGAAGTCCGATTCACTTTTTGTGCTTTATGGTTGTCATAAGCGTGGCTGGCCAGCCAATAAATAGACACTGGCCAGGTGGATTCGCATGGCAATTTCATTGGCTTATACACAGGCTGGTATGCGTGTGCCGGATTCAGTGATGGCACATTCTACTAGGGCGGTAGGTCCATCATGGGCGGCCCGCCGGGGTGCTTCTGCTGAGCAATTATGTAAAGCAGCCACATGGTCTTCCATCCATACCTTTGTCAAATTTTATGCCTTTGACACTTTTGCCTCTCAGGATGCCTCCTTCGGGCTAAATAGAGCCCTTTATCATTTACCCAGCTATTTCTCCACCTTCCCACTTGTAAAGCTTCTAACTTATTCATATTTCTATGGGTCCAGGCACGTAACTACTGTGGGAGCAGGGGCTGCAGTTGCTATGGGGCCTGCAGCACCTCTAGTGCCCGCCTCCTCCTGCACCCAGCTCACCTCAGCAGATTACAAGAAGAGAAGCCACTGATGATCCGTGCAGCAAACTGTTTTTTAGTAACAGGCACACTGCAGCCTGTGACTAGGAAGCAGTTTGATGCATGCAGGGGCGGAGAGAGATGAAAAACCAGCCTGGGAAAATTCTGGTAGCAGCCCTAATGGGGGCGGGTCTGCTGAGGGGGCGGGGACTGTTGAGGGGAGCGGGATACTCCCTCCAGTAGAGGCTGTTCATGCGTCTTTTGATGCAGTGGCTTGTGCGACTTAATACCAATGCCAACAAAGCCCTTCCGTGGTGTACATCCATGCATCTGCATGTGCAAGGACAAAGACACCCACTGTCAGTGTGCACAGATGCTGCAATCATGCTTTGTGCAGCTTCAGATGCCAACGTCAGTCGCGCCATTGAAACTTGCACCAGCACTATGCTAGGGGCAGATCATTTAAATAAGTATGACCTCCAATGTGAGCGATTCACGGTCTCTGGGGGTCAGTCCGAGCCGCTCGCGAGCACAGGACGCTCGCAAGTGGGTCAATGTTACCCCAATGTGCATGCGCACGACGGAGGGAGCTCCGTCGTGCGCATGCGTGAGACCCGGACAGCGACAGCCAAGCTGTCGCTCCGGGTCTCGCACCAAAGGGGGCGTGCTGTCGATGGTGACTGACAGCACGCCCCCTTTGGTGGGCCTACCGGGGGCGTGGCTGCCAGACGGAGGCATTCCCATGGGAACACCAACCGTCTGTGTCCGGCCCCACTGACATCACTAGTGATGTCAGTGGGAGTGATTTTGGCTCTGATAGAGCCAAAATCACTCCAGGGCTTGCGGTCACCAAGACCCTACCGCAGGGTCTCGTCGCAAGCCCGATGGTCGCCATGGTCAAGACCATCGCGACCATCTTTTTGGCCGCTCGCATATGCTGTGGGTGGTCACCCACAGCTATGCAAGCGGCCAGGAGGCCGCTCCATTTTTAGGTAGGAGGGCACTGATTCAGAGCGAGCGCTCTGGTCAGAGCGTCTGGCTCTGAATCAGGCCCTCTGTACACAACCACTTTCCGCAACACTCCTGTGTCACTCCAGTAACACGCCCATCGTCACATCTGCGTCTGATTAGCCAATCCTGTGTAACCAAACAGGAATGGCCAACACATTTCTGATGCACTTCTTTGTGTGTGTGTCCAAATCTGTACTGGATATCTGTACAAACACCTTCATTATGTATGTGGGGTGAAAACAAACACAACTCCACTGCGTCCAACATTGCTGCTGCGTCTGACTCAGAATAAGGCCCATAATGCTGTATACTATGTCATACTGGTGCTTGCTATATAATATGACTACAAAAGGGACATTCATATTTACATAAATTCACTGGCGTGACATTTTGGTGACTCACTAAAACTCACTAACATGGTTGGACACCATAGATCATAGTGTTCACTCTAAGGGCCTGATTCAGTCCCACTCGCTACCGCTGCCTACAGTGGCGTAACTATAAATTTTGCTCCCCCCTGCCAATATTTTTTCTGTTGCCCCCTCCATATAACCCCCCCTTTGGCATTTTGGTAAAATAATTACAGGGCCATTTTTATGCAATTTGGCCCCCAGTGCAAAAGTAAAAAATTTGCTCCCACCCCCCCTAGACAGTTTACAGTAGTGCCCTTATACAGTGCCCCCAGAAGTGGTCCCCCTATGCAGTGCCCCAGGTAGTCATCCCCCTATGCATTGCCCCTTATATAATGCCCTCAGTAGTAGACCCCCTTAAATATTGACCCCAGTACTAACCCCCCAGCAGTGCCCCCAGTAGTAGTAGTCCTCCCCCAGCAATGCCCCCAGTAGTAGTGGTCCCACCAGTGCAGTGCCTCCAGTAGTGGTCCCACCAGTGCAGTGCCCCCAGTAGTGGTCCCACCAGTGCCTCCAGTAGTAGTCCCCACCAGCAATGTCCCCAGTAGTAGTTCCACACCAGCAATGCCCCCAGTAGTAGTCCCCCCCAGCAATGCCCCCAGTAGTAGTTCTCCCTCCCAGCAATGCCCCCAGTAGTAGTCCTCCCTCCCAGCAATGCACCCAGTAGTAGTAAACAACCCCCCCAGCAGTGCCCCCAGTAGTAGTCCCCCCTCCCAGCAATGCCCCCAGTAGTAGTAGTAGTAAACCCCCCCAGCAATACCCCCAGTAGTAGTAGTAGTAAACAACCCCCTGCAGCAATGCCCCCAGTAGTAGTAGTAGTAGTAGTAAACAACCCCCCACAGCAATGCCCCCAGTAGTAGTAGTAGTAGTAGTAGTAAACAACCCCCCCAGCAATGCCCCCAGTAGTTGTCCCCCCTCCCAGGAATGCGCCCAGTAGTAGTAGTAAACAACCCCCCAACCAATGCCCCCAGTAGTAGTAATAAACAACCCCCCCAGCAATGCCCCCAGTAGTAGTAAACAACCCCCCCGCCAGACAGACACACAAAATCCACTTACCTTGATCAACGCTCCGGCATCGGCTCCTCCGTCCGGCGTCCTCCCAGGCAGGCCCGCTCTGCATGATGGGAGAGACGTCATGACATCTCTCCCATCATCACCCACTGCGGGAGCCGGAAGAGCCCGGCTCCGGCAGTGGGCGCAAGACAAGCAGCCGATGAGTCTGTCTGACTCATCAGCTGCTAAAACAAACACACAGCTGCCGACGCCGGCGGCTGTGTGTTTGTTATACTAGTGTAGTGCGGACGGCACTTATGTGCGGTCCGCACTACCGCCCTGCCTGCGTGTCTAACAGATGCTAGAGGTCCAGTAGGACCTCTAGCATCTGTCTCCTCCTAGGTGGCGGCCATTTTTGGAGGGCTGTTTTCTGCAGATTCCATTCGCCCCACAAGCCCCCGCGCCCCCAAGCCACTGCGGGGTCTGCGGGGGCTGTAGTTACGCCACTGGCTGCCTGCACGCTGGGATTGCGGGCATTTTTTTTTTTGGTTCTCCGGCCACTCGCAAAGCTTTGGGAGACCACCAACAGCTTGTGCAAGCGGCCAGGAGACAATCGCGATAATCGCGACCATCGACCTTGCGACGAGACTCTATGGTAGGGTCTAGGCTTCCAAAAGACCGAGTGGACTTCCTGCTCTAATAGAGCAGGAAGACCACTACTGACATCAGTAGTGTTGTCAGTAAGACTTCCCTACAAATGCCAGGCGTTCCTAAGGGAACGCCTGCATTTGTCCATCCACTCACCGGCATTGACCACTGCACCACCATTTACCCCACCTGCAAGACACTTCGGCCCACGGGCGGAGACAGAACCCCCAGGCTTGTTTCAGCAGGGCGCCGTGCTGGAGGGCAGGGTGCTTTCTGCCCTTTAGAAATAGGGCAGGCCACGGAGTCCCACTGAAACAGCCTAGTAGGAACGCTAGATCACATGTCTGCATATTATTCCCCTACCGCATTTTCCAGCATAACTTGATCGCACTGTTTAGTCTGACTAGAACCACTTAAGTCGGGGAAATCAAGTGACCGCGCCTTAAGCTGGGTATTTAGTTGCGCTAACCGGCATCCTCCAACCAAAGTAACGGCCACAATGCTGTTAGCACTAAGCTAAGCCGGAAAACAGCATTGCAGCTGGCACTTTAGTAGGACTTCTGCTCTCACCTCAGGAGGGTGCAAGCAGAAATCCTCTCAGTTGGACTTAACAGAATGGTCAATTGAATAGCTCGTTTCCGGGCTATTCAACATCACACGAATTGAATCACCCCCAGAGAGACACTACTGACAAAATAACAGGACATCACCGCCTCACTGACGGACATACTGTACACATTTCAGAAAAAGTAAATCTTTTTAAGGGCCTCATTTATTAACGAGTTCTATCATTCACAACTATTGATAAAACTCCTTGCGTATGATAATGGTGCTCCGGCCAATCAGCTCCCAACTGTAATTTTTCAAACAGATGACAGTTGGGAGGGTGATTGGCTGGAGCACTATTATCATATGCAACGAGTTTCACCACTCATTAATAAATGAGGACCCTAGTCACTTACACTATTCTGCCAGTTAAGGGGACCTGTGTGGGGGAGGGGGATGGGGTGTGCCAAGGATGAGGGTGGGTCAAGTGTTTGGAGTTGTGAGGAGAGAGCAGGAAAGAGGACCTGTGTGGGGGAGGAGGGTTGTCGGGGGTGCCACAGATGGGAGTGGGGAAAGTGTTTGGATCTGTGAGGCTAGGTGACCTATGTGTGTGTATAGGGGGGGACAGCGATTGGGGGTGGGGAATATTTGAAGCTATTTGAAGCTATTTGAGCAGCAAAGGGGACCTGTGTGTGGGGGAAGCAGGACTGCATATTGGGGTGGGGGAAGCATTTGGAGCTATGAAGAGAGAGCAGGAAAGGGGATCTGTGTGGGGGGGTCGGGGGTGCCATGGATGGGGGGAGTGTTTGGAGCAATAAGGAGAGAGCAGGAAAGGGGTCCTTTGTGTGTGTGGATGGGGGTGGGGGAAGTGTTTGGAGCTATGAGAAGAGGAGCAGGAAAGGGGGACCTGTTTATGTGTGTGTGTGTGTTGGGGGGGTTCGGGGATGCTGCGATTGGCTGTGGGGGAAATTTTTTAACTTATAAGGAGAGGAGCAGGAAAGAGGACCTGTTTATGTGTGCGTGTTGTGGGGGGGGGTCGGTGGAGGTCATGATTGGGGGCGGGGGAATTGTTTGCAGCTATAAGGAGAGGAGCAGGAAGAGGACCTATGTTTGTGTGGGGGAGGGGGTGGGGGAAGTGTCTGGAGCTATGAGGTGAGGAGCAGGAAAGAGGACCTGTGTGTGTGGGGGATGGAGGGGGAGGGGATGCCGCGATCGGGGGTGGGGGAAGTGTCTGGAGCTATGTGGTGAGGAGCAGGTAAGAGGACCTGTGTGTGTGTGGGGGAAGGGGACGGGGTGACCTCGATTGGGGGTGGGGGAAGTGTCTGGAGCTATGAGGTGAGGAGCCACGATTGGGGGGGTTCTCTTTGGAGCTGTGTGGGATAGGGGAAAAGAGCTGGGTGTTATTTACACATATACAGTGTACAGTGTATTTTGACTAACTACCTTCTGTCTAGGCTGCACTGCTGGGACGGCTGCTTGGCGTGCAGATGCAGATCAGTCAGACCATACTGCATACTGCAGTGCAAATGGACTGGAGCGTGCCAGTGCAGATGTCCTGGAGGCGGGCCTCGGTCGGGCTGGAGGCGGAGCCATCAGTGGTGACTGACTGGCTCCGCGAAGGCTTATGGGAGGAGCTGCTGTAGGCACATCAATCATCTCCTAACATGCTCAACCTGACGTTATCATTGATGTCGGAAACGACCAGCAGGAATGTGCATCGTTCAATCGCTCTTAGAAATCGGCAAGTGGATGTGTGCCTTTACTCTGAAAGTGTGGGGGTGTTTGACAATGGTAGGAAGGGGAGAAATGCCTTATACTTACCACTAAAAAGATTTACTTTGAATTCATTGTTAACTGAAAATGGCCCAAAATGCATAATCTGTGCTAATATTGCAGGTTAGTTTCATCATCCTGCACTGCCTGAAGCCTAACACTCAGTCTGCAAGTCTCCTCCTCTTCTAATATTGTGAGAAAACCCTCCTTCTTACATCTGTTCTTTTTTCCCTTCATTTTATTTTTTTCACATTCTATCTTTCCTCGCTGAACACGTCCCCCCTCCCTCCTCCTCCTCTGCCAATGCTATGCAGCTGGAGAGGCAGACACAGTGACAGTGAAGGCTGCTCTCCACAGCTGTCACAAGTAATTCAGGAAATCCAATTACACCTCATGAAATCCAGGGCTTACTGCTATGTCTCTGTGCCAAGAATCCCTGCATCAGTATAAGCTACCATACTTGTGGGTAACATGGCCTTATATATACTTAAAGAAAGACCATAAACTACAACTCCAACAATATTCTTACTGCCACAAGTTTACTTTGGAGATGGATTAGAATTTTGGGAAAAGTGGTCTACTGATAATGAATAGCAATATCAGGAACTGAGTACTATATACTGTAATATTTCGATATTCATCTTCATTTCACCTCATTTCTATTTAACACTTCATTGACTAAAACAGATAACTCACTGTTCCCCTTTTAAAAAAGGCAAATATAATTAGTAACAAATATAACATTTCAGAAATTCAGATTGCATAGTTTTAATGAAAGCTCACATTCACACAGCTAGCAAAAGCATTTCCTGCATTAGACATACATAGTTGGCAACACGTAAATATGACTTTCAGGGGCACTTTGCTTCTGGATAGTTGGATAAAAGTGAGTGACATATGGCACAGGCCCAGCAGACCTACAATATGTGCGCTATAAACCCCATAATGACTAGTTCACTTAGCAAGGTTATAATCTAATTTTTACGTATTTCAAATACTCATTCATAATACAAATATACTCATACATATACATAGAAGAGATGTGCGCTGACCCCCGTGTTTTAGTTTTGGATCTGCATTCATCTTCTTGTTTTAGTTTTGAAAAACCACCCTCAAGTCTTTTGGTTTTGGATCTGGATTTTTTTTTTTAAATAGATAAAAAGTTTTTAAAAACAGATAAAATCATGCAATTTATGTAAACCAGAACCCAAAATTCGGATTGAAAATATGAATTCCCAACCGCGAAAAGATCAGAACCGCGACTCAGATTTACCCGGATCTCCAAATCTATACTGCACAATGACTAAAAACAGATTGTTCGGATCACTAGCACAGAAAAACAAAAATTGTATCATAAAGTTGGTTAGGATTAAAATAGAACAAATTTAGGGACATTTTACAGAACAGAAATGTCCAGGTAGAAGTCTATAACACCTAGTAATCTTACCGGAAATGAAAGACAGTTGATACCAGTGAACAAAGGTAATTAAAGTATTTGTTGCCTCTGTTGTCTAATGAATAAAAAAATTATCCTTTTTCTTGATGTAAATTAGGATTACCAGGATTAATAATAGAGAATACAGTTAATTTCAAACAGAACTAGTTCTCATTGCCTTGTTAACATATTTAGCTACATATTTCTCAAGATATTGCTCCATATATATGTACATATTTTGCATTCTTACCTACATTATCTGGTTGGTTGCACTGGTCAAAACCACCTTATTTACACTGCTTCCTGTAGAACCATTTTCATTACTGTCCCCCATCATGATCCATAATAAATAAGTTTAAAAAACTTTGGGGTCTATTTACTAAGCCTTGGATGGAGATAAAGTGAAAGTAGATAAAGTACCAGCCAATTAGCTCCTAACTGCCATGTCACAGACTGTGTTTGAAAAATTACAATTAGGAGCTGGTTGGCTGGTACTGTATCACCGGTCACTTTATCTCCATCCAAGGCTTAGTAAATAGACCCATTTAAAACTGTATGCAAAAAAAATGCAAATCTGAATTAACTGACTTTAGTCCTCCTTCAAGGGGAATGCTTAAATATAGGGACAAAGTTTATCAAAGGTAAATTACATGCCAAAGTCCTTCCATGAATTTGTGTTAACACATGTTACATAAATTATGAGATAAATCAAATTATTCATGAAAACACATCACTGCCCTTGGAAAATGTATAGATGCTCCTGTAACTCAATGCATTTTCAGTGTCTTCTCAAACATAAGCAGTGAGACATCAATCAAGACCATCATAAAATAATTTCTCTATACAAAATAACATAAAACATACAATCAGTAACTAGGTCTATAATAAGACTACTGTGAAAATGAACACATATTGAAGGGAAGAATAATAACGCACAAAGGCAAATGCATTTATTTGACACCATAATTCCCCCCATAAAGCCTTTATTATGCACACAACAGACTGATAACAACAGCGTACCCTTACTCATCACTCCCAATTTGGTCTTGCAGCCAGTGATTCCCAACAAACTATAAGTTACTAATTTGATATACTATGTAGAAGGGTTTTGGGAGATTACTAAAGTATTCTTTATGGCAATAGTAATTGTAGTTTGCTTGTCCAGTTGCCTGTCCAGTTGCCTGGCATGATCGCATCAGATGGCATGGTCGAGAGGGATAGGCTTTCCCTGACATGGTTGCATCTGATGCGAACAGTCAGAGACGCCCAGTGGATGGCTGCTGGAAGATAATCTTCCAGCAGCCTCCAATCTAAGAGGGACCTGCCAGGCCTCTCTGCATCCTTGCCCCGTCCTCCAGTGTCTGCCGTGCAGCCAATCACTACTAATCTGGCAGCCCGGCAACACTGCCCACCCGGTGGCTGCAGAGAGGAGCAGACGCCTAAGAAATGTAAAGTTGTGAAGAGACGATGGTCTGATGATCAATGTTCCCAGAAATTATTGGTCAATATTTTAAAAATCATTGTGTTGGATACAATTTAAATAGATGTTCTTGACCTAATTCAATCATAAAAAAAACTCGACAATTTCTGAGTTGTTTTTGGAAAAAATATTAGCCAGTTAAGGGGTTATGGTTATTGTTCCAGTGTGTGATCTGATTGCAATTTGCAGCTAAGAAGCAGTTATTACTGAACTGAGAAAAATGTAAATGCTTTTTTTCGATTCTTTTTGGACCCTTAGTATATACATTTTTTTTTATTTATAAATCACTTAAAATGCTGTATTCTAGCACCTGAGGACCACCCCTTATTTAATCATTTACATTTGTATTCCAAATTGTTGATGTTATGTATTTTTTATGTCTTTTATTAATCATGGGAGTAGGGGACATCAGAACATTGAATTTGAGAATGTTTTTATTACATACTGTAGGTATCTGTACCACTGCCCACACAAATGTGCTTAACTGCATCAAATGATTCTGGTTCAAAATCCATCCCACTGAAAGATAACGTGACTTCTGATTGCTTTGTTACTTTGTTACTGAGTTACTGGGATTCATAAATGTCCCTTAACGTGTGATCATTTTTATACTATAGAAACTAGAAATCAGTGAAACTTTAAAATATTTTAAATCTGCCATTTCATGCAACCTGAAAATAATTTTTTACTAATAACTTCAGTTTTTAGTGCTATCATTTTCAGAGCCTACAGTTTATGAAAACAGTGTTTCAGGTAAATTGAGTCATATTTTCATTTATCTCCACTAGTTGAAAGACATATTTTCATAAGAAACAAATGAGGTCATGTAATTCCTTTGAATATTCTTCTGTACAGAACTGTTCACCAAAACCAGTTATAATGTGAGAAAACTGTGTGGCTCCATCTGTGGGTTATTAATTTATCATCTACTGCTGGAGGACATTCTTGAATTGTGCATTTTTGGCTACAGTATATTGGACTTTTCAGACTGTTCTGAAAACATCTGGGGACAATTTTTATTAACTGTAATTCTGTGTTCCTTCTAAATCATGATTAAGTATGATCATGAATGTCATTACTTATATAGCATAATCTCTTCATAGTCAACATTTTCTCCCAAGAAGCAGAATTTTTTTTACACAAAATGGTTTTGACCACTTATTGCCAAGCTGGATTTACCTTAACGTTAACAAAATATCAGAAGTTAAAGTGTACTTGTGAGTCTTCTGTTTTTCTAAATACCTCAGCACTATCACTTTTGGGACCAAAAACTCTATTTTGGCACTTTTACATGTCTGTGGAAAGGGGTGTGAGAGCTCAAGGACCAATTAGAAGCTGCAATGTTTGTGATTGGTTCTCCTACTCATGATGTAGTTGTCATCCCAGTACACTAAATGCCGGCGCTCGCAAGCCGGGAGCCAGAATCCAGACGGGTCAGAATCCTGGCTCGACAATCCCGGTGGTTGCTATCCTGAAGGTAAGTTTTAGGGTTACGGTTAGGTTTAGGGTTAGGCTGCGAAAGGGGAGGGTTAGGCTGTAGGAAAGATGGGTTAGGGGTATTGTTAGGGGAAGGGTTAAATTACTTACACTACAGTTCAAAAGTTTGGGATCACCCAGACAAATTCATGTTTTACATGAAAACTGAGTTGCAAAATGAATAGAACATATAGTCAAGACATTGGCAAGGTTATAATAATGATTTTTATTTGAAATAATAATTTTGGCCTTCAAACTTTGCTTTCGCCAAAGAATGCTCCTTTTGCAGCAATTACAGCATTGCAGACCTTTGGCATTCTAGCTGTTAATTTGTTGAGGTAATCTGAAGAAATTTCACCCCACGCTTCCTGAAGCACCTCCCACAAGTTGGATTGGCTTGATGGGCACTTCTTGCGTACCATACAGTCAAGCTGCTCCCACAACAGTTCAATGGGGTTGAGATCTGGTGACTGCGCTGGCCACTCCATTACAGACAGAATACCAGCTGCCGGCTTCTTCCCTAAATAGTTCTTGCATAATTTGGAGGTGTGTTTTGGGTCATTGCCCTGTTGGAGGAGGAAATTGGCTCCAGTCAAGCGCTGTCCACAGGGTGTGGCATGGCGTTGCAAAATGGAGTGATAGCCTTCCTTATTCAAAATCCCTTTTAGCTTGTACAAATCTCCCACTTTACCAGCACCAAAACAGCCCCAGACCATCACATTACCTCCACCATGCTTGACAGATGGCATCAGGCACTCTTCCAGCACCTTTCACTGTGTCTCACAAATGTTCTTCTGTGTGATCCAAATACCTCAAACTTCGATTCGTCTGTCCACAACACTTTTTCCAATCCTCCTCTGTCCAATGTCTTTGTTCTTTTGCCCATATTAATCTTTTCATTTTATTGGCCAGTCTCAGATATGGCTTTTTCTTTGCCACTCTGCCTAGAAGGCCAGCATCCCATAGTCGCCACTTCACTGTAGACGTTGACACTGGCATTTTACGGGTACCATTTAATGAAGCTGCCAGTTGAGGACATGTGAGGCACCTATTTCTCAAACTAGAGACTCTAATGTACTTGTCTTCTTGCACAGTTGTGCACCAGGGCCTCCCACTTCTCTTTCTACTCTGGTTTGAACCTGTTTTTTGCTGTTCTCTGAAGGGAGTAGTACATACCATTGTAGGAAATGTTCAGCTTCTTGGCAACTTATCGCATGGAATAGCCTTCATTTCTAAGAACAAGAATAGACTGTCGAGTTTCACATGAATGTTCTCTTTTTCTGGTCATTTGGAGAGTATAATCGAACCCACAAATGTGATTCTCCAGATACTCAACTAGCTCAAAGGAAGTCCAGTTTTATAGCTTCTCTAACAAGCAAACCCATTTTCAGATGTGCTAACATAATTGCACAAGGGTTTTCAAGGGTTTCTAATCATCCATTAGTCTTCTAACGCACTTAGCAAACACAATGTACCATTAGAACACTGGAGTGATGGTTGCTGGAAATAGGCCTCTATACACCTATGTAGATATTCCTTTAAAAAAGAGACGTTTGCAGCTAGTATAGTCATTTACCACATTAACAATGTATAGAGTGTAATTCTGATTAATTTAATGTTATCTTCATTGCAAAAAACAGTGCTTTTCTTTAAAAAATAAGGAAATTTCTATTTGACCCCAAACTTTTGAACGGTAGTGTACCTGCAGGCGTCGGTATTTCAACCATTGAGATTCCGGTGATGGAATTCAGACCGCTGGCATTCTGTCTGCCGGGATCACAAAACCAACCCCTTTGTACTCACACACCTTGACAACATCAACCAACCACTGTTTTCAGCTGGATCTGTGTAACGGACCATGGAACTCAGGGAAAAAATTTGCTAAATCAGCTACCTGAGCTTCAGGTATGGGGTAAGCACGGCTCATTCCTAGATGGCAATGAAGTTTTAAACTAAAAAGATCAAGAATTTAGATCAAGAATTAGATCATTTTGTCAAACAAAACCAAAACTGTAAATCAAATATTAATTAATGTAAGAAGCAACTATTTATTCTATTCAATAATATTAAAAACTATAAATGGACCAGAAACTGGTCACCTTCCTCCAATTATGTATGTATGAGGAATACTTAATGTGAATATACATAGATGCCCAGGCATGTAGAGATTTCGGTGGCTACTGGTACATACTGTATTGGACTCAACTAGTCTTAAATTGCAGCATGTTTAGACACTAAATGCTGACTTAGGTAAATTAGAAATCTGTATTTTTCAAATAATATTGTCTAAAGCTTTCTCATAACCAGACTAAGGGGCTGATTCAGCATTGCACGTGCGCAGGACCTGTTCTGTGAGTGGGTCCTGTGTAATTGCACACAGCCCCTCCTATCCCTCTGCCTGATTGACAGACGGAGACATTTAAGGGGCGGTGTGGGGGCGGAGTCAGCCGGCCTTCCCTGAAATTGAGGCGTGTCTGCCCTGTTTTCCGGGAGTGCCAATGCCAGGGGCTGCATCCACAGATGCAGATTCCTGGTCTCACAAGCCAGCAGCCCAATGCTCGCAATGGTGATCCCAGCCTGCGACCTTGGTTGCAGTGCTGGGATCGCAAATGCAGCAGGAAGTGTCATGTTTTTTACACTGCGCATGCCTGGCAACGGTCTTGCGATGATAATCACAGTGTGAATTGGGATGAAGGTTAATAGACAGCAATCATTTGCTGAAGGTAACGGGGGAATGGTGACAAAAATGCAGGAGCATTTCAAAGCCAGCAACTGTGTTTTTGGACACACTGTAAATGGCACTGGAATCTTACTTTTATTCTTAGGCCTGTCTGGGTATCTACTAGACTTTTGTATTCTGCAACTCTACTGGTAACTTCACTCTTAGTTTTCAGAAAGTAGACGTGTATCATCCTTGTAGCATCCTGTCTGAGTGTCATGAAGTAACTGTTCCCACTCACTTACTCAACCTCCATTGGTCCACACTTGTCTGTGTGCAGTAGTTTCAATGCTGCTTTAGTTCTGGATGCTGACTTTGGAAGGGGGCAATGTTTTTGCTTACCCTTCATGCAACTTTCATACTGGGTCTTTCTAGGTAGCTCACAGACATCCCTGACACCATGCCATCTAGAAGCTTCTGTACATTGTAATATCTTAGATGATCCTGTCTCCTATGCCATAGTTCCATAGATTGGTTGGAATCTGAATCTGCCATGACACAACACTCCTATCATGCTCTGGACACTTAAAACCTCGTTCTTACCTCTCCGGTGCCTGTCCAGGCTAGTGCTGAAGTCTGCTTGCACTGCACTTAGCTCCCAGATCATGCTGAGGTCTACCTGCACTGTTCCTGCCCCATCCACTCAATGTCCTGTCACTGAGCATGGAGATGGCTCTCCGAAGCATGATGGGATACAAACTGCATGCTAAAGTTCTCTCCAGAACAACAGTATGGGCGTAGCCATGTTGGACTCTGTCACCTGATGCTCTTCATCCACTCAGAGTGCTTCTCCCAGACCAGCTGATCACAGCATCCATTCCTCTGGGATCCACCCCTAAAAATTCCATTTCCTGACTGGCCCTCATTACAACGTCGCTTTTGCTTGAAGTTACAGCTCTGTGCTGAGCTCCAAGGTACTCAGTATCTGAACAGTCCCAATTCATTATATACAGTTCCAAAGTCTGGTAAACAAGTCTCAAATACCATCTTGCACTCAAGTCTGGTCTTACCACTGAGACTTGTCCTTACTGCCTCCATCGGTTCCAGCCAATACCTCCAATCTTTGGTCTCATTCAATACCTTCAAACATCAGTATCATTCAATACCTCCAAACATTGGTCTCATTCAATACCCTCAAACATCGGTATCATTCAATAATTCCAAACATTGGTCTCATTCAATACCTGCAATCATCGGTCCCATCCGATACCTCCAATCATCAGTCTCTTTCAATACCTCCAATCATCAGTCTCATCCAATATCTCCAATCATTGATTCCAGCTGTTATCTCCAAAACATCGGTCCCATCTGAGACATTCACCATCGGTCCCAAACTGATTCAGAAATCCAATTATTCATCATCAGTCTCAAACCAAATCAGAT
Source organism: Taudactylus pleione (assembly GCA_031769625.1). Taxonomy (NCBI): domain Eukaryota; kingdom Metazoa; phylum Chordata; class Amphibia; order Anura; family Myobatrachidae; genus Taudactylus; species Taudactylus pleione. Next base: position 12,694,241 of record JAUIMM010000177.1, on the reverse strand, counting down.
CTTCAAAACATTTCCATTGGTCTCCAACCGATTAAGAACTTCAGTTCAGCATTACCAGTCATTCTGGCCCTATTCACAAATCTCACATTATCTACAGTTCTCATTCCTACTCACTGTTAAATAAAGACATTCCATTCCTATCCTCGCCTTTGGGCCCATCATCCTCTACAGCTCCTCTAATTTTGCACTTCATTCATGAGGAAGTCTTGGCTCAAGCCTCCCAACTTCATCCACACCTCCCAAGTGTCCACTTCAGCCTCCCACGCCTGTTCTGATCAACTCCAACCCTCAGGCATGACAACTCCTCAGTGTCTAGGATATGCAGTTGTTGGCACCAAGTTGCAGTTACAATTATAGTCCCTCTTTTATTGTACACAACACACTGACCCTCTGTGATTTGGACATTGTATCCCTTCTCAAGTACACTGATGGCAATCAGATTTGTTCCTTGATCTGGCACAAATAGTTAATCTTCTATGTCTTTGACAACAATTTTGTCTTTAATTCTTAAGTGCACAGTAATTGTCCTGACTTTTGTGGCATTTAGGACATTATTACCTATTCCCCTGACATTTACAAGATCACATAACTTTATTGACTTGAACCAACTTTCATTACAGCTGAAGTGCCTTGTGGCTCCTGAGTCCAAGTACTAACAATATTTGCCATTATTCTTGACTATATTTAATGCTGACTCATTTTTTCTATCACAGTTGCATGATATAATATAACTTGGTTCACTTGCTTCACAAGGCCTTCAGTTACAATTTGTGACTCTCAAAGCACTTGTACTTGGGCCTTTTAGGTTTCACACCCTTTGACAATAGAATGGAATTCTCAACATTAGCCTCAACAGGTATGTGCTCTTGAAACTACAGTAGCTTGGCCTGAACAATCTCTATTGATAGCTTGGCAGCACATAGCTCTACAGCTACTGCTAGGAAACCATACTCTGGTATAACGTTTTGCAGCATCACCATTGCAACCTCCAAATAATCTACTTGGAAGCCTACTGAAGTCAATTACAGATATATGGACAGCATTCTTTCAATATATTCATTCATATTCATGAATGCAGTTAACTTAGTGATGTACAGAGTGCACCTTAGGTTGATACGTCTCATTAGGCATTTGTGTGCAATGCTATCCATATTTCATGTGCTGTCACCTTCCCATGAATTATGGAATATACATGCTGTTCTTCAGCTAGACCTATTGTTCCCACGGCTCTATAAACATCGTCTGGATTAGGATCATCACCAGGATCACTAGGGACTTTCCATAATTTTTCCTGCTCTAACTGCATCTGCATAGCGAACTTCCATGTAATGTAATTTTCTGAACCCACTAACTTGCCAAATTATACTTGCTCCTTAACTGTAAATTTTCTCCCTTATTGTGAATAAAGGACTTTTCTGTACTCACTCAGATCCTTTGATTTTGTGCTACAGACAAATTATTGGTATCATTAATTTGCACATGCTTGTGGCTTGGGAACATAACCAAGTAACAGTTCCTATAGTTGATATATTCTGTGTGATGGAGGTTAGTCCACACCATTGATAACTTAACCAGGTCTAAGGTTTATTAACAGGCAGAACAGGTTTACAGAATGACACATGGTTAATGCAGCAGATATGTATAACAGGTACACAGTGCTGATATTATGTATGTACCAGAATCAGCCAAATACGTATAGGGGATTGCATGTGGTGTGCAGCAGGTGGGAGCAAACCGCTGTGTCTGTACATACAGTGGTGACAGTGGAGTATGCATACTGGTTTTATGCATGCAAAGGTATACAGTGGAACTATCTAGAGTTACTGACCTCTGTAACACAGTCTCTATGTGAGTATCACTGGAGCTCTCAAGAGCATGCCCTTCTAGCATGGTGGATGGCACTGAAGATGCATGGACACACTGCTCACTGCCGTGTAGTACACAAGGTTGGAGCTTGTGCCTCTGGTGGACTTAGGGTCCTGTAGAGAGATAGCACTGGGCCCTCTCTACAAAACTAAGATAACATTTTAAAATACACAGAGACATTATTTCTGGTATCATGACTTAAAAATTATTGTTATGGAAATAATTAATTTCACAGTAGTAAATAGACCTGGGTTACCATAGCCGCTCCGCTTCCCCCCATTCCATCCCTGCCTCTTCCCATCCCCAGCCCCAATTTAACAACATTAACTTGAAAAGTCTTATAATAAAACCTTGTAAATTGGGTGTGGTACAAAATGTTGACATTCAAAATGACAAAGGCTCATAGAACTGAAATGCATAAGTGATGGTTGGGCAACAGGAGGTCTGCATACCAGCCTGAGGGGACTTACCAACTTTGCTGGCACTTAAGTGGAATATCCCAGGCTCTTTCCATGCTGTTGTAAAATGCAATGCCATCCCTTTATGTCTGGTAGGCAGCCAATTTTATCATTTGATCATTTTTTTTCTGCTATCATTCAATGTCACATTTTTGTACATGTTTTCATTTTGTTATTACAAATTGTTCATACATTTTTTATCAAACAATATTAGGTGAGAGACGCTTTTTCTTTGCTTTATATGTTTACTATCCAGAAATCTCTATGAATATCTGAAAGAGTTGAAGAAAAGTACCTGCTACATGCAAAATCACAAGTCTTTTTATCATAAGATTCCATGGGCTCTATTTATTAACATTATTTTTACTAAAATAAAGTGAAAAAGGGTGTTTTCACACCATTTTCACATTATTTTAGTATCACCTACAGTTACTATAGGGCAATTGGAGTAGAATTTGTAAAATTCTACTCCAACCCCTAAGTATCACTTATTTTTAGTAATCAGATCGCATTTCCCATAATTGTAATGGGAAATGTGATCCGACCAAAGTTACTAAAAATAAATTGTAAAAAAATACTTGGGAAAACCCTGTAATAATAACGCCACCTGGAAGTGGCGTTATCCAGGGTCTCCCCCGGTTACCGGGCTCATACTCTGCTCTAAAAGGCAGAGCAGAGCCGGGAACCGGCCCCAGTGATCAGCTGTGTGGTCTAAACGGACTGCAAGCTGATACACTGCAAAAAAAAAAAGATAGTCAGAAAAATATTCACTTACCTGACTCCATGGACCGGTGGTCGGGGCTCTAGTAACCACTCCCCTCTGGTCATCTGGTCTCCCATGCTGCACTGCGGCCTGGTTATCAGTTGATTGGGTCCCAGTGCAGTATGGGATATCAGCTGACCGGAGGCATGGAAGACATCACTGGAGCACCGATGACTGCAGGTAAGTGCTATTAAGAGAGGGGGGGTCGCGGGGGGGTCCGCGATCGTGGGGGGCAGGGCTTAGTGTTGGGGCGGGGCTTAGCACTGGGGGGCAGCAGCGGCGGCCAGTCGGTGCATGTGCAGGGCACTAGCCACGGTATTTTTTTGTGAAAATATCGTGACTAGAATGTAAAGGGGATTCGCAGGGACAGAGCTTTCTTGCAAACTTTGTCCCTGCCTGGGATTTGTAGTAAATCCCTGTGATATTGCCTGAATTCGCAATTCGAATTCAGTCGGTAATATCACACTACAATCTGCATTCATTATGCGGATTGTAGTAAATAGAGCCCCATGTAACTGAGGGATTATCCCACTTTGTAGATCACCTCTTTTCTACTGGGACTCAATTGGTTTCAATTTATATGGGTTTTGGGCAGAGAGTGAACACACTGGATGTGTGCATCTTTATTTGACAATATTATACTATGTTATCTATTCTTTTTAAATTCTATGAGTATGAAAGAAAAGTTTGGCTGTTATCTGGAGTAAAGAAAAAAAAGAAAAATCCTTTTGTGAAGAACTCTGGTATATTTTGGGACACAAGTGTGTGCTGTCATCTTTATCTACTTTTTTATATATATGTTGATAGGTCTTATTCCCACCATATATTTAGCACTCAGCACTTGAAGTTCATTAACGAAGGACCTTCACCAACTTGGATGAGGATGAATTGGCTGAGACACAGTAGAATATTAACTTTAGCTCATTATGCATACAACTTTTGTATCATTGTTATCTTGTTACTGAAAAATGACAACAGGCTTCCTAATGTCCTCAGACAGATTTTGAAAAAAAGATGCACTCAACTTGGCTCTTTTTGCCTATTTTGTCGGCCTTTTGTCATAAAAACAAAACGAAAACTAGTCAGTTAATTGCTATGGCCACCTGTCATCCGGAGGTCAACTTGAATTCCCCTTGGTCCTCAATAGACTATGGAACACCTAAAAATGGAATATATGACATGTTTTGTTTTTGTACATAATGTTGCACTTTTTCTGATTTATGGTACACTGTATGTCGGATTTTTATGTAAAACCACATTTCTACACACTTCTTCCCAATGTAACACCTCCAAAATTTAGCATTTTCTGTTTGTTTGTTTTTATATTAAATATATTGTGACACAGTTGGGATAGGGGTCCCTCTCCTGGGGTAGATGGACTCCCTCTTTACACACACAGCAGCTATAGAAACAGGAAACAAGTCTGGGGTACTCGTACAAACTGGTCGGTGCCAGTCTTTATTGTGCCAAATGAATATAAACATAAACAAAACACAAACATAAGTCCTAGCCCGGCTGGGCACTAGCTACATAGCAGATTCCCTCTCTATAATAATGGTAGGGCCTATTGCCCTCACCATCAACAAAACACGTGCACAGTACTTACAAGGAAAGTAACCAAGTGTTTCTGCTCTCCCAGGTGTGAGACACTCAGCCACAAACAAACCCAGCTTATATTAGCCATTCCCAGCTGCAAAGCGTAATGAGCCTGTTACCAGGCTGAAAGGCCCAAAATCTGGAGTGGCCTGTGGATGGAGCCCTCCCTCTCCTCACATCCACACCCCCAGGACCCAAACTGGCTTTTCCAAAAGGCGATACTCTGGTCTGCTTACAAAGCAGACTTCTCCTGGGGGTTTTTAGAACACATAGGCCAAAAACCTAGGACAAATGTACCTGCCATTGACCACTTTACCAGTGTTTCTATCACAATATAAATACTTTTGTGTAAATGTATGTGTATATGTAAGAAAAAGTGCAGCATATCTTAATATTTTTGTTTAATTTGTCAATATTCGATTTTGAGTCCTAAAAAGCCTCTAACAAAGTTTTCCCTAAATCTTCCAATATTTACATTTATGCAATTTTTTTTGTGCAATTACTGGATTTTTTTAAAAAAGAAAAGAGGGGAAACATTAAGGAAGGAGCAAGGTCTTCAGCTGGAATTAGTATTATAAAAAGTATTCATTTCCATTTCCAACACACAAATATAGAAGATATAAGCAAACCAAAGCTTCAACATTTCAAGGAGGCCAAATTTAAACAACTTTGAAGCATTTTCAGTTATTGTACATAAAATACTAAATAGGAGCATAACATAAAATATATATGAGAGTTAAAACAGATTAATATGAACTGTAAAACCAAGGAGTATATTTACTAAAGTTTGATTTTGGAATTGTGGTGTATTGGAATTCAATCTTCATTTGATTTTGCACATCACAGATTTACTAAAGGCAAAATTAAATGTAAAATCAAATATAAAACCGAATTCCGATCAGAATCGAATATCGCCAAAACATTGGTACTTTTACATAGACGAACATAGAATCCCTTCGTTTCCTAACGAACCCAAAATCACCAAATAATAGACTAATAACAGACAGGTGATTTGTACTTTTAAACAACATTCTTTTGGTTGTAACTTTATTGTGCTCCTCATAAAAATGGCCACATGCATGTGCTGCACTGTGGCTGTACGAATAATGGCTAATCCAGGATATGCAATGCTGGCAACTTTCCAGGTGTATGCAAATTACCACCTGACGCAGGAGAACCAGGAGCCTGAAGCAGAGGAACAACAGCAGCTTATTGAGGTACCGCAGAGCCTACGTAGGCCTAGGTTCTTCCATGGGCGGTTAAATCTCAATACATTGTCTGATGGCAATGTCATACAGATATTTTGCCTTAACCACTCCAACCTTATGATGCTGTATGCAGGGCTGCCATTAGAAATCGTGGGGCCCAGGACTCACAAAATAGGCAGGGCCCCCCCACCTCCCCGTGTTTCTGCAGCTCCATCCCCGCAGTGTCTCCCTAGCCAGCACCCCTCTGTCTCTATTCTGCCCCCTACAGCCCACAGACATTTACCTTCTCCTGTGTCTTCTGGCTGTTCCTGCTCGCGCTGCAGCCGGATCCTATGTAAGTGGTGCGGCGTGCATGATGTAATGGCGTCATGCGTGCCTTGCCTCAATAAAAAAAATAAAAACTTTATTGTACCAGTTGCAATTCCCCCCACATTTCACTCTCTCTCAGCGATCCCCCCATTTCCCTCTTTCAGAGATCCCCCCACATTCCCCCATCTCAATGACACCCCCTACATTCCCCTCTCTCAATGATCCCCTCCACATTCCCCTCTCTCTCCCAGCGATCCCCCCTACATTCCCCTCTCTCAGCGACCCACCACACACACACTCCTGTCTGTCAGTGACCCCACACACACACACACATACACTCTCCCCTCTGTCTGTCAGTGACCCCCCACACATTCACCTCTGTCTGACAGTAACCCCCCACACATTCACCTCTGTCTGTCAGTAACCCCCCACACATTCACCTCTGTCTGTCAGTAACCCCCCACACACACTCCCCTCTGTCAGTGACCCCCCAGACAGACACACACACACACACACACACACACACACACACACTGTTTGTCAGTGCCACACCACAGATTCCCCTCTGTCTGTCAATGCCCCCCCACACACATTACCTTTTATCTTTCAGTGCCCCCCAGAGACACAGACCCCCCAAGAGACACAGACTGTCTGTAAGTGCCCCTCCCCCCCAGACATTCCCCTCTGTATCATTGCCCCCCCCCTGTCTCTCAGTGGTGCCCCCCACCTCCCCTCCCCAATTAACTTACCTCTGTCAGTGTCCTGAGAGGCCCTCCGGCTCACTTCCGTCTGTTGCAAGGGGCAGGAGTCAGACTTGCAGAGAGTCCGTGTGGGCAGACTGGTGAGTCACACTGCTTTCGCAGGCACATGCTGTCTGCTGAGCTGCTCTGTGCTCATTGTCAGGTGTCTGGTCTGGAGGAGGGGCCAGCCACCAGGAAGTAAAAGAGGCTATGGAGGCCATGCTTGCTCAGTAATCACTGTCAGTAAGATGCCCGGCGCTGCGGTGCGGATCCTCAGTGAGAAGGATCTGCTATGTGCCGGGGAATACCTGCGGGCCATTACTCCCAAGGGACACCTGCTGCATGACTGGTAGGTGTGTCCCTGTGCGGGCCCCCCTTGCTGCCCGGGCCCGGGACTCCAGACTCGGCAGTCCCCCCTGATGGCGGCCCTGGCTGTATGACCTCATCAAGACTCAGCTTGAACCAGTCACGTGCCATATCAGGCCTGCACAAGCTGCTGTGTGCTCTGCATTTTTTTTGGCACTGGCTCATTTCAGCCTATCAGTTAGTGTCTGGGAGAGTGTTAGGTGTTCCTTAGTCTACTTTTAGTTGGCACTTCTCACAAATTATGACTGCACTGACCCTCCCTCTGCAACACCCACATCTGCTTTTCCAGCCAGGAGTTAGGGTAACATGCTATAGCCTCTCAGGCATGCCATGTCCTGGGAGCTCTAGATTGTACACACATTGGACTGAGATCACACAGGAATACTGTTCACCTCTACATTAAATGTCATCATGTATATTCTATTAATGTGCAGGTGGTCTGTGATGCAAAGCAAAAAGTCATGAGTGTTGTAACTGGTTATCCTGGTTTGTTTCACAATGCATACATCCTCAGTAATTCATCCATCTCTGCCAAGGAAAGACAAATGCCAGAGGGATGGTTGCTGGGTAAGTCATCTCTATATGTTAAGTGACCATCTAATTGTACTTGTTAATATGGTATATGTTACATTCAGCTTCAAGGCTCCCTGCCTCCTCCTGAACACTTTCACAAAACGCTGGTTTCCTCTCATCTACAGAAGGCCTTCTTATAACCACAGCCCTCTCCTCCACCTCCCCTTTCTTCTCTTGCCCTAATCCTACCAGCCTCAATAACAACGTTTCCAAAATTATACTCAACAAAGACTAACAAACTCTGGGCCTGATTCAGAGCCGGACGCAATTAGCGCTCGCTCGTTCAGAAAAAGGGGTGGCTATTCAAATGAACCGTTCGCTCTTTGCGGTCTGTTGACGCCTCCATGTCTGAATGAGCGAACAAAACATGCTGACGTTTATATGAAAAATACGCCCCCTGGCCGCTCGCATCATACGTCATGTCCGCTATTTATTAGATTAATCGAGCACATCGATCAGCGTATGAATTGCTCGCTATTCTTGTGGTTGGTTTTTCCTACCACTATATTGCGAGCAGTTCTGACTATAAAACAACCAGGTGACGTGGTCAATGACGCTGCTGTTTTAATTATGCACACCCATAAAACGCCCGTTTTGACCTTTAAGCACGCCTGCGTTCTTAATTCCACTCCCCGTTTTCAAGCACCTTCCCCTGTTACCACCCACATACGCCTCATCCTGTCACTCAAAGTAGAGGCATTCGCTATATAACGATTTTCGGCCGCACTGACTGGTTCGCGCATGCGTATTATAAACCGTACGCATGCGCAGATGTGGGAACATCGCTCGGAACGGCTCTGAATCAGGCCCTCTTTTCACTCTAAATTGACTACTCCTCTCTCTGATGTAAAAACTGCTTCATCCACAAAACTCCATTTCACTCTCACTTCCTGACAGGATTTTAAATAACCATTTTTAGCTATTTATTTTGCTTGTGGTATATTTGGACCAATAGTAATTCATGAGGAAGTCTGGAATTCGATTTTAAAAGGGACATTTAAAACCAAATAAGAAACCACTAGTTAAAATCAAACCGAACAACATCGAATTAGATTTTGAAATCAAATTCGTTTTTGAAACTGATTTCCAAATCAAATCTTTGTAAACGTTTGATTTTGACAGTGAAAACGAATGTCGATTTTAATCGACCATAGAATCAAAAGCAAAACAAACTTTAGTAAATATACCCCCAAATCACCTGCTTACAATACAATCCATTATGATGCCACAACTCTGTTCATCTTGTCTTGAGCTGCAAGATGAAGATATTCAGAATACATTCCTGTTTGTTTTAACAAGCCAAGCACACCTTTCCCTGAGTCCCATTACAGAAAGATGAAAGATCTTTCAAGGTGCTAGCAGGTGTATGGCATACAAAAAATAAAATTTTCCCTATGGATTGTAAAGGAAATTAAGTTTTCTTTTTCGTTATAAAAGCTCACATTCCTGGAAAGTCGCCTTGATGGCCTGCCTTGATGAATCTGAAACACGAAAGAAGGTATGTTAAATATTAGCTGTCTGAAAGATTCATAGAGATTAGAAATACTACAGATTCGCTTATTGACAGAAAACACTGGTCAAATGTTGACTATTACTTTGAAGGCTCAGTATGCTTTGGCACGGTACTATATATTAAACTGGCAATGGTAAAATCCACTGAAGAGTAAAAATGTGTTTTTCTACACATGAAACCATTTGAGATTTGCTTTTTAATGTGAAACTATTTAATTCTTGTGAACCTTTTTCAGTGATTGCTACAATTCCTAGTTTTATTATTATTATTCTTTATTTATAGGGTACCTGCAGTGCTGTACAAAGTGCTTATAAACGTTTTAATCTCTCTGTCCTAGTAAATGTAAGTACTGCTGTGGAAAGCCATGCTGGGATCAAGTGGCTGATCCCAGCATCGGCATAACATGTAGCGACGTGTCCCCTGTGGCCGGCCGGCCGGCGCTGGGATGCTGTGTCTGCTCCCAGTGCTGGGTAAGTAGAGGTGGTGGGTAGCCGGCACAGGGACAGAGTATTTGTTCCATGCGCTGGTCAAGCGCCGGGCGTGGCAGAGTATACTTGACTCCGGGAGCGGGCTTTCTGTAGCCCGCTGCCCGGCAGTCTGGTTACAGCGGTGGGTGTTTGACTCTGGCCGCGAACCAAACACGGCTCGCAGGCCAGCAGCCATTAGGAGTCTGACGCGACGAGCCAATCGAGGCTCACCGCATCATAGCCCCGCCCACTCACGACGTCTTGTATCAGACGGCGCTGAGCGGGAAAGTCCACTTTGGCACCGGAATGAGAGGAGTGAAGACCTCCCGAGGAAAAGAAGAAAGCAGACGCAGCAAGAGTCTGGATAGGCAGGTAGCAAGCATTTAAAGGGACAGCACCGTGTTTTACTCTTGCGTGATTTCCGTCTATGATTGTTGTCCCGTGCAGGGCAAAAGTTTAGTTATTGTTATACATGTCACACTACACATGCGGTAGGTTGAGGGCGATGCTATCTTAGTTTGTGTAGTTGCGTGACACAGGTTTAGGCCATGCACGGCTGTGGTGTGTATCTCCTTACAGGGACCTGTAGGCGAGTGACCGGACGAAGAGCAAGAGTGAACACAGTGAGAGATATCTGTGTGTACTGTCTCTCACTTTTTGTTTCTACCTATCCTCCTTCCTTCTGGGCAGATAGTGGACATTGCATCCCAGTGCAAGGGCGAGTTTTCACCTGGTGCGCAAGTACCTATAGGTGTAAACTCGGGATCTGAGGCCAAAAGTACCAGTGATGATCTTCACTTAAAACCTGATTCTATCCCTCGGTCCGGTGGGGTGTGTCGGTCGACGTGAGGAAGGACGGTACTCACATCATTTCCTTCCTCCTAGGTCATCGTGTCCGTGTTCTGTTTGGGAATTCCAGGACCGTCTGTTCAACAAACGGCCTGAAGGTGAGATGGTAAGAAACAAAAGTTCACCTGTACGGCAGCAGGCACTGCACCGCACACTTCTTACATTGCAGTTCCTTAGAAGTTAGATGCTTATTGAAAAGTGGGTCCCAAGATTTACAGGTATGCAGTCTTATGGTCGACAATCAACATGTCGACATGGTCTGAATATCAACATTCTGAATGTGTACAGTCAAAATGTCAACTTACAGAATGTCAACGTGGACATAATGGCAGCATTGTTATAATGTCAACATTGTGAATTTCGACAGACACAGCATCGACAGTTCATGTTAGGGTTAGGTTGTGGTTAGGGTGGGATAAGGGTTACTGTAGGGCTCAAATCTGCTGAAAACACTATGTGAACATTCACAATGTTGACATTCTGAAAATATCGACTGTATGTCAATGCCGACTTTATAATGGTTGAAAACGAGTGCTACAGTCGGGCTGTTGGTAGGATGTTCTCAGGCTGTTTCCTCATGGCCGGTGGTAAAGTGACTCCGCTTTGTCCTGCTAATCTCCGGTACCCTACATCCAACAATTCTTACTAAATGTGGTACTTTTTCAAAGATTCCTCCTGATCAGTTCAGTCCCCTTTATATACTAAAGAAAACCTTATTGTTCTAATTCAAATACCGGGAAATGAAGTTAATAGAGCAGGTAGCTCATGTTCTCACAGACATTGATAAAAAAATTATTGCTATTTAAAAGTATATTTTTATTTATTGTAAAAAAAAATGTTTTTACATTAAAGTACCAATTGAAAAATAATAGTATTTAGTGCCTTATTTGTATGATGTATGGTTTTTATGTGTAAGTTATATGATATGTAAATTAGGTTATGCCAATTTAGTGGCATATCTATGTTTAATCCGCATGGTTTTAATTTTTTTAAGATATATCCATTTTTTCTCTGACTTTTTTAGAGAGGTTACCAAGTCTCCGCCTCTCCAATGTGGGATCCTGTGAATTTGTGTGCCTGTGAATTTCAATCCGGTCAGATTTTTATTGTGGTTTTCAGTGTTGAGAAGCACTGTGTGTATTCCGGGCCTGATTCAGAGCCGGACGCTATTTGCGCTCGCTCGTTCAGAAAAAGGGGCCGGATATTTTAATACAGCGCTCGCTCTTTGCGGTCTGTTGATGCCTCTATGTCTGAGCGAGCAAACAAAATATGCGCTCGTTATTTTGTAAAGACGCCCCCTGGCCGTTTGCATCCTACGTCATCTCCACTATTTATTCAATTAATCGAGTACATTGAAAGGCGTCTGAACTGCTCGCAGTGCTTGTGGTTGGATTTTCCTACCGCAATCATGCGAACAGTTCAGGCTAAGAGACAACCAAGTGACGTGGCCGATGATGCTGCTTTGTTAATTATGCACACCCTTAAAACGCCCGTTTTGACTGTTTGGCAAGCCTGCGTTCGGCTCTCCACTCCCCGTTTTCAAGCACCTTCCCCTGTTACCACTCACACTCGCTATTTTGCGAACACACGATTTCCGACCGCACTGACTGGTTGGCGCATGGCATTACGATCCATACGCATGCGCAGATGTGCGAACATCGCTTGGAGCGAACGAGCGGCCGCTTACGAGCGGCTCTGAATCAGGCCCTCGGTCCTTTTTTTATATTATAGATATGTTCTGTGATTCCTACTTTTAATTTTTCTTTTGTCCACATATTGTTGTCCGCATGGACACTCTAAAACAGGGGTTCCCAACCATGGTCCTCAAGGCACGCTAACAGTCCAGGGGGTAAATTTACAAAAGTTCGATTTGGTATTCGATTTTATGAATCGATTTTATGAATTGATAAAATCTACTGAAATCGAATTTAAATTGAACTGCAAAATCCCTTAACAAATTCCTCATTTACTAATATTCGATTTTCAAATCAAATTCGGTTTTGGTTGATTTTAAAAAGGGATTTTGTGTTCAGTTTATGAAATCCCCTCCAAAATCGAACCTCAAATCCCCATTAAAATCGAATGCAAAAGAAATGCAAGATCGAACTCAACTTCCTCATTACTTCTTATTGGACCAAATGTATCACATGCACACTAATTAACAGGGGAAAAAATTAGAAACACTTGTGCACACTTTAGAAAAGTCAAACTGATTTATCATTTCTTCATAAATATAATATGCTCATCTCACTCACACATGTATATAGATATATATATTCCATAGACAAAAAACCTTACGGTTTCACTTGTCCCATTAAGGATGCTTAGATATGATCTGAAAATTCACAAAACCTATTGAATTTCTGGCACTCAAACTCCAAAAAGCAATGAAATGACGATCACTAAAGCTGACGCCTTAATGGACGTGTTCCTTGCGTAATACAGATATGGTATGCCATTGAAAAGGGGGCATGTCTATAAGACGCGTCACCTTTTTGTCATTCTTGGGGGCGTGCCCGGCACTTACGGACATGCCGGGCAGCCCCCAAGCGCTGCTGACAGGGAGAATAGATGCTGGACGCATGCGCCGAGCATCTATTCACCAGCGGTGACCGGGTGACCGCACATTTCCCCACCCGTGGGACACTGCGACCCGCGGGTGAAGACGGCAACCACAGGCTGTGAGGGCAGGGTAGGGCGCTTTTTGCCCTCCAGAAGGAGGGCAGGGCACAGCACCCCGCTAAAACAGCCTAGCGAGAATGCTACCCACTGCCTCTTCCCGTCACCCTCTCCCTGTCATTTACTGTCTCTCCCTATAACCCTTTCCTGTCACCAACTGCCTCTCCATCTCCCACTATCTCTACCTGTCACCCATCTCTCCTATTACCCACTGCGTCACCCTGTCATCCTCTACGGTACCCACTGCCACCCCCTAGCGTCACTTTCTGATTTCCCCGTCACTCGTTGCCTGGTGTCACCCACTGCCTCTCCCTGTTACCCACACTCTGACATCACCCACTTCCACTCCCTGTCACCCACTGCTTTTCACCCCATCTGGATCCCGCTGGAGGAACCTACTGAGGCTGCGCAACGAATTGAAGCTTCCTATCTCTATAATGGCTCAATTGTGAGGTAATAGTTTAAAAACTGTAACGTTCTCAATTACCTGAATCCCAAAAGGCCTTACCCTGGAAAAATGACTACCTAATAAAACAAACCCAAAGTCTAAAACCATCCTTTACCGAGTTATGCCTTCCCAAAAATCCCCTGTAGACTGCTGCAGAAAAGTGGTCCTAATTGTGAGGAGCCTGTGCTGATAGGTGGATGCAGGGGAGGCACAGGAGCCAGTCACTCTGGCCCATGCCTAACCCCATTTGTCAGGGCATTTGAGAGGTACCAGAGGGCACCCGCTCCAGGCCTCTGCCACAAGTGTATGGAGATGGTGCCCTCAGCCACCTTGTGCTGTCCCTGGGCCCCCGGCCCTGAGCCCTAGGTGAGTGTGTCCTCCCATTGAGACATACAGACAGAACACTCCTCTGGCGCTCACACGCATGGCGCTGCTATCTCGCTCATCTGTCCCACTGCAGCACTTTTCACAATGCGCTGGCACTCAGTCTGTGGGCGACGAAGCAACACAGGACACACAGAAGTCTCTGCTGCATCGGCCTTACTTGTGGACAGAGGTGAATGTTGGCAGGCAGCAGTGGGGACTGAGTTTGAGTGTGAGTCGGATAGGGAGGATATGGGAAGGAGGAGCAGAGGGGTGATCAGAAACAGAGCAAGTCTGAGGCAGAGGAGATGCCGGTGGACAAAGAAAGGAATCTCCATAGGGGCCAGCTACCAGAAGCACTGCAAGTAAACTTGATTTAAAACAGAAAATTAACAGGCACTGTTGAACACTGTTGTTAGTGACTAGTAGTGTGCTCACTTAGGGCATAGTACAGTAAATGTTATATGCAGGAACTGGCAGTGTGCCCACAACAAGCATAGTATTTGTACTGTTTATTCAGGGGACATGCACTATCTTTGTTTAGGGGTATTGTCCTACACCATGTGACAGAGCCTGCACAGAACCTTCTCTATCCCACTATTACTGTGCCCCGTCACCTGCATGATTGCTGCAGAGACCAGGGCATGACTGTGCCCTTATAATATAATATATATATTAATCACACATATATATCTATATCTATATATATATGTGTGTATATATATATATATACATATATATATATATATATATTCCATAGACACATTCCATTCCATTCACGTGTCTCATTAAGGCTGCTTAGACATGATCTGAAAATTCACAAAACCTATTGATTTTCTGCCACTCAAACTTCAAAAAGCAATGAAATTAAGATCATTAAGGCTGACGTCTTAATGGACGTGTTCCTTGCGCAATACAGATATGGTATGCCATCACACCCTGTGGTTAACTGCAGATTCAACACTCTCACAGAATGAGATTGCTGTCACTCACAAAATTGTGGAGCTGCTAATTCACAGAATTGTGTGCTCATTGGAATACACATTGAAATACACACATGCAGTCTATGCAACTGAGGTTTGAGCAGTTATGTGGCTCCTACATCCCACTCAGTGCCCACAATCTTCCTATTTGATCACTCTGTCTTCCTGCCCATCCACACCAATCTGTCTTCCCCAATCCCTACTGCTGTGTGGTCTCCGAACTATGGTAGTCTGTGTTCTCTCATCTGCATCAATCTGTCTTTCACCATCTGCACTGCGCTGCACAACCAGCACCAGGCTTTTCAGAACCAGTCCTGGTTGCCAAAATATGGGGGACAAATGATGTAGTGGTCCCCCGTATTTAGCGTAACCAGCACAGGGCTCTGAGCCGGTCCTGGTTATGGGAATACAGGGGGGAAATATGCGTAAGGTCCCCCCATATTTATCGGAACCAGCACTTGACCCTTTCTAGCAGAGGGGTGATGCCACAGCCAGGGGAGCCCTTTCACCAGGGCCCCCAGCCGAAGCATCACCCCTGACTGCTAGTCAGCCCAGGCCAGGGATCCCTGGGAAGTTGGGGACCCCCCCATCAAAGGGGTCCCCCTCCTCAGGGCACCCCAGGCTGATAACCCAGGGCTATCCCCAGCACCCCTGGGCGGTGGGTGCTGGGTTGATTGTGTAGTGTGGTGCATATGAAAATATAAATTTTGCAATAGTATTACAGGTCCCAGCAGGCATGCCCGCATACTGGCACTTGGAGAACCACAAGTACCAGCAGGCTGGGCATCAAGGGCCCACTGGTACAGAAAGGGTAGTGGGGGCAGAGAAACCGAGGAGTGGGTACATAGAGGAGGCAGGGGCACAGAGGAGATATGCATGCAGAGGTATAGTGGAGGTAGTGGGGACACGGGCACAGAGAAGAGGGCCATAAAGAAGGCGGGGGAACAGAGAAGAGGGGTGTGCTGGGGTATTTTGTAGGTAGTGGGGGAAGAGGCACAGAGGATAGGGGCCATAGAGGAGGCAGGGGGATAGAGGAGAGGGTGGTGAAGAGGAGTAGGCACTAAGGGCAGGGGCATAAAGGCAGGGGCACAGGGGAGAGGGGTTGCAGGCATATAGAGGATGTAGTGGGGGCAAGGACACAGATGAGAGGGGTGCAGGGGTATAGAGGAAGTATTG
Source organism: Taudactylus pleione (assembly GCA_031769625.1). Taxonomy (NCBI): domain Eukaryota; kingdom Metazoa; phylum Chordata; class Amphibia; order Anura; family Myobatrachidae; genus Taudactylus; species Taudactylus pleione. The sequence goes on along the minus strand of JAUIMM010000177.1, from coordinate 12,677,884 downwards.
GGGTCAGGGGCATAGAGGAAAGGGGGCCATAGAGGAGGCAGAGGCACAAATGAGAGGGGGTGCAGGCATATAGAGGATGTAGTGGGGCAGCGACACAGAGGAGAGGGGGCCATTGAGGAGGCAGGGGAAAAGAGAAGATGTGCATGCAGTGGTATAGAGGTGGTAGTGGGGGAAGGGGCACAGAGGAGTGTGGGCAAAAGAGGAGGCATGGGGATAGAGAGGGGTGTGCCAGGGTTTAGAGGAGGTAGTGATGGCTCAAGCACATAGGAGAGGGAGTGCAGTGGGATAGAGGAGGTAGTGGGAGCAGCGACTCAGAGGAGAGGGGGGCGCAGTGGTATAGAGGAGGTAGTAGGGGCAGGGGCATAGAGAACAGGGTACATAGAGGATGAAGGGGCACAGAGGAAATGGGGTGCAGGTGTATAAAGGAGGTAGTGGGGGCAGGGGCACAGAGAGGTGACCATAGATGTGGCAGTGGCACCGAAGAGAGGTGGGTGCACGGATATAGAGGGGGTAGTGTGGGCAGGGGCACAGAGGAGAAGGGGGTGCAGAAGAGGAGGCAGTAAGGGCAGGGGCACAGAGGAGAGGGGGCATAGAGGCAGGGGCACAGTGGAGAGGGGGGTGCATGCATATAGAGGAGGTAGTGGAGGCAGGGCCGTAGAGAGCCACGCGGGGCCCTGGTAAAGAGGGGGCGTGGCCTAATCATGGAAGACGTGGCCACGCCCCCTTGAAAAAACAAACATTGTATTGCAGCACTGCTTTTCGGTGCTGCGTGCCGGGGAGGGGGCGATGTGAGCCCCTCAGCCCGGCGCAAAGCCAAAGGGGGGCGCGATCAGTTTGATCGCTCCCCCCTTCAGGCATAGAAGAATGCTGTGGCTGCTGCTTAGCAGCCGCAAGCAATCTCCCACTGCAGCCCAGCATAGCGTGTGCTGGGCTGCTGCGACAGAGGGAGGAGGGAGAAAGTGAAGGGGGAGCGGAGCCAGACCTGGGCCCCCGCTGGGCCCCTCTGGAAGGCCGGGCCTGGGTAAACTACCCGCTCCCCCCCCTTCTCAGCAACCCTGAGTGGAGGCCGGGGCACAGAGGAGAGGGGGCATAGAGTAGGTAGGAGCACAGAGGAGATGGGGGGCATAGAGGAGGTAGAGGCACAGAGGAGAGGGGCTGCAGGGGTATTGTGGAAGTAGTGGGGGTAGGGGCAAAGAGGAAAGGGGGGCATAGAAAGGGCTGTGGGACAGAGTAGAGGGGGTGCCAAGGTTTAGAGGAGGTAGTGGGGGGCATGAGCACATAGCAGAAGGAGGTGCAGAGGTAAAGAGGAGGTAGTGAGGGCAGGGGCACAGAGGAAAAGGGGTTGCAGGGGCATAGAGGAGGTTGGGGGGGAAGAGGCACAGAGGAGAGGGGGGTGCAGGGATACAGAGGTAGCAGGGGCACAGAAGAGAGGTGGGTGCAAGGCCATAGAGGAGGTTGGGGGGGCAGGGGCACAGAGGAGAGGGGGCGATAGATGTGTCAGTGGCACAGATGAGAGGGGGGTGCAGGGATACAGAGGGGGCAGGGGCACAGAAGAGAGGTGGGTGCAGGGGTAAAGACGAGGTAGTGTGGGCAGAGGCACAGAGGAGAGGGGACCATAGAGGAGGCAGGGGCACAGAGGAGGGGAGTGCAGAGGTATAAAGGGGATAGGGACACAGAAGAGAGGGGGATGTAGGGGTATTAAGGAGGTAGTGGGGGCAGGGGCACAGATGAGAGGGGGCATAGAGGAGTCATGGGCACAGAGGAGAGTGGGATGGAGGAGGTAGTGGGGGCAGGTGCACAGAGGAGAGGAGGCAATAGAGGTGCACAGAAGAGGAGGTAGAGGGGGCAGGGGCACAGAGGAGAGGGGTCCATGGAGTTGGCAGAAGCACAGAGGAGAGGGGTGCATAGGGGAGGAGATAGTGGGGGCATAGGCACAGTGGTGTCCATAGAGGAGGCAGAGGCACAGAGGAGAGGGGGTGCAGGAGTATACAGGGGGTAGTGTGGGCAGGTGCACAGAGTAGAGTGGAATGCATTGGTCAGTGGAGGTAGTGGGGGCAGGCACACAGAGGAAAGGGGTATAGAGAAGGCAGGAGCACATAGGAGAGGGGGTTGCAAGAGTAAAGAGTAGGTAGTGGGGGCAGAAGCACAGAGGATGCAGGGGTTCAGAGGAGAGAGGGGTTAGGGGTATATAGGGGTAGTTGGAGTACGGGTATAGTAGAGAAGGGCCCCCCCACTTACCAGAGCATCCTCCGCTGCCCTCCAAAATGCTGGGGTGTGTGTTTTCCTACTCAGGAAGCTGAGCACTGCGGGGGGAGGAGAGGAGATGGATGGAGGAGGCTGTGTCTACATTGCAGGGAGGGGGGTGAAGATGGTTGGGGGAGAATGGGTCTACAATGCAGGGAGAGGGGAGGAGATGGTTGGGGGAGGCTGGGTATACACTCCGGGGGGAGATGGTCAGAAGAGGCTGGGTCTACACTGCGAGCGGGCGGGGGTCTGAAGACTCAGAATATGGCTACACTGCAGGGAGGCTTCAGTGGAGGAGGTGGCTGGCCGCACTGGTTGTGTGTGGGTGGTCTACAGCAGCGCAGGTTGCAAGGGGTCTGGCTACGCTAAACTGTTGCGGAGGAGATTGACTTTAGCAGCTTAAACAGACAGGGGCCATGGACTCTCTCTCCCTGTAACCCACAGCAAGCAGCCTGATTGCCGGGGAGCCTCCCACTTGGCACCCCCCACGCGCTGCCTCCCGCCAACGCTGCACTGCTGAGTGGCCCCCCGCACTGAGTTAAGTCCAGTGTGGGAAGTTTTTTTGTTGTGATGGGATTTCCTACTGTGGGGGCTGCCAGGATAGCATCTGCACAGGTGCCAAGAGGCTGGGGAGTACTCGGGATGCTGGTCCCACAGTTTCGAGTGTACCCGTCCCATCAGCAACACTTACTAAGGCAACTGGGTGAAGGGCAAGCGGCACTGCATCGGGGTGGAGAGCAAGGGCGAGTGACTGTACTGAGGGAGTGGACCAGGAGCTTCAAGGGTGCTACAGGGTCCGGGAGTTCACAGGCAATGGGACTAAGTACAAGGTTGCTGCTATTTCCTATGTGGCTAAAGGACCACTGTGACGTATCCACCACGTGACCGCTGCAGGAGGCTGGACCGCTCCTGCGTTACCATCCACTAGGACATAGAGGGGGAATAATTATTTGTGGCGAGTGCAGCGAGCCACCGTGCCTGAAGTGTGGCGAGCGTAGCGAGCCCGTGAGGGGACACTTTTGGTCCCCATTAGCATCCCCGCCCCTCCCCCTTTTAGGCCGGGTCACATGTGTGTGACGTCACAGGTCCATCAGCCTTGTATAGTCTAGACCTAACCCTAAGTACAAGTGTACTTGAGTAAAAGGAGAGCGGGCAACACAGACTAGGTCAAGAGGCACGGGGGGCTGTCCAGGGCCATGTTACCAGGACTACAGTACAGCCTAGTGACCGGCAGCTGCGGCTTTGGGAAAGATGCCAGGACAGCGCTCTCTGACTGGCTGCGCATCCTGTCACTCATCTGCAGCTGCCTTACTTACTGGACTGAGCCAACGGTGTGTACACCCCCTGCTGGAAGACTCCTACTGAGGCTGTGCAACAAGTTGAAAAGTCCTATCTCTACAATGGTGCATTCTTGAGGTAATAGTTTAAAAACTGTAACTTTATAATTTACCTGAATCCCAAAAGCACGTAGCCTGGCACAATAGCTACCTAATAAAACAAACCCCAAGTTTAAATTCCACCCCTACCCTGAGTTTTGCCTTCCCAAAAATCCCCCATAGACTATAGCAGAAAAGAGGTCCTAATTGAGTGTCATAAAAAAGTGACAGTTGGAGATTTAGATTCCTCCCAAATCCTCATTTTTTATGTTTTTGCCCTGAAATTTGGCATGCAGCACCCAGTGACAGTTCTACCCAGCCACACCAAATTTCAGATCTGTACCTCTAATAACTTTTGAGGTGTAGCCCCTTGAACACCCTGCCCCCCCTCCGGAATTCTCTATGGAGAAATCCGTTTTTTTAGATGCAGCCTTAATATAAGGGCACAACTGTGCCTTTATAATATATACACTGTATAGATGTGTGTATACATATAATATCTTTTAAAAAAAAAATTTATTCGCCTGGCTATGTCGGCTGAGCCCCACCATGGGGGGGGGGCTATATGCACTTTTGCTATGGGGCCCCCAAGAGCTAGTTACACCCCTGATACTGCTGGTAGGTGCACTGCATAACATAGCCTTGATCAGCCATTATTCATGCAGCCAGACTGCCATACATGCTTTTGGGAATTTTTAGAGGCATCACAATCAAGTTCCAACCAACAGAGATATGTTTAGAAGCTCATAAACTGTCTTTCCTTTTTCTATTCATTTGGGGATTTGAAGTTCGATTTTAAGTTCGATTTCCGTTCAATTTGCAAATCGAATGTTGATAAATGAAGGGATCCTATATTCGACTAAGGAAAACATCGATGTTTTGCCTTTATTTGATTTTGAGTGAAATTCAGTTTTCTGTTCGATTTGACATTCTATTTTGAAATCTCCAATATTAAAATTGAATGGAAATCGATCCAAAATCGTATGGCAAATAAAAAAGAATCCAAAATTGATCTTTAGTAAATATACTCCCAGGTTTTAAGGATAACCATACTTGAGCACAGGTTATTTAAATAATACCTCAGTTATTTTGGTTTACCCATCTGTGCTCAAGCATGGATATCACTAAAACCAGGACTGTTAGTGTGCCCTGAGGACCGAGGTTGGAAATCACTGCTCTAGAAGATAAATTATTCCTTCTGTATTACAGACTATTAGTTTTCTGATTGCTGAATAAATAGTATTTGTTAGTACCTATATACTTATATATACTTATATATGTAGATATATATACGTACCACTTTTTTTTAGCACCCGTTTTCAGTCCTTGTAGCCTTTAACCCTTACTGAGCAGCTTCATATACAGCTTCATATACATCACAGTGCGGAATACATTTATTTCCTAAATGTCACCTTAATTTCAAAGTCGACAATGTGAATGTCGACATTTGAAATTTTGACATAAATCCATGTCAACATTGTGAATATCAACATTTTGTACCACACGCGATTTACAAATTATTTGGAACTTCCCAATTCTTATGCTAAATTATGGGCAGATTAGGACCCTTTTATCCATTATTGTGGTTAGTGCACAGGACCTTTATTGTAGTTATGCCTGAATTTCTTGCTTATGGCACTTATCTTACTTAATATTCTTCAGCAGATTATTCTTTAATTTTAGTAGGTTCCCCGCTCATACATAGGGTTAGATTCTGTAACCTCGCCAAAAAGTGGAAACATTTGTTTTTTCAATTGTAAATGAAGCCATAAACTCAGACTTTGCTCAAGTTTTTTTTTTTTTACTTTTAAAAATAAGAAGCTTACGACTGCTCTTTTTATTGTCACTACACTTAGATGTCATTGGGCTCTATTTATTAACATTATTTTTACTAAAATAAAGTGAAAAAGGGTGTTTTCACACCCTTTTCACATTATTTTAGTTTCACCTGTAGTTATTACAGGGCAATTGGAGTAGAATTAGTAAAATTCTACTCCAACCCCCAGTATCACTTATTTTTAGTAAAGCAGATCGCATTTCCCATAATTGTAATGGGAAATGTGATCTGTGTGCAAGTTACTAAAAATAAATTGTAAAAAAATACCGGGGGAAGCCCTGTGATAATAACGCCACCTGGAGGTGGCGTTATCCAGGGTCTCCCCCGGTTACCGGGCTCCCACTCTGCTCTAACGGGGAGAGCAGAGGCGGGAGCCGGTACCAGTAATCAGCTATGTGGTCTAAGTAGACCGCAAGCTGATTACTGTAAAAAAAAAAAAAAAAAAAAAAAACATTTTTTTTTTCCTTACCTGAATCCAGGGACCGGTGATCGGGCCTCCGGTGATGGCTCCTCTCCGGTCAGCTGGTCTCCCACAGTGCACTGGGGCCCGGTCATCAGGTGATCGGGTCCCAGTGCAGTATGGGAGATCACCTGATCGGGAAGCCCGGAGAAGATCACCGGAGGCCAGGAGGTGCAGGTAAGTGTAATGAAGGGGGGGTCGGGGGGGGTCGCGGGGTCCGCGATCGCGGGGGGTGGGGCTTAGCGTCGGGGGGCGGGGCTTAGCGTCGGTGGGGGGGTAGTAGCGACGGTGGGTCGGCGCATGCGCGGGCTCTTAGTCACGGTATTTTTTCCGAAAATACCGCGACTAGAGTGCGGATGGGATCCGCAGGGACAGAGCTTTATTGCAAGCTCTGTCCCTGCAAGAGATTTATAGTAAATCCCTGTGATATTGCCGGAATTCGCAATTCGAATTCACTCGGTAATATCACACTACAATCCGCATTCAATATGCGGATTGTAGTAAATAGAGCCCTTTGTACTGTAATTCAGTGCTGTACTGTAAATGGCACCTTTCTCTGACATCCTGTTGAATGCAGTATATAGGAAAGGTTCCTGGACTGCACACCCTGAATATATATAATGGGAGGTGCAACCTGATGAGACTAATTGCAGGCACAGAAACAGACAAATCTCAGATGCACAACTCCAAATTACTAATAATATAAGGATACTGCCTTTGAACCTCTATATACCCCTGCCTATACCTTCTAATATCCTTCCTATAAACCTCTAAGGATGATGCTAATTTGCGTACACAGTCATACAGTAAATAAAGACTCCAGACCTAGAACATGTGGTTCCAAAGCACAAAGTATTATTCAAGTAAAAGTACAGCAGTTACACGCTATGATCCTCATATAATCTTAGCGCAAAGAGGTTATACAGACCCAACTACAATTATACATATGCAGCGCTCTCTGGTCCAGATGTTAGGCATCAGCAAGAAACCCCTCGTCAATCAGCATTCACCAGGAACCCAGCAGGAACCCAGGGTCAGAGCACACATATTTATACCCCCAGAAATAAACAACACAATAGAGAAGTTTGTTGCTAATATAATTGGTCCTAAAGGAGAGGGCATATGTTACAAGGCATTTAACAGGTTGATTCAAATAGACACAACCAGCCTCTAACAACTGGGGGTCTCTGGTTTCCTGCCTCATGCAACATCCTAACAGTTGTTCATATAATGTACATTTTGTTGCTTGAAGTCTCTGCGGTCCATAAGTTGAGAATGCATGATGCGATCTCCACACCGATGGTACCGGAATATTGTTGAAAGAGTACGCATCAGTACAATACCAATCACGGCTTACTTATAATGTATAAAACCTTAGTTACCAAATAATCTTTATTTCACAGCATTTATGCTAAATGAACAAACTTAAATCTTATACTTTAAAGCTTATTAAACCTTTTATGTGAATATGTAATGTGTAAGTATGCGGGGTGTGATGTAAAGATGCTAGTTAACTTGGGGCAGATGCGGGTGCGCATGAAGCTAATAAACAGCGTTTTCATACAGGATCTTATGCATTCGCTAATATGCGATTAGTTAACAGCGCAATTGTGCGTATTAATGTGTGTATGAGAAATGGTGCACTTAAATCTCACTTAAACTAAGTGAACACCTAGCAGTGTGGAATGCTGAGCCTTATAGTTCCATGACTTGCTCATGCCCCAGCAGCCCTCACCCTTTTCAGGCTCCAAAATACTGGTCTTTGTTCTCCCAGGGCCTGTGTGGATGCAAATTAGCACAGCTACAAGACCCAAACCTCAGATAACACTCTTGGCTTTGAAGGTATTTTATTGTAGGAAGCCTGCTAATGTAAGGTGCTACAAACGACCCTCTTGCTGTATTCGAGCAGGGCCACCTGGAGTTAGAGCCGACGTTATGTCCATGAAGCTTGTCTACACAGGCTAGTTGTCATGTGGCCATTTGCTCTGTTTAGCTAATGCAATCCAATTTTGACATACTGTACAGCCATTTCTGAAATATATCCTTTAGGGGAATTATAATAATATACACTTTATCCAGAGCACCCAAACTACGTAAAGTCATGAAATGGGCTTTTGATGAATCGCCGTAACTTATGGCGATGGTCACAGATGCAATCGCATGATGCTAATAGTAATATCGCCACATGTACTAAAGTGTGAGTTTATCTAAAATGGCGCTTAGGCAGCCATTTGCAAAATGGCGTCTTGTGATCTCATTTCCAAGATGGCGTCTTGCGGCCAGTCGCAAGATGGTGTCGCTGCGATTCAATTTTAAACTGATCTTGTCTCAGCCAATAATCCAGCTTCGACAAATATATAAATGCAATAAAATTTTGCAATCAATAGAGGTTTTTAGCATAATCATGCGCTCTGGATTTGAACCCTAGTATGTTAGGGACCTACCCTAAAGAGGTTACCTGGATATGGTGGGTAGGCCCATAACCTTGGCCATGATTATGCTAAAAACCTCTATTGATTACAAAATGTTATTGCATTTATATATTATTAGTAATTTGGAGTTGTGCACCTGAGATTTGTTTGTTTCTGATCCTGTTGAATGCATCAGGCTGAAAAAAATCACTGTAAGAATTTTACATGAGCTGAAAATAATGAACATAGATCAAATTAAAAACTGCCAAAATTGCAGAATATCGAAAAGCATGTCCTACTGTAATAATTACAGCATGAAGACTTCTAGCAGACCATGGGGCTTATGTAGAAGGTTGCGAGCTGCAGCTACTGCGAGAATGCCTGAGACTCTTAACATATTTTTAAAGCAAACATCATTTTTAAGGGAAAAATAGCTTAGTTTTGCCTTTAAAAATGCGGCAAGACTCGCAGGAGTTCCAGCAGCGGCTGCAGCTCATAACCTATTACATAAGCCCCTTTCTTGATGTACTTGGAAATTAAAATTATCAAACATTTTTCATTCCTCATTTTGGCAAAGCCCAACCATTTTTTGTTGTAACACATTCTGGATTTTCCCCAGCCTAAAATTGATCTTACACTTGTGAAAATGATAGGACCATCAACATACTGAAGATGGACTTGCATATTATTAATATAGTATAATATAATCCTGAATTATAAAGACAGTTCAAGGAAAGATACATTAATTATTGAACAGTTTAGAAGAACACAGTTACAAGATGACTCTCCAAGTTCATTTTATTTACACTAGAAGAGATATGATTGCTGTGCTCATGGCCCACACACAAGCATAGGCTGAGTGTTTCAGGTCTTTGTAGAGGGCACTAGGGTGTAAAAGAGTTCTAGGGGGAGGTTTACTAAAGTGCAGTTATTCCAAGGCGTACACTTTGTGACAATTTCACTTGTGGTTTCTAAACCATGAGGTTTACAAAAGGTGAAACAGCACAACAAAGGAGCAATTCTGAAACTACAATCCCAATTTTCTTTTTTTACACGGAAAGAATGTAAATCATGCAATGTATCAAGTGTTGGTTTGCAAAACCACATGTCAAACTGTGAGTAAAAACCCAGACTTTACTAAAGAGTTCACTGCACTAAAAAGTTGTCACATACTGTACATATTTCAGCTTCCCTAGCCAGGAGGCACAGTAGCATGAGTTAAAGTTAACTTTCTATTAACTCTGCGGACTCTCTAATGTCTTGGGAACTGAAGATTGCAAACATGTTGGTCTGAGGTCACCACACCAGAGAGCTGATATACAGTATATATAACTTTCCATTATTATCACTCTCTCAATGTTCAGGTGATCTGTGATGACAACATGGGCACCAGGAGTGTGGTAGCAGGCTATTTTGGTTCATGTCATGATTCCTATAACTTGCACCAGTCAACCCAAATACCAAGATTGAGAGTGGAAATGTCAAGGCATAGCTATTGGATATGTTCTTGCAAACATTACTGTGGACAGGCAGTGTGTGTTATATATTTCATAGGTACCAAGCAAAAAAATAAATAATATTGCACTCATTTAAAGTTTTTATTTCATCAATAATGTGTCATCAAATAATTTTTACTGCATACTGGTGTACCATTAAAAATTTAACTGTTGGGGAGCCTTGAGGGCCACGTTTGGGAACCCCTGAGTTATGATATTTAGTTATATAATTTTAAATATGTGATATATATTATTGAAAACAATAGTGTCCCTTAACTGAATTAAGGTATCATTATCTTGCCATCAGTATTACGTGGAATATGTTCACTTGTTTTTTCCTGTAATGCAATGCATTTCATAAATTCTTACCTACAATCTTATTTTTTCTTGATCTGACATATTTCTTTGGAGTAGAAAAAGCATGTCACAAATACAGTAGGTTAATGTGCATTAAGCCTACTTACCTAATAGATGGCCAGCGAATCAGAAGTGGTCTATCATAAGTCAGTAATATTGATGGCAAAATAATTATACCTTAATTCAGCTAAGGGGTAACTATTCTTTATATTCTAGTATGTAAATGAAGGGTCTGAAGTTGGGTTGAACATACATTGGACATGGCTGCTTAGTTTGCGCCTACTTGTCAACATCAGTGAACATGCCTATTCTTGCTTAAAATGATAAGCCTTAAATCAGTTGTATTTATACTTAGATCCAATTTACACCCAGTTCCATAGACACCCACTCAGTTCATGCATCTCCACTGTGTTGGCTTTATATGAGAGGCACACAGGTGCTTTACCCTTGTTTTCTCTGATTGGGCGTCTTACTTCATCTGCCATGCACGCCTGGGTATCTATAGTATCTGGCTTGCAGCTGATTTCAATCTCTTGTTTAATGACTGTCTTTGCTGGTGTCTTTGGCGTTAATGTTCTTTTCTTTATCCAGATCTGTTGGGATCATCACTTCATTTCTCAGTTCCTCAACAAATTTCAATGTTAACAAATATTGTTTATATTTAGTTTTTCTGCTTTTGGATTTAAGACTATGTATCCTTTAGGACATTCACTGTACCCAACAAGAATTCCTTCCACTGCCTGGTTCTGCAGTTTTGTGCAGGAATATAGACAAATGCTTTACATCCGAAAACTGTAATGTTTTATACTGGGTTTCTTGCCATGTCATAATTCATATGGAGTTTTCACAACTGTTCTGGAGAATAGTATGTTCTGTAAATAAGTGACCGTCATTGCGGCTTCACCCCAATATTTTTCAGATAGTCCTAAATCTGTCAATATGCACCTGATCATTTCAGTTAAAGTTCTGCTTTTTCTTTTGGCTACCCCATTCTGTTCTGGTGTGTAGGGTAGTGTCTTGTGGTGCTCTATGCTGAGTTGTTTTAGGAAGTGCTCTACTCTGTGTCCTTTCACCTCATTGTCGCTACAAAATGCAAGTGGATTTCTTTGAAATGTATTTTTAGCCATTGTAACATAATCCTGTAACTTGTCCAGTACTTCATTTTTGCTTTGAATCAGGTAAGTGACTGTATATCTGGAGTAGTCATTAGTTAAATTCATTATATCTCTGTTACCTCTTGGTGTGCGCACATTCATTGGGCCACACGTGTCGCTGTGAATGAGATCATGTTGTCTCAATGCTCTGCTCTCACTATGTTTTTGGATTGTTATTCTTGTGGCTATTGCTTTTATACAGCATTCACACCTCATGGTAGTTGCCCTGTCTGATACTGTGAGATCCTTTGTTAGGGCTCTCTTTTTTACAGTTCTTTAATGCTGTTTGGGTGTCTCTATCCTAGTAATCTATGACACACATGAATACAGTCAATGTGTCTGTGTGTGCTTAATCTCACCTGTTGTGTTTGCAGTGACAAGACAATACTTTTGTTCTGCTGTTTTGGCTGTGGCTAATATTTTTCTTGAATTCTGAATAATGTACATGTTATGGAATTGAACAGTATGTCATTTAGCCACCAAGTACCTTACAGACAATAGTCCACTTTCCAATCTGGGAACATATACACTGTACATCTTTTACTGGTATTGGTAAATTACTGTTGTTTGCATTTGAGCATATGAGCAGACCGTGCCCTATACTCTCCACAGTGATATTGGTACCATCTGCAAGATAGATTGCTTCTTTATGATTCATGTCAAGCTCAGTGAAGACATATCTGTCACTTGTCATGTGACTTGTTGCTCCTGAATCTATATGCCATAAAGTCAGATGAGTTACTGTTGCATTAAAAGTTCCACTACATCTGTTTGTGCATACAATGTGTCTGTGAGATATTTCTGTGAGTGTAGTTTTAACTCTCTTTGGACTCTTTCAAAAATAGTTTCTGCTGTTCGGCTTTCCATATTGAGCAGTTTTTCTTTAAATGTCCAATTTTCTTACATCTAAAACATGCTCTTGTTTCCTTATTATGCAACTGGGTATCTGTACCTTTAAGGGCTTTTTCTGTATCACTGTCCATGATATCTGCGTAATTTCTTTTTTGCACTGGTATTCATCTATAAATTTGTTTTTCACAAAATCTAGTGAGTTCTGCTTCAGGTCTTGATTCCGGAGCATTTATCAGTGCACTGTATGTGTCTGGTAAGTTGCACAGGAGCACGGCTACTTCATGCTGCATTTTTCATCCTCTCCTCTGAGCTGTGCTACAATCTCCAGCAGCCCATTTATATGTTCTTGCATAATTGTTCCTGTGCTAAGTCTCATCTGGTAAAGTTTTCTTAGCAGGAATAATTTGCTATTTAAACTGGATCATTCATGTAGTCTCTGCAGTGCATCTCACATGCCATATATTAACTTTTTATTATTTGCTTTATGGATATATCTAGGTATGTAACACATTATTACTTCTCTTATGGACAGGTCCAGCCTTAGCACAAATTTTTTGGTAAGCGAGTATATTTTTTGGCACCCCCCTATGTAGTGCCCCTTTTACAGTGCCCCCGGTAGTGATCCCCCTGTGCAGTGCCCCTTGTGCCCCCAGTAGTAAGCCCCTTTTATAGTGCCCCCAGTAGTAGTCCCCCATGCAGTGCCCCCAGTAGTGGTACCCCCTATGCAGTGCCCCTTATATAGTACCCCCAGTAGTGGTCCCCCCTGTGCAGTGCCCCTTGTGCCCCCAGTAGTAAGCCCCTTATATAGTGCCCCCAGTAGTAGTCCACCCATGCAGTGCCCCCAATAGTGGTACCCTTTATGCATTGCCCTTTAAACAGTGGCCCAAGTTGTAGTTCCCCCCTATGCAGTACCCCCAGTATTGCCCTTTATATAGTGCCCCCAGTAGAGGGTCAGCCCATTGTAGTGCCCCTAGTAGTAGTCTCCCCTCTTGTAGTGCCCCTAGTAGTAGTCCCCCCTTATAGTAGTCCCCACAGTGGAGGTTCCCCCCTGTGTAGTGCCCCAGTAGTGGGCCCCCCTGTAGTGCCCCCAGTAGTAGCCCCCCTTGTAGTGCCCCCAGTAGTAGCCCCCCATTGTAGCACCCCCAGTAGTATACCCCCCTTATAGTTCCCCCAGTAGCAATCCCCCTTGTAGTGCCCCCAGTAGTAATCCCCCTCTTGTAGTTCCCCCAGTAGTAAACCCCCTCTTGTAGTTCCCCCAGTAGTAATCCCCCCGTGTAGTGCCCCCAGTAGTAGTCCCCCCTTGTAGTGCCCCCAATAGTAGTCCCCCCAGTAGTAACCCCCCCTTGTAGTGCCCCCAGTAGTAATCCCCCTCTTGTAGTTCCCCCAGTTTTAATCCCCCTCTTGTAGTGCCCCCAGTAGTAATCCCCCTTTGTAGTGCCCCCAGTAGTAGTCCCCCTTGTATTTCCCCCTGTAGTAGCCCCCCCTTGTAGTGCCCTCAGTAGTAGCCCCCTCTTGTAGTGCCCCCAGTAGTATTCCCCCCTTGTAGTTCCCCCAGTAGCAATCCCCATTCTAGTTCCCCCAGTAGCAATCCCCCCTTGTAGTTTCCCCAGTAGTAATCCCCCTCTTGTAGTTCCCCCAGTAGTAATTACCCCTTGTAGTGCCCCCAGTAGTAACCCCCCCTTGTTGTGCCCCCAGTAGTAATCCCCCTTGTAGTGCCCCAGTAGTAATCCCCCTCTTGTAGTGCCCCAGTAGTAATCCCCCTCTTGTAGTGTCCCCAGTAGTAATCCCCCTTTGTAGTGCCCCCAGTAGTAGTCCCCCTTGTTTTTCCCCCTGTAGTAGCCCCCCCTTGTGGCTAGTCTAGCCTAGCTTACAGTCATTTTGTTAGTTGCTCTCGTCATTTCTGTCGCTACTATCCTTTATTTGGGTTACAGGGGTTAGGATAGGTAATAAAGTGTAGTTGTGGGGGGACAGACTTAGTTTGGGGATCCAGATATGTGTAAGTTGGGGGCTTGGTCATATAGGGTGGGGGAATTGGGCTTTGGGTGTTCTTATGGTTGTTGCCTATGCTGTAGAGACACTGGCTAATGTGATTTTTTTTTTATTGGCCTGGTATTGGACCATTCTTCAAATGTTTATTTGAGGCAAGTCTCTGTGGCCAGATCTAGTTTTGAGTACTGCGGCCTTTCTTATTTTGTTTATTTTTTATATAGAGCTATATTGACCCTCTCTGTAGGCTGAAATTTCTCCTCATTTTGATGGTACTTATTTCTCCTGTTATTTTTTATTTCTTGTCACGGGAGCCTGGAAGGCACCTTCAGGCTCCCATCTTGTTGATATTATCCTATTGTGTTTTTTCGTACCTGTGGATTACCTGCATGATATAGTATAAAGCTGTTCCCTGCTATTTTTTTTATCTTGTTTTCTCTTTTAATTCTTTTTTGTTTTCTTTCATATATTCTATATTTATCCTGCTGCACACTAGGCCACTGGATATGTTAAAACTCTATATATTGTCTGTTTGTACTGTTTATTCTGAAACTGCACATTTCCCTTGTCTCTTTTATATTCTGTTATTTTGGGTGTAAACTTTAAAAATAAACATGATAAAAAAATGAAAATCAACCTGTACTTTGGCCAAGAAAGACCAAACAGATTACACTTGATTATATCACCACTTGCAAAATCAAACACAGGTCAATTGCCAGTCGATCTCCACAACAAACCCACCTTGGTGCTGCTTTCTTCCTATAGCATGGTGCACTGTGTTTTTAATTATTGCCTCAGCAAATTTCATTATACTGGACTGGATTTTGGGCCTTATTCAATTAACCGCGAAAACTGCAGTTTTGGAGAAAAGTTTTCGCGGATTTGGACTTTTCGCCTGTTTTTCAAAGTATTTCCGTATTCAATTCCAGGAGTTTTCGCCTATATGGGAAAAAAAAGGCGAAAAGTGTTCTCTATGTACAGGCAGGCGAATTGGAAGTGCAAAATCTATAGTTTGGGTTGCAAATGTTGGGATTTGTCAAGAACCCTTTGGTCACCCCCCCTATTGACTAATCAGTCCAAAAAACTTAAAACATTTTTGGAGAAAACCTTGACATGTCATTTTTGGGGCAAAAATGAAAACAGTGTTGGAAAATTAGTAAAAAGTGGGGGGCCTGGTACTTTGGGGGGCTATATGGATGGGACAGGTGTTTTTGGGATTGCATGAGGCTGCTGCAGGTGTATTTTTAAGAGTTTTAAATCTTCACTTTAGAGACATTAAAATATACTAGCACCCATTTTCAGGTACCCCAAATTGGACATCGGTACTTATTTTTCCCAAAAGATATTGCTTTCTTTAATTATTCACCACTTATGCATATAAGTATATAACAGCCAATTCTGACACTTTAAGAACACAAAACACTTTCATTAGGGTTACTAGGACACTTCTATATTGATTTTTTTATGTTGGTGCACCTTTTTCAGTGGTACAGACTAATTTCCCCAAAATCTTAGGGACTTCTCGCCAGTTTCGCTTTCCGCTGATTTCGCCTGTTTGCCTTTTTCGTGTCTTTTGGAATTGAATACAGAGTTAAGCAGGAGCACGCAGGGAATAAGTTTTGCCTCAAAACAGGTGAAGGCGGTGAAAACATTGCCTTTATATTATATTGACAATCCAATCTTTATTAGACATGTGTGCATGTGCCCAAAAATCTAAAGACAACAAACCTACTAGACAAAATGGCAGTTAATTAGATTTACTAAATACATTTAGTTTTAAAAAAAATTATAATTTGGAAATTAAACATTCTCAGCATAATTATTAATGTAGTAAACCAGAAATAAATGTGTACAATATACTCTGAGTACTGTATAAATAAGTATATATTACACAGTACTTACCTGTAAACTAGATCTTTCTCACAAAATTTACAGATGACTAATTCTGATATTGATGTCTACCGACAGCCAATGCAACCTCTGCCTCGCCCACGCTCCCACATGACAACTCCGCGCTTGTGACAACACCCCCCTCTGCCAGGTATCTTCATCTGGTCAGCGGCCTGTTAGAGATCTGATACTGGGAGTCTGCTTTACCATTTCCAGTAAGCAGTGCCCCTAGACACATGCCACATCTACCTAGTGGTGAATCCAACACTACCTGCCTCCCACAAACAATGCCAATAACTAAATAAAAGGAGGGTGGGAAGGAAAATCTGGAAAATGGGGTCTCAATTGGTTTCCTAGAGTATATTTTCCACCCAAAACTACCTATAATTAAAACTGCAGGCCAACAAAGTTATGCATCAAATTTAAACCTAAACACTACCCCCTAAGCCATTTCACTGCTTAGGCCTCACCTTAGGCTTTAAAATGCCCTCTGATTTCACTTTACAGGATTATACCAAACAGTTCTGGCTATGCAGAATAATAGTCACTTAAGAACAGTAGTTTTTATACTGTACACTCACAGCCACAAAATAAATTTCTAAGGGAGTCACGTTAGTACTTTTGTGCCATTATAATTATTTACTTTTTTGTCATTCACATCTGTTATTCAGATAGGATTATTAATCTATATTGCTGAAGTTAGTACTTTCTGTATTGGTTGTTGGTATGTATTTACATACTGTAGTCAGTATAACTTTACAACTTTAGGCACTATGTTCTTTTACCTAGTTTCACATGCTCTGTACCAAATTTCTCTTTCCCTCTCTTGCCATTTCCCATGAGAATGTTCTCTTGCTGTAGCTTCACTTTTACAGATTACGCATTCGTAGACTACCATCTGCATTCACTAAGACTGACAAATTATTATAAATAGATATGAGGAAGAACTAAAATATTATATAATTCCTTGTGGGTTTTTTTCCCAGACATTTATTTGCTATTCAACGTCACACTTACAGTAAGTTACATAGCACATGCCATGTAATTATCCTGGACTTTCATGTATTCTCCTATGCTCTCTTATTATAATATTGACAAACTGCAATATACCACTTCAGTTCATTATGCTGCATATATTTCTCAGTATTTGTTCTTTTCATGAATTCTGTATCAGATGGTGCATGAATATCAATTTAAAATTTTAATCATTTTAAATTTAGAGTAGAGATGTGCGGTTTGGTTCTCCAGAAATCCGAATCCACCTGAATTTTGTGAATCTAGGTAAATCCAAGTAGAAGTTCTAAACTCCTGTGGAGATCCGGGTAAATCCAGGTTGCGATTCTGATCTTTTTGCAGTTCGGAATTCGGATTCTAAGTCCGAATTTCGGGTTTTGGATTGCATAAATTAATAAATTAAATGATTTTAGTTGTTTCTAAAACTTTTTATCTATTTTTTATTTAAAAAATCCAGATCCAAAACCAAAACCAAAACACTTGAGGGTGGTTTTCAAAACCAAATCGAGATCCAAAACCTTGAAGGAGATACAGATCCAAAACCAAAACCAAAACATGGGGGTCGGTGCACATCCCTAATTTAGAGATGTGTGCGGACCTCCGTGTATTGGTTTTGGCAAAACCTCCCTCAAATGTTATGGTTTTGGTAAAACTACCTTCAAGTGTTTTGGTTGGGATTCAGTTTTGGTTTTGGATTTCTTTAAATCTGTTAAAAACAGCTTAAATCATGTAATTTACACCTGTTTACATGCAATTCATAACCTGAGATTCTTTTTATAACTCAGAGTTCCAAACTTGCAGCAGACCTGAGCCGGAATTCGGTTCTATTCACGATTCCACGGTGTTTCAGGAAAACTGAACCGCACATCTCTATTTAAATTAAGATCATGAACAATTAATGAAAATGATTCACAATTGGTATCTAACCCCTTCTATATTATAATGACATTTCCCTAAGATATCACCTGTACGGTTTTCTGTGCAACATGGAAGTAATGTGATACACTCTGGCATATCTGGTGATCATGTCCCAAAGTCACTACGTTTTGAGATAAGATGACATACGTTCTGTTTCACTGTTCCCAGGTATTGAATTCCCTACTGACTTCTAGGACAGCGGGTTGCTGAAAAAGGTCGAAATGCTGATCACCTGTTACTATGAATAGATATGAGCTTTAGTTTGAAATTAGTCTTGTGCCAAATGGTGAAACACATTAATAGATATGACAAATGGAGTACTTTATGTGTCTTGACCAATATAATAGTGGCTATTTGTACTGTGCTCTTGTTCACCAATCCCATGACTTTTGTCACCAACCTCACTTTTTTTTAAAGGCAAAACTAAACTGGCCTTGCTACTAAAACAAAATCTATCTTTCCTTTAAATCTTGCACTTAAATCTCAGTCCTTGCCACAGCTGGCAAGCTAATATATATATATATATATACTTCCGAATCCACCAAGGGAAGGAGGCACTCGCCTCCTTCCCTTGGTGGATTCAGAAGTTTATTTTGGGATCACTTTTGTTTGATCCTTGGAAGCACCCCAACATTGTACCATATATGGTTGTGAGTGCGGGACATTTTTGAATATATATATATATATATATATTTATGACAAAGTTGTGAGTACGCACTAGTAATACAATTGAAATGAATGGAAAATTGCTATTGCATAATTGATACCAATATCATGGTTCATCACAATAAAATTTTTTTGGATGACTATAAGTTGGTGCTGCACCCTAAAGGTTTGTGCTAAACACATATAAAAGTACTTTTTGCAAGAAGCAGAGGAAAAGGACAAATATGCCTTTGTAGGGGCACTGTTATGACAGATAATTGTTTATATATGGATGTTGATGGAATGATTAGTGTGAATAAAACTTAACGTGTACTATACACCTTTAAAAGGAAGTTCTCCCCAGAGAGTGATGTGTAGATATAACATAGAAATCTACTAAGGACAGAAAAGAACAATATAAACGTCCTTTGAAGTGTAAATGAGTATTATTATTTATTATTGATAAAAATTCAATGAGTAATCAGCTCCTGTTAAGGGTAATGAATATTCTAATTAACCCTAATTCAATCTACAGGGAGGCACATATGATTACTTCATACAGTACATATCTGGATAACTATAGTAGTTTTTAATTAGATCTCTGTTGTGATCGACATATACATAAATGATAGTCGGTCAGAAACAATTGTATATTGTAAGAAACCACACTATGATAACTAAGAAAGATGATTTTTTAGGATAATCCAGCATCTTTGAAATCTGTGTCCCCTGTAGATGAGTGAGGGATATATATTGTAATTAAATATCAGTACACATATATAGACATTGCTGATAGTGATAAAGTCTGTGTCCCCCATATAACTAAGAGGATTGTGTTTGGGAGGACTTTTATCCCAAGTATGTTAACTCATATTGGTTTTAGCAGATATGCTAGGTAAAGAATAGTACACCCTGGAGTAGTGATAAATGCATATTGTGATAGGATCATTGATAAAGTGGTCTGTGGCAGGTACATTTGTCCCAGATTCCTGTCTTATGTGTTTTAAACCCCCAGGAGAAAGTCTGCAGTATAGCAGGCTTGAGTTTCGGCTTTTTGAAAAGCCGGTTTGGGACCTGGGGGTTGTGGGTGAGAGGAGAGGGAGGGCTCCACCCACGGCCACTCCAGGGTTTGGTTCTCGCAGCCTGGTAACAGGCTTGTTAGGGTTTCCACCTGAGAGTGGCCATATAAGCCTAGTTTGGATAAGGCTGAGTGTCTCACCTGGGAGAGCAGGCAGGGAGTTTGCTCAGAGACTCTTGGAAACCTAACTGTGAGTGTTGTGCTGTGCTTTTGTTGCTGGCGAGGGCATTAGTCCCTGCCAGGTTCTGGTAGTGAGGGAACTACCTGTGAAGTTAGTGCCCCGACAGGGCTAGGATTTATATTTATGTTTTCTTTATATTTCTGACATTGTACAATAAAGACCGGCGCCGACCAGCTTGTACTTGCATCCAGACTGGTGTGCTGCTTCCCTGCTGCTGTGTGTGTGTGTAAGGAAGGAGTCCTCTACCCAGGAGAGGGACCCCCTAACCTAACTGTGTCACAATATAGTGGAGAATGCGGGCACCCACACACACTGAAGTTGCAGCAAGAGGAAAACTTTCCATTTAAAAATTAAAGGGACAGACACCCAATTTGTAAGTGTGGAAATAACGCTGTGTCCTTGGAGTCCCATAGAGGAGGCGTCAGCCAATGCTCAGAGAGGCAAGGTTCAGCTTCCAACCTACACCCCAGGACAAAATGGAGGACATTATTAAGGCCTTGCTCCAAGCTACAGCAGCTCAGCAGGAGACAAACAAACTTCAGCAGGAATCTACCAGAGCTCAGCAGGAATCCACCAGGGTGCAACTGTTGGCCTTGGAGACAGCCCAGAGGCAACAACAGGTCACCATCGAGGAAACCTGCCAGGCCATAAAAGAGGTGGTACAGCACCTGCTCGCCCGGCCCAGAGATGTTGCTACTGGTCCTCCCACCCCCACTCACTCCGTACGAGCCAGTCACTTCCTCCAAAAGATTACTTCGGGCGATGATGTGGAGGCCTATCTCACCGCGTTTGAAAGAATGGCCGAAAGGGAGAGTTGGCCCAAGGAGCAGTGGGCAAGTCTGGTGGCACCTTTTTTGTCTGGGGAGCCACAAAAGGCCTATTTCGACTTATGCCTGGCTGATGCCAAGGACTATAAAAAACTAAAACAGGAGATCCTAACTCGCTTGGGAGTCACCACCTTTGTTCGTGCCCAACGGGTCCACCGCTGGGAGTTTCATAGGGACAAGCCTCCACGTTCACAGATGCATGACCTCGTCCATCTGTCCTCAAAATGGCTACAGCCCGAGACACTGACGGGACCACAGATCGTGGAAAGGGTCGTGATGGACCGGTACCTGCGATCATTACCTGTGACTCTGCGCAAGTGGGTGAGCCATGCAGACCCTAAGTCCGCGGACCAGTTGGTCGAGCTGGTGGAGAGGTACGTGGCGGCTGAGGAGCTGATGAGTATGCCCCACCGAGTCCCGATGATGCACCGGCGAACTCCCACAGACACTGGTAAGACTGTTCCAGGGGAGAAGGGTGCTGGGCGGTGGAATGTACCTAAGACTGAGGGTGTAGAACCTGGAGACAGGCCTGCCAGGCCAGGAAGGTTCTTGCCCCGTAAACGACTAGACATTAATATGACTCAGTGTTTCCGATGTGGTGGCTTCAGCCATATTGCCGCTAATTGTTCACTTACAACTGAACCTATGCAATGTGATACTGCTCATGTCTACCGCAGGGGGTCTTTCTTTGCACAGACAGCCTGTACGGCTGACCGGCAGGCTGAGACTGATAAGCACATTTGTGTACTCACTGTAGATGGCAACCGAGTAGAGGCACTGTTAGACTCTGGTAGCTTGGTGACACTTATAAAAGCTGAGCTGGTGAACCCCTTGAGGCATACAGGGAAAACTGTTGGTGTGACCTGCATACATGGGGATACTCGATATTATGTTACGGCCAAGGTGAACATCGAGACACCATGTGGCTCTGCTATAGTTTCTGTGGGTTTGGTGCATGGTCTGGTGTATGATGCAATATTGGGGAGAGACTTTGCTCACTGCTGGAAGTTGTGGGAAAGCTGTTTTGTTCCAGAGGTGAACAACCCTGATCCATTTGAGAAGATTGTCGATGTAGTGGAGGAGGGAGTTTCTTCTGAGTCAGAGTTATTCCCTTTTTCTACTATGGTTGGCGAACTAGAGAATGCGGAACGTGACGGTGGCCCGCCAACTGATGTGCCTCCCATTGAGGTGGGAAGTGTTGTTGGGCCAGGTGATCGTCTGCCTGATTTAGACATCAGAAGAGAGGTCTTTGCTGTGGAGCAGTTGAATGACCCTACTTTGGTAAAAGCCAGGGAGAATGTAAAAATAGTTGATGGTAAACCCGTAGACCCTGATAGTCCTTTGTCCTATCCCCACATGGCAATGTGTCAGGATTTGTTATATCAGGTGACTAAGAAGGGGGAAGATATTGTGGAACAACTAATAGTTCCCAAAGCCTACAGAAGAACAGTGTTGGATCTGGCCCATGGTCATATAACGGCAGGCCATCTAGGGGTAGAGAAAACCACTGAGCGAATAATGCAGAGGTTTTTCTAGCCCGGGCTTCATAAAGAGGTGTCTGACTTTTGCGCATCCTGCCCTGAGTGTCAGTATCATGCTCCCAGGCCACATTTTAAGGGTCCACTAGTTCCATTGCCTATCATAGAGGTGCCGTTTGAAAGAATAGTGATGGATTTGGTGGGACCCTTAATGAAGTCTGCCAGGGGACACCAGTATATTCTGATCATAATGGATTACGCTACCAGGTACCCGGAAGCGATCCCGTTACGCAATACGTCAACCAAGACCATTGCCAGAGAGCTAGTTCATGTCTTTAGCAGGCTGGGTATACCCAAGGAGATACTAACTGACCAGGGTACACCGTTTATGTCAAAAGTCATGAAAGAGTTATGCCGCCTGTTCAAAATTGAACAGTTAAGAACTTCGGTTTATCACCCCCAAACCGATGGGCTGGTCGAGAGGTTTAACAAGACGTTAAAACACATGCTTAGGAAAGTGGTCGACAAGGATGGTAGGGATTGGGATTACTTATTGCCGTATTTATTGTTGGCCATAAGAGAGGTTCCCCAGTCCTCCACCGGGTTTTCACCCTTCGACTTGTTGTATGGGAGACACCCAAGGGGGTTACTAGACATTGCCAAAGAGACATGGGAGGGGCAGTCTAGTCCTTACAAAATGGTGATTGAGTATGTTTCTCAAATGCAGGAGAGAATTGCTGCGGTAGTGCCAATAGTGAGAGAGCACCTGGAACAGGCTCAACAGGCACAGCAGAGGGTATACAACCGCAATGCCCGGTTACGCAGCTTTGCTCCTGGGGACAGAGTGTTAGTGTTGGTTCCCACTGTGGAAAATAAACTTTTGGCTAAATGGCAAGGGCCCTTTGAAATCTTAGAAAGAGTGGGACAGGTCAATTACAAAGTTTACCAGCCGGGGAAAAGAAAGCCGGAACAGATATACCATATAAATCTATTCAAGCCCTGGAAAGATAGAACGGTACTGTCGGGCGTCCGAGCCCCTCCAGTAAATCCAGGGCCCTTAGTTCCCGAAGTGACAGTGGCAAAAACCCTGTCGGCAATTCAACAACAAGAGGTCAAGGAGTTTCTGATCAGAAATAGGGTGCTGTTCTCTGACGTACCTGGGAAAACCTCGGTCATTAAACATGACATAATCACTGATCCAGGGGTTAAAGTTAATCTAAAGCCCTTTAAGTTACCAGAAGCACAAAGAGAATCAGTGTCGAAAGAAATTAAAAATATGCTAGAGTTAGGGGTTATTGAAGAATCACATAGTGAATGGTCAAGTCCCATTGTGTTGATTCCAAAGCCCGACGGGAGTGTGCGTTTCTGCAATGACTTCCGAAAGTTGAACAGTGTTTCAAAATTCGATGCCTACCCGATGCCAAGAGTGGATGAACTGATTGAGAGACTAGGGATGGCAAGGTATTTAACCACTCTTGACCTAACCAAAGGGTATTGGCAAGTACCGTTAACTGAGAGCGCCAAATAAAAGACAGCTTTTTCAGCGCCAGAGGGCTTGTTTCAGTACAAGATGTTGCCCTTCGGGCTACATGGGGCACCTGCTACCTTCCAAAGAATGATGGACAGGATTCTAAGGCCCCATAGACGGTATGCGGCTGCTTATCTGGATGACGTGGTCATTCATAGTCCTGATTGGCAGTCTCACTTACCCAGGGTACAAGCAGTGTTGGACTCCAGCTATAAGGCAGGTTTGACAGCCAACCCAAAAAAGTGTTGTCTAGGAGGAAGTAAAATATCTGGGATACACCATTGGCAGAGGCCTGATAAAGCCTCAGCTCAATAAAGTTGATGCCATACAAAACTGGCCACGGCCTCTGAATAAGAAGCAGGTGAGAGCCTTCTTGGGAATTACGGGGTACTACAGGAGGTTTATACCCAACTTTGCCACCATGGCAGTCCCACTGACTGACCTGACCAAAGGCAAACAAAAAGTCATGGTAGAAAGGAGTCCTGAGGCAGAGAAAGCTTTTCAGGAGTTGAAAGTAGCGTTGTGTTCCCAACCAGTCCTGATGACTCCTAATTTTGAAAGGGAATTCATAGTACAAACCGATGCATCAGAAGTAGGTATAGGAGCGGTCCTGTCCCAGAACAAGGAGGGTGAGGAACACCCTATTTTCTATCTAACTTTCTTATCTTTCTAAGTAGAAAGTTGAATGTACATGAGAGAAACTATGCCACAGTGGAGAAGGAGGCGTTGGCCATAAAGTGGGCGTTAGAGGCTCTCAGGTACTACTTGGTCGGAAGAAAGTTCAATTTGATCACTGACCATGCCCCTTTGAAGTGGATGTCTGAAAATAAGGACAGTAATGCGAGAATTACGAGATGGTTCTTGGCGTTACAAACTTTAAAATTTTCAGTGGAACACAGGCCAGGAAGCCAGCTGGCCAATGCTGACGCGCTGTCACGTGTTCATTGTTTGGGGGCTTCAGTTGTTCCGCCCCACAGGTCGAAACAAAGGGGGGGATATGTGATAGGATCATTGGTAAAGTGGTCTGTGGCAGGTACATTTGTCCCAGATTCCTATCTTATGTGTTTTAAACCCCCAGGAGAAAGTCTGCAGTATAGCAGGCTTGAGTTTCGGCTTTTTGAAAAGCTGGTTTGGAACCTGGGGGTTGTGGGTGAGAGGAGAGGGAGGGCTCCACCCACGGCCACTCCAGGTTTTGGTTCTCGCAGCCTGGTAACAGTCTTGTTAGGGTTTCCACCTGAGAGTGGCCAATATAAGCCTAGTTTGGATAAGGCTGAGTGTCTCACCTGGGAGAGCAGGCAGGGAGTTTGCTCATGGACTCTTGGAAACCTAACTGTGAGTGTTGTGCTGTGCTTTTGTTGCTGGCGAGGGCATTAGGCCCTGCCAGGTTCTGGTAGTGAGGGAACTACCTGTGAAGTTAGTGCCCCGACAGGGCTAGGATTTATATTTATGTTTTCTTTATATTTCTGACATTGTACAATAAAGACCGGCGCCGACCAGCTTGTACTTGCATCCAGACTGGTGTGCTGCTTCCCTGCTGCTGTGTGTGTGTGTAAGGAAGGAGTCCTCTACCCAGGAGAGGGACCCCCTAACCTAACTGTGTCACAATATATTAAAGTGCCATATAATATCAGCATTTTGCACTGTGAGAAACAAAGTGATATCCCAAAACAGAAAATATGTATAAAAAAGAAAAAAATCCAAACAATAATGGTAAGTACACAATGACAGTGTTACATGTACTGAATAATGACACTGTATTCAGTGCAATAAAGAAAAATAATAACAGAAAAATTATACTTGTACTGAATATCAACCTAAACCATGGACAAATGCAACATGTTTGTGTACATATGTAATGAGGATGTGCCCTGAAAAAACAGGGTTATGTAACATAACACAAGGGTAAGTCCTGCACTATGAGAAGCAACAGTGTTACATGTACTGAATAATGACACTGTCTTCAGTGCAATAAAGAAAAATAATAACAGAAAAATTATACTTGTACTGAATATCAACCTAAACCAGGGATTGCGGGACAGCTGCTTTTCAGAGCAGCTGTCCTGCAACCGAAGCAATGCAGAATTATTCTGGAACGAAAGTACCCACTGCCACAACTCACAGTTGGACGCTTAATAATTGGGAGCCAATAGTCCCCCATAATGAATAGGCCCCAAAAAGAGATCAAGCTGCTCTGTGAGCAATGGAGGTGACAACTGATATATGGAGAGCACAAATGATATCTTTCCTACCGCATTCACTGCATCAGGAAAGATTGGTTCACCAAGTTACAGTTTGGTACTGGGTGGAATACAAACAGAGGGTCCGCCAGAGAAGAATGCCTGATGTGCCACAGTGGAGATGTAATAGGGTATAGCAATTACTTGTATATATTGCTGATGTGCCTGACATGCTGTGGACTGAGATATATTGCTATTAAAATACACTACTTGCTAAGAGTGGGCTCTATTCTCTATTTCTGCCTTTCTGTGGAACTGCAAGTCCCATACTGATTGTGGGCACAGCCTGGGGTATGCAGCTGTAGGAAATTTGCTTTATGTGACTGCACTTTGGCAGAAAACCTACAGGAAATGGGCATTTGAATCCTTCTTCAAGTTTGACCACATAATACTTCAGAACTTTCTTCTGCTCAGTTGCATTGGATATGAGATCAAGCTGAACTTATGAGCTCCAACTAGAAGATAATCTGGGATATTGTGTATGGTTTGATATTTTAGAGTGTGAGCAGGGGTGTGAAGAGGAGGGGGGGTGCAGGTATGGAGTACCATGGACCGGACCTTGTAGGGGCCTGGAAGTGCAGGTGAGGCACAACCACACATCCCTGCGATGCCATAACCACCCTTCCCAGTACACACACACTGTAGCTACATACTGAATGAGAGGGCGTAGTCATGACCCCCCAACAACCGGGTCTACAGAAAGTCTTGGCATCCATGAGTGTGAGTGATACGTGTAATTTTATACTGTACCTCTCACAGAGCAAATATAGGCAGTTGAGTTAGGTATTGAGAATAAATTGCAGATTTAAATGAGTGTCTAAAGGTGCCCACACACATAGCGACATTTTACACGATTTGGCCGATTTCGACGAATCGTGACGACGAATCGGGTAAAAAAAGTACAAATCGTGAGTTTATACTCACGAGCACGATGCCGATGCGCGTCCCCGCTCGTCGTACATCGCATCTTCTGATCTGCCGTGCTGTAGGGCAGATTAGCCAATCTGGGATACAATGCATTGGCTGCAAGATAGATCTTTAGTCAGATTGGACATTTTTAACTCCAAATCGTGATCACGACGGCAAGGGAGCTCCCATGAAAGTTCATGAGGAAATTGGCCATAAAATCGTATCTTGAGGACATCGGTATGTGTGTGGGCATAAGTGTAGAACGTGTATCTGATGGTTTATTGATGAGCTTTTCGAGTTCAAGTCATTTTACTGTCCATGTGTACTAGTTATCATTTGTTGCATCTTCAAGTCCCTGTTATCTACTGCAAGTCCGCTTATGTTTCTCTTGTTCATGTAAAGTATATTGTTGGTTATGAATTTACAAAATCTTACATCATCCCATTCCATAACAAATGTGCCAGGGTAGCTTATGTAGCAACTTTGTGGGAACTGTTTCAATTGTATTGGTGGACTTCAATAGGGGCTGGGGATTCCACAAACATCCCCTTTGGTGTTGGTGATCCTGGACATTGCCCCCCAGCAAGCCAAGGCCCTGAAATCAAGCTAGAAGATTAGAACACATTCTACCACATTCACCTACACACCATTAACCACCAGGCAAATTTAGTGTGGAATGGGATTTTGTGAAACAGATACATTATTAAACACAATTATGTGACATTTTAAAGCAACTTTTCCAATCTCTATGTGAATATTATTTGTATTTACAATGTAATTTCTATAAATTGGATCAAAAACATCTCATGGCAAACTTTCAGCACTTCCTTCCCTTCTAAACTACATTTATCAAGCTTTTAAGTCAGTGAAATAACGGAGATGAAATTCGGCAACAGATATTCTGTGTGTGCCAATTACTTGTCCAAGGTGTCTCTGGTCTCAAACTGATGGAACCGAGAGCTTATTGCCATGTCTCCTACTCAGTTTTCACTAAGTAACTCTTGTTAATTTTCAATCAATTCTACATTTTGGAATAATTTCTAAAGTCACTAGGCAGCTGGCCATAGTCCTTTGATTTCTGTGTGTACTTTCTCAGCTAGTGAGAGAGTTCTGTGTTTAATGTATTGGAATGATTATAGTTGCTGGTTCTGTTTTGCTTCTTCAGACATTTAAGCATTTCCTCTTACAGTAATAATTTTATTTCCCGGATTTATGGACTGTTGTATAAATTTCACACAAGCCCACCCGCATTCTCAAAGAAAGTTAGTATTTGGGTATTACTACTTCAAATAATACATTCAAAGTGATTTAGTCAAAATCACACATCTTAAAGCCCCTTTCAAAAGTTTTAACATTAGGATTATGTCAAAATCTATTATTAGTTTTTAACAAATGTAATTTTAGATTTACTAATATAGCCATAATATGGTATGGAATATAAGATGTTGATCAATTGCAGCTCTCATGAGCCTCTTCATTTGGCTAGCTAGAGATATTAATCCCCCAAAAGAGATACTATTCATAAATTTTAAAATGGGAAATGGGAACTGAGGGCCTGATTCAGACCCGGTCGCAAGCGCTGTGCGCTCGCATCCGGGTCGATGGTGGGCCGGATAGCGACGGGCAATCCGTTGCACCAAAGGGGGCGTGCTGTCGATGTTGAGTGACAGCACGCCCCCTTTTTTGGGCGGGCCAGGGGGGGGGTGGCTGCCCAGATGGAGGCATTCCCATGTGATGTCAGTGGGAGAGCTTTCGGCTCTGTTTGAGCCGAAAGCTCTCTGGGGCTTGCTGCCACGAGACCCTACCACAAGGGTCTCGTCGCAAGCCCGATGGTCACGATGGTCTTGACCATCGCGTCCATCATCCTGACCGCTCGCATTAGCTGTGGGTGGCAACCCACAGCAAAGCGAGTGGCCAGAAGGCCGCTCCATAAAAAAAAAACACGCCCTGATTCAGAGCGAGCGCTCTGTCAGAGCGTCCGGCTCTGAATCAGGGCCTGAATTCTTCTCCTAGTAATCATGTAAATTTCTACCTACTATAGATGTTAACAGTTAATGGGTCTTATGGTCAGGGGCGCCAAGGGGGGGTACTAATTACCTGGGCCCAGGCTTGTAGGAGGGTCCAACACTGCCCACCCCTTCTTACCTGTCATCAGCCTAGCACATGCTGCTGTGTGCTGGCCTGCAGTGGTACCAGGGAGACAGCAGCAGTTTCCTCTCCTCTCCCTCGCACTGATCGTGCCCCCCACCTGGATTCACATCTGGCTGCGGGGCACACAAAGCCCCTTCCTAAGCACATGTTTCTTTTCTTTTTTCTTAAGGGGGCCTGCCCACACCTCCCACGATTAGGTCATGCCCCCTGATAGTAATGGGGCCCAGGCCGGCTCTCTATGGCCCTGCTTATGGTACTAATGTAATTGGCACTTGTGAATATGTTGCACGCACTTGCCCAAGCTACATTTAATATTACTATGTGAGACTGGTGCAGTCATTGGTAGGCTGTGTAACTGACATGTAGAGAAACATTTATTTGGTTTCTGAAAGACACTTAATGTTAGGCAATAACAATAAAATTCTGGTCATTTTGGGGCATATTTATCCAAGAATGAATATAGCTTATAAATCAAGAGTTTACTGCCGACAACTGCTGTCACCATTAGTAACCCCCCACTGGTGATAATGTACATCAGCATTCACTGGTGATATATTTCCCATGGTTTGCATGGGGAAGCCTACCTAATAAGCATAGTGGCGGTACATTATTCTGTTTTCGCCATCTTAGGATACCACATCTGGATTTTTCTTTCTACTGTACATATGCAAACTTGTTAGCCGGTTCATGCATGTGCAAATCCCTTGAGCTACAGTATGCCAGCACATAAATTATATTTTAGTAGTTTCTTTTTTTAAATAAATAAATTTAAAAAATTGTACAAATAATAAATTCTACAATCTTGATGTAATATTATTTTCATGATTTCTTTATGACAGTAATGAGATTAATGTAACCAGTATTTTATGAGTTAAATTTACAGTAAAAGCTGGATTTATTGAAGAGGGTGACACCAAAATAAGCTGGAAGACAAAATGAAGTAATTATACTTTCCCTCATGTGCTTTTCTATCTTGACCTGCAATTCTGCAAAATGACATGGGGGCACTATTACAAGGGCAGTCCCTAACATAGGAATATAGGTATGCATCTATATATGTGCTACTGTAGGTCAACAGGCTCATTTGCTCAAAATTAATAGGCTGCATATCTTTATTTTATTATAAAAACCATTCACATTTTTATTTTTGTAAAAATTAGTTATATAATTTTTCCAGTGAATATATAGAAATCTTCTTCCAGTATAAGAATATAATATACATATATTTTACTGTGAATTGCATAGCTGATTATGTTAGTTACTTTCTATGCATACCATTGCTGCTATAGGTAATTTCTGATGTACTATTGCATCAGAAAAGCATTATCCATTATGACAGGTGTAGATTGAGTTTTCTCATGCTAAAAGAACATTGAGTCCTAATGATTGACATTTAGCTCAATTGAAGCTAGAATATCCCTAACTTTTAATTTGTTTAGAATCTCCTGAGGGTTAGTTTACGAAGGCTGATGAAATATACACTGTTAATTGCATCATTCTACCATCTGTCTAGTTTTGTGTATGTCACAATCCTATTTAACAATACTGTCATTTTCTAAATAAAATATTGCTAAACTCCTGTATTGAAATATATTAAGTACGTGTTTGATCACATCCACTCTTTTTATTGAAGTCAAACCATCACCATAACTATTAAAGAGCTGGAACGTTGCTCTTTTTCAAGAAATTATACAGTTAGATACAAATGTGTCCATTTATAACCCAAAATAGATATTTATTCTCTATCTCTGCTCATGGTGTACTTGACATAAGTAAATACAAGTTAAGTAATTTAGTGTTGTAAATTTGTGTAACTCCAGAGTTTGCTCAGTTACACCTTCCAAGACACTTTGTTGATTTGCAATTTCATCCATGGAAAATGTACAGTATATACAACAGGGCAACAATATATTTTATTTCTCTAAAAAGAAGATATAACCTCTGGCCATGAATAGAATTGCATTGTATTTCAAATAATTACTTATTGCCTATGCAAGTCAACTGTAGATGCTCTCACAAAGTGTACGTGGAAAAAAATGTGTATATTCGCCTTGTGCAGAGTTGAAACTGCCATTACACTGCACCCACCTTCTATCTGTACACTTGTTTTGCTACTTCTCATCATCATTATCATCATCAGGGTGTGCTAGCACCAGCCTACACTTGGTGCAAACAATATGCTCAGAAACATGTATTTACACTTAAGTACAAGTTTCCTTTGCCCACAGTTGCATCGACAGATCTTCATTAAACATACAGTACTTGAAAACACACCGTTACATGTCAGTTACCACTCGTCAGTCTCAAGTTGACAGACTAAAATGCACGTGACTGAGATCGTAGAGATTGTATCAAGGGTGCCATCATCTTAACATAGTTAGATCTGCAAGGGGCATACAATCTCATCTGAATCAGTGAGGCAATGAGTGGAAGATTGCCTTTAACACTCAATGCAGGCACCATGAGTACTTGGTCATGCACTTTGGCCTACTCCAGCAGTATTCCAGGGCTTTGTCAATGACCCATCACGTTCTGGGTCATTTGCTGAAACATCATCTGTACTGCATGATGGAGAAGTGTCTGGGTTTGGAATCCAAATAGATCCTGAGAAAATGCAAGCCATCTTAGATTGGCTCCAGCCCCAAGATCTTAAGGCCATTTAACAATTCTTAGAATTTGCTAACTATTATAGACAGTTCATCTGAAGAAATTCCACTTTAGTGGCCCCTATCAAAGCTTTAACCAAGAAGTAAGCTAATACTAAAGATTTGTCTCCAGAGGTTTTGGCAGCTTTTTAAACCATGAAAGAAGCTTTTTAATCAGCTCCAATACTTCTGATGTATCGCTTCCTTCTGATGTGTCTCTTCCATTTTTTCTGGAGGTTGACGCTTTCTCTGAAAGGGTGGAAGCTGTGTTATATCAATGTTCAGCTGACTGAAGATTACACTCTTGTGGCTTCTTTTCCAAATTAATCATGCCAGCAGAAATAAATGATTTAATTGGAGATAAAAAGGTTACTAGCCATGCATTTAGATTTAGATGAATAGAAGTATCTCCTGGTGGGTGGCAAGTTCCCAGTGACCATCTACACAAATCATAAAAATATTTTGTACTTGCAAACTGCTGAATGACCAAGGATGAAAAATTCGCTAAGCTGACACCCTGAGTAGAGCTTTTCTTTCTGGGGATTCAGAGACCTCATTGACTCGACCCATTCTAGACCCTGCATGTACATGCCTAATCTTAGTAACATCACTTTTAAATAAGCCTCCTGGGAAAGTCTTTGTTTCTCCTAAACTAGGTTACAAATGACTCATTTGGGCACATTCTTCTACATTTTCTGGGCATGCAGATAAAAGGAGAACTTTAAAACTACTACAACACGATTATTGGTGGCCATCCCTTACCAAGGATGTCAAGCAATTTGTTGTTGCCTGCGCCAAGTGCGCACAAAATAAAATTCCATGTCAATCGCCTTAGGGTACCTGCTATGAATTTGCCACAAGATTTATTGTTTTGCCACAAGATTTATTGTTTTTATACATTCAAAATCATTTGAGTAATTAATACAGTGGCTATCAAACTAGATCTACCTCCATCTCTTCATATTCCCAATACTTTTATAAGTTTCCTTATTAAAGCCTTGTATTATTAATTGATACTCCTCCTCTTGTATACAGGACACATTAGTTCCAGCTGTAAATTCCAGGAGTACAAAAAATTCTATATACCAGGATTTCCAAAGGCAGACTTCACTTGCTCATCATTTGGGAAGGATATGATCCAAAAAAATACTCTAGGGTAAATGCAACCAATGTCAACATATCTCAACTACAAAAAATATTCCATCAAAAAACAAGAAGTCTTTTTTGGGGTGTCCAGAGTCCACCCCTAAAAAGGGAGGAAGGACTGCAACACACTACCAGGGTCAGCAACACAGGGCCGGCTCTTGGGGTGTTCGACCAGTGCAGTCAAACAGGGGCCCACCCCATAGAGGATGCACCCCTCCCAACATCCCGCTGTTCCACCCAGGGGACGAAGTGTCCTGCGGGTGGTCTGTTCGGGAGGTTGGGAACCCCCACCATCACGGCGTTGCTGGACCCCGGAGTAGCTGAACGGATGCTGCGCACATACGCATCCATTCAGTGCCGGGAGAGGGCTGGGGGAAGCCCAGCTAGTGTAGAAGTGCTGGGCTCGCCCCCAGGCCGATGTTACATGGGAGGTGTGCCGTGCAGGCACGCCCCCAAATAACATCACATAGGGGACAAGACCTACGGTAATTAGGCCATGCCCCATTTTCGGACATGTGCGGCAAAGCCACACGTGACTAGAGAGAGCTTGACATCCTTCCGGCACAGGGCACTGCTACACCTGGAGCCGGCCCTGCAGCAGCATGACAGGTGGCGCCGGGGCTTGTGTTCACTACGACACACCTTGCTCCCTGCTGTGACTGCTCTGGCTGACTCCTCTCTCTGTGGTATCCCACTGGGCACCACCATCTTGCTGATGTCTTTAATTAGTTTGGAGTCTAGCGACCACCATCTTGGAGAAGACTCTATTAGTAATATCTGGGGGCATTCCTTCCCATTTGGAAAAACTACAATGAGCGCTTCCTCCCCTGATTGGACCCCTTATTTAAACTTCTCTCCTGCTGCACTACAGAAGTGTCAGATAATTGTCTGTGGATACTCTGCTGGTATCACCAAGTAGTTCTTGTGAATATACTGCTAGATGTTCTATTCATTTCTTTGTCCAGCATAAGTTCACCAGCTGCCAGTATTGTGTTCTTCTGGGGACCCCATACCCTCCATACTACCTCCTTGAGTATGCCTGTTACAAGCTTCCTGCCAGTCACTCATGGGTACTGATCATTGAGCTGTGACCTGCGGGGATACTGCTGCAAAGCCCAAATTCCCTTGCAGAAATCCCTGCTGTTAACCAGCACCCCGTTAGACTCTGTGCCCCTGGGTTGCTAGTGTGTTATAACACAGAATCCAACATATTCCAGTGAATCCTGACACAGATGTAATGCAATTAAAAAAAATATTGATTTAAACTACTGAATATCAATCTTGATCCAATTTAGTTTAATTGATAAAATGAATTAAAAATAATCAAACAAACCAAATGTTAAAATATTGCTGAATACAGAGAACATCTGTAAAGGACAATAAAGCTATAACCTTTAGGGGGAAATTCAACTCTCTGTAATGTCCGTGAAGTTCCGTCTGAAACAGTTGTGGAAGACACTTCAAGATCTGTAATATTGCTAATTTTCCCTTGCAGGCACCCCATAGAGGTGTGCAGTAACTTCAGCAATTTGGATCTACCATATTCTACCTGCACCTCACAGGGAATTAAAGAATAAAATAAATTTTAAACAGGAAATAGGTCATTGTTATACATTTGTTTCTTAAAAATACTCCTTTCAGACATAAGCCAAAAACCCAGGTTTTTGCAAATGAACACGCATCGACCCAAGTCTGGCGTATGTCTGAAAGGTCTGACTCGGGTTGACAGTCCTGGGTCTGCACCCTGGTCGCTATCATGGTTTTTCCCGGGACTTGCAACCTGGGTCAATGACCTGACTAATGTCTGAAAGGTGCGACCCAGGTTATGCCTAAAAGAAATTGATTGGCCTGGGACAGTAGTGCTTGGAGATGACATAATCTCAAAGCACCCACTGAATGCCGGAAGACCTGGGTCACTGGAAGACCCAGGTCCGGTGTGAAGAGTAATGACCCGGGAATTACCTGGTTGTCACCAATGTGTGTAAGGGGTAACCCCTGCTTCAATGGTTAAAGTCAGGATTTTATGTCTGAAAGGGGAATAATTCACTTATCTTACAAACCTGCTCAAATGTTGCTTTTATGGTATATCCAAAGAGTAAAGAAAAATGCCTTGTACAGCACAGAATATTGTTGCAAAACTTCCCTAAAAGAGCAAGACTGTATAAATTAAACTATACTGTACCATATATGGTAATGCTTGGAATGTAACATTTTGTAAAAAAGGAAATGTGTCCATTTTTCTATGTTTCAAAAGTTAAATATTGCAATGTTAAGTGATGCTTAAAGTTTTTTGTTGAACAGTTCATTATTCAAGACAAGCTTTCACAAGAACCCCTGCTGTTTTACAAAGGTTCATCTCTGGGAGAAAGAGTGTGGAGGCCTTAAAAGTTGTTTGTTTTTTTTGTTAAGAAGAAGAACAGACTGTTACTCTAAATTCTGAAGTACACTGCTTTTGATATATAACAAATGAGGGATTACAGCTAGAACTATTTTATCAACTCACTTGTCCAAATCCTTCAAAGCAACATAATTGTTTCAATTAGGATCTCAAATTTGATATATTTTAACAATTGTAAATAGAACAGAATAAGTGTAACTCTAAAGGACAGAACAGCATATTACTATTTGAAAAAGTAGAAATCGCCCAAGTTGTCCAACACACACACACACACACACACACACACGCACGCACGCACGCACGCACGCACGCACGCACACACACCATTAAAACCTCTGACAGATGCAGTGAATTACATTATCTGGTTACAATGCCACCTGTGAAAGGGTGGGATATAAATGGCAGCTATTTTCTTGAAGTTGATATGTTTCTAGTAGAAAAAATTGGTAAGGTTCTCAATGACTTTGGCCAAATTGTGATTGCTAGATGACTGGGTCAGGCATCTCCAAAATAGCAGGTCTTGTGGGGTGTTCTTGGTATGCAGTGGTTAGTACCAACCAAAATTGGTCCAAGGGAGGACAACCAGAGAATCGGCAATTGGGGAGTGAAGGCATGGGTTGTGAAGGCAAGCTCATCCAATCTGATCCTTCAGAAGAGCTACTGTAGCAAAAATTGCTGAAAATATTGATGCTGGCTATGATAGAAAGGTGTCAGAAAAAAGTGCATTGCAGTTTGCTGCAGATAGGGCTACTTAGAGTTAGAGTGTCAATGCTGGCCCCTGTCTATCACCAAAAGCACCTACAATTGGCACGTTGGTGCCAGAACTGGACCACTGAACAATGGAAGAAGCTGGCATGGTCTGATGAATCATATTTTCTTTTACACCATGTGGTCAGCTGGTTGTGTGTGTGTCATTTACTTGGGAAAGACATATGATTTTGAAACAATTTATTTGTATATTCTTGTGGAAAATAAATATTTGGACACCTACCAACCAGCAAGAATTCTGACCTGTTACTTCTTCTTTAGGAAGCTCATCTATCCTCCACTCATTACCTGTATTAATGGCACCTGTTTGAACTGGTTAACTGTATAAAAGACACCTGTCCACATCCTCAAACAGTCAGACTGCAACCTCTCCACCATGGCCAAGACCAGAGAGCTGTCTAAGGATACCAGAGACAAAATTGTAGTCCTGCACAAGGCTGGGATGAGTTACTCGACAATAGGTAAGCAGCTTGGTGAGAAGAGATCAACTGTTGGCGCAATTATTAAAAAATGGAAGAAATACAAGATCACTGACAATCTCCCTCGACCAGGGGCTCCATGCAAGATCTCACCTCGTGGTGTATCAATGATCTTGAGAATGGTGAGGGATCAGCCCAGAACTACACGGGGGAACCTGGTCAATGACCTCAAGAGAGCTGGGGCCACAGTCACAAAGGTTACCATTAGTAACACACTACGTCGTCATGGATTCAAATCCTTCAGTGCCCAAAAGGTCCCCCTGCTTAAGCCAGCACATGTCCAGACCCGACTAAAGTTTGCCCATGACCATCTGGAAGGAGGATGGATTGGGAGAATGTCATGTGGTCAGATGAGACCAAAATAGAACTTTTTGGTATAAACTCCACACGCCATTTTTGGAGGGAGAAGAATGATGAGTGGCATCCCAAAAACACCATACCCACTGTGAAGAATGGGGGTGGAAACATCATGCTTTGGGGATGCTTTTCTGCAAAGGGGACAGGACGACTGATCCGTATTATGGAGAGGATGAATGGGGACATGTATCGTGACATTTTGGGGAAAAACCTCCTTCCGTCAGTAAGAGCATTGAAGGTGCAACATGGCTGGGTCTTCCAGCATGACAATGACCCCAAACTCACCGCCCGGGCAACTAAAGAGTGGCTCCGTAAGAAGCATTTCAAGGTCCTGGATTGGCCTAGCCAGTCTCCATACCTCAACCCAATAGAAAATCTGTGGAGGGAGTTGAAAGTCTGTGTTGCCTGGTGACAGCACCAAAACATGACACATCGAGAGAAGATCTGCATTGAAGAGTGGGCCAAAATACCTGCTGCAGTGTGTGCAAACCTGGTCAAGAATTACAGGAAACGTTTCATCTCTGTAATTGCCAGCCGAGGTTACTTTACAAAGTATTGAGTTTAACTTTTTGATTGTCCAAATATTTTTTGTCCGAAAGAATATACAAATAAATTGTTTCAACATTATACAATGTGATTTCCGGAATTTTTTGTTCTGATTCTGTCTCTCAGTTAAAGTGTACCTATGATGGAAATTACAGACCTCTCTCATCTTTTAAAGTGCAACAACTTGCACAATCGGTGGCTGTCCAAATACTTTTTTGCCCCACTGTATATATATAGTGTAGGGAATGTAGAGGTGCGCTGATTGTGATATAACACTCCAAAAAAAAAAATATATATAATGTGTTAAAGAAAGATATTTTATCCTTATATGTGACACACCTCAAACAATAATTGAGTGGCAGCTCCATTGTAATAATAGCTCCCATTGTCTCATCGTCACACTGACAGATAGCTGTGTAGCTCTTGTTGTGGACCTGGTGAAGGTGTACCTTGTGTGGAACAAGCGGCTGTTTGGCAGACTTGGAGTGTGTCGCTGGTCTGTGACATCACTGGCATGGGAAAGCAGCTTCACATGTCAGCATCCAGCGCCTAATATGGGGAGCACTGAGAGCTGTAACATTACAGACTTCGATCATCCACTTTCAACGTGTAAGAAAAAACACATTACCAGATAAGTAGTGTACTAATCACCAGTCTTATTTCTCTTGGGTGTTGATCTAATATTATTTTTTGCCACTAGTAGGCGCTTCTTTTTCTATTTCTTTATATATATATATATATATATATATATACAGTCAGGTCCATAAATATTGGGATATTGACAGAATTTTCAGATTTTGGCCTCTATTCACCACCACAATGGTTTTGAAATGAAACAAACAAGATATGCTTTAACTGCAGACTTTCAGATTTAATTTGAGGGTAATTACATCCAAATCAGGTGAACGGTGTAGGAATTACAACAGTTTCAATATGTGCCTCCCACTTTTTAAGGGACAAAAGTAATGGGACTATCAACTCAAAAGCTATTTCATGGACAGGTGTGAGCTATTCCCTCGTTATTTCATTATCAATTAAGCAGGTAAAAGGTCTGGAGTTGATTCTAGGTGTGACATTTGCATTTGGAATCAGTTGCTATCAACTCTCAATATGAGATCCAAAGAGCTGTCACTATCAGTGAAGCAAGCCATCATTAGGCTGAAAAATCAAAACAAACCCATCAGAGAGATAGCAAAAGCATTAGGTGTGGCCAAATCAACTGTTTGGAACATTCTTAAAAAGAAAGAACACACCGGAGAGCTCAGCAACACCAAAAGACCCGGAAGACCACGGAAAACAACTGTGGTGGATGACAAAAGAATTATTTCCCTGGTGAAGAAAAACCCCTTCACAACAATTGGCCAAATCAAGAACACTCTCCAGGAGGTAGGTGTATATGTGTCAAAGTCAACAATCAAGAGAAGACTTCACAAGAGTGAATATAGAGGGTTCACCACAAGATGCAAACCATTGGTGAGCCACAAAAACAGGAAGACCAGATTAGAGTTTGCCAAACAACATGTAAAAAAGCCATTACAGTTCTGGAACAACATCCTATGGACAGATGAGACAAAGATCAACTTGTACCAGAGTGATGGGAAGAGAAGAGAAGGAAAGGAACTGCTCATGATCCTCATCAGTGAAGCATGGTGGTGGTAGTGTCATGGCATGGGCATGTATGGCTGCCAATGGAACTGGTTCCTTATATTTATTGATGATGTGACTGCTGACAAAAGCAGCAGAATGAATTCTGAAGTGTTTCGGGCAATATTATATGCTCATATTCAGTCAAATACTTCAGAACTCATTGGACGGTGCTTCACAGTGCAGATGGACAATGACCCGAAGCATACTGCAAAAGCAACCAAGGAGTTTTTTAAGGCTAAAAAGTGGAATGTTATGCAATGGCCAAGTCAATCCCCTGACCTGAATCCGATTGAGCATGCATTTCACTTGAAGAAGACAAAACTTAAGGGAAAATGCCCCAATAACAAGCAGGAACTGAAGACATTTGCAGTAGAGGCATGGCAGAGCATCACCAGGTATGAAACCCAGCGTCTGGTGATGTCTATGCGTTCCAGACTTCAGGCTGTAATTGCCTGCAAAGGATTTGCAACAAAGTATTAAAAAGTGAAAGTTAGATTTAGGATTGTTTAGTTTGTCCCATTACTTTTGGCCCCTTAAAAAGTGGGAGGCACATATAGAAACCGTTGTAATTTCTACACCGTTCACCCGATTTGGATGTAATTACCCTCAAATTAAATCTGAAAGTCTGCAGTTAAATCTCATCTTGTTTGTTTCATTTCAAAGCCATAGTGGTGGTGAATAGAGGCCAAAATATGAAAATTCTGTCAATGTCCCAATATTTATGGACCTGACTGTATATTAGGGTGGTCCTTAAAAATAAATGTCCAAAGATCTGAAGTCTTACCGCCTGGATGTGATGTGTGTATGGTAGTAAAACCCTATGTAAAGTTCCATAAGGATTGCAAAGGTTTTAGTGATGTCATATGGAGTTTGAAATTTTAGCAATATGATTCATTATTACTGTTGCAGGTCACTTGAAGTTGTAACTGTACAGACTGTATACTTGCAGTGAAAGATGATTTTTTCAGTTTTTAATGGTAGTATTTCTTTTTCAGGTACTGTTGAATTGAATTGTTCTAAATTGAATTGATGAAAAAAGATGTCTGGTGGTGCTGTAACAAGTACTGAGACTGATATCTGGCTTGTTGGTCAACAACTTGTAGTGATGACAGGTATAAAGCTGCCGTCTAATGGTGATGTTCTTCAACGTTTATTCTTTCTCATCAGGACAAAGGACAACACAGTCAAGAAAGTCTCACAAATTATCCTGGATGAGTTGAAACCTTTCTGGGAGAAACCGATAATTCTTATTATAGCAGACTACAATGCAGTCCCAAAGATTGAGAAGGAATACAATGCATATTGTGCTCTTCTGAAAGGCAGATCACACAGATCTGATCTACAGATCCTTAAGGAAAATGTTTTTAAGGAGAAGTTACAGGATCTTTTTGACATTGGTCATGTCAATGCCCTTCAAATGATGACCATAGAAGAGGACGTCATTCTTTCTAGCCCAGCATGAAAAAGGTAGGCGAGGATACATGAGTGGCATAGACAAAGAATTGGCACAGAAAGAAGAATGGAAACAGATGA
Organism: Taudactylus pleione; assembly: GCA_031769625.1. Classification (NCBI taxonomy): domain Eukaryota; kingdom Metazoa; phylum Chordata; class Amphibia; order Anura; family Myobatrachidae; genus Taudactylus; species Taudactylus pleione. The sequence continues at coordinate 12,637,336 of JAUIMM010000177.1, read as the reverse complement.
AGTTAGCAGCATACGAAAAACTGCGAGAGAAAGATCAGCAAGACAGAAATAAATTGTTCACTACAGCTGCATTGACCTCTTCTAGTAGCAGTACAGAAGAGATTGAGCCAGAGGAAGTTGCTGTTGCATCGACTTCCCTAAAAAGGAAATGTGGCATGACAAATACAATGGGTAGATTGGGTACTGAGTAGTACATGTATTTTTGTATTATCATGTACGGTATGCAGCAATTGCTCTTTTCAATGTCAATGTGACACTTGTAAATATTATTGAAATAAAGTAAAATTATGCACATAAGGCTTATGTTTCATGTACTTCAATATAAGGTGGTAAGACTTCAAAATATTTGAAAAATGCAAAACATGGTACTTTAAGAACCATCCTAATATATATATATATATATATATATATATATATATAAAATATATATATATATATATATATATATATATATATTTATATATATATATATATATATATATAAATACTCCAAACAGAAAGATAGGCACTCGAGGCACGATTTTGAGGCACAAATAAAGTGAATTAGCGACAACGGTTTGGGGCACCAGCCCCTTCGTCAGGACACACTGTGTGTCCTGACGAAGGGGCTGGTGCCCCGAAACGTTGTCTCTAATACACTTTATTTGTGCATCAAAATCGTGCCTCGAGTGCCTATCTTTCTGTTTGGAGTATTGTATGCTACTTGATATGGACACCAAGGCCAGATGTGGAATTATTGTTACTGAGTGCCGGCAGTATATATATATATATATATATATATAGAGTGCATGGAACAAAAATCTGGTGCACAGGTAAGTAGGTTCAGCTACAAATCAGGACATCCAGCATAAACAGCTATTAGTAACACTCCTCACTTTATATGTGAGTGACAGCTCTTCACCAGAATTATGTGATGATAAGTCACACAAAAGAGAAATCTCATGAAAGGTAGGAGAATAGAGCACCTAATAGTGTGTATTAGGCATACATTCCACTTCAATCACAATTTGGTGAACATATACTGATAGATAATTCTTACTGCTTATCTTAGTCTTGGTTTCCTTTATCATATGACCCACCATATATAACAGCATATAAAGGATAAAATTAAATAAAACATAGTGTGCACTGGCCCTGATTCAGAGCCGAACGCTCTGACAGAGCACTCGCTCTGAATCAGGACCGTCCTTCTCTTTTTTTAGAGCGGTCTCCTGGCCGCTCGCATAGCTGGGGGTGACCACCCACAGCTATAGCGAGCAGCCAAAAAGATGGTCACGATGGTCAAGACCATCGCAACCATTGGGCTTGCGACGAGACCCTAGTGGTAGGGTCTCATTGCCGCAAGCCCTGGAGTACTTTCGGCTCTATCAGAGCCGAAGGCACTCCCACTGACATCACTTCTGATGTCAGTGGGGTCTGCCCCAGACGGTAGGCGTTCCCATGGGAACGCCTCCGTCTGGACAGCCACGCCCCCGGCACGCCCACCAAAGGGGGCGTGCTGTCACTCACCATCGACAGCACGCCCCCTTTGGTACGAGACCCATAGCGACGGCTTGGCCATCACTATCCGGGTCTCGCGCATGCGCACAAAGGAGCCGGGTCCGTCATGCGCTTGCGCACTGGGCCAACATCGACCCACTTGCGTGCGCTCAGCGCTCAGCGCTTGCGAGCGGGTCTGAATCAGGCCCACTGTTTGGTAAAGTTGCGTTGCATTAAAAAACATTAAACTGTTATAAACACAATTAGGGACATATTTGTCCCAAAGATAAAAATTTACTAAAGGTTATAAGGTTACTTAAAATTGGGTATTTATTTTAACATCAATTAACATATAAAAAATAGTAAGTAGCACATGCACAGAAATACATAAAAGTGAGCACTTTTTTGTCCATAGAGGATTCTGACATGCAATATCACAGTCCCAACGCATTTCCTCTGTCAAATAGACTTCATCATCAAAGAAACCATGACTAGGATAAGCAATAAGAATTATCTATCACTATATGTTCACCAAATGGTGATTGAGGTGGAATGTATGACTAATATAAACTGTTAGGCGTTCTACTCTCCTATATATATATATATATATATATATATAAAGAAAGGAGCCAGCACATCCAATAATATGAAAAAGTAGAAAAAATTTATCCACATATGAATTAGTGCATCCAGTAGACAGGCATATTCAAGAAAGGGCATAAAGAACAGGTCTGTATAATTAGCATCAAGCCAGGGAGTACTTATCCATGGTGGCATAGACCCGATTCCATCTGAGACAGTGATGCTCGACGGGAGCCGTTTCGGAGATCTCCAAACACCTTAATCTCACAGAAGAGCAGATGAAGCAAAGACTTGAATCGTGCAAGAACACAGTTCTTCGGGTGCTATTGTTTCCATTATGGTGAATGATACTGATCAGTCATTGGCATTCTGACTAAGGGCCTGATTCAGAGCCGTTCGCTATTTGCGGTCGTTCGTTCAAAAACAAGGGTAGGCTATTCAAATGATCCGTTCGCAAATTGCAGTCTGTTCACACCTCTAAGTCTGAACGAGCGTGCAAAACATACGCTCGTTTATTTGTTAAAAACGCCCCCTGGCCGCTCGCACCATACGTCATGTCCGCTATTTATTAGATTAATCGAGTACATCGAACAGCGTATGAACTGCTCGCTATTCTTGTGGTTGGTTTTTTCAACCGCTATTTTGCGAGCAGTTCTGAGTTAAAAAAAACCAAGTGACGTGGTCAATGACGCTTCTGTATTAATTATGAACTCCCTTAAAACGCCCGTTTTGACCTTTAAGCACGCCTGCGTTCGAATTCCACTCCCCCGTTTACAAGCACCTTCCCCTGTTACCACCCACATACGCCTCATTCTGTCACTCAAAATAGCAGGCACTCGCTATATAGCGTACAAACGATTTTCGGCCGCACTGACTGGTTCGCGCATGCGTACTAAAAACCGTACGCATGCGCAGATGTGCGAACATCGCTCGGAACGAGCGTACGGCCGCTAGCGAGCGGCTCTGAATGAGGGCCTAAATGTCTTTATTGCGTGTGACTATGTAACAGGGATATAATATGCTCTGATTGTACAACACTGCAGAATATGTTGATGAATTATAAAAAAAGAATATTAGTAAAACTTTGATTAGTATTATTTGTTCTCTATAAATAGAAGAACATTGGAAACAATTTGAATTATACTTACTCATTAATAATTTAAAATTATTGAGCTTACATTTAATACATATGGGCACAAAATGATCATCTGACATAAACATATCAATTTGTACAATTTTGTTTATTTTTTTCAGGCGTAATATTTCTTTTCAGTTTTTACGATGGAATCAAGACAACATAATAATGACATTGCCTTGTTATGTTTGATGTGTTTTTCTCTCTACAATATTCTCAATTATGGGCTTTAAATGGCCACCCACAGGTCATCATCGTTGTGGTCAGTGCAAGTTTCCAAAAGAGCATCACTTTTTGCTCACACACTTGTAGTTTGGAGTCCCACAAGATTCCCAAAAGAGAGTTGTGGTTTACCCATTGTGGATTTTGTAAAAAACTGATAACACACACAACGGAATTGAGAACACGTTCCAGAGTACACATTATTTCAATATAAATAAAATGCACTGGAGTAAAAGCCAAATTTTTTTAGACTGTAAAATATCAAAAACAGATGCTATTAAATCACAATTCCAAACAATTTGCCAGAATTATAAATTCCCTTTTATCTTAAATGCTCAGTTAAAGAATGCATGGTTCATATTATTGATGGAAATAAACATAAAATGTTTTACTAATATAACTAATGCAGGATAGATGATGGGAAACAGACTGTGCTGGTGTCTTGGAAGCTACAGAGTGATGAGGAATAGATTTGGGTTCTCCATTTACTGTTAAAACTTGCAAATTTAAGTAGACGCAGACTACATGCTGAGTGTAGGACTTTGGATTGACTTCATCTTCTCCAGAGTGGCAGACTGCTCTTTAAATAATAGGTGGAAAAGCCTCAGTAATTAAATTGTTTTTCACCAAATAGATCTGGTTGACATCACTTTATTTAAAAAAAACAGAAATGGAAAATTATGTTCTTTACCACTGCAAATGTGAGCTATTAACTTTTAAAAGGACACATGCAGTACTTTCACATTGGCACTTGCAAATCTGGTGTCATGCACCAAGTTCACCCAGTGGCCATGATGGGTCTGATACATCAGACGAGAGAACTAAAAGTCTTGAGTTAGTAATGAACACTTCTGGTCTGAAATTTTGGGCTGATATCATGCTAGAATGATACATAGCACTGTGATCTGAAGTTTCCCTGGTATCGCCTAACAGTAAATGGGGAATTTATTTATTTATTTATTTATTAACAGTTTCTTATATAGCGCAGCATATTCCGTTGCGCTTTACAATTGTAAACATTAATAGAACAGAACTGGGTCATAACAGACAGATATATAGGTAGGAAGGCCCTGCTCGCAAGCTTACAATCTATAGGAATAGTTTCCTTGTCACAGGAAAAGACTTCAGAAAGCTTTTGCTAATAAAGCATTACTGCTTTTCCTAGTGGTTTATTTGCTTGATAGAAAAAATATTCAGACACTGCTTTTAGAATAGTCACAAAACAATAGTAACTCAAATCTCCATGCTTATATGTTTATCTAAAGATAATCTGTTCCTCATTTTGTCTATGCAGTGCCCAAACTGATAAATTTCCATTAGAGCAATATTGAGGGGGGCTTATGATGGGAAATGAGAGATCATTCCTATCAGCTTTTTAACTAGAGATGAGCGGGTTCTGATCTCCACCCGAATTTCGGGATCTGGGGCAATCCAAGCGAAGCTCGGATCTCCCTACCTGCCCTGGATCCCTCACCCGAGGCAAAACCTTGTGAGCGGGCTTAACGCTGATTGGCTGAGAGAGACGTCTGTCATGGCTCTCAGCCAATCAGCGCTAAGCCCATTGAAAATGCACACAGAAGAAAAAGAAGATGGCGCCCACCACCTGACACTGCCGGCACCCCCCACTGTCTACACCACCGGCACTCCCACTGGCAGCATCCCCCACTGCCGACACCACCGCTGCTGACACTGCTGGCACCCCTGCACTGCTACCCCACATACTGAGGACACCGTCAGCGAACCCCACATTGCTGACACTCCCACACTGAGGACACCACCAGCACCCCTGCACTGCCGACACTGTCAGCACACATGCACTGAGGACACCGCTGGCACCCCGCTCTGCCAACACCGCCGGCACCCTGCATTGAGAACACCCCTGCACTGCCGACACAGTCAGCAAACCTGCTCTGAGGACACAGCTGGCACCCTCCTCTGTGGACACCGCCGGCACACTGCATTGAAAACTTCCATGCACTGCCGACACAGTCAGCAAACCTGCACCGAGGACACTGCTGGCACCCCCGCTCTGCTGACACCGCCGACACGCTGCATTGAGAACACCCCTTTTGGCCTTGACTAGTTGAGGCAAATAATATTGTGAGGTGGTCAAAATTGATTGGAAATAAATGTTATTGATTTTAATTATACTGTAGGAACAAAAACAGGCCCATTTTATGTGATTTTAGCTGTTTTTATGATTTTTTTAAGAAAAATTGGAAGGTCCAAATCCAAAACACCAAGGTGAGGTTTTGGCAAAACCAATCCAGATCCAAAACCAGGGGGGATCCAGATCCAAAACCAAAACCAATACACGAGGGTCGGCGCACATCTCTACTTTTAAACTTTGCTGATTTATAGACTGGTTACGTGAAAATACGAAAGATCCAATTTTATATACTGTACATGTGACTTATTTGTCAGATTTATTTGATTGCATTACATTCATCAAAGCCAATCTGTTGCACCACAGACCAGAATGGAAATGATTACAGCAGCCAATGGATTGCCCTTCAGCAAATACTGCCAATTCTCTAATGGTTAGGAGCTCTCTGTTCCCTATTTCAGATTTGGTTTTAATGAGGAGAACTTTCAGCAGAAATAGGAATAGGATTGCTTATTATTGGAGTCAGAGGGTTACCGTGAGAATATTACTCCCACTCATAAGCATTCCCTTGTGGCAAATGCCATGCCTTTCATATAAATAAACATGTAACACCCCCTGTGACAGTAGGTGGAGTGATACAGTGGTCTGTTTGTGATCTGTTAGTGATCTTCCCCTCCACTGTGTTAGACTGGGAATGTGGCACTGACCTACTGTATGACATAACAGGCAATCCCATCACTGATCTGATGAGGCAACAGCTTCCAGCTTCACAGGCAATATCTCCACTCAACCTATCTTTTATGATGTAAAATGCAGATACTCATATATAGATGCTGATATATAGGTGCATTTTATGCTTAACAATTCACCTCTGTTGTCTCTGCTCAATCATAGGAGAGGAAAAATAAAAATATCCAAATCCAATCAAAACAAATGTCAAAATAATTGGCGACTATATTGTTGTAACAACAAGCAAACATTGAGGAGAAGAAGAAGTAATTGAAGGTTCAGGGCAGATTGCAGAAGGTACCTTTTGAGCTGGGCTGCACTCAGAGGAGATGTGGGCCTCTGATTACTTCCTTTACTGGCCTATTGCTAGTCTTTTTTTTTCTCCTTCACCGTGTAGTTCCAGGGAAGGAGAAAGTCAGTCTCAATGAAGCCGGAATAGAAGGCCAACAGAGGAAGCACAGCAAAAGGTTGTGATGGCAAACTGAATGCTACTATACATCCTGCTACAATATGGCAGTATGACAACAGGCAGCATATGACCCATGCCTCTGGCCCACATTCAGTGGCTTCATATAGCTTGTGGAGAGTCAAAATCAAAGGGGCTAGAGCCAATTGCCTGGTGAGCCATATATAGCCAGGAGACCATATTTGCCCACTCCTACATTATGATGTCATATTGAGATACCTATACATGGGCCTAAATTTAATAGCCTCTGAGTTTCCGATTCCGCAGGGTTTTATGCGAGTCTCCCTGTTTTTTAAAGTGGCCGTTTTCTCACACTCGTGGCTCACAATCTGCTCCTTCCCTATGGGAAGAGTCCTTGGTTTCTGTCGGAGCCCTCCGTCCCTGTCCGGCTCCTTATGCTGGACATCGGTGCTGTTGTGTGCATGTGTGACCTGTAGGTCACGCATGCACACTTGTCTCACTGCTCCAAAAGGAGCAGTGAAAAAATTCACTGCAGTGAAGCCACTCGCATAGACAGCTGATTTTCGGATCAGTTATCTCCGCGCCAGAGCAATGATGAATTGCTCCGGCGTTTGTTCGGACCACGATAATTAACATAATGAATAGACTCCTAATATTTTTAATGTTTTCTTACAACAATCAGTCTATGAGGCAGTACAGAATGTGTCTCTCACACACTGGAGAAGAGGCAGAGTTGGATGAAACAGCCTGCTTAGTAATATCAGAGACACATGGCCAAATGATTTCATTGAAATCCTAAGTAAAGGCACTGATAGAGTGACCATCTTGGCATGCACACCTAAGGAACGGTGTCTACTTATGCATAAGCAGATGCCAATCCAATTAGCTCTATTTGTAACCATATAGACAAGTTTGCTTCATTGAACAGCCATTCATATGTTTATTTATTTATTTTCTATCTGAACTAGGTAATGAGCCATACAGAGCAGAGTCTTGGAATAATGTTTGGGGCAATAGCCCTTCCAGTTTTAAATAAAAAAGATTCCCACAAGAAACTGTGGAGTCCAACATATGTTTAATCACAAATTCTTCATATTTATCAACGAGGAAAGTTTTGTAATAAAAAAAATTACATATGCATAGGGAGCAGGCAATTTGAGTTGAATACATTAATTTAGCTAAGAAATTGTATAGATCAATGAACTGAGTATTTTTACATGTCCCCAGGGTCCAACAGAAATACCTTTCTGGGGTATATTTACTGAAGTGAAAGTTTTTAGAAGTGGAGATGTTGCCCTTAGCAACCAATCAAATTCTAGCTATTATCTTCTTGAAGGTGCTAGTTAAATGTTAAGTAGAATCTGATTGGTTGCTATGGGCAACATCTCCACTTCTAAAAAGTCTCACTTTAGTAAATGTACCTCTCTGTGTTTAGTAACAGCCCTTTTGTAATTGGATGGAAGCTTTTTGTGTACAGTAGCTGTTTTAACGTTGGCTCCGATGGTTTGGACATGAGTGGCAGCAGACTACAAGGACAAAAGAAGAAAGCATGGTCTACATCAGGCAGATGCAGCAACAAATCAGAATCTGAAAGGTCAGGTTCAAGTCCGAGCATAAGAAGGAACATCATTATACTTATTTATCAAACCTTCTAAAAAGCACTAGTGAAAGTGTTGTTCATAACAACCAATCATACTCTTCCTTTAATTTTATAAACTGTACTAGATAAATTATAGCTAGAATTTGATTGGCTGCTATAGGAAAACCCTCCATTTATCCTGTTTAGAAGCAGGTTTGGTAAATCTGTCACTGAGCGCCAACACAGATAAATGAGAAGATAAATATATGCTGGCATCATCTGCACAGCAGTAATGCTGAAATACAAAGGCGCTTATTGAGTTTCCAAGAGAAGTGGATAGGGCATAGCACAAGTGTCGAGTGATAAAGAAAACAGTCAGAAAGTGGATCCAGAGTCACAAAGCTTGAAGGACTGCTGAGAACCATAAGCGGGCAGTGTCCTGAAAGGAATATAGTGTTTGTATGAGTAGAGAGTGGTCAGCAATGTCAGATACAACAAAGAGGTTCAGGCAAATTATATGAAAGCAATAGCCTTTAAAGTTAGTTTAATGGTCACCATATAGCATATTCCTTGGAATTTGTATATTTAGGGCACTGTACAAACATATAAAGTCCAACCTCCCACCTCTTTCAAATAAACAAACATTTTAATTTTCACCTAAAATACTGGTAAATTTTGTATGTTCAGCACTGCCACTGTCGCCTGCTCCGCCACCTGCAGGTGCTAGGACCCAGAGCGCCTCTCCATAGAGTCACAACCTCTGATATGTGGTTTTGCGCATGTGTCTCCCCACCATGGTCATTCTCCTATATATGTCCTCTGTAATAGACGTGCCACTGTGTTACTCCGTACAATGGGAGACCACTAGGAGACAAATAGATCCCGCTGCCACCACCGATTACAGCTGCTTAATCTCCATATACTGTGAGTGCATACTCGGTGCACTACAATGCCCACCAAGTCTTACAAACACTCTTGGCTGCAACTGGACAATCCAGATAACCTACACCTGTTATTAACCCTGTGTTTACCTGTTTCTGCTTCTGCCTGGTTAATAAACCTTCACCTGGTTAAGTCATCTGCTTTGTGGACTAACCTCCTTTTTGCACACCACGTCCACCTACCACTGTAGTGTTTGCCAAGTTTGGCCTTATTTGTGGCATAAATAAATCACAAGACCAAGTAAAAATGGGCACAACTTTGACTACGCGTCTCTTTTGTGTATGCTAAGCTTTTGATTACCATACTTGGAGTACACCTAGAAATGTGGTATAGAGGTGCAAAATAGATCACAGGACCAGCAAAGTATAAAGATAAAAACTTTAAAAAAGAAACATCCCCACTGCAAATCATCATCCAGTCCCAGTGCCAGATAGCCTGGGCCAGTTTCCACTGAAACAGAGAGACTATGATCAAGATGTATCCTAGCTACAGTAAAAACCAGGCTGTTCAGCACAGGACTTTTGTCACTAAGGAAGAAGGTGCAAACAACAGCATAGTTACTGAAAAACACTTGACCTCTTACTGTGATGGATCTATTAATTTAGGCCAATATGAGGTGGTGTGTGTGCAAGTTGTTTTTCATGGTGATTTGTCTTTCTTTACATTTAGACTACATCAGTGGTCGAAGTGGGAATTTTGAAGTGGGGGTATGGAATATTTAAGGTCGTAGATGTGCTGGAAAAGAAGGCGTGGTCACTCAAAAGGAGTGTATCCTTAAGACGTGCCCCCTTTCATCAGTGTAGTGTACCATACCGTAGCATCCCTTATGCACATTATGCCACACAATAGCAGTGCCCCTTATAACACATTATGTCATGTAATAGTAATGCCCCTTACACATTATACCACACACAGTAATGCCCATTAAACAAATTATGCCAAAAAGTAATGCCCTTTACAAGTGATGCCACACAGTAATGCCCGCTTCAAATTATGCCATGCAGAATTAGTGCCCCTTACACATTATGCCTCACAGTAATGCCCCTTAGGCCATTATGCCCCACAGTAAAGCTCCCCCTACCACGTAGCCTCTTACCTCCACTTGTCCCTCCAGCATCCTCTCGCCTCCGCATCATGGGGCAACCGGCAGCAGCCGCAGACCACCCCCTCATATGCCAGGTGTGGATTTGGTGCCATGCCGGCAGGCATCCATGGAGAGACAGCGGCACAACTCTGAAGTCATTTTGAATCTGACAGTGTCAGCTAGTCAATTGGAGCTGATGGACTGCTACATGCGTAGCAATCCCATCTCTCCTGCATTGTTGATAGTAGGTAAGTAGATCAGTATGTAGTAAGGTAGGTAGTCGCAAGGTGGGCAGTAGGTAAATAGACAAATGGTGATTAGGTTAATAGTAGGTTGGTAGTGTATAGGCAGGTTGTAGGTAAGTAGAGAGTAGACAGGTAAGTAATAAGTTAGGCAGTAGGTAAGAAGACAATAGGCAGTTAGGTTTATAGCAGGTAGGGAGTATATAGGCAAGTGGTAGGTAAGTGTAGAGAGTAGACTGTAAATAAGTAGCAAGGTAGGCAGTAGGAAGGTGGGCAGTTGGTAAGTACACAATAGGTAGTTAGGTAGATAGCAGGTAGGTAGTATGTAGGCAGGTAGTAGGTAGGTAAGTAGAGAGCAGGCAGGTAGATAGGTATATAGGTAGTAGGCACGCAAGCAGAGAGTAGGGCTGGAGACAGTATATTGATAGTAGGGCACTGGCTCCTCAGCACTCAGCAAACAGCAGGAGCCCCGAGGGACTGGAGAGCGGGAGGCAGCAGTGGGGAGACCCTGGTCCCGATCCGGGTGGCAGCAGCGGAGGGTGGTGGAGCCAATGGGCCATGGGGAACATGTGGGGAGGGTAACTTTTGGCACAATTAATCCCTACAACTGGAAATCTGGGGGACCGTCACCAAGCCCCTCCGAGGTAAGCTGCTGCTCTGCACTTCTCCTCCTGCGCTCTGCCAGGGCTCCCAGGCTGACAGGTCCGCGAGCTCCAATTGGCTTGTTTACCTGTCAGTCTGGAAGCCCTGTCAGAACACAGGAGGAGAAGTGCAGAGCAGCAGCCACTTATCTCGCGGGAGAGGGGGATCGGGTGTCCATCTCCCGCAGTAGGGATCATTCCCCCGGATTACCTGTTGTAGGGACTCTCTGCACCAAAAGTTAGCCTCCCCCACTGGCTCTTCCTCCCCTGCTGCTGCCACCCAGATCGGGACCAGCGTCTCTCTGATTGCCCCACGTGTGTGGCATAAAAGGGCCTGGTAGGTTCTAGTTTCCTGCTGTTAAGGCAGCGGGTGGCACAGCAGGGCTCAGTGCTTGAAGTACCGGTATACCATACCGTTGTATACCGGCTCACTTCGAGCACTGGACTACATCAGATAAAGAACTAATAGAGGAGGAAATATATATTTTAAATTAAATAAAGTGCTGAGTGACAGTCTTTGGGAGTCTTTTATTTAAATAAAGTTTAATTGAATATTGTGTGGTTTTTATTGTTATCTATTACTTTTAAACTCTCTATCGGCTGATGTCAGCCAACATTTATGCACTAGAATAATGGCTGAGATATGTAATTGGCATGGAATAGTGTCAGGTTTATTTATATATAATGTGAAAAGGTGGCAAAGAAAGAACAGCCCAATGTAGCATAGAAGTACATTACCTCTAACATATTAAATGGGGGTCAACTGCCAGCTCATAACATCAATAAACTGAAACTGCCAGCCCATTCAGCAAAATGAAAACTCAGCTGGGTCCCAGCTGCCAGGTCAATCAACAACAGCTTAAGGTATACAAACTCTCCTCCCAATGACAGAAGAAGCCCACCTGGACCAGCAGTGCTGCTAACCCCAGTAGTGTACTATCAACTTAACTCATGCATTGGTTGGGAGAGCACCCCAGGGCATCAATCATGATTGCTACAACTACCTTTCTTTACCACCAACTAATGTTCCCCTAAAGAACTGCAGCCACCACCATACAACCAGTCTACAAGAAACACCCCTTCATCAGTAAGGTGCAAACCATCAGGTCTATAATGATGCATTTCTAAATCTGGCCCCTAGGCTCCCAAGACTCAAGACTTTACTACCGGCATCATGCCACATTTGCTGAGGGATGATGTTGGCCCAAAAAACCTGATAAAAGGGCCACCTTTCCCCTAAATTCTAAAATCTTGTCTAATCAGGGGTCAGAAATCCAGAGACGTATGGTAATTGAGTTCATTACCACCCAAATTAATCAATAAGAATAGCGGGAAACCAAAAGAAACCTCAGACTGATTTAAAATCTCCTGAAAGGAATGCCAACACATCCCCCTCCACCATATTTGATGAAAAAGATGTAGTTCAGGAAACTGATCAAAATTAATTGTAGAGGGAGACTGTGCTACCCAAAACACATAGGAATGGCCAAGCACTCAAATAAGATTTGTTTTGACACAAAACCCTATAAAGAAGATAGACCAAAAAATGAATAAAAACTAGGAATAATAGGGACAATAACAAACCAACTGTAACAATAACAAACAACACAACCAGTAGGAACAAAAGAAGGGGTTGGGGTGGAAAGGGGAGTGTTATAACTTGAGGCAATACACTAAAATACTAATGGAAAGGCACAAAGCTGCAATTTAAGTATAACCAGCAGGGAAAAACTAATTTCCTCATGGATCTCCAACAATGGTGACAAGTGGCCAGCCTGAGGAAGGACTCATTAGTCAGAAACACGTAGATGGTGGTGAACCTTGTATTTTGTATGTGATCTTCCAGTGATCTTATCCTGATGTCGTCTCTGTGATGTTTGGACGTGGAGATCAGCCTCATTTCCTGGTATTGTAGCTGTTTCTCTTAGGCTGGTATACTGGATGAATGTTCTTGTTTTTTGGTGTATTTTTTGTAAATAAATAAACTGTTTTTATGAAATTGACACTGTCCCTGCTTGAGAAACGAGGACGTATTTGAATACAAAGAAACCTTTATGTGAAAGAACCAAGGGGTATATTGGTGAGTACATGTCGACTTATTCGTGGAAAAGTGCTGAGACAGAATATCCGTATTGAAATAAATGAGATTGGAAATGTAAAGATACCCTTCAATGAACCTCCATTATGGTGAGTGCGAACCATTACATAACTTGATGGTGCCAATCAGAAGGGAGGAACATTGACTGGAAAGAAGAGTGTAAAACAGTGAAACTGTGATTATTCCTTAATGGACAGTGCTTGTTGACTATCCTAGAATTGTGTGAAATTAATATATACCGTATATACTCGAGTATAAGCCGAGTTTTTCAGCACATTTTTTGTGCTGAAAAAGCCCCCCTCGGCTTATACTCGAGTCATGCCCGCATGGTACACTGCTGAGTAGCGTACCATGCGGGCCGCGGTGACACAGCCTGCACCGCGTGTGTAGCACTGACCGGACGGAGTTCGGTCAGCACTACACACTGCTAAACACACAGCCACCGGAGCCGGCAGCCATGTGTTTGGTGTAATCAGCAGCCGCTGAGAGTCTGTCTGACTCTCAGCGGCTACTGCTGCTCCCACTGCGGGAGCCATCTTCCGGCTCCCGCAGTGGGTTGGGTAATGGGAGAGACGTTGTCATGACGACGTCTCTCCCATTATGCAAAGCGGCGGAGGAGCCTGTAGCAGCGTCGGGACCAGGAGCGGGGTTACAGGTAAGTGTTTTTTTTTTTTACATTTCTTTCTACTGGGGGGGCTACTACCAGGGGGTACTACCAGGGGGGGATATCGCTACTGGGGGCACTACCAGAGAGGGGGGGATTAATAATGGGGGAACTACCAGGGGGGGGACTTTGCTACTGGGGGCACTACCAGGGAGGGGGGGAATACTGGGGGCACTACCAGGGGGGATGTTGCTACTGGGGGCACTACCAGGGGGGGTTAATACTGGGGGCACTACCAGGGGGGGATATTGCTACTGGGGGCACTACCAGGGGGGGGATTAATACTGGGGGCACTACCAGGGGGGGATGTTGCTACTGGGGGCACTACCAGGGGGGGTTAATACTGGGGGCACTACCAGGGGGGGATATTGCTACTGGGGGCACTACCAGGGGGGGATTAATATTGGGGGCACTACCAGGGGGGATGTTGCTACTGGGGGCACTACCAGGGGGGGATTAATACTGGGGGCACTACCAGGGGGGGATATTGCTACTGGGGGCACTACCAGGGGGGGATATTGCTACTGGGGGCACTACCAGGGGGGTATTACTACTGGGGGCACTACCAGGGGGGATATTACTACTGGGGGCACTACCAGGGGGGGATATTACTACTGGGGGCACTACCAGGGGGGGATTACTACTGGGGACAGTACCAGAGGGGGGATTACTACCAGTAGCTGCTGCATTTCCCACCCTAGGCTTATACTCGAGTCAATAAGTTTTCCCAGTTTTTTGTGGTAAAATTAGGTACCTCGGCTTATATTCGGGTTGACTTATACTCGAGTATATACGGTAACAGTGGTGTGCCTAAGGATAGAACTAAAGCTGCTATCTGAGGCGCAAGTTACAACTTTCCCTATCTTTCCAAGAAAGAGTATCAGCAAAACTATTATCCACATCTGGCACATAGCAGGTCCCAAGAATATAAATAAAAATAAGGCATCTCAAAGTGATCTGAGCTAACAAGTGAATGGTCAGTAACGAAGATGCATGCTGTCTATTGATTGCATGGATAAAACTAGGACCACTTAAGGTTTTCACATCAGAAAATGACACTCCTGTTCTACAATCTAGCACCCCACAATTCTAGGGCCACCACCATAGGACAGAGTTCAAGAAAAAGCAAATTATGTTTGGGCCATGGGGTGCACACCAAATCTCCCAATAATCCCCATGGGTCACATCCAACCAAACTTTGATATCCTTACTGCTGAAGTTCATGATAGCATGACCATGTTGTTTCCTATGAAATAACTCATCATGGAACACCATAAAGAGCTCCGCGCAGAGCAAAACAGCTCATTAATAAGGTGAGAAAAGCAGATCACATTTATGTGTTCCACTGGGTGTGTCACTCACCGAGGGTTGTACAGGTCTCTTTTGTAGGAGTAGTTTCGGTAACTGAGCAGAAAGGTGAGTAGATCAGATTCCCTAACACAGTAAATCTAAATTTACACTTCCAACAATGAATATGTTTTGAACAATTTACACTCAAATAAGGTAACATTCTACAATATTCAGGTTTATTAGACAATCCGGTATTCAGGTTTATTAGATAATCCGGAACTGGAGCTATGAATGGAAAAGTTATTACCAGACAGAATTAATAGTAACAATATATTTGATTTCCAAATAACACTGCTTAATGAATAAATATTTTCCAACTTTCAATTTTACTTCACTAACTACAGTATCTACTAATAAAGATAACAATGAATATTTCTACCTCAGACTAATATAAAATTTTTAATCACTTAGTCCAGACTGTTTTTTTCCTTTTATAATCTATAATTACTGGCCAGTTTACCATCGTTGGTGCACATAGAAGGTAGTGGTCAGCTTGACAAAGCGAAGAGGCTGACTTATTTGAGCTCCCTGACAATTTATATTGTGTATAGCAGTCCTGAGCTCTATTTAACTCATTCAATTATTATGACGTAAACTGAAACTATCCTTTTGGTCTCCTGAATCCAGACTTTTAACAATTATTTTGTATCTGTTTTAAGAGGTTTTATGAGTCATTTGCTTTCTGTGTGTGGCTGCTTGCTATCTGCGCTACACTGTACAATAGTTTGCTCCTGCGATAAAGAGGATTCACAGCTTCGTCTGCATTTCAGCTAATGAGAAGATAGTTGTACTCACTACCATAAATATCCTGCCTGCGTTCAGTAGCTATAATTGGTTGAGGCTCTTTGGGAACAGCAGGACTTCTATTATGTGAAATAGGAGATGAAATTAAAAGAGACTATCTGTCACTATATAGGAACTTTAGCCTGCTTTTCTTAAATAGTTATTATTCAGTCTCTGCTATCGAAAGCAATTAATATGTGAGTTGCTACTCTGGTCAGTTGGGAGTGTATGTACTTGCTGATGCTGCAGAATGAAGATAGGGGGAAGTCCTCCAATAGTACTCACAATATTGAGTCTTTCTTCTCCCTTTTTCACTACAGCAGTTCAAAATTGTGACAGCACCTGCTCCCGCTGTCACTCATGATAATCAGGCCCCCGGCAATGACCAGCAGGCCGAAAATGCCTACCCAAACACCCGCGAACTCCCAGTAGCACCCGACGCAAATCTAGCTGTGCAAGCAGAACTATCCAAATTAAATGCTGACACCCCAGTCCAGATCAGTACTTAAATCATGAGAAGGACCCAGAAATCCTTATGACATCAAATCCAAACCGCTGCAATCTGCAACTAGACTATCCACTGCAACCAGTCCATCAGGAGAACCTGCAAGTCATGGTGAGATAGATGGAACATTTGACACCATAGTAGGATGCGTGCAGTCTGCCCAAACAGATGCAACAGGGTTCCTGGCTACCGCATTCAATGAACTCAAAGAGATATGGGTGATTGCAGCACCTAATGTCAGCACAAGTGCCAGCAGCAAATGAGCAATTAAAGGGGCTACAAGGTTATGAAACTGGGACCAGTGGTCAAAAGAGGGGCTAGGGATGAGACGAGTGACATGCACAGTGCCGACACCACAGCAGAATTTAAAACCAGAGCAGGCACATGGGATACAAGCGCAGAAGTTCCATGGACAGATGCATCCTCTGTAGAAAGTGCGCAGACCCAGTAATAGCAGGAGGGGGCTGCGCCATGACATCAGCTTAGGACCTGTAACCTGCAGCAACAAGAAACCCAGCAACAGCAGCTACAGAGTTATCCATATGTGATAGAGGCAGAGGGCACCCAGGAACATGATGATCTGCATGCTCCATATCCCTGAGTGCCCCTGTGCTGGCAGCTGCAGAAGCCCTGCCTCCCAACATTAGCTGAACAGTGCAGCCAGCGAGATCGATGACACCCTGTCCATGCGGCTGCATCGAGCCCCGCCAGTAAATATCAGGTCCCCCGCAGTCCGGGCTTGGCCACTGACAGCTACTTCAGCGCCCATTCTGACATCAGCCCCAGCACGTCTGGTGACCTGGGAAAACAAAAATGTTCTTTAGTTGAAGAAACTCGTTTTGTTCTCCTATGAACATTTTGTATTAAGTACTATTAAATACGTAGTATTTTTATGCACATTTCTACTTTCTAAATGTATTTGCCAATTTTGGTTGTTATATAATTATAAATGTAAGACATGTCTGTAACCATTTAAATGGTGCATTTAGTTTTGGACACCCTCAGGGGAGAGGAAGCACATCCAGTGGCCTAGGTTCTTCTATAATTGCTTTGTAATAGAAAAAAAGGCCTTACAAATCTATGAGCATGGTTTGTCTAATATGGATGCATTCAAATATGAACAATTTTATTAAAGAGCTAGAATCAAATACAATGCCTATCATATCAGACCCATCTTTTAATTGAATTAATTGCAGAAACTATTCTAGTGACTTATATCAAATGTGCAGAACATTATCTATTTGTGCAGTGCTGTAAAGTGAATCTTTAGAGGTAGATTTACTAAAGCTTCTAAAATTAAAAGTGGTGGCGTTGCCCATAGCAACCAATCAAATTATGTCTATCATTCCATTTTGCATCCTAAAAAATTATAGACAGAATCGGATTGGTTGCTATGGCATGGGTGGAGCATCATTTTACACGAGTCACTCGCTTGACTTTGTGTGACAAGGGCAGGACTGAGTGACATACAGTACAGTCATGTCAGCCTGTCCTGCCCGTGTCACACAAAGTCAAGCAAGTGATTCATGTCAAATGATGCTACACCCACGCTCCCTGGAATCTAAACAAATTCATCCTACTTGTTTTAACTTTATCGGATGTTGGATTCTGCAGCTGGCGGAGAGCTAAACCACATTTGGATGTTCTCGGGGAAGAGGGAAAAACCTTGCGTTTCAGGCATATGCCAGCGAAAATGGGAAATCCAGGTTCAAAAGCATTGCCAGCTCCCCTCTGGGACAAATTACACATATCTTCTTTTTTTCCAATGTGCTAGTTCTTAAAAGCCTTGTTCTAATATACAAAATGTGGCCCACATTGATGCGAAATGAGCTAATGCCAGAAGGTGGCATGGTCTCATTTATCAGCTATATAAATAAGCTGTACTAAAGAGCACAGTATATAAAAAGGTACTTTATAGACCATTGCAGCACTTATATGTAGTTATTCATTTGTATTGGTTTGTTATTTCAGTCTTTATACAAAACATCTGAGTTACACATAGCCTGAAATCAGAGATGGATGCTAAAGGAATCGCAGCTGCAATTTCGCATAGAATGCAGGTGCAAAAATATGCTAATAATTCCAAATTTACCCGAGCATTAGGATGACCACCTCTGTCTTCTTATAGGTGTACTACGTTGCTTACCTGCGTAAATATTGGTAACATCGAAACACATCAAGCGGCCATCTTGCCCTTGCGGCAGGTCTAGCCAGTCGCAAAGTCAGCAGCTCTCCTGAAACATAGAGGGCTCTCATGCTGTGTTGGAGATTGCAAGGTCTAATTTACTGTATGCACGCCCATGTAATGGCATTTAAACGGTCAGACACGCCTGTGCCTTATTGACCACCCCCTGTTACCTCCCCCAAATGCTGACTGCCTGTCACTCATTTTGTGAATGGATCCTCTGTGCATACAGAATCGCAAGACAATCGCATCAGGTGTGCAGTGTGGCTTATGCACATTCACAATGGCAATCGCTCGATCTGCGTAAAAATCGCATTAGTGTCCATCTCTGAATCAGGCCCACTGTCTGTTACCTGTGTGACCATATACGTCACTCTGTATTCAATTAATTTAATCTTATTTAATCACCTCATACAAAAACAGGCCAGTGAACATATACAGCATTTTCTGTTTTGTGCACTATGTAGACAAAAGTGATTGGACACTGACAGCAAATACATCAACAAGATTTTATTGACGTCAGTACTTTGTAGGTCCACCACATGCAGTGATTATTGCAGACATCCTTTTTGGCAAACTGTCCACAAGTTCCTGGACTACAACAGGCGGTATGTTTTGCCAGTGGACAACTGTGACACTGAAGAAGGTCGAGTCGGCCTAGAATGCACCCGTAGCTCCAATTTGTCCCAGAAGGTCTCAATGGGGTTAAGATCTGGACTCTGAGCTGCCCAGTCCATCTGGGTTATCTAATATTCTGTATACCAGTCCAGCGTCGCCCTGGAAACATGACAGATGGCATTGTCGTCCTGATAAAAACATTTGTTGTTTCCGTAGAACTGCAAGTGCATGGGCCTCCCTACGAAGTGTTCTTGTTAAAACCACCACATTAGTGGCCATTTGGAACTCGTGTGCAATGGTATGCATTTCGCTTGCTTGGGGTTGTCCAATCACTTTTGTCTACATAGTGTATCTATGTCATCGTACCTTCTGTAGCACGTACTTACTTGTAGTAGTGACAAGTAGATTGGATTCATTTCTGGGGTTTCCAGTCTTTATCAGCCAGACAATGCCATTTTGACAAAAAAGCACAGATTACATTTAGATTTGAGAAGGACTATAGGAGGCAGCTCTGTGGGTACTGTGGGTGCTTGAGCACCCCAATATTTGTTGTGCCACTATCCATTACTATACCTTCCATTCTACACTCAAACAGAGGGGCACCACCAGTCATTTTGTTAGCTCCCACGCTGTCCTAAGAATCAGCAGGGCAATTTTAGAACATAGACTGTGTAACTCAGATGTTTTGTATTGAAATAACAAGCCAATACAAATGAATAACTACATATAAGTGCAGCATTGGGCTATAAAGTACCTTTTTATATACTGCGCTCTTTAGTACAGCTTATTTATAGCTGATAAATGAGAACATGCCACGTTCTGGCATTAGCTCATTTCACATCAATGTGGGACACATTTTGCATATTAGAACTAGCACATTGGAAAAAAAAATAAGATGTGTGTGACTTGTCCCAGAGGGGAGCTGGCAATGCTTTTGAACCAGGATTTCCCACTTTCCCTGGCCTATGCCTGAAACATAAGGTCTTTCCCTATTCCCCGGGAACATCCAAATGTGGTTTAGCTCTCCGCCAGCTGTAGATCCAACATCTGATAAAGTTAAAAGTAGAATGAATATGTTTAGATTCCAGGGAGCGTGGGTGGAGCATCAGCTAACATGAGGCACTTGCTCAACACTGTGACAAGGACAGGACTGGCTGACATGCAGGTTACCCGGAGCAATCTATAGCAGAAGCAGAACAAGCTATATAAGAGCTCAGCAATGTGTGAGTGTATATATATACTGTATATATATATATATATATATATATATATTAGAATTCTTCAATTTAGGCCCACTGCACACACTCCAAGGGTGTAGAGAGTGGAGTGCTGGACACATATAATTCTGCAAGTAAAGAAAAAAATGGAGCCGGCACATCCAAAAGTATAAAGAAATATCCAAGTAGAAAAACGTCATAAGGCATGGTCATATAAAGTACAAATAGAGGGGATTTCCCAGCAAAATAGCAGCAAAGAACATCATATCATGACATAGGACCAACACTTATCAGCTTCAGAAAATGTTGTGACATTTCCTAATATTCAGCTAGGCCAGGTCAACAGCTGTTTCGTTGTGTAGCAAACACCATCATTAGTGCAATGCAGTCTTATATACAAGCCAGCTAATCAAGTAAATAAAGTTCACCTGTCTCTAATCAACATGTAAAAACAGCGTGCTGCAGCGTGTCCGAGTCCCGCCCTGGTCACCACAGCAACCAAACAATGAACTGAGAAAACCAGAAGTGGGGCATCGATAATCCGGCAGCAGCCGGAAGTTGTCGTGCGTCAACACGCCAATCAGATGCAACAAGCCGGAAGCCAGGTCAGAGCAGTGGGGACACAGATCCACAGTGTAATCAATAAACGGGGATTGGAACTACCAGCCTGTTAGTATGGTAACCAAATACAAACATGTAACCAATGGCGATGCACTAACAACATAGTCAAAAAATTGGCTGCTTACCGCACATCACCACAGTAACCACGCAAGGTGTCTCAAATATATATTATAAAAAAAAAACATACATCATGTCTTCACAAAAACACGTTAGTATCATTCAGGTGAACATGCTGGAAAATTTAAAAGGCTATTATGGCCATACAAGTTATCTGCAGCAGGACTAGTGCTAGCAACCCAGAAAAATTGCCCAAAATAACTCATTGTAGCCGGCAGGTATATACAGATGCAAGGCATGAAAAAGACAGATAATTAATACATAAACGGCAGTAATTATGGAAAGCAGGAGACATGCATGGTAAGTGTTAATATTGTAACCACCACCAGATACAAAATAAATGCTAAAGATAGCAATTCAGTGACAGTTTCACGTTCAGTCCATAGGGAGCTATTGTATGTAAATAGTGTATCCAAAAGCACTCTAAAATCCCTAAGAGTGTGATTAAATAAGGCAAAATGTCTGGCGACAGGAGGTGTATTGCAGTCCATTGTAATCATTGCTCTTTTGATAGATTTTCATGTAAACTGATTTTTTCTTTAAGTTAGTGTATTGTTTTGCCTACATAAAGACTTTGACAAGAGCAAATAATTACATAGCAACTCTTACAGCTCAGATGAGGTTTAGGACTCTATTCATTATCATTTAATTTCTACAAAAGCAGGTGAACATGTTAAAGTTATCAGGCCAGTCATCAAAAAGGTAATGCAGGAGATATCCCTGATATCTCCTGCTTACCTTTCTCTCCCGAAATAGCCCACTGTCCCCATACACTAGTATGGGGACAAAAATTCATCAAACTCCGAAGATAAATTTTTTTCAGAGCTAGACTGTGGGAGCATTCAACATCTTCAGATGGCATTTCCCTATAGGAAAGGAGTCCTGGGTTGTGAAGAGGGATCCTAGATCCCTCCACCCCTGTCCGGCTCCTTCTGCCAGATGTCGGCTCTTTTGTATGTGCCTGTGTGAACTCTAGGTCATGCAGGCACACTATTTTCACTGCTCCAAAAGGATCAGTGAAAAGTTTCAGGGAGAAAGATGATTTTCAGATCAGCTGCCTCCACGCCGGAGTAATGGTGAATTGCTCCGGTGCTCACCAAGAGTTGAAATGTTAATTGTCAGGGTCTGCTCGGACCCAAATAATTACCATAATGAATAGAGCCCTAAATCTCATATTTGGTATCACTGTTAGAATCTGTACCAGTGCATACAAATTAACAGTTCACGCAACCATGGCATTTGAAGCTTCCTCATTTAGGGGTAAGCCAATTGCTGGTTTCAATAGGTCCTATGTCAGATTTTGCTACTATATCTTTAATATTACTGTTTCTTTTATAGCAGAACATAGGCTTTTCTTGACATAAAAGTCCAATGGTCTCATCAGACTGAATGATATGCCAATGTTTCAGCACATCACAAATATGTTTAGATGCAGTGGAATATGTGGAAATGAAAGTTAACCGGTTGGTTTGGTTTCTATGATTTTTGCTGGTCAGAGCTTGTGATTGTGTAAGATTGCAACAATATGTAATAGCATCTTAAATTTCTTTGGGGAAATAACCCCTATCAATTAATTGCACATCTCATTTAGAGCCAATGGAATTTCGGGTAATATGTACCACTCTGAATAAAAGGGAGAGAGGTAAACCTTGCTTTAATAGAAGAGGATGGAAATTGTCTGCTAACAGTAAGGTATGCTTTTCAGTTGGTCTTCTATAAATCTTAGTAGAGAGTTTGTTACCAAGTTTGGATACACATACATCAAGATAATTGACAGTCACTTCACTAAATGTAAGTGTGAATCTGATGGTGGTATCAAGAGAGTTTAAATGATCAATAAATTTAGTCAAGAGCTGAGTCCCACCATAGGTCATTAATATATCGAACATAAAAAAGTATGTTGTGAGAAAAAATTATTAGCCATAATGTGTTGTTATTCGTACATGTACATATAGAGGTGTGCATAGGCTGGGGCCATATTGGACCCCATTGCAGTCCCTCTTAGCTGCAAATAAAAAGAGTTTTCAAATAAAAAATAATTCTAACTTAGAACTATTTCCATAAGCAGTAACAAATACTCAACATTTGGACCCTGGTGATTCTGATCTTAAGTTAAATTAGAAAGAGATATTTTTTCGTCTATCCATAAAAAGAAAAACATCATGTTTAACGAGTTTTACAAATGTTTCAATAGAATGATTAAAACGGGGGGGAGGGGTCAAATGGGTTTTTGTGTTTAAATTTCACATCACCACTAAATGTCTGCGGATGCTTAACAAAATGTTTTTTAGTTTCAACAAATGGTGAAAACGATATAGGTCCACTTAAAAATCAAATGATTGCTGCCTGTATTTCCATAAGAAAGACCTTTTGACAAAACAGCGATCTCAGACACAGTTAGTGTGTAAGTAGACAAATTGAAAATCACAATTTCCCCCTGCCCCTGATTTCTGTGATTTACAACATCTAATCCTGTCACTTCTACAGGGCCTTCCTTCGTTGGTTTTTGATCTTAGAACGTGTAGTGTTTCCTTTTGGAAAAACCTGTGACTGGGTCTGTTCTCTCAGGTTTCCTCCTCCTAGATCTACCACCATCCCTCTATGTAAACCTGGACTCACTTACCCGAATCCAACCATACAAAATCCTTGTAATCAACTTTAACTCTCTTCTATTTGTTTTTCTTAAATGCTAATAGTTCAGTTTAAAACTGGCCAACAATGTTATCTATTTTGAACAGCCAACTGTGCTATCAGCTTTCAAAATGCCCAATCCTGTATTTTCACAGGCAGAAATATCCCTTATCAAATATTCACTTGTTCAATTACTAGTGCCATCAATTGAAAAGAACAATCATTAAGTATTTGTTTGCAGAAACTGGTGTTGGATATGCCTATAGTTGGTTGATTACAGATACGGAAGCCTATAGGTATCAGTTTTTCTTTATAGTATTGAGACAAAGTGAGTCCATGTTCGTAGATTTAATTATACCTTCCTCTTCAGTAATTTCAATAAATCAGTATACATTTCAACAGAAGTCTCCACATCGAAGACAGTTATTCTGTGTTAGCAAACATAATTATTTTAATATCCTTATTGCCAAATCTCTTCACATTAGTGAGTGCATTTGAAAGAGCCACTGAGGCATCCATAGTGGATGATACACCAAAAATTGTCCACAATAAAAGAAACATGCAAAAATAATAATAAAAGTAACGAGATAAAGAAGAAACGCTGCCAGTTAGCATATAATGTTGATAGAATTCTTTAACCACTTAACTGACCAATTTTTTTTCAAAAACCAACCAGAAATTGTTGTTTTTTTTTTTATGACTGAATTCGGTCAAGAACATCTTTTTGAAACTTATCCATCACAATTTTATAAAAAAAAATATTTTTTTAAATACTGTATACCATAAAAATAGCAATTCTTATGGTATACTGTAATGATAACCATTGACAGCTGTACCATCGATCGCCGATGGGTTCATCCATCAATAGAATCCATCGGTTGTTTGAGACTGCAGCCACCAATGTTTCCTTAACAAAACCACTTGTCATAGTCTATCGATGGTTTGCAAACTATTGATGGTCGGTGGCCATCCCTAGTATAGTGTAGGGATGGCCATTGACCATTGATGATTCAAACAACGATGATTCAGAATAATTTATGGTTTATGGTCGATGTCGAACAGTTTTACCATCGATGACAGAGAGCCAATGGTTCTTTGCCATTGTTGTGTGAGGAGACGATTTTATTTTTTTTCATGGATGGGGACGGAGATTATCCCCACCCCCCATTGCCCCACTCAGCCCCATCCTTTTTTTGATAGGCCCGCAGCCTCTGTTCCCCACTGCAGTGGTGGCCATCGAGGGTTGCAAACCATTGATGGTTCACTATAGATGGTTTTTGTGCCATCAATGGTAACCACTGATGGAGCCATCCATGGTAACCATTGATGGACACCCCTCCGATGGCCACCCCTAGGATACTGTATAGTATGTGTCTGTGTAATATATATATATGTTTATACACACACAGTATATATAAATATATATATATATATTTACAGTATATATATATATATATATATATATATATATATTAGGGATGAGCGGGTTCGGATTTCTGAAATCTGAACCCCCCCGAGCACCCCCGATCCGAGTCAAGAACTGAATCCGGCTCGGGTTTTCCCACCTGACTTGGAACTGAAATCGAGGCAAAATGTCATCATCCCGCCTTCCAGATCTCGCAGGGTTTTGGATTCTATAAAAGGTCCCCGCGTCGGCGCCATTTCTCACTCTGGCTGTGGACAGTGAAGAGGGAGGGTGGGAGTTAGGGCTGGCTGGGCTGTGTTGTGTTGTGCTGCTTCGTCCATAGAGGTTGTGTCCACTCCTCCAAAGTCCATAGGGGCTGGCTGGGCTGTGTTGTACTGCTGTTGTCCATAGGGGCTGGCTGGACTGTGTTGTGCTGCTGTTGTCCATAGGGGCTGGCTGGGCTGTGTTGTACAGTCAGTTGTCCATAGGGGCTGTGTCCACTCCTAAAGTCTATAGGGGCTGGCTGGACTGTGTTGTGCAGTGTCTCGTAAAGGCTGTAGTCCTAAAGGGGTGCTGTAGTGTTGTCCAGGAGGTGATCTGTCCATCAGGGGTGCTGCCCCCAAGTGGAATTTTTTTTTTTATTTCTGTGTTTGTGAATTGTGTGCACTGTAGCTGCATGTGCATCAACAAAAGAGCAGCACCAAGCGTGCACCTGTGTCATAAGTAAAGGGCCGGCTGGCTCATCTCTTAAAGCATGGTGTAACCCCCAAAGTGCACTTCAAAAAAATTTCTTATTTTCTGTGTTGTGAATTGTGTGCGCTGTAGCCGCACGGCCATCAACAAAGGAGCAGCACCAAGAGTGCGCCTGTGTCATAAGTCTGTTAAAGGGTGGTGTAACCCCCAAAGTGCACTCCAAAAAAAATAAATTCTTCTTTTCTATGTTGTGAATTGTGTGCGCTGTAGCCGCATGTCCATCCACAAAGGAGCAGCGCCAAGCGTGTGCCTGTGTCATAAGTCTGTTAAAGGGTGGTGTAACCCCCAAAGTGCACTCCAAAAAAATGTAAAAATTATTCTTTTCTTTGTTGTGAATTGTGTGCGCTGCAGCCGCACGTCCATCAACAAAGGAGCAGCGAGAAGCATGTGCCTGTGTCATAAGTCTGTTAAAGGGTGAAAATTCTTCTTTTCTGTGTTGTGAATTGTGCGCGCTGTAGCCGCACGTCCATCAACAAAGGAGCAGTGCCAAGCGTGCGCCTGTGTCATAAGTTAGTTAACGGGTGGTGTAACCCCCAAAGTGCGCTCCACAAAATATAATCAATTCTTCTTTTTTTCTGTGTTTGTGTGTGAACTGTATGCGCAGTAGCTGCATGTGCATCAACAAAGGAGCAGAGCCAAACGTGCGCCTGTGTCATAAGTTTGTTAAAGGGTGGTGTAATCCCCAAAGTGCGCTCCACAAAAAATAAACAATTCTTCATTTTTTTCTGTTTGTGTGTGAAATGTATGCACAGTAGCCGCACGTGCATCAACAAAGGAGCAGAGCCAAGCGTGCACCTCTGTCATAAGTAAAGGGCTGGCTGGCTCATCTGTTAAAGGGTGGTGTAACCCGGAAAGTGCACTTCAAAAACAATAAAAAAATCTTCTATTTCTGTGTTGCGAATTGTGTGCGCTGTAGCTGCACGTGCATCAACAAAGGAGCAGCGCCAAGCGTGTGCCTGTGTCATAAGTCTGTTAATGGGTGGTGTAACCCCCAAAGTGCACTCCAAAAAAATAAAAATCTTCTTTTCTATGTTGTGAATTGTGTGCGCTGTAGCCGCACGTCCATCAAAAAAGGAGCAGTGAAAAGCATGTGCCTGTGTCATAAGTCTGTTAAAGGGTGAAAATTCTTCTTTTCTGTGTTGTGAATTGTGCGCGCTGTAGCCGCACGTCCATCAACAAAGGAGCAGCGCCAAGCGTGCGTCTGTGTCATATGTCTGTTAACGGGTGGTGTAACCCCCAAAGTGCGCTCCACAAAAAATAAACAATTCTTTTTTTTCTGTGTTTGTGTGTGAAATGTATGCACAGTAGCCACACGTGCATCAACAAAGGAGCAGAGCCAAGCGTGCGCCTGTGTCATAAGTCTGTTAAAGGGTGGTGTAACCTCCAAAGTGCGCTCCACAAAATATAATCAATTCTTTTTTTCTGTGTTTGTGTGTGAAATGTATGCGCAGTAGCCGCACGTGCATCAACAAAGGAGCAGAGCCAAGCGTGCACCTCTGTCATAAGTAAAGGGCCGGCTGGCTATTCTGTTAAAGGGTGGTGTATCCCCCAAAGTGCACTTAAAAAAAAATAAAAAAATATATTTTCTGTGTTGTGAATTGTGTGCGCAGTAGCTGCACATGCATCAACAAAGGAGCAGCGCCAAGTGTGCGCCTGTGTCATAAGTTTGTTAAAGGGTGGTGTAACCCCCAAGTGCGCTCCACAAAAAATAAACAATTCTTTTTTTTCTGTGTTTGTGTGTGAAATGTATGCGCAGTAGCCGCACGTGCATCAACAAAGGAGCAGAGCCAAGCGTGCGCCTGTGTCATAAGTAAAGGGCTGGCTGGCTCGTCTGTTAAAGGGTGGTGTAACACAGAAAGTGCACTTAAAAAAAAAAAAATTCTTCTTTTCTGTGTTGTGAATTGTGTGCGCTGTAGCTGCACGTGCATCAACAAAGGAGCAAAGCCAAGTGTGCGCCTGTGTCATAAGTTTGTTAAAGGGTGGTGTAACCCCCAAAGTGCGCTCCACAAAATATAATCAATTCTTCATTTTTTTCTCTGTTTGTGTGTGAAATGCATGCGCAGTAGCCGCACGGCCATCAACAAAGCGTGCACCTCTGTCATAAGTAAAGGGCCGGCTGGCTCATCTGTTAAAGGGTGGTGTAACCCGGAAAGTGCACTTCAAAAACAATAAAAAAAATCTTCTATTTCTGTGTTGTGAATTGTGTGCGCTGTAGCCGCACGTCCATCAACAAAGGCGTGCGCCTGTGTCATAAGTCTGTTAAAGGGTGGTGTAACCCCCAAAGTGCACTCCAAAAAAATTTTAAAATTCTTCTTTTCTTTGTTGTGAATTGTGTGCACTGCAGCCGCACGTCCATCAACAAAGGAGCAGTGAGAAGCATGTGCCTGTGTCATAAGTCTGTTAAAGGGTGAAAATTCTTCTTATCTGTGTTGTGAAGTGTGCGCGCTGTAGCCGCACGTCCATCAACAAAGGAGCAGCACCAAGCGTGCATCTGTGTTATGAGTCTGTTAACGGGTGGTGTAACCCCCAAAGTGCGCTCCACAAAAAATAAACAATTCTTCTTTTTTTTCTGTGTTTGTGTGTGAAATGTATGCACAGTAGCCACACGTGCATCAACAAAGGAGCAGAGCCAAGCGTGTGCCTCTGTCATAAGTAAAGGGCCAGCTGGCTATTCTGTTAAAGGGTGGTGTAACCCCAAAAGTGCACTTAAAAAAAAAAATATTTTCTGTGTTGTGAATTGTGTGCGCAGTAGCTGCACATGCATCAACAAAGGAGCAGCGCCAAGTGTGTGCCTGTGTCATAAGTTTGTTAAAGGGTGGTGTAACCCCCAAGTGCACTCCACAAAAAATAAACAATTCTTTTTTTTCTGTGTTTGTGTGTGAAATGTATGTGCAGTAGCCGCACGTGCATCAACAAAGGAGCAGAGCCAAGCGTGCGCCTGTGTCATAAGTAAAGGGCTGGCTGGCTCGTCTGTTAAAGGGCGGTGTAACCCAGAAAGTACACTTCAAAAAATATAAAAAATTCTTCTTTTCTGTGTTGTGAACTGTGTGCGCTGTAGCTGCACATGCATCAACAAAGGAGCAGCGCCAAGCATGCGCCTGTGTCATAACTTTGTTAAAGGGTGGTGTAACCCCCAAAGTGCGCTCCACAAAATATAATCAATACTTCTTTTTTTTCTGTGTTTGTGTGTGAAATGTATGCGCAGTAGCCACACATGCATCAACAAAGGAGCAGAGCCAAGCGTGCACCTCTGTCATAAGTAAAGGGCCGGCTGGCTCGTCTTTTAAAGGGTGGTGTAACCCGGAAAGTGCACTTCAAAAACAATAAAAAAATCTTCTATTTCTGTGTTGCAAATTGTGTGCGCTGTAGCTGCACGTGCATCAACAAAGGAGCAGCGCCAAGCGTGCGCCTGTGTCATAAGTCTGTTAAAGGGTGGTGTAACCCACAAAGTGCGCTCCACAAAATATAATCAATTCTTAATTTTTTTTCTGTGTTTGTGTGTGAAATGTATGCACAGTAGCCGCACATGCATCAACAAAGGAGCAGAGACAAGCGTGCGTCTGTGTCATAAGTAAAGGGCTGGCTGGCTCATCTGTTAAAGGGTGGTGTAACCCCCAAAGTGCACTTCAAAAAAAATAAAAATAAATTATTTTCTGTGATGTGAATTGTGTGCACAGTAGCTGCACGTGCATCAACAAAGGAGCAGCGCCAAGTGTGCGCCTGTGTCATAAGTTTGTTAAAGGGTGGTGTAACCCCCAAAGTGCGCTCCACAAAAAATAAACAATTCTTCTTTTTTTTGTGTGTTTGTGTGTGAAATGTATGCGCAGTAGCTGCACATGCATCATCAAAGGAGCAGAGACAAGCGTGCGCCTGTGTCATAAGTAAAGGGCCAGCTTGCTCGTCTGTTAAATGGTGGTGTAACCACCAAAGTGCACTCCAAAAAAAATTACAAATTCTTCTATTTCTGTGATTGTGAGCGCCTTAGCCGCACGTATATATATCAATATAACATAAATGGAGGACAAAACTTTGTTCAATAAAAATAAAATAGGGAAAGATCAAGAACCACTTCCTCCTAGTGCTGAAGCTGCTGCCACTAGTCATGACATAGACAATAAAATGCCATCAACGTCGTCTGCAAAGGTCGATGCAAATGTGATAGTAGAGGGCATATAAAATCCCAAATGACAAAGTTCAGGAAAATTACCTTAAAAAAAACATTTAAATCATCTGACTAGAAATGTAAACTTGTCAATATGCCATTTACGACACGGAGTGGCAAGGAACTTCTAAGGTCTTTTGCTATGTTTATGACTAGTGGTTCAGTTTCACATGACAATGGAAGCCCTCCTCCCGCTACAAAAATCAAATGAGTTAAGCTGGCAAAAGCACAGCGAAGAACTATGCGTTCTAAGAAGATATTACAAATCCCCAAGGAAAGTCCAAGTGTGGTGGCGGTTGTGATGCCTGACCTTCCCAGCACTGGATGGGAAGAGGTGGCTCTTTCCACCATTTGCACGCCCTCTGCAAGTGCTGGAAGGAGCAACCACAGTCCACTTGCTGATATGCAAATTGAAGATGTCGCTGTTGAAGTTCAACAGGATGAGGATACTGGTGTAGCTGGCGCTGAGGAGGAAGTTGGCGAGGAGGATTCTGATGGTGATGTGGTTTGTTTAAATCAGGCTCCGGGGGAGACAGTTGTTGTCCATGGGATGAAAAAGCCCATCACGGTCATGCCTGGGCAGAAGACCAAACATTCCACCTCTTTGGTCTGGCAATATTTCTATCCAAATCCGCACAACTGTCTTGCCATATGTACCATATGTAAAGTAGGGGTAGGGACGTTAACCACCTAGGAACATCCTCACTTTTATGTCACCTGCAGCACATTCATAAAAAGTTACTGTTAAGTTCAGAAACTTTGGCGCTGACCGTAAGCAGTCCAGGGACACCTAAATCCCTTTGTCCTGTTGTATACAAGCACCTGCAAACCACACTGTCAACTCCCTCCATGTCAATTTCCTCCTTTGTCAGGATCGGAAGTAGTCCTGCAGGCCATGTCACTGGCATGACTGACTCTCCTATCCGGGATTCCCCTGGAGGATCCTGCATTGCTACGCCTACTGCTGCCACTGCTGCTGTTGCTGCTGGGAGTCATTCATCATCCCAGAGAGGAATTAGGAACACCACTACTTTTACTAAACAATTGACCCTCCAACAGTCCTTAGCGAGGAGGATGAAGTATGACAGCAGTCATCCTGAAGCAAAACGGATAACTGAGGCCTTGACTGCTATATTGGTGTTAG
Organism: Taudactylus pleione; assembly: GCA_031769625.1. NCBI lineage: Eukaryota > Metazoa > Chordata > Amphibia > Anura > Myobatrachidae > Taudactylus > Taudactylus pleione. The sequence goes on along the minus strand of JAUIMM010000177.1, from coordinate 12,605,914 downwards.
ACGTGTGTCTGGTATCCACCATTAGTGCAGTGGGATTTAGATAATTGATGGAGGTATCAAATCCCATCTAGATTCCACTTCACTAGGCAGGCGATAGTGAGACTGTACAGAAACGTCACAAAAAGTGTCCTCAGTGTCTTAGAAATGCAGTTGTCCTCAATGTCCAATTAACCACGGACATGTGGACAAGTGGAACAGGGCAGACTAAGGACTATTTGACTGTGACAGCCCACTGGGTAGATGTATCACCTTACGTAGCAACAACAGCAGAGTCACCAGTAGCAGCATCTCAGAAACGCCAGCTTGTTCCAAGGCAGGCTACACTGTGTATCACCGGTTTCAGTAAGAGGCACACCGCTGACAACCTCTTAGAGAAACTGAGGGAAATCATCGCCCAGTGGCTTACCCCACTTAGACTCTCCTGGAGATTTGTGATATCTGACAATGCCACCAATATTGTGAGGGCATTACATCTGGGCAAATTCCAGCACGTCTCATGTTTTGCTCACACAATAAATTTGGTGGTGCAGAATTTTCTGAAAAATGACAGGGGTATGCAGGAGATGCTTTGGGTGGCCCGATAAATTTCTGGCCACTTTTGCCATTCGGCGACTGTGTGCTGAAGACTGCAGCACCAGCAAACACTCTTGAACCTGCCCCACCATCACCTGAAGCAAGAGGTTGCGACACGGTGGAACTCAACCCTCTGTATGCTTCAGAGGATAGAGGAACAGCAAAAGGCCATTCAAGCCTATACATCCACCTATGACTTAGGCAAAGAAGGAGGTATGCACCTGACTCAAGCACAGTGGAGAATGATTTCCATGTTGTGCAAGGCTCTCCAGCCCTTCGAACTTGCCACACGTGAAGTTAGTTCAGACACTGCCAGCTTGAGTCAGGTCATTCCCCTCATCAGGCTTTTGCAGAAGCAGCTTGAGAAAGTGAAGGAGTAGCTAAGACGGAGCGATTCCGCTCGGCATGTGGCATTCACTTTGCCAGGATTCCAGGGTGGTCAATCTGTTGAAATCAGACCACTACATTTTGGCCACCATGCTCGATCCTAGGTTTAAAGTGTATGTGGTGTCTCTCTTTCCAGCCGACACAAGCCTGCAGAGATGCAAAGACCTGCTGGTGAAAACACTGTCAGCTCCTTCTTCATTTTCTCCCGCAAATGGGGCTACCAGGAAACAACTTAGGTATCCTAAGCAACCAGCTGGTGGTGATGCAGGGCAGGCAGGACCAAGTTTGGACATCTGGTCCGGACTGAATGACCTGGCAACAATTTCTGACATGTCTAATGTCACTGCATATGATACTGTCACCATTGACAGAATGGTGGAGGATTACATTGGTGACAGCATCCAAGTAGGCATGTCAGAAAGTCCATACCTGTACTGGCAGCAAAAGGGGCAATTTGGAGGCCCCTGTAAAAACTGGATCTATTTTACCTCAGTTGCCCCCCCTCCAGTGTGTACTTCGAAAGAGTGTTTAGTGCAGCCGGGAACCTTATCAGCAAAAGGCGTAGGAGGTTGCTTCCACAAAATGTGGAGAAGATGATGTTCATCAAAATTAATTATCAACTCTTCCAGGGAGACCAGCATCCAGAACGTACAGAGGGACCTGTGGTGGTGGATTCCAGCGGGACGATTTTAATACTCTGTGAGGATGAGGATGTACACAACACTGAAGAGGGTGAGGAATCGGTGGATGAGGAGGATGAGGACGACATCTTGCCTCCGTAGAGCCAGTTTGTGCAGGGACAGATTAATTGCCAGCTTGGTTTGTGGGGGCCCAAACAAACCAATCATTTCAGCCAATTCCATCTTGCACCTCTTTTTTTTCTTTGCATTATGTACTGTTTGGGGCCTAGTTTTCAAACTGCCATCCTGTCTGTCACTGCAGTGTCACTCCTAGATGGGCCACGTGTTTGTGCCGCCCACTCGTGTTGCTTAGCATAGTCATCCAGCTACCTCGGTGCAACCTTTTGGACTAAAAACAATATTGTGAGGTGTGAGGTGTTCAGAGTAGACTGGGAATGAGTGGAAATTAATATTATAGAGGTTAATAATAGCATAGGAGCAGAAAAACCCACAAATTCTGTGATTTTAGCTGTTTTTATGCTTTTAAAAAAAAAAAAAATACAGATCCAAAACACAAAACCCAGAACTGAAAACACAGAAGGGTGGTTTTGGCAAAACCAATCCAGATCCAAAACACAAAGAAAGATCCAGATCCAAAACCAAAACACAAAACACGAAAAGTGGCACACCCCAAATATATATATATATATATATATATATATATACACAGTCAGGTGCATAAATATTGGGACATTGACAGAATTTTCATATTTTGGCCTCTATTCACCACCACAATGGCTTTGAAATGAAACAAACAAGATGTGCTTTAACTGCAGACCTTCAGATTTAATTTGAGGGTAATTACATCCAAATCAGGTGAATGGTGTAGGAATTACAACGGTTTCTATATGTGCCTCCCACTTTTTAAGGGGCCAAAAGTAATGGGACAAACTAAACAATCCTAAATCTAACTTTCACTTTTTAATACTTTGTTGCAAATCCTTTGCAGGCATTTACAGCCTGAAGTCTGGAACGCATAGACATCACAAGACGCAGGGTTTCATCCCTGGTGATGCTCTGCCAGGCCTCTACTGCAAATGTCTTCAGTTCCTGCTTGTTCTTGGGGCATTTTCCCTTCAGTTTTGTCTTCATCAAATGAAATGCATGCTCAATAGGATTCAGGTCAGGGGATTGACTTGGCCATTGCATAACATTCCACTTTTTAGCCTAAAAAAACTTTTTGGTTGCTTTTGCAGTTTGCTTCGGGTCATTGTCCATCTGCACTGTGAAGCGCTGTCCAATGAGTTCTGAATCATATGACTGAATATGAGCATATAATATTGCCCGAAACACTTCAGAATTCATTCTGCTGCTATTGTCAGCAGTCACATCATCAATAAATACAAGGGAACCAGTTCCAGTGGCAGCCATACATGCCCACGCCATGACACTACCGTCACCATGCTTCACTGATGAGGTGGTATGTTTTGGATCATGAGCAGTTCCTTTCCTTCTCCATACTCTTCTCCTCCCATCACTCTGGTACAAGTTGATCTTTGTCTCATCTGTCGATAGGATGTTGTTCCAGAACTGTAATGGCTTTTTTAGATGTTGTTTGGCAAACTGTAATCTGGTCTTCCCGTTTTTGTGGCTCACCAATGGTTTACATCTTGTGGTGAACCCTCTATATTCACTCTTGTGAAGACTTCTCTTGATTGTTGACTTTGACACATATACACCTACCTCCTGGAGAGTGTTCTTGATTTGGCCAACTGTTGTGAAGGGGTTTTTCTTCACCAGGGAAATAATTCTTCTGTCATCCACCACAGTTGTTTTCCGTGGTCTTCCAGGTCTTTTGGTGTTGCTGAGCTCTCCAGTGCGTTCTTTCTTATTAAGAATGTTCCAAACAGTTGATTTGGCCAAACCTAATGTTTTTGCTATCTCTCTGATGGGTTTGTTTTGATTTTTCAGCCTAATGATGGCTTGCTTCACTGATGGTGACAGCTCTCTGGATCTCATATTGAGAGTCGACAGCAACTGATTCCAAATGCAAATGTCACACCTAGAATCAACTCCAGACATTTTACCTGCTTAATTGATAATGAAATAATGAGGGAATAGCCCACACCTGGCCATGAAATAGCTTTTGAGTTGATAGTCCCATTACTTTTGGCCCCTTAAAAAGTGGGAGGCACATATAGAAACTGTTGTAATTCCTACACCGTTCACCTGATTTGGATGTAATTACCCTCAAATTAAAGCTCAAAGTCTGCAGTTAAAGCACATCTTGTTTGTTTCATTTCAAAGCCATTGTGGTGGTGAATAGAGGCCAAAATATGAAAATTCTGTCAATGTCCCAATATTTATGCAACTGACTGTATATATATATATTGTGATAGGATCACTGGTAAAGTGGTCTGTGACAGGGACATTTATCCCAGATTCCTGTCCTATGTGTTTAAAATCCCCAGGAGAAAGTCTGCAGTGTAGCAGGCTTGAGTCTCGGCTTTTTGAAAAGCCGGTTTGGGACCTGGGGGTTGTGGGTGAGAGGAGAGGGAGGGCTCCACCCATGGCCACTCCAGGTTTTGGTTCTCGCAGCCAGGTACAGGCTTGTTTGGGTTTCCACCTGAGAGTGGCCAATATAAGCCTAGTGTGTTTAGGGCTGAGTGTCTCACCTGGGAGAGCAGACAGGGAGTTTGCTCAGTGACACTTGAAAACCTAACTGTGAGTGTTGTGCTGTGCCTTTGTTGCTGGTGAGGGCATTAGGCCCTGCCAGGTTCTGGTAGTGAGGGAACTACCTGTGAAGTTAGTGCCCCGACAGGGCTAGGATTTATGTTTTGTTTTCTTTATGTTATTTCTGACATTGTATAATAAAGACTGGCGCCGACCAGCTTGTACTCGCATCCAGACTGGTGTGCTGCTCCCCTGCTGCTGTGTGTGTGTGTAAGGAAGGAGTCCCCTACCCAGGAGAGAGACCTCCTAATCTGACTGTGTCACAATATATATATATATACATCTATATATCTGTATACATATATATATACATATATATATATACTGTACACATCTATATATCTACACAGAAAACAGAGTTTCAGATGCATTATGCGATCATTACTGTTCACATTTAAATGTATTTTGTAATTAAATATAATTTCAGAGGTAGTTAGCATATCAGTGGACAATGATATGGGCCTGCTCACCATCATCAAGGTGACCTCATTGAGCAGGTCCCTAACCCTCTGGGGTTCACATCTGGGATGCAGGGCACCCCAAAAGACAGCCCAGCCAAAGACCTCCCCAGGACATCACACAAAAAAAGAGTGACAGTGATGTGTTATAAAGTATCAGGTGTGTAAAACTAGCTAATAAGTGTTAAAATAGTAATAAAGGTAAAATATGTGTGAAAAAAAAATGAATTATAAACAAACATGAAGGTGATATACAAAGTGACTATGTGTATTAAGTGGTGATGCCCTGAAGAGGTCCAGCCAGAACAGCTCAGGGGGCCCCACGCCCGAACGCTCACCCCAAATAAACTGACACTATAACAATATAAATAGGACTTACTTTGGATTATGCCTGTTACCTGATGTAGTCAAGTGCTAGGTCCCTGCTTAAAAACATATATGAGGGGGTGGGGGGTGGTTGCAAATCTAGACTGGAGCAATCTCAGGCTTCAGATGTGTGTATAAATACACATAATATAGAGTAGAGGGAGGGACTCTAGAATGCACACCCTAATAGTAATGAAAGGTGCCATCATGCTGAGATTTAAAGAAATATACACAGAAAACGGAGTTGCAGATGCACTAGTCTAGAGCCCCTCCCTATACATCTATATGTCCATATATATATATATATATATATATATATATACATCTGTATACATAGATACATATATAGATATGTATATATATATATATAAATATAGAAACCATAAAGGACCCTGCACTCGCATACATAAATAGTAACTCGTCTGGGTGCTTCCAAGGACACAAGGTCCCTATATAGTCCAAGAAATATCCAATAAGGAAGGATGCACTCTCCTTTTAAAAGTGTAGAAGCAATTTAATCTTGTTATGGAACAGCATAATAGTCGCAGAGAATTTGCAATGTGATCAGTCGACGTTTCGGTTCCCAAATGAACCTTTCTCAAGACCTTTTCAAATAGTAGACATCATAGATATCATTTCAGATAGTGGTCATTAGATATGCAATAACAAAGTTCTGTGAAGATGACAAAAAACACAAAAACTTGTCTAGCAGGCTCCAAAAATACTAAAAATCACATATACACCCGTGTAGGAAGAGAAACACCTTTTCCTTAACAAGTGCAATTACACCAATGATCAGTGCACGTAGTGGTCAAAGCCTCTGTATGCAAGGTAATAGATAAATACCTCATATAATTAGTACATATTCCCCCAATAAGGTAGGGTTCCAAATATGTGTATACTCCTGTAAATGGACAGTAAGCAAAAAGTAAAAAGTAAAAAATAATGAGTAGTTGGACAAGTGACACAGTATAATATTGAATGGATCGGTAATCGTATCTACCTAAAAGCCCATCATGTCAGCATCTAGAGCACACTATATGTGCTTAGTATATGGTCATCATAGTCTGCAAAATAACATTAGAGATAAAATAAATGATAGATGCCTTCTAGTTGAAATAGGCATGCAGTAACAACGCTGCCGACATAATCAGTCTTACCTTACTGATAATTACAGGCATTAGGGTAAAGGATGGCTGGCCAAATAGGAGTGAAGAGGTCGTGTGTGCCACCGGCGTCAGCAGCATATCAGCTGCATGGCGATACGTGCCTATTAGGCGCATTAACCGGAAGTCTGAATCACTAAGCGGTCACTTCCGCGTGTCAGCCTGACACGCAAGCATACGGTGGCCTCAGGTGGTCAAAATCAGATCATATGTAGAAAAAATAGCGTGTTATGCTGATGCAGTAATGGGGAGACTAAATATGCGCTCTATAGTATATGTGGTAAGTATTTATCATGGAGCCTACTATAACTAACATACATAACTACAAACATAAATAATATCAAAATCAGTGCATAGTATATAAGACATATATAGATGCTATAAGCATAAGAAAAAAGTACATGTGAGAAGTGTAGAGGGATATTCCACAAACATATAGATATCAAAGCTATAGTACATCTGCCTAAAGCTAAAAAATATTTTGGAGATTTTTTAGAATTTTTAGAGAAAAATACCTAGAGGATTATTCTCATTTAAACCTCTAGGGGTCACTGTATCCAGTGTGTGAATCCAAAAACTCTCTCGTTTTTTTAAAAACGAAAGCCTATCCATCCCTGGTTTAGGAGGAATCCAATCTATAAGCTTACATCTAAGTGTCGCCAATTGGTGGGATTTTTCAAGAAAATGTCTAGCTACCGGTTTATCGCTTTTACCCATAGTATATGCTGCCCTGATTGGCCATTCTATCACGAAACCTACGAGTCGTAAGGCCTACATAATATAAGCCGCATGGACAAATCAAAATATATATCAAATGGTCAAGGGCGCAATGTAATCTATATTTGATTTGGATTAACCATCCCGAATGAGGGTGCGGGAAGGTTGGGCCAACCATCATAGAGGTACAAGTCACACAGCCACCACAAGAGACACTACCTGGTCTTTTTACCATGATTTCAGAGACATCATTAGGTTTACCAGGGTAGAGGCGTGGTCTCATCAATATTTGTCTAAAGTTTGGACCCCTCCTATATGCCATCATAGGTGGTGCCATATTGTGGAACGGTAGTGTCTTGTCACTAGTGATGATAGGCCAAAATTTCTTGAGAGATTTTTGTGTCGATTGAGCTTGGGCATCAAAAGTAGCGGTGAAAATAAGACGTGGCTTATTCTTACTTGTTGTGGTCACTCCACTGTCGGCCTGAGCAGTATCCCTTGCCTTCTGTAGACACTTGGACAGGGTGGCTTGTTTATAATCTCGTGCTAAAAATCTCCTGGTCATCTCAGCCAATTGTAATTCCATCTTGTCAACTTCGGAGTTGATACGTATCACTCGTAAGTATTGTGACAATGGTAAGCTGTCCTTCAGTGCCGTAGGATGATGGCTAGTGGGTAATAGGGCTAAATTCCTATCTGTGGCTTTTCTAAATAGGGAAGTTATTATTTTACCATCTATGATGCCAATGGTGACATCAAGAAAGTGAATTTCACTCATACTTGATTCGTATGTGAAATGGATCAGTGAATCCAACATATTAAGATTGTAAACCATTTGTTCAAAATAATCAACTGTGTCTTGCCATAGAAGGAAGATATCGTCAATGAAACGGTGGTAGAAATTAATTTTATTGCCATATTTAGAAATTATATCTTCTTGTTCATATTTAGCCATATATATATTAGCATATGATGGAGCTAAATTGGAACCCATCGCAGTCCCCGAGATTTGCATATAATAGCCATCCTTATATTGAAAGTGGTTATTACATAACACAAGTGTAGCCAACTCTATTAAAAATCTGTGGGTCTATGTGTATCAGACCTGGTCATCAGAACTTCTCTTAGTGACCCTATACCCTCCTGGTGAGGGATCACAGTGTAGAGTGACTTGACGTCCATAGTAGCCAATATTGTATTTTCCAATCCGTCAATCTCTCTAATACACTGCAGCAAATGTCCAGTATCCCTAAGATAGGTGGGATGTTTGCACACCAAAAGCTGTAATTCACTATCGACAAAAATGGCTAGTGGTTGAAGTACAGACCCCTGTGCAGATATGATTGGTCTCCCAGGTGGTTTCACAAGTGTTTTATGTATTTTGGGTAGTTCTAAATCTGTGTTTGCAATCTCTCCAACCAATTAGTGGCCTTGTCCTCTTTTAAGGTGGGTATTGTAACAATCTTAGCCTGTTCAATTTCAACCTTCACCTTCTGAGGTTCAGTTCCTACTTCTTCAATCACCAGAACCATTAAATCTAGTGAACACTTGTTTAAAATTGCACACCAGCGACTGCAGAATACTGGGTTATTTCTACCTAATGTAGGGATATTGTGTATCCTAAAACCCCGTGGGATCTGTTTACGACGATGATATTTGGACAAAAATTGTCCATGTAATAAAAGATCAATTTCCCTCCTCTGTAGTCTGAGTAACCTATAAAAAAGGTCTGCAGATGCTTCAGCAGGTAATGTGCTAAAATCTAATTTGTCAAAGAGAACTTTGCTAATTTCATCATCAGTAAATGAGATTGCTCCACTTTCCGCTTGAGATAGGAGTACTTCATCAAACAGTATTGCCCTGGGCCATACTAATGAGTCTAGCTAATTAAGGACACAATATATCAAAGTACATCAAAATAACAACAAAGATAATGATTTGTTAGTGTTACAAGTCAAAGGTGAATCAATCATTAATACAGAATATAGATACAATAGATCGATAATCAAGATGGGTGACAGGGAAAGTATGGATTAATCAAAAAAATCAACCCCACTCATAGAAACCATAAAGGACCCTGCACTCACATACATAAATAGTAACTCGTCGGGGTGCTTCCAAGGACACAAGGTCCCTATATAGTCCAAGAAATATCCATTAAGGAAGGATGCACTCTCATTTTAAAAGTGTAGAAGCAATTTAATCTTGTTATGGAACAGCATAATAGTCGCAGAGAATTTGCAATGTGATCAGTCAACGTTTCGGTTCCCAAATGAACCTTTCTCAAGACCTTTTCAAATAGTAGACATCATAGACATCATTTCAAGCATATGGTGGCCTCAGGTGGTCAAAATAAGATCATATGTAGAAAAAATAGCGTGTTATGCTGATGTAGCAATGGGGAGACTAAATATGTATTTTTGGAGCCTGCTAGACAAGTTTTTGTGTTTTTTTTTCATTTTCACAGAATTTTGTTATTGCATATCTGATAACCACTATCTGAAATGATGTCTATGATGTCTACTATTTGAAAAGGTCTTGAGAAAGGTTCATTTGGGATCCGAAATGTCGACTGATCACATTGCAAATTCTCTGCGACTATTATGCTGTTCCATAACAAGATTAAATTGCTTCTACACTTTTAAAAGGAGAGTGCATCTTTCCTTATTGGATATTTCTTGGACTATATAGGGACCTTGTGCCCTTGGAAGCACCCCGACAAGTTACTAGTTATGTATGCGAGTGCAGGGTCCTTTTTGGTTTCTTTGAGTGGGGTTGATTTTTTTTTTGATTAACCCATACTTTCCCTGTCACCCATCTTGATTATTGATCTATTGTATCTATATTCTGTATTAATGATTGATTCACTTTTGACTTGTAACACTAACAAATCATTATCTTTGTTGTTATTTTGATGTACTTTGATATATTGTGTCCTTAATTGACTAGACTCATTAGTATGGCCCAGGGCAATACTGGTCTGTTTGATGAAGTACTCCTATCACAAGCGGAAAGTGGAGCAATCTCATTTACTGATGATGAAATTAGCAAAGTTCTCTTTGACAAATTAGATTTTAGCACATTACCTGCTGAAACATCTGCAGACCTTTTTTATAGGTTACTCAGACTACAGAGGAGGGAAATTGATCTTTTATTACATGGACAATTTTTGTCCGAATATCATCGTCGTAAACAGATCCCACGGGGTTTTAGGATACACAATATCTCTACATTAGGTAGAAATAACCCAGTATTCTGCAGTCGCTGGTGTGCAAATTTAAACAAATGTTCACTAGATTTAATGGTTCTGGTGATTGAAGAAGTAGGAACTGAACTTCAGAAGGTGAAGGTTGAAATTGAACAGGCTAAGATTGTTACAATACCCACCTTAAAAGAGGACAAGGCCACTAATTGGTTGGAGAGATTGCAAATACAGATTGAGAACTATAGAAGGGATCTTACCTCCTTTAAGAGAAAAAAACTGAACACTGTACAGAGTAACTACCAAAGTCATACAGTTTACCATTGGTTGTTTGGCGATATCTCACATTCTAGGCCCAAATCACAAGCTAAAACATATAGATATAGACGACAGCCTAAATATCCAGTAGAGTCTGGTTCCTCATTATCAACTTCGGATACAGACGCCTTTCAGGATACATTAAAAAGTAGCCATTTTTTAGAAACAGGATTACAACAGGAACATTACCCTTCAAACAACAATGACGACATAACTGGAGACCACATCCGAGGAGGGGAGGTTACAAGGAGGCGACGCAGAGGAAGGAGGCTCTAGAAGCTGATGTTGTATTCAACTTGTCTAGCTTTATGCTTAATGAGGATCAGCGGAGGGTATTAAGCAGAGGTTAACCTTTGTACCAATGTACAGACACAGCAGTTTAAATAACACTATCGATTTATATAGATTTGGTACAAATATGCGATTGAAAGAATTTTTTTCCCATAAGGGCTCAACTGATAATATAGCTGGATTTAAAAGACCCTCCACTTTTGACACACCTTCGAACAATGCGAGTCTAAAAACCTATCTTAGGTTAGTAAATAATGATATGATGGCAAACAAGGCCCCTCGAGTATTCAACAACCTATCTTCTGGAGAAAAAAGAGCATTACAATCTTTGAAAGAAAATCCATTTTTAGTTATCAGACCTGCCGATAAGAGCGGTGCAGTAGTACTACAAGATTGGACCGACTATGATGCCGAAATCATGTCCCAATTGCAGGACAATAAAGTATATACAAGTTTGGCTCATAGACCAGTGGATGCCATTAAAGCTAAAGTTGATATTGTTCTTAGCCATGCTCTTGCACATAGATGGATTGATGACAACGAATTCCAATATCTTACAGTGGACAAACCTCAATGCCCTATAATTTACACACTACCCAAAATACATAAAACACTTGTGAAACCACCTGGGAGACCAATCATATCTGCACAGGGGTCTGTACTTCAACCACTAGCCATTTTTGTCGATAGTGAATTACAGCCTTTGGTGTGCAAACATCCCACCTATCTTAGGGATACTGGACATTTGCTGCAGTGTATTAGAGAGATTGACGGATTGGAAAATACAATATTGGCTACTATGGACGTCAAGTCACTCTACACTGTGATCCCTCACCAGGAGGGTATAGGGTCACTAAGGGAAGTTCTGATGACCAGGTCTGATACACATAGACCCACAGATTTTTAATAGAGTTGGCTACACTTGTGTTATGTAATAACCACTTTCAATATAAGGATGGCTATTATATGCAAATCTCGGGGACAGCAATGGGTTCCAATTTAGCTCCATCATATGCTAATATATATATGGCTAAATATGAACAAGAACATATTATTTATAAATATGGCAACAAAATTAAATTCTACCACCGTTTCATTGACGATATCTTCCTTCTATGGCAAGATACAGTTGATTCTTTTGAACAAATGGTTTCCAATCTTAATATGTTGGATTCACCGATCCGTTTCGCATACGAATCAAGTATGAGTGAAATTCACTTTCTTGATGTCACCATTGGCATCATAGATGGTAAAATAATAACTTCCCTATTTAGAAAAGACACAGATAGGAATTAGCCCCACTACCCACTAGCCATCATCCTACGGCACTGAAGGACAGCTTACTATTGTCACAATACTTACGAGTGATACGTATCAACTGTGAAGTTGACAAGATGGAATTACAATTGGCTGAGATGACCGGGAGATTTTTAGCACGAGGTTATAAACAAGCCACCCTGTCCAAGTGTCTACAGAAGGCAAGGGATACTGCTCAGGCCGACAGTGGAGTGACCACAACAAGTAAGAATAAGCCACGTCTTATTTTCACCACTACTTTTGATGCCCAAGCTCAATCGACACAAAAATCTCTCAAGAAATTTTGGCCTATCATCACTAGTGACAAGACACTACCGTTCCACAATATGGCACCACCTATGATGGCATATAGGAGGGGTCCAAACTTTAGACAAATATTGATGAGACCACGCCTCTACCCTGGTAAACCTAATGATGTCTCTGAAATCATGGTAAAAAGACCAGGTAGTGTCTCTTGTGGTGGCTGTGTGACTTGTACCTCTATGATGGTTGGCCCAACCTTTCCGCACCCTCATTCGGGATGGTTAATCCAAATCAAATATAGATTACATTGCACCCTTGACCATTTGATATATATTTTGATTTGTCCATGCGGTTTATATTATGTAGGCCTTACGACTCGCAGGTTTCGTGATAGAATGGCCAATCATAGAGCCTCAATCAGGGCAGCATATACTATGGGTAAAAGCGATAAACCGGTAGCTAGACATTTTCTTGAAAAATCCCACCAATTGGCGACACTTAGATGTAAGCTTATAGATTGGATTCCTCCTAAACCAGGGATGGATAGGCTTTCCTTTTTAAAAAAACAAAAGAGCTTTTGGATTCACACACTGGATACAGTGACCCCTGGAGGTTTAAATGAGAATAACCCTCTAGGTATTTTTCTCTAAAAATTCTAAAAAATCTCCAAAATATTTTTTAGCTTTAGGCAGATGTACTATAGCTTTGATATCTATATGTTTGTGGAATATCCCTCTACACTTCTCACATGTACTTTTTTCTTATGCTTATAGCATCTATATATGTCTTATATACTATGTACTGATTTTGATATTATTTATGTTTGTAGTTATGTATGTTAGTTATAGTAGGCTCCATGATAAATACTTACCACATATACTATAGAGCACATATTTAGTCTCCCCATTACTACATCAGCATAACACGCTATTTTTTCTACATATGATCTGATTTTGACCACCTGAGGCCACCGTATGCTTGCGTGTCAGGCTGACACGCGGAAGTGACCGCTTAGTAATTCAGACTTCCGGTTAATGCGCTTAATAGGCGCGTGGCGCCATGCAGCTGATATGCTGCTGACGCCGGTGGCACACGCGACCTCTTCACTCCTATTTGGCCAGCCATCCTTTACCCTAATGCCTGTAATTATCAGTAAGGTAAGCCTGATTATGTCGGCAGCGTTGTTACTGCATGCCTATTTCAACTAGAAGGCATCTATCATTTATTTTATCTCTAATGTTATTTTGCAGACTATGATGACCATATACTAAGCACATATAGTGTGCTCTAGATGCTGACATGATGGGCTTTTAGGTAGATACGATTACCGATCCATTCAATATTATACTGTGTCACTTGTCCAACTACTCATTATTTTTTACTTTTTACTTTTTGCTTACTGTCCATTTACAGGAGTATACACATATTTGGGACCCTACCTTATTGGGGGAATATGTACTAATTATATGAGGTATTTATCTATTACCTTGCATACAGAAGCTTTGACCACTATGTGCACTGATCATTGGTGTAATTGCTCTTGTTAAGGAAAAGGTGTTTCTCTTCCTACACGGGTGTATATGTGATTTTTAGTATTTTTGGAGCCTGCTAGACAAGTTTTTGTGTTTTTTTTTCATTTTCACAGAATTTTGTTATTGCATATCTGATGACCACTATCTGAAATTATGTCTATGATGTCTACTATTTGAAAAGGTCTTGAGAAAGGTTCATTTGGGAACCAAAATGTCGACTGATCACATTGCAAATTCTCTGCGATTATTATGCTGTTCCATAACAAGATTAAATTGCTTCTACACTTTTAAAAGGAGAGTGCATCCTTCCTTATTGGATATTTCTTGGACTATATATAAATATATATATCTTTATATATATATATAGTTTACACACTGCCCAATCACTGTGGCCAGCAGTGATCGAGGCAGAGCTTCGGCTTCTAGGGCAGATTCAGCTGCTCAAAAGCCAGAAGGAGAAGGTCCCGGGGGTGCCCCTGGCTGGACACAACAGGGGCCGCGGCTGGCTTTCAGGAGCCATGGCTGCTTATGGAGCCTCGCTGGGAGAGGGGGTGATGTAGCCATGGCCGGCTTCTAGAAGCTGCGGCTGCTGTTTCAATAGATAACACAGCTGCTTAGCAGCCTTGCCAAGTGGAGGGTTATGCCAGCTCACTGCTGGCCACATTGATCGGGACACAGCAGCAGCTGCAACTACCAGGAGCTGAGGCTGTTTCTTCTATGGAACACATGGCTGCCCTTGCAGCCACGTCGGGAGGGGGGTGCCGCCTGGTACCCGATCACTGTGGTCAGCAATGATCAGGACCCAAAGGAGAGAGAGTTGCGGGTGTAGAGGGACCAGCAGGTCTCTCTGATATAGGCGGCTGCAGGAAGATTAGCTTTCCGCAGCCACCTAGTGGGCATTTCTGACTGGTCGAATCAGATGCGACCATGTCAGGGAAACCCCAGTCTTGTGTGGTCACATCTGATTTGACCGTGCAAAGCAAGTCTTTAATTTAGGCAAACTGCACACACTCCAAGGGTGTAGAAAGTGGAGTTGCAATGCATATTGGTAGCTGCTCAATCACCTTAGTAATACCACTCAGGTGTATGAAAGGGAAAGGTTAGTCTATACAAGAAACAACAAAGGGTATCCCCCAACACTCAGAATTATATCAGCAATAAGATTTTAAAAACTAGTTGATGGTAGATAATTCAGGGATCTTAGTTGCATATATTTGCAAAAATATGTGTAAGCCTCCAGGCCACGTCACGGCATCTCTGATACTGGAGGTTCCAACTTCTAAGTCAAACAGGGGTATTCAATATGGGAGCGATAACATCGTTTTTGCGTTAATATCGCACTTTTGACGTCATTAAAGCAGGTTTGACTTTTACACCGTATTCAATTTCAAAGACTTATCGCAGTTTTGAAAAGTCTTTGATAAAAAACGGGGATAACTTTTCACCATTGAATAGGTGTCGAAAAAAAGTGCAGAATTGGGGTTTAGGGGTGCAGGCTTAAAAAAAATAGCCTGCACCCCTGGGAATGACATTTAAAATAGAACTGTGTCAAAAAAAGTAAAAAAAAAAAATAGGGACACCCCAAAAAAATAATTTAAAAATTGGGGTGAAAAAAAAAAATGGGAAAAAATTGTATAACAATAGGGAAATAGGTTCAGGGCTATTCTGCAAGTTTGCGGCAGGTGTTTTGAAGAATAGAATTATAGCGGCAGGTGCACAAATGCAGAATTTTTAAAAACTTACTTTAGGGACATAAAAATATGCTAGTACCCATTTTCATGTACCCCAAATTTGATGGGACCACTTAAAAAAACGAAAAAAATAACCTAAGTGCTCTTCTGCATCACTTCTTCAATGTCGGGAAAAAAACACCTGCTGCGGCTATTTAAATCCCCGACTTTCAATTAAAGTCTAAAACGGGGGTACCCACTACTTTAGGGGGGTCTTACAATTTTTTTAAGGAAAAATTCGTAACTTTACGCAAATCCAATTTCGGAGTTTCCCGTTTTCGTTAATTTTATATTGAATACGGGTATAAGCGGGAGCGCGCCCGATACCTTAACGCAGGTAAAAACTCCGATATGAAACGTTTACTTCGACAGTGAAGTTAACGTTTCATATTGAATACCCCAGAAAGTCTGGGGCCGGAACCCCAAAAGGCCAGCAAAGGCCAGCCACCCCAGAGCAGCACACCAATGAAAGACTGTTAGTAACTATATATAATGTTGCAATTAAAGAAATTGTTGTGCCTTTCCATCAAATTCAGCTAGGCCCAGCTCAACAGCTGGCCTAGCTGTTGATTAGAAAAAGGTAAGCTTGTTTTACTTGATTAGCTGGCTGGTATAAGGGACTGCATTGCACAAGGTCAGTTATGCTCCTGATGATGGTGTCAGGTACACATCGAAACATTGAGGAGAATCAGGCGAAATTGTTCAAAAAAAGAAGATTTCGAAGTACAATCGGAAACATTAATGCAAAACTTTGTTGATAAAAAATACAAACGTCAACATCTGGATGAAGAAAGGTTGAAAACCATGGCCATTAATAGGGAAGATCTCCTCACGCACAAAGATTTACCCAGAAAAAATCCACAAGATCTCATGTTTATCTGCAATTATTCCGCACAGAGTTCCTTACTGGAAAAAAGTATAAAAAAACACTGGCATATATTACGAGCAGATGAGGACCTAGAAAAACATCTACCGGAATACCCTAGGATAATTTATAGGAGAGCCCCCACCATCAAATCCTCACTTGTCAAGAGTCATCTAAAAGAGACGGGTTCTAGAAAGACTCCTATAACTACAGGCTTTTCAAGATGCGGAATGTGTACGGCATGCAAGAAGACAAAGTGGAACAACACACAGATTACGAAGCAAATTAAATCCTTTCACAATAATAAAATCTTCAATATTAAGGAGAGGATCAATTGCCAAACTACAGGAGTTATATATGTGCTCACATGCCCATGTGGCCTACAGTATGTGGGCAAAACAAAAAGAAAGTTACATGTCCGAATACAGGAGCACTTATGCAATATTCAAAACAAAAAGGATAATCACAGCGTCCCATTACATTTCAAAGAAAAGCATAATAGCAACCCAAAAGATTTAAAATTTGTTGGATTGAAGAAGATAGTGCCACCATGGAGAGGAGGGAATATAGATGAAGTTCTCAGTAGAGAAGAAACTAGAACCATATACGAAATGGGAACCCTCACCACAAGAGGCTTGAATATTGATATGGAAATTGCACCAATTCTTAGGTAATACTATCTGCTATAGGTCTCTTCACTTCGAACCTTTTCATTATCCACCTCCCACTTGCCCTATTCCATATAACTTACTCCACAGTCAGTGTGTGCACTATGATATGCCATTACCATCCAATACATGCACATAGACATTATACGTATATACATCATAACCCCCTTCTCCCCCCTCCTTTGGGTTTAGTGATTTAGACATATTCTAGTCACCAACAGGGAGTTGGTCATCTCCCATCCTAAGGATCTAGACCAATATTTTAGACCATCAATAGAGCTAAGAGTAGCACTATTACCTCCCCCCATCCCCTCACTGTAGATTGGAGGATGTACTCTCTACAAAGTTGTCATATATTATTTAATTAGCCCTAGGAGCGTATTCTATGAGATGTTTTTTAAAAAAATCTGACCAATATTTTTTTGCATAATATTTTAAATTTATTGATGTTTTATTTCTGTGCTAAACACATTCTATGTTTTATGTAATGTCCCCTTTGTATAGTTATGTCTCCTTTTTATATATATATATATATATATATGTATACATGCACTTTCCTAACTAAGAAGGTAAAGCCTTTAACACCTGGTTAAAAACGACCTGTACAACACTGCTATAAGAACAAACATGAGAAGGGCTAAACACGCTATAATAGCCCATTTTCAAAATGGCCGAAATGGCATCATAGCAAGACTGCATAAAAAGAGCCCAGGCTGGAGGATCATGTTATCTGCTATCCTGAGGAAGCCATCAGATGAAATGCGTCGATTGCAAAATCATTGATCCCAGCACGAGCCACTCAGTGCACATCGCGGCCGTCCTGGTAGTCTACCGGCAGACCCCCAGCACTTCGGGACCTTGGGTTATTTCCGGAGTCCAGGAGAGACATCCACGAGCAAAAAGAAAGGTAATTTACCCAGGATCCATAGCGGACACGCAGATCAGGACCCTGATCATACCCGCATCCCCATTCCACACTCTACGGACCCCAGGGTTTGGCTTTGAAGGGGCATTCCCCCACAGACATTATAGGACATTACAGGACTTTATCCACCTGTTGGACACAATTGAACCTCTTCACTGTGTATATGTAAATATTTACTACAGGGTGAGTAAAATGCTACTCAGCGTATCCCCCTGTGCACTGACTAACAGTGTCTTCTATACGTCTATGTTATATGTTATATGTTATGTTTTTAGTACCAGTATAGTCTGGTCTTTTGGATTGCACAGACATTCAAATTAGGTCAGATCCCCCCCCCCTATTTTATACCCTTTATAGAATACTCCTATACTAAGGGATATTCCCTTATTATTTCTATTCCATAATTGTGATTAGAAATAGTTGTCGCTACAGACCCCATTCCCTTGCATGCTTGGGATTTTTTAATATTTTTCTGTTTACTTGATAAACTTCAATAAAATTGTCTTTTATCAGATACATGGTTTATATTTAGTTTTTTCCATATATCGTATGCTGGTTTATCTTGCATAAATTCTTATTGCTTGCCTATATATTATATCATTGGCTTTATACTTATTATTATTATTTTTATTTCCTACATATTACAATTACATTTGGTTACATACAGAACTGTAGACGTACACACTATCTACGGTTGTATAGGTACAGAAATCAGGTAAAGGTAAGCGCTGAGTGTTTAGGTTTTCATTGACACATCGAAACAGCTGTTGAGCTGGCCTAGCTGAATATGATGGAACATTTTCTGAAGCTGATAAGTATTGGTCCAATGTCATGATATGATGTTACTTTGCTGCTATTTTGCTGGACTTATATGACCATATATATCCATATATATTATACATACACATATACATAGTATTTAGAAAAGAAGGCGCTTAAAAGGGACTTTAAAATAAAACTTATCTTATGGAAAACACATTGTTGCCCAGGATATTACATCATAGTTAATTGTTGCTCCTGTCGGGTGCGATCAGCTGCCGGTGCCCAATTTCAGCTTGCAGCCCCAGGGGGTGTGAGCTGAAATGAGTGAAAAGTTACCTGTTTTGGTGCCCAAACAGCACTTTTCGTGATCACGGCCAGCACTTTGAACATTGAAAATATGATTCTATTTATCTACAAAGATAAAAATGGCCCAGCACAGGCCCACAGAACAAATAAGATGTTCATGGCCCCCATGCTATTTTATTTTTGTTTTATTTTTTTCCTTCTGGCTCAAAAGCACAGGCCCACAGGATAAAAATAAAACTTTCAGGACCCCCAACACCACAAGAATAAAATAACTTTAATTTCCTAGTGCCCCTCCACAGTGGCATAACTAGGGTGGGGTGAGCATGGCATGTAGCTTCCTGCTCTGTGAGTCCTGGCATCTCCTCTCTGTGTCTGATCACATCTCCTCCACTTCAGTCATATTCACATTTTAAAATAATGGCAAAGTTGGGAGTCAAACTTGTCACTTCATGCTTTGGAGTCAGACAGCTCAGGTGCGCACGGAGGGGGGGTTTCTGAGTACCCAGAAACCTCCTCTGCCCACTGATCACTAAGTGTAGTGCAGACCGCAGTGACACACCGACGCCGGCACCAGGTACGGGTAGTACGCACGTACTACCTAACGGCAGTGTGTTTATTTTAGCAGCCAATGAGAGTCAGACAGACTCTCAATGGCTGCTGCGTCCACGGAGGGAGCTGATGGGGAGATGTCATGACGTCTCAATAATAGTGCAGGGCAGGCCGTGAGGAGCGGACAGCGGCAGGAGCGAGGATTCAGGTAAGTTGTGGTTGTTTTTTTTTGTGTGTGTAAGGGGCACTGACACTGGCACTGCATAGGGGGGCGGCACTACTGGGGGCACTGTATAGGGGGGTGGCCACTACTAGGGACACTGGCCCTGATTCAGAGCCGGACGCTCTTTCAAAGTGCTCACTCTGAATCAAGGCATTTTTTTTTTTTGGTGACCATCCACAGCTTTTGCGAGCGGTCAAGTGATGGTCGCAACCATTGGGCTTGCGACGAGACCCTTGTGGTAGGGTCTCATTCCCGCATGCCACTGTGAGCAGGAAGCTCACTACTGACATCACTAGTGATGTCAGTAGGGCTGCCCCCAAACGGCAGGCGTTCCTTCGGGAACGCTTCTGTTTGGCCAGCCACCTCCCCCCTCCCCACCTACAAAACAAGGTGAGCTGTTGACAGCCACCCCATCTTGTAGTGAGTCCCGCATCGAGTGATTTCTTGCTCGCTGTGTTGCTCGCGCACACCGCGTGTGCGCACTGCCCGGCCATCGACCCACTTGCAAGCGGGTATGAATAAGGCCCACTGTACAAGGGGGGCCACGACTGGTGGCACTGTATAGGGGGATCGCTGCTGAGGCACTGAATAGGGGGTGGCCTGTTCTGGGGACACTGAATAGGGGAACTACTAAATGGGTAACTCTATAAGGGGCACTACTGAGCGGACTACTACTGGGGGATGGGGATCATTAATAAATCATGCTGGCTGTATTGATTTGCCTGCTGCAGTCATGATTTTTAGTGATAGGGGTGTGTATGTGTCTGTGTTAGTCAGTGTGTGTGTGTATCTCGTCATAGGCTGAGTGGTATAGTTTACTGTAGTGGTCCTATATCCTGTGTAAGCTGTTTCATCTATCTATCTATCTATCTATCTATCTATCTATCTATCTATCTATCTATCTATCTATCTATCTATCTATCTATCTATCTATCTATCTATTTATTTGTTGCTAGAAGTCTTTACATTGGTTTGGTAACCAAGGATTTGGAAACCCCCTTTCAAAATCCTGCGTTTCCACTGCAGCTTACCAATGAGCCATCTGCTATTATAAGCGAAGACTGTGAATTCTAACTATATGAAGCTACTTTACATTTTTATTCATCTAAAATACAGTCATACTTAGGATTCGAACTTAGCACCTTAGGCTTTGCAGTCAGTCACCTTATCAATGGAGCCATCTGCTACTACAGTGAAATCCTGTGAATTCTAACTATATCAAGTTGCTTAACATTCTCCTTAATTTAAAATACAGTCATACCTGGAATGGAAAGGAATGTTCCCTGAGTGATGATAAATGGTGGCGTGTCATATTGACACGCCCTCATTATCAGTGACCATGCCCCTTGTGGCATTTGGTAAAAAAATTTTGGGGTGCCATTTTTTCACCCTAGTTATGCCTCTGCCCCTCCCCCTCAGCCAGCCAGCCCAGCAGCACCACACTAAGGCTGGGATGTACTAAGGTTGCGGTGACCATTCCACCAGTCACCGCAACCTTACTAATCACATATGTACTAACATATGCGATTAGTAACGCAATGGGCGGCTCTTGCGATAAGAGCTGCCCTTTGCGAAGCAGCCGACACCGGGTGATGGGGTCTCCGTGGGACTCCGCCCCCTTCGAGCCCCGGGAGCTTCCTGCTGGTCACGTGTGTAGGAAGCCTCGAGCCCCTCCTTCCTGCACCCGGAAGAAGATTAAGAGGAGGAGGAGGCGGAGGACCCAGGAGGCGACCATGGACAGCAGGTGAGTGGGCGCTAGTGCTGGGCGACGGCGGGGCGGCAAGCCGGCAGCAAACCATCGGGAGCAGGGTGCGGTAAGAAGCCCATAGGCTTCTATAGGGTAACTCCAGGTTTTTCTGGCGTTATCCTCTGCACCGATAAAAGTGCGGCCGGGCCTTAGTACATATGGAAATGCGGTAAATGCCACGAAAACAGGGTTTTTAAGGCATTTTTCCTTTAGTACATTCTGGTCTAAGAAAAAAAAAATTGACTCACCCTCCAGACAGCACTCAAACAGGACAGCTCCATTCTCTCTCTAGTCTTACGACCTCAGCCTCCTTCAAAACTTGCAGCTAGCAGGGGGCCAGGGTAGTCACACAGCAGCAGCGACCCATGGCACTTCAGTCTGCTCACCTCCACGGGCAGGCATGTGCAGCTGTTCAGGGGGCGGGCTGGTGTGTGGCTGCGCAGCGTGACTTCTGATGTCATGCCCGCTCAACTGCACTGCTGCACTACCTGCCCAGCCCCCACTCAGCCTGCCCGCCAGCCGGAGCATCATGCTCTGAGCACAAGTGCTCAGTTCTGCCCGGCTGCAGTTCAATCCCGTGAATACCAGGATTGAAAGCACCAATCCCGGGATTCAAATCCTGGTGTCTTTGGCATAAAATCCCAGGATCTCGCCAATCCTGATCCCGGGATTGGCCACCCTAATAAAGATAGATAGATATATAGATAGATAGATAGATAGATAGATAGATAGATGACGGAATATTCCGAAATACAGAATTTTTTTTAGCACAACTGAGATAGTGACACCTTTAATGGCTCAATGTAAACAATCTCTCTGTGTAAAAGTAAATAGAGGGTTAAAAAAAAACCTTCCCAAAACTCAACCAGCACGGGGCTTTTTTGATTGTGTGAATGTATAATAAAATAATACTATATTTGGCGTGTGTGTCTCCTGTCTTTTTTGACTATTTGTTTTACAGGGGGACTACAGGCACCAGAGGGCCCTTAATGCCCTGCATGCTGGTACTTGTGGTTACTGATCTGAGCTGCATCCAAGGACAATTCATCTGTTATCCCTTCGGCCAGGTGAGTGACCATGCTGCCGCAGGTGAGTAAAAGAGGCAAGGAAATCTCTGTCAGCCAATGGAGATCCTGGCCTCGCCACTCCCCCCAACGGCGGTGACACACCTCCATTTTGAGAAATGGAGGCTGTTGCCATCCCCTCCCCACCCAGAAATGGTAGCAGACGTTCAATCTCTGAAAATCTACTGCTGGACTGCATGCAAAATTGCAGACTTGTACTGTGAATGCGCAGATTCCTGATAATAGGAATCTGCGTGATCCCTGTCACTGCGTGTGCAGCTGAATCACCCCTGAAGTCACTCCGCAGTCTAACACTGAAGACAATGTCTAGCAGGGCTGCCATTAGGGGGAGATGCCGGGACTGGAATCCCGTTCCTGGACAGAAGGGGGCGCGGCTGCAGTGGCACTGTGTGGCTGTGATCAATCTCCCCTGTTGTTTGTAATCTCCATATGCTAAACTTTGCCAAGATTGTGAATTGATTATGCTGTCTGCCACAGTCTGAATGTGTCAAGTGCTGAGCTGCTCATGAGCACTCTGCTAAGACCCCCTTATCAGGGCCATCTCTTCCATTGGGCTTGTTGGACAGATGCCCAAGGTCCCGAAGCTTGTAGGGGTCCGCCAACCCACCCCTCTGCAGCTGCGGCCAGTTGGTAAATTTGCAATATTTTTATAAGCCGGATGCCGGTGCACTGTATTCCAATCTAACCTCCTCCCCCATGTCCCCCCCTACTCCAGGTAACAAGTACTCACCTCAGTCCCAGTTTCACTTCATCCGCCGGCTTCAGACCAGTCAGACAGAGTCTCTCTGCATATGTGGGAGGTCTGATGGGCAGGCGGGAGGGTTTAATTTTATTGACCATTTAAATTTTGGGTGGGTAGGGGCCCCAGTGCATTGCTTTGCCCAGGGCCCACACTGCTGTTAAGACAACCCTGCCCCTGGGTGGCTACTGTAAAAGGAGACAGTGGGGGGAATTCAGTTGTTTTGCCAGAGGCTTTTTTTCTAAGATGCCCAACCGAACAATTCAATTGTTGCTCCGTCAGGGTGCAGAAAGGAGGGTACAAGCAGAAATGTGTGAGAAACCCCCTGGTTAGGATGAACTAACTGCAGTTAGCGCACCCTAACCAGAACTTTAGATGGGTTTAGCTGTTTTACACAGCTAAACCTGGGGCGAAAAGGGCGATACTTAATGAGCGTCCAGAAGTATTGAATTGCAACACTGGGCGCTCATTAATTATCACGCCTTAAAAAACAATTGAATCGCCCCCAATGAGTGAAATGCTAATAATGCACTGTTTAATGTAGGGATGAGCGGGTTCGGATTTCTGAAATCCGAACCCCCCCGAGCCCCCCCGATCCGAGTTGTATACGAGTCAGGCTCGACTTTTCCCGCCTGACTCGGATCTGAAATCGAGGCAAAACGTCATCATCCCGCCTTCCCTGCGTTGGCACCATTTCTCACTCCGGCTGTGAACAGTGAAGAGGGAGGGTGGGAGCTAGGGCTGGCTGGGCTGTGTTGTGCTGCTGTTGTCCATAGTGGCTGGCTGGGCTGTGTTGTGCTGCTGTCAAAGGGGCTGGCTGGGCTGTGTTGTGCAGTCATTTGTCCATAGGGGCTGTGTCCACTCCAAAGTCTATAGGGGCTGGCTGGACTGTGTTGTGCAGTGTCCCATAAAGGCTGTAGTCCTAGAGGGGTGCTGTAGTGTTGTCCAGGGGGTGATCTGTGCATCAAGGGTGCTCCCCCAAAGTGCACTCCAAACAAAATAAAAAAATATTTTCTGTGTTTGTGAATTGTGTGCGCAGTAGCCGCATGTGCATCAACAAAGTAGCGCCAAGCATGCGCCTGTGTCATAAGAAAAGGGCCGGCTGGATCATCTGTTAAAGGGTGGTGTAACCCCCAAAGTGCACTCCAAACAAAATAAAAAATTATTTTCTGTGTTTGTGAATTGAGGGCCTGATTCAGAGCCACTCGTAAGCGGCCGCTCGCTCGCTCCGAGCGATGTTCACTCATCTGCGCATGCGTATGGGTCGTAATGTGCATGCGCCAACCAGTCAGTGTGGTCAGAAATCGTGTGCTCACAAAATAGCGAGGGGCTTGTAATTTGAGTGACAGGATGAGGCGTTTGTGGGTGGTAACGGGAAGGTGCTTGAAAACGGGGAGTGGAGATCCGAACGCAGGCATGCCAAACGGTCAAAACGGGCATTTTAAGGGTGTGCATAATTAACAAAGCAGCGTCATCGACCACGTCACTTGGTTGTCTTTTAGCCTGAACTGCTCGCATGATTGCGGTAGGAAAATGCTACCACAAAAATAGCGAGCAGTTCATATGCCTTTCGATGTACTCAATTAATCAAATAAATAGCGGAGATGACATATGATGCGAGCGGCCAAGGGGTGTCTTTACAAAATAGCGAGTGCATGTTTCATTCGCTCGATCAGACATAGAGGCGTCAACATACCGCAAAGAGCGAGCGCTCAATTTAAATAGCCAGCCCCTTTTTCTGAACGAGCGAGCATAAATAGTGTCCGGCTCTGAATGAGGTCCTGTGTGCACTGTGGCTGCACGTGCATCAACAAAGTAATGCCAAGCGTGCGCCTGTGTCATAAGTAAAGGGCCGGCTGGCTCGTCTGTTAAAGGGTGGTGTAAGTGCACTCCAAACAAAATAAAAAATTATTTTCTGTGTTTGTGAATTGTGTGCACTGTGGCTGCACGTGCATCCTCAAATTAGCAGCGCCAAGCGTGCGTCTGTCTGTTAAAGGGTTGTGTAACCCTCAAAGTATGCTCCACAAAAAATAAAAAATTCTTTTTTTTCTGTCTTTGTGACTTGTATGCACTGTAGCTGCACATGCATCAATAAAGAAGCAGCGCCAAGTATGCGCCTGTGTCCCATAAGTAAAGAGCCAGCTGGCTCATTTCTTAAAGGGTGGTGTAACCCACAAAGTGCACTAGTCTCCAACAAAAATAAAAAAATATTTTCTGTGTTTGTGTGTGCCTTAGCCGCACGTTTATATCAATATAACATAAATGGAGGACCAAACTTTCTATGATAAAAGTAAAATAGGGAAAGATCAAGAACCACTTCCTCCTAGTGCTGAAGCTGCTGCCACTAGTCATGACATAGACGATAACATGCCATCAACGTCGTTTGCCAAGGTCGATGCCCAATGTCATAGAAGAGGGCATATACAATCCCAAATGACAAAGTTCAGGGAAATTACCTTAAAAAAAACATTTAAATCATCTGAGGAGAAACGTAAACTTGCCAATATGCCATTTACGACACGGAGTGGCAAGGAACAGCTAAGGTCTTTCCCTATGTTCATGACTAGTGGTTCAGCTTCACATGACGATGGAAGCCCTCCTACCGCTACAAAAATCAAACAAGTTAAGCTGGCAAAAGCACAGCAAAGAACTATGTGTTCTAAAAAGATATCACAAATCCGCAAGGAGAGTCCAAGTGTGGTGGCAGTTGCGATGCCTGACCTTCCCAGCACTGGACGGGAAGAGGTGGCTCTTTCCACCATTTGCATGCCCTCTGCAAGTGCTGAAAGGAGCACCCACAGTCCACTTGCTGATATGAAAATTGAAGATGTCACTGGTGAAGTACAACAGGATAAGGACACTGGTGTAGCTGGCGCTGAGGAGGAAGTTGGCGAGGAGGATTCTGATGGTGATGTGGTTTGTTTAAATCAGGCTCCGGGGAGACAGTTGTTGTCCGTGGGATGAAAAAGCCCATCACGGTCATGCCTGGGCAGAAGACCAAACATTTCACCTCTTTGGTCTGGCAATATTTCTATCCAAATCCGGACAACAACTGTCTTGCCATATGTACCATATGTAAAGGTGAAATAAGTAGGGGTAGGGATGTTAACCACCTAGGAACATCCTCAATTATACGTCATCTGCAGCGCATTCAGAAAAAGTTACTGTCAAGTTCAGAAACTTTGGCTAAGACCGTAAGCAGTCCAGGGACACCTAAATCCCTTTGTCCTGTTGTATCCAAGCGCCTGCAAACCACACTGTCAACTCCTTCCTCGTCAATTTCCTCCTTAGTCAGGATCGGAAGTAGTCCTGCAGGCCATGTCACTGGCATGACTGACTCTCCTATCCGGGATTCCTCCGGAGGATCCGGCATTGCTACGCCTACTGCTGCTGCTGTTGCTGCTGGGAGTCGTTCTAAATCCCAGAGAGGAAGTAGGAACACCACTACTTTTACTAACCAATTGACCCTCCAACAGTCCTTAGTGAGGAGGATGAAGTACGACAGCAGTCATCCTGAAGCAAAACGTATAACTGAGGCCTTGACTGCTATGTTGGTGTTTGACGTGCGTCCGGTATCCGCCATTAGTGCAGTGGGATTTAGACAATTGATGGAGGTAGTGTGTCCCTGATTCCAAATCCCGTCTAGATTCCACTTCACTAGGCAGGCGATACTGAGACTGTACAGAAACGTCAGAAAAAGTGTCCTCAGTGTCCTGAAAAATGCGGTTGTACCCAATGTCCACTTAACCATGGACATGTGGACAAGTGGAACAGGGCAGACTAAGGACTATATGACTGTGACAGCCTAATGGGTAGATGTATCACCTTTTGCAGCAACAACAGCAGCATCACCAAAAGCAGCATCTCAGAAACGCCAGCTCGTTCCAAGGCAGGCTACACTGTGTATCACCGGTTTCAGTAAGAGGCACACCGCCATCAACCTCTTAGAGAAACTGAGGGAAAACATTGCCCAGTGACTTACCCCACTTAGACTCTCCTGGAGATTTGTGATATCTGACAATGCCACCAATATTGTGCAGGCATTACATCTGGGCAAATTCCAGCACGTCCCATGTTTTGCTAACACAATAAGTTTGGTGGTGCAGAATTTTCTGAAAAGCGACAGGGGCATGCAGTAGACGCTTTGGGTGGCCCGAAAAATTTCTGGCCACTTTCTTCATTAAGCGACTGCGTGCCGAAGACTGGAGCACCAGCAAACACTCTTGAATCTGCCCCGCCATCACCTGAAGTAAGAGGTTGTGATGCGGTGGAACTCAACCATCTATATGCTTCAGAGGATGGAGGAGCAGCAAAAGGCCATTCAAGCCTATACGTCCACAAATGACATAGGCAAAGGAGGCACCTGACTCAAGCACAGTGGAGAATGATTTCCATATTGTGCAAGGTTCTCCAGCCCTTCAAACTTGCCACACGTGAAGTCAGTTCAGACACTGCCAGCTTGAGTCAGGTCATTCCCCTCATCAGGCTTTTGCAGAAGCAGCTGGAGAAAGTGAAGGAGGAGCTAAGATGGAGCGATTCCGCTTGGCATGTGGGACTTGTGGATGAAGCCCTTCATTCACTTTGCCAGGATTCCAGGGTGGTCAATCTGTTGAAATCAGACCACTACATTTTGGCCACTGTGCTCGATCCTAGGTTTAAAGCCTATGTAGTGACTCTCTTTCTGGCCAACACAAGCCTGCAGAGGTGCAAAGACCTGCTGGTGAAAACACTGTCAGCTGAAGCAGAACATGAAACATCAACAGCTCCTTCTTCATTTTCTCCCGCAACTTTGACTGCCAGGAAAAAACTTAGGTATCCTAAGCAACCTGCTGGCAGTGATGCAGGGCAGACAGGACCAAGTTTGGACATCTGGTCCGGACTGAAGGACCTGGCAACAATTTCTGACATGTTTACTGTCACTGCATATGATACTGTCACCATTGACAGAATGGTGGAGGATTACATCGGTGACAGCATCCAAGTAGGCATGTCAGACAGTCCGTACCTGTACTGGCAGGAAAAAGAGACAATTTGGAGGCCCCTGTACAAACTGGCTCTATTTTACCTGAGTTGTCCCCCCTCCAGTGTGTACTCCGAAAGAGTGTTTAGTGCAGCCGCGAACCTTGTCAGTGAAAGACGTAGGAGATTGCTTCCACAAAATGTGGAGAAGATGATGTTCATAAAAATTAATTATCAACTCTTCCAGGGAGACCAGCCTCCAGAACGTACAGAGGGACCTGTGGTGGTGAATTCCAGCGGGGATGAATTAATACTCTGTGAGGATGAGGATGTACACAACACTGAAGAGTGTGAGGATTCGGTGGATGAGGAGGATGAGGACAACATCTTCCCTACGTAGAGCCAGTTTGTGCAGGGACAGATTAATTGCCTGCATGTTTTGTGGGGGCCCAAACGAACCAATCATTTCAGCCACAGTCATGTGGCAGACCCTGGCACTGAAATGATTGGTTTGTTAAAGTGTGTATATCCTGTTTATACAACATAATGGTGAGTAGGAGGGCCCAAGGACAATTCCATCTCGCAACTCTTATTTTTCTTTGCATTATGTACTGTTTGCGGCCTAGTTTTTCAAACTGCCATCTTGTCTGCCACTGCAGTGTCACTCCTAGATGGGCCACGTGTTTGTGCCACCCACTCGTGTCGCTTAGCATAGTCATCCAGCTACCTCGGTGCAACCTTTTGGACATAAAAACACTATTGTGAGGTGTTCAGAATAGACTGGAAATGAGTGGAAATTAAGGTTATTGAGGTTAATAATAGCATAGGAGAAGAAAAACCCACAAATTCTGTGATTTTAGTTGTTTTTATGCTTTTAAAAAAAAAATACAGATCCAAAACACAAAACCCAGAACCCAAAACACGGAAGGGTGGTTAAAGCAAAACCAATCCAGATCCAAAACACAAAGAAAGATCCAGATCCAAAACCAAAACATGAAAAGTGGCCGGTGCACACCCTTAGTTTAATGTCAAAGTTTCATGCAAACACAGAGGGCTGACTAACTCCATATTTCATGTATATGGCTCTTGAAAAAGTGATATATCACACAGCACTTTGGAAGCCAGACCCTCAGCCCCAGAACCTGTGTAATTTAAGAGTGTCCCGGTTTTATTGTATTGTGTGACAGTGTGTGGCCCTGCCGAAGTTCAAACCTAGGCAAAAACCTAATCCTGCTCAAACTACACAACCATGCCAATTTTGGTGGAGCTAGGAAGAAAACTCTGGCAGTGCATAGAGAACAAACAGACAGACATACATACACTTTCTCACTTATATATAGATTCAGACAGACATGATCAAACACTTAGGTTCATTGCCTGTAAAATTGTTTGGACTAAATTTATGTTCTGATCAATAAATTAGTGGGCAGAAATTATTATGAAATTGGGACTCTAAGGTACATGTGTATAAAAGAGACTAAGGGGGAATTTCAATTAACTGCAATTATGTACTACAGCTAATTGATCCCCCGGGTGCTATTCAATTTGCCCCGAAGCGTGGCCGCCTGCAGCCCTTATCAGGGATTTTTTTTTTCAGGAGCTCAGCAGGCTCCGAAAAAAATCCCAGATAATAACCCTGTTATCGGGTAGCTGGCATGAATCCTATGTATATTCGCCCAAAAACTGGTATTATTTGAGTGGAAAAAACAGGATCTAATTGAATTGTCCGAATGTAAATAAATGTGGTAAGTCCTGTTTTATCCACCCAAAAAATTATTGGGGCTAATTAAATCCACTCCTTAATCTATATATTAGTGGTCTAAAATAAAATAAGATCCTGTTGGATGATAATGAGTAAGTATGCATTTTCTCACTTTTTTGGTTAATCAAGTAAATATTTCCCAAATGCAATTAAATATCTATTTTTAGCTTAATCTTCCTGGCAAAGTAGGGTATTAAATATCAGCAGGAAAATGATCATAGACTTGCAAACAGTCATGGATCATTCTTTTGCAATGGTGACAAGTCTGTGAGTTCATGCTTTATTCAAGAGATGTAGATGTGTGGATAATTTTTCACACAGGGTGTTTGAGGTTACTTACCACATTCCGTCACCATTTGCCAAGAGGTTCCTCCTTAACTTTATACTGGCAGAAATGAAGACCAGGCCTCTGTTTTAATATAAATGCAAGGCATTTTACCAGAAGGGTGTGGGCATTTATTGCAATGCCGATTCTAACCTTCAGTTTGCTTTTTTATTTTTGTTTTTTAAAAGGAGGCATTCAAAAACAGAGAGGTCCTGCCGTGGACCACCAAAGTGATACTACGATCTTGCATTTAAACCTCACTTGGTCAACACATTAATTTCCCATAAAACCACCTCTTTGCTAAGTGTATTATCTCCTTGCCAAGCAGCCTACAACCTTTAGTGGTTTATAACACAATCAGGCCACAGCATAGTATGATGCGGTTACTATAACACTACTGTACTGTACAGCCTGGCCTCTTCTCCTTAACTGTATGCGTAGTCTGTCTATTTGAATGTACATTTTTCTAGATATTGACCGTTAACATGATATGTTGAGTCTTCAGCAGATTCATGCATGCGTAATATAGGTCTCATAAGTCAGTGCAATTTTCTATTGTATCTTTCAACATGGAAACCATGTATTGTTCATTCTCTGATCATTCAATAAAATGTTTTTTGTCTTTTTGTTTTTCAAAAAAGTGTATTTTGTTCTGCTGTAAAACAAAACCAACTAGTGCTAAATTAAGTAGTTCCCAAAGCTCTTTGCTATTGAAATTAACGCTTGCCAAAAAATTGCCTAAAAAGTGCAGTGGGAGGTGTGTCATCCATGTGTCCATTTAGGACTGGAAGCAGTGGTGGTTAGTACTTTGGACCTCATTCAGACCCGCTCACAAGCGCCTATGCGCTCGCAAGCGGGTCGATGGTGGGGCACAGCACACGCGCCGCGGCTCGCTACAAAAGAGGCGGCTGTCAATGTTGATCGACAGCTCACCCCGTTTGGTAGGCGTGGTGGGGGGCTTGCCAGACAAACTAAAGGAACGCCTGCCGTTTGTAGGTGGCCCTACTGACATCACCAGTGATGTCAGTAGGGAGCTTCCTGCTCTGTTAGAGCAAGAAGCTGCCTGTGGCTTGTGGTAGACGACACCCGACCCCAAGGGTCTCGTCGCAAGCCCCGATGGTCGCGATGGTCTCGACCATTGCGACCATCACCTAGTTACTCGCTAAAGCGGTGGCTGGTAACAGCTTAGCGAGCGGCCAGGAGGCTGCCTTTTAAAAGAAACGTGGCCGCCCTCGTTCAGAGCAAGCGCTCGCATTTTGCAAGCGACTCTGAATGAGGTCCTTTGTCCCATAATAACCTCCAGCATGAAAAAATTCATTTCCAGCTACTCAGCATTACCTACAATCTCTGAGAATAGCTTTCTATGCAATACACCTTTTATATCGCCATGAAATAATCGACAACAATATTCCAGAGATTTATGCACATATCCAATCTCAGGAAGTATTTGTTGCTAGGTATTAAGTAAAATATTTTCTAATAGAATGATGTTATCAATATCTGTCATTGTCGATTGTGTTTTATTTTTATAACTGGTTATGTATTTTAATTACTTTAAGTAAAATATTTAATACTAAAGAATTTGTGGTTTAAGTTTAGTATTCTTTGTAGTAGTATGGGCACCTCTTGTCCCCCTTTTTTCTGATTATAGAAATTTTGAGGAACTAGTCATTTCTTATTTGAGGAAGCTGTGATTTTCACATGCTATAGACTGCACATTTGTCAGTGCTGGACAACCCTTTTGCAAGTTTGACAAGTGTTCCCCTGTTCATGGAAATAGTTAAAATAGTCTTTTGAAAATTGATGGTAAAATGTAGTGGAGCCATTTGGCATAAATAGAGGTGGGTAAGTTATTTTGTTCCTTGAGTTTATAATTTATCTAAGTAGACACGCATGTAGAAAAGCAAATATTCGAGGTAAAGAAGATGGTCAGCACAGGTGCACATTTCCTGGAAAGTGAATTATGGACTACACTGCTTCATTATGTGTGGAAGCGTGCCTATAAGTCACTCTCAATGTATATGCACTTCACTGTCCTTGGTCATGTAGAAAGCGGATGAGCCTACTGTACCTCTTAGGGTGTGATGTAGTAGTGAACCTCACATGAATCCCTTTTGTGGAGGTGTGGTGCTCTTATCAGTCAAGGGGGTAAATGTAATAGATTGCAATTTCAACAAGTGATTTCTCCGCAAAAAAACATGTGAGCTTGCATTCGTCATATGTAATAAGGTTCGAGAACTTGTAAACTTGCATCAAACTCACAACACCCATTCTTGCACCAGCAAAACACACCATCTAGATGTTGCCTATGTAAAACAAACAACTCTCCAGATAAATAAACTCGTGAAATTATAGACTGATCCTAGGATGGTGACTTGATGTGCAACATTACTGTTAATCAACATCTGAGGCCTATTAACACAGAAGAAGGCCATTAACACTAATCAAACCCCTATATAAACCATGCCTACCCACATTTCACCTGTGTGAGTATAATAATGGTGAATTTTATGAAATCCTATGAGCTGTACATGCCTGGGCTCCTGACTAATGAGGAGCATTGCAGGGTGAGGATGCACGAGCATCACCAGATCCAGCAGCCCATTAAAGTACATGCCAGACGAACCTATAGAATTCGTATGGGCTTGGACTCTCAGATCAATAGGTGGTATCGCTTTTCAGGCTGAACCGCACAAACCTCCTGAACCTATATGAGCATGTGAGAGATGATTTTGAAACTTTGTCTGGCAGGAACTATGCAGTGACTGGCCTTTATAAAGTATTGTGTGCCCTGCACTTTTTTGCAACAGGCTCCTTTTCAGACAGTGAGCTGTAGGATGATGGGGATTATACAGGCCACTTTTTCCAGGCATTTATCTCATGTATTATGTTCCTTGAAGTTAACTTGTGCTTATTAACCTCCTTCTAGGCATTTTCTATGCCCCCTGAGCTGACAGGACCTGCCCAATGATCTGATGTTCCTTCCTCTGGCAGCCGATGATGTAGGAAGATGTGCCTCTGCAATGTATTGCTTACCAGCGTCAGTACTGAATAAAGGGGCTCCTCTCTGCCCGACTCCACTGGGAGTGAAGAAGCTGCTTCCTTGGTCGGAAGATGTCACTGGGACCAGCTACCCCTGGGACCTGCTGCTGCTGAACACTGCTGCTGTCTGAGAGCCGCTCTGCCGATCTCCGGTCACTCTAACAGCCTCAGTCTCAAACCACTGATCTCCAGTCGCCGGGAACACCGCTCTGTCTCAGGTAAGTGTTCTGCATCTCACCACTTTCCTCACTCTCTCCTCAGTCAGCACTTCAGTTAGGCGGTCTGTGGCAGTTCAACTGTCCTGTCTGCTGCACTTACCGGATGCCAGAAAGTTCTGGGACTGCAAACCGCATCCTATAAAGAGACTTATGATGCTGGCCACTGAAGTGGTGTATCAATAAATTGTCCATTACCTCAAAATAATTAGCATAAGTGCAGAGTCCAATATTTTACATTAAATGCAAATAGGCCCCTTTAATACAATAAATTAATGCTCACATAGCTGCATATTAAATAGTGTGGGCAGCCCAAAACTATCCAACAGATTAGATGGGTACCTCAGAAGTGTATGTGAATAGGCATAACTACCACTCCCTGAATGTGCAGGTAGTCTGTGATGTTCACATGCAAATTTAAAGTGTGGTTTCAGGTTGTCCAGGATCTTCTCATTATGCCTATATTATGTGCCAGTCATCCTAATGAGAGATTTAGTGATTATGGGCTAGCATTACTAGGGTTTGATTAGTACCTCTAGCTGCTTTACACATAAGAGGGATCCCCACCTCTAGAAGTATACAGATTATAATTAGAGTATATAATTGTCTCTGTATATATAAGTCCAAAAGCTGTAGGTAGGGTGTTCCTATATGCAAAAATCCTTAATGAAATAAGTATTTTATATAAATAGAGGTCCTGTGGGCAATAACTTGGGGATGATTGTTCCTATATCTGGTATGGTTCCTTGGTACAGTCCCCAGATATCCTGTGTCAGGATATTAATGTCTTCATCATCTCCACCACCTCCAGTGTTATTGCACATATGTGTACTCTCACTCCACCTCGCAGAATACGCAGTATCGGGAACTTAAGGACACTAGTATGCAACTGTCGATAAGGTAAGTATTGTCAAACTTACCCAGATTCAGTCGTACTGCTGCTGGTCCGTGGTCATCCCATATGCGTTCTGCTGCTGCGTGCGTGTGAGGATAAAGTCCATATAAATTAGATAAATCTTCAAGTTCAATCGTTCATATGAATGTGGTGAATGAGTCCCAATGCATTTCGTCCCTGTTGGGGACTTCTTCAAGGGTCAAAAGTATGTACACTGTTACCTAGTGGGTTTAAATACCTTGTCACTGTGCTCCCTGCTTCCTCCATAGGGGTGCTTCCAATAGTTGTGGTTACAATAGTTGTGCATGCGCGTGTCAGCCACCGCTAGAGCTCCAATTGTTCCCAGGATCTTGTAGTGTACTGGGCATGCTCCCTTTGCAAACTGAGGACAGAAGTCTCCATATTACTATGTGTTCTTCGGCTGGTTATGGTGCCTTGGTTCCTATGTACAATCAGTTCATAAGGTTGTATATTTTCTCCATTACGGTGGTGCCCATTTTGGAGGTGATATAATGCCACAAATGACATGTTGATTATTGTCACATCCAATATATTGTATTTAGATTGCTAGATGTCACATCTACCAATCTAAATACAATATATTGGATGTGTCAATAATCAACAGTACTGGTTTAGTGGTGGTTTGGGTGCTAGCAGTGGATGTGGTAGAAGCAGCCAATGATTCTCTTAGGGCCATATTTTCTCTTTGGAGGCTGAGTAGAGTCTCTGTTTGAGCCCTAATTGCCTGGGTCATGTCTGACATACGGCAATCTAGTTTAGCCACCATTCTGGTTCTAGTAACTTGTGCAGCTCTATTAGTGTGTGCAATTTTACATAATTGTGATATAATGCTGCTTAGGTGTGTTGCTTGCATGCATTTTATCTGCATCTTCTGGATGTTATCCAAGGACTGTGATATCTTTTCCACAGTTGGTTTAGGTGGGGTTGTGGGTGTGTGCTGCAGCTACTGGCATTGATCTCTGTGCTCAAAGGTGTCTTTTGCTGTATTGTCTGCAGGCTCTGGTGTATCGATCTCAGTGAGGATGATGTGGGCTGGGCCACCAATATCTTCAATCAGAATTGTTGATGCTGTTGGTGGATTTGCTTGCGATGGTCCTGTCTTGAGATGTCTGCTCTTAAAAATGATTTTCTTGTAATGTGACAATATTGCAGAATTGAACATGCCTGCCAAAACATGGGCTGATTTTTTTGTTTTATTAGATATAATTTTTTTTAGCACTCACCAGCATCATCATCGTCAGCAGCTTGGGTGCGTCGACTTTTGAAAGGTGCCTTTTTGCGGTGTGCATCAGCTTCGGCAGGATAGAAAAAAAAATGTTTAAAATGTCCTTTCTTTGTTTTAAGTAGAGACATCTGAGCCAAAATACACTTAATGTCCTTGAAAAAACTGGCAACCTTAATTGTTGCCGTCACAAAAAACATATTTGCATATTGGACGTTCCTCTGCTATGTTTAGTCACACTCATCAGGGAGCAGATCTAAGATTGTGCAGTACAGTTACAGTCAAAGTTTATGAAATTCATGACAAAAGAATACAATATGTTCAGAATTATTTAGTAAAGAACAGTTTACACATTATTTATTTAGCCTTACTCACCAGCTGCTGTTTCCGTTAATGAACGGTCTGTGTCCTCAAAATGTGTCCTTGGCAGAATTTGAGGTGGAATGACTTGATTCAGCTTCTCGTCAAACGAAGTGAAGTGAACGCGGACTACAGGGCCACCACCTGTCTTCCTGATTTCAGGCAGCTCCTCTGCCAATTAACTTTCAGAACCCTCTTAACATCAGAGAAGCATTTTTTACCATTGTCAATACTCCACTTGCAGAACTCACTGCCTCACAAACCAACTGCCATAAATCTTTTTATGGCAGGGGATGTGCGTTTTCCCTCTGCCATAAGCAACCTCTCATGCACTGGCCCAATTCCATTCCCCAATGCAGTTTTCTTCATAAGAGAAGCGCACGTTGCGCCCAGTTTTATTCTTGCCTGGAGCACTCACTGCAGCCCTTCAGTTTACCTCCTCCTCATCTTCCTCTTCTCCCTCCTCCACTAACTTTGTGGGATAAAAATGAACATTATCCTTCTCACTGCTCACCTAACCCTTCATCCTCTTCTGGGTAGCCATCCTGCAAAAAAACAAACACACCACACTGTCTAACCTGTCTCCACCTTCACAAAACCTATCAGTGAGATCAGTGCTACTTTTATAGGGCAAATGATGTCTAAATAATGTGACTTTGATATACCAATAACTACACCACTTTTAAAGCCAAGAGCCCGCATATAATGAAACTCGCTTTGTTATTTGAAGGATTTTCGCAGGTTTTCTCACATGGCGTCGCATGCAAGTTATTTAGGCACCTTGAAACTCAGTCTATTACATGTAATAGACTACGAGTTGTGGAAGAAACTTGCACCAAACTCCCACCGAGTTTATGGAAGTGCAAACTTGAACAAAATATAGTAATCTAAAGGCTACATGCAAACATCTAATTTAAGATCCCACAAGGCCCTAGGTAAGATTCCAGGTTGCCTCTCCTGCCATATAGAGACACAGACATATTTAGGGCGTCCAATTCTAGAGAGACACACATATACAAGGATGGCGACATAGCTAATAATCACATTAGTGGTGCGCTCTGGGTTATTAATAGTGCAACTATTTTATAGTGGTAATCTCTAGATAGTGTGTTCTTTAAATGATTTCAATGTCTCAAAAATTACTCCTATCCCTAAACGGGAAATGTCTTTAAACGTATCCACAATGTCCAATAAACTCTCGTGGGGCATGAAACATAAGTGTCTTAAAGAAATGTCTTATGCAAATCTGTGGGATGGATGTTCTTTGTATAATGCCTTCCTTAATTCTGTAGGATGGGTGTTCGGTATTGAACGTAAACTCTTCTCTCTCCTCTCCACCTCAAATGTAATGCATATGCACAGTATCAGGAACAGGGTATACACGATAGTGCAGGTAGGTAAGTGATGGATGTACTTACCAAGCGTGAAGTCAGTTCCTGCTGGTATCCCTCGTCCCGGTGCTCAGGGGAAGTTTGGTGGAGAATGGGGTGATGGTACTTAAGGAGACTGTGTACTCCAGTGTAAATAGATGGTTTTTATTTTTAAAAAAATTCATAAGACTCACCAGAGTCTAGTACAGCAAAAAATGGACAGATATTATAAGTCCCAATTTGTGCACTAATGCATGTAATAATATCAAGTTCGTTGTTAATAATAAAAAAATAAAAACCATCTATTTACACTGGAGTACACATCACTTACCTACCTGCATGATCGTGTATACCCTGTTCCTGATACTGTGCATATGCATTACATTTGAGGTGGAGAGGAGAGAGAAGAGTTTACGTTCAATACCGAACACCCATCCTACAGAATTAAGGAAGGCATTATACAAAGAACATCAATCCCTCAGATTTGCATAAGACATTTCTTTAAGACACTTATGTTTCATGCCCCACGAGAGTTTATTGGACATTGTGGATACGTTTAAAGTAGGGATGAACAGAACCGAGGAGAACCGAGCCTGCACATCCCTAGTTTAAAGACATTTCCTGTTTAGGGATAGGAGTAATTTTTGAGACATTGAAATCATTTAAAGAACACACTATCTAGAGATTACCACTATAAAATAGTTGCACTATTAATAACCCAGAGCGCACCACTAATGTGATTATTAGCTGTGTTTGTGTAGAGGTGGGATACCTCTTTTTAGTGGAGCTGCTAGGGTTTTTACAAACAAGAGATCGAGAGCGCTGTTAATCCCCTTTTTTCAAGGATGGCGACATACAGAGGCGTGTTAAGAGAGGAGGGAGCCCGTGTGCATTCCACATCTGCGGCCTCCTCCTCTCTCCACGGCAGCCGCCAGCAGACTGACCTCAGCAGTAGACTCTGTGCACTAGTCTGTGCCCAGAGTCTACTACGCATGCACAGGTTACCGGGAAAATGCAGCGGCGGTCATTTTCCAGACATTTTGTGAAGGGCTGCTACAGCCGACGCAGGTCTTCGGAGAGGTAAGTATTACAAAATGTGGGTGCAGGGTGTGCGGTGTGGGCCTCCCCTGCACTCATTATAGATACGCCCCATGCAAAATAATAGAGATACACAAACATATACTGGGGCATGTATCTTGATAGAAAAAAATATATAAAATTGTTATTATAAAAAAAACTAAGTGTGGCCTCTAGGCAGGCCGTGCCCTAGTCATCTCAATACACTGCGGTTTCACAATATTCTTTTATATATGCAGGAAATAACTAATTTAGGCAATACATTTTACTTATCACTACTTTGGAAGAAATATCACTCAATAGGTCCCATTGTATCTTGTGATTTAGGTTTAGTTAATGATCCAAAAGTGCTCCATTCAATTTCTAAAGAAAGCATATTTTAATTTGAAAATTATGATCTTTTCTTTGGGTTGATCGTTTTTACTGTCATACAGATTAAGCCTATTTGCTGCAGGGGCTTTCTATTTCAGTGTGAAGTACATTACCCATTCAGTGATGGTAATAATGTTTTCTATGGAAGCAGGTCTAATTCTGTTTGATCCCCAAGATTAAATCCCTCAATCCAACTGGAATGTAATGGGACAACACGCCAGGGAACAAGCATTCCTTTAACAGAAATCTGTGTGTCCTGTTTGGATTCACAGCGAGAGATAAAACAGGATTCACCAATGCTTTTGTATATGCTATAGTCAATTGTTGGTGTTAAATAGTATTACATTCTTTCTGAAGATTGGAAATGTGTTCGAAGTAAAACAGTGCACGCAACCAAAAGTTTATTTCTGAGCTGACAGTGAAATGATAGGGCTGATCTTTGTCTATGAGAAGAAATATTTTCATTGTAAAAATGCCCTGATTCTGTTATAAAGAATGCTGCTTGTTGGAACGAGAAGATCTGTGAGCTATTAAAATTGGGTAACTATGTATGTTTTTTTTGTTATTGCATATATATTATATATGTATATACTGTGTGTATGTATGTATATATATATAGAGAGCCCGGCCGGGCTCAGGTAAAGGAGGGGGCATGGCCTAATCGCGGGAGGTGTGGCCACACACCCTTGACAAAAAAATAAATAAATCACTTTTGCAGCGGCGCTGCGTTCTGGGG
The DNA here is from genome assembly GCA_031769625.1 of Taudactylus pleione. Lineage (NCBI taxonomy): Eukaryota > Metazoa > Chordata > Amphibia > Anura > Myobatrachidae > Taudactylus > Taudactylus pleione. The sequence goes on along the minus strand of JAUIMM010000177.1, from coordinate 12,566,036 downwards.
AAGCGGGCGCAGTAAGCCCCCCAACCCGGCGCTAAGCGGGGGGGTCACGATCACTGTGATCGCTCCCCCCCACAGCCATAGGAGACTGCTCCGGCTGCTGTCTCGCACTGCAGCCCAGCACAAGCTGTGTGCTGAGCTGCTACGAGGAAGGGTTGGAGCGACGCCGGACCCGGGCCCCACCGGGCCCTTCTAGCAAGTCCGGACACGGGTAAACTGTGCCCTCTCACCCCTCTCAGCGCCAATGCATATATATATATTAGGGGTGAGCGGGTTCGGATTTCTGAAATCCAAACCCCCCCTGGCCCCTCCGATCCGAGGCCGATCCGAGTCAGGCTCGACTTTTCCCGCCTGACTCGGATCTGAAATCGAGGCAAAACGTCATCATTCCGCCTTCCGGGTCTCGCGGGTTTTGGATCCTATATAAGGTACCCGCATCAGTGCTATTTTCTCACTCGGCTGTGGACAGTGAAGAGGGAGGGTGGGAGTTAGGGCTGGCTGGGCTGTGTAGTGTAGTGCAGTGCAGTGTAGTGTTGTGCTGTGCTGCTGTTGTCCATAGGGGCTGTGTCCACTTCTCCAAAGTCCATAGGGGCTGGCTGTGTTGTGCTGTGCTGCTGTTGTCCATAGGGGCTATGTCCACTCCTCCAAAGTCCATAGGGGCTGGCTGTGTTGTGCTGTGCTGCTGTTGTCCATAGGGGCTGTGTCCACTCCTCCAAAGTCCATAGGGGCTGGCTGTGTTGTGCTGTGCTGCTGTTGTCCATAGGGGCTGTGTCCACTCCTCCAAAGTCCATAGGGGCTGGCTGGACTATGTTGTGCAGTCAGTTGTCCATAGGGGCTGTGTCCACTCCAAAGTCCTGTGCAGTGTCCCAGTCCTAAAGGGGTGCTGTAGTGTTGTACAGGGGGTACTCTGTCCATCAGGGGTGCTCCGCCCAAGTGCAAAAACAATAAATATTTTTTCTGTGGTTGTGAATTGTGTGCGCAGTAGCCGCACGTGCATCAGCAAAGTAGTGCCTAGCGTGCGCCTGTGTCATAAGTAAAGGGCCGGCTGGCTTGACCGTTAAAGGGTGCTGTAACCCCCAAAGTGCACTCCAAACCAAATAAAAAAAATATTTTCTGTGTTTGTGAATTGTGTGCACTGTGGCTGCACGTGCATCAACAAAGGAGCAGCGCCAAGCGTGTGCCTGTGTCCCATAGGTAACGGGCCAGCTGGCTTGACCGTTAAAGGGTGCTGTAACCCCCAAAGTGCACTCCAAAAAAAAAAAATATATATTTTTTGTGTTTGTGAATTGTGTGCGCAGTAGCCGCACGTACATCAACAAAGTACGCCAAGCGTGCGCCTTTGTCATAGGTAAATGGCCGGCTGGCTTGACCGTTAAAGGATGCTGTAACCCCCAAAGGGCACTCCAAACAAAATAAAAAAATATTTTCAATGTTTGTGAATTGTGGGTCTCATTCAGACCCACTTGCGAGCGCAGGATGCTCGCAATCGGGTCGATGTTACCCCAATGCACATGCGCATGATGGAGGGAGCTCTGTCATGCGCATGCGCGAGACCAGAACAGCGACAGCCAAGCTGTCGCTCCGGGTCTCGCACCATAGGGGGCGTGCTGTCGATGGTGACTGACAGCACGCCCCCTTTGGTGGGCGTGCCGGGGGCGTGGCTGCCAGATGGAGGTGTTCCCATGGGAACGCCTACCGTCTGGGTCCAGCCCCACTGACATCACTAGTGATGTCAGTGGGAGTGATTTTGGCTCTGATATAAAAACACTATTGTGAGGTGTGAGGTGTTCAGAATAGACTGGAAATTAGTAGAAATTAAGGTTATTGAGGTTAGTAATAGCATAGTAGCAGAAAAACCCACAAATTCTGAGATTTTAGCTGTTTTTATGCTTTTTTTCAAAAAAATACAGATCCAAAACACAAAACCCAGAACCCAAAACACGGAAGGGTGGTTTTGGCAAAACCAATCCAGATCCAAAACACAAAGAAAGATCCAGATCCAAAAGCAAAACACAAAAAGTGGCCGGTGCACACCCCTAATATATATATATATATATTACAGGTGAGCGAGTCCGGTTCTCAGAGACCCGGACCCATCCGAACTTCTCGATTCGCGTTTTCCCACTTGACTCAGATCCCAAAATGAGGCAAAACGTCATCATCCGCTCTCTGATTCTTGCGGCTTTTGGATTGTATATGTTACTGCAGCGGTGAATGGCGCCATTTGCTTGCTGAGTCCCAGGCTGTCAGGACTGTGCTGGGCTGTATTGTCCAATAAAGGCGGGTGCTGTGCTGGGCTGTGTTATCCCATACAGGGGTGTACTGTGCTGGGTTTTGTTGTCCAATCCAGGCAGGATGTGCTGTGATCTGTCCAGGAAGCTGTGTTGCCCATAAAAGGGTTAATTTGCTGGGCTGGGCTGTGTTGTCAATCCAGGCAGGGGGCTTTGGCCCTCATTCAGAGCCGTTCGCTATTTGCGTTCGTTCAAAAACAAGGGGTGGCTATGCAAATGATCCGTTCGCAGATTGCAGTCTGTTCACACCTCTAAGTCTGAACGAGCGAGCAAAACATACGCTCGTTTATTTGATAAAAACGCCCCCTGGCCGCTCGCACCATACGTCATGTCCGCTATTTATTAGATTAATCGAGTACATCGAACAGGATAAGAACTGCTCGCTATTCTTGTGGTTGGTTTTTTCAACCGCTATTTTGCAAGCAGTTCTGAGTTAAACAAAACCAAGTGACGTGGTCATTGCCGCTGCTGTATTAATTATGCACACCCATAAAACGCCCGTTTTGACCTTTAAGCACGCCTGCGTTCGGATCTCCACTCCCCATTTTCAAGCACCTTCCCCTGTTACCACCCACATACGCCTCATTCTGTCACTCAAAATAGCAGGCACTCGCTATATTGCGTACAAATGATTTTCGTCCGCACTGACCGGTTCGCGCATGCTTACTAAAAACCGTACGCATGCGCAGATGTGCGAACATCGCACGGAACAAGCGTACTGCCGCTAGTGAGTGGCTCTGAATGAGGGCCTTTGTTATCTTTATTTATCATTGCTTTGCTAATCCAGGGGTGTGCTGTGCTGTCCATCAAGGGGTGTGTTATCCAGGGTTGTGCTGTCCATCTAGTGTGCTGTCTGTCCATGGGCTGTAAAAAACAGAAAGAAAGAAAAGTTTTAAAAAATAATCAGTTAAAAAAAGTTTCAATATTTTTTTTGTGCTGTACCCCACACTGTGGCGCTTTATGCCGTACCACCCTCCCTCCCAGTGTATCCAAAACACTGATGGCCATATTAAGAGCAGGGAAGTGCGCCGACCCCCGTGTTTGGTTTTGCTTTTGGTTTTGGATCTGGATGTTCCCTGGTTTTGGATCTGGATCTGGTTTTGGAATTTTTTCATCCGTGTTTTGTTTTCTTGTTTTGTTTTTCTTAAAAAATCATAAAAACAGCTAAAACCACATAATTTGGGCCTGATTTTGTTCCTACAGTATTAATAATCTTAATAACAATCATTTTCAGGCATTTCTAGGCATTTTTAACCACCTCACAGCTCACAATATTGATTTCACTATTTTTCACCAATATAGGCCAAAGGCAGCAGCGAGCTGGCTGGCTAAAGTAAGCAACAGAGCAGCAGCACACACGCACGGCAGTTTAAAAAAATATAGGACATCTATGAAACATTGCCACACAGCAGTGGCAGACAGGATGACAGTTTAATAAACTATATTAATGTCAGTCGGCAATGCCCCAAATTGTGCCAAATGTAAAGGAAAGAGGCGCAAGATGGAATTGTCCCTCCCACCCACTCTTATGTGGGATATTAAAAAGGACATGCACAGTTTAACAAACCAAACACTTTAGCCACTAGGACTGACACTTTCGTGGCTGAACTCCTTGGTTTGTTTGGGCCCCATAAAACTTTTTTTGGAAGGACTACCTTCAATTATTAAGGAGGAGGTTGATGAGGGCGTTGGTGGTGGAGATTGCATGTTATGGTCCAAACTGCTGGTAGATGATACTGGACTGCTTGTTATTAATTTACAAATTATAATTTTGTTAAACAAATTGCATGAACTTGCTGCAAATGACGTAACAGGGAGGAGGTGCCTAGATGGTTAACGTCCCTTCCTCTGCTAACTTTGGCTTTACAAATGGAACAGATGCCTTCACAACTGTTGTCAGAATTTAAATTAAAATAATTCCACACCCAAGACGTTGCTTTTCAGGCTTTCTTTTTATCATTAGCAAGAACTGCTGCCACCGGTGGCTGATTTATGCAAACCACATCCTTATCATCAGTATCCACATTAGCGTCAGATAGGAAACAAATTTCCCCCTCATCCTCCTTTTGCACTTCCTCCACACTATCATCCTAATTGTTTATTATTTCACCATCTAATACTAGCACAGCTGTCATGGCGTCAGTGATCCGCTGTGAAACTGGGTGACAGCTGTTATACTTACTTCCTCTATCAAAGGCCTGTTTAATAGTCAATTGTTTTTTTAAATTACTTCCGATCACAAATGAGGATGTAGGTATGTAGGTGATGATGCAGGTGTTGGTGTTGGAGATCGAAGGCGCTTGGATCCCACAGAGAGGGAGCAGGTAGGTGACACGTTTTGAGTTTTGGAACTTGGCGACATACACTTTGATATTTGATGAATGCTCTTCAAGTGAGGTAACAAGGAGTAGGTTCCTAGGTGGTTTAGGTCCCTCCCTCTACTCACTCTTGCATGGTAACAGGCACATATGGCTTGACAACTGTTGTCCGGATCGGGATGGAAATAATTCCACATGTGAGAAGTAGATTTTTTTGTCTTTTGTCCCGGCATGACAACAATGGGCTTTGGCTTTTTCAAACCATGGGCAACAGCTGTTGTCTTACTTACACAAAGGACATCCTTATCACCAACAACAACATCTTCATCATCAACATCCTCATCATCCTTAGCGCCTTCATCCACCAAAAAATCCTCCTTCTCCATGTGCAATTCCACAGAAGCATCCTCAATGACTACGTGTGCAAGATGTTGACCGCCCTTCCCCACATTTACAGAGGGCACACAAATGTTGGAACTTGGAGGATCCTCCAGTACACTAGTATTTAGGTCGGGCTCACACATGGTAAATGCGGACACACTTGCACTCTCCTCGGGGATTTGTGATTTCGCTTTCTCAGGGCACACAGTTGGTTTTTCCGGAGATGTCTTAACAACGTTTACATTTTTAATTGGACCACCACCACTACTACTACAAGCAGAAGGGCTATCAGAATCAGCAGTCTTCTTCATAAAGTAAGAAGGCCAAGGCCTTATCCTTTCCTTGCCACTTCGTGTAGTGAATGGCATATTGCCAATTTTTTTGTTTATCTAAAGGCAAATATCCTTTCAATTTTTTTTTCTTAATTTCAGTAAAACCTGCTTCACTATATCGATGGCGTGACTTAAGCCCTGGGGCATGGGCCTTCCTAGAGGTCGAGGAAGTTGGCGGCCTTGCACTGTTGGCGGCAGCTAAAACATGTGGTTCTTGGCCTTGCCCTCCTGTCATGTGACAGCCCTCCATATTTTTTCTGCAGTCTACAAGCAGTGTCACAATAACTAATAGTGTAGCCAAGGTACGGTTACAAAATTCACACACGTGCAGTCGTCTGCACACACAAAAATATTAGAAAAAATGTCAAATGATGATTTAGATTTTTTCTCAGCTCCAGAAGAACTTGGCCCCAGAGTAACGATTGATCACGACTGTAGTCGGGCAGCACAAGGTTGCAACTTGCGTTGCTGGCTTGCTCTTATACACTACTGCGGTTATGGCGAAAACCCACCCACACAAACAAGAAAAATATATGACACTTTTATTTTTATTTTTTTGAGAACGACTGGAGTCAGACAGCACAAGGTTGCAACTTGCGTTGCTGGCTTGCTCTTATACACTACTGCCGTTATGGCGAAAACCCACCCACACAAACAAGAAAAAAATATGACACTTTTATTGTATTCTTTTTTAGAACGACTGGAGTCAGGCAGCACAAGGTTGCAACGTGCATTACTGGCTGGATCTTGTGCACTACTGCGGTTATGGCGAAAACCCACTCACACAAACAAGAAAAAAACATGACACTTTTATTGTATTTATTTTTTTAGAACAACTAGAGTCAGGCAGCACAAGGTTGCAACCTGCGGTACTGGCTGGACCTTGTGCACTGCTGCAGTTAAGGCGAAAACCCACTCACACAAACAAGAAAAAAATATGACACTATTATTTTTTTTCTTTTTAGAACGACTGGAGTCAGGCAGCACAAGATTGCAACATGCGTTACTGGCTGGATCTTGTGCACTACTGCGGTTATGGCGAAAACCCACCCACACAAACAAGAAAAAAATATGTCACTTTGATTGTATTTTTTTTTTTAAGAACGACTGTAGTCGGGCAGCACAAGGTTGCAATGTGCATTGCTGGCTGGCTCTTGTGCGCTACTGTGATTAAGCCTGTTAACAGTGCATGCACACACAGAAAAATATAAAATCTTTAAAGACACTTTGATTTTTTTTTTTTGACTTTTTTTTTTTGGACTCCAGAACTTGGGCCCAGAGATGGACACAACACAAGCCCAGGACACAGCAGACAGCCCAGATGGACCACCAGACAGCACCATGACCAGAGACCAGAATGGATCAGCTCAGACAGCACAGTGATAGTGACAGCACCGTGACCAGAGACCAGAATGGATCAGCACCAGCCCAGGACACAGCAGATAGCACCAGCACCTCTCCCAGCCCTACACTACCCAACCTCTCAGTTTAGTCTCCACAGCCAGAGTGAAATGGTGTCTGTTGCGTGGTCCCTATATACTACATTGATCATAGAGACGAAAGCTCGTGAACCACGAGATTTCCATCTCTATTGTTTTGCCTCGGCTTCGAGAACCGAGTAAGGCGGGAACCTCCGAGCCTGCCTGGATCCGACTCAGATATGCTAAATTCGAGTGGGAACCGAACCCGCTCATCTCTAATTATGAGTGACGCTGTAGGTTCTTTATACTGCAGTGTATAATTTGTAAAGTATTGTGAGTGATGCTGTCGGTCAATAATACCGCAGTGTAATATTATTCATACAGGTATTGTGACAGCAATACCACAGTGTAATATATTCATAAAATATATTGTGACACTGTAAGTGGAAACTCAGTGTAATGTTCAATACATATTTTGATATTGTAAGTGGTAGCGCAGTGTATTCATAACAAATATTTTGACACTAAGTGGAATTACAGTGTAATATTCAACACGTATTGAGACACTAAGTGGCAGCGCAGTGTATTCACAAAAAATATTGTGACACTGTAAGTGGAAACAGTGTAATATTCAACACATATTGTGACATTGTAAGTGGCAGCGCAGTGTATATATAAAAAATATTTTGACACTAAATTGAAATGCAGTGTAATATTCAACATGTATTGTGACACTGTAAGTGGCAGCACAGTGTACTGTATTCATAAAAAATATTTTGACACTGTAAGTGGAAATGCAGTGTAATATTCAACATGTATTGTGACACTGTAAGTGGAAGCACAGTGTATTCATAAAAAATATTTTGACACTGTAAGTGGAAAAGCAGTGTAATATTCAACATGTATTGTGACACTGTAAGAGGAAACGCAGTGTAATGTTAAACACGTATTGTGATACTGTAAGTGGTAGCACAGTGTATGCATAAAAATATTGTGAAATTTGCACCACAAATTGTGTGGAGCAAAACATGGGACATGTTGGAATTCATTCAGCTGTAATGCCCTCAAAATATTGGTGGTGTTGTCTTAAATCACAAATCCAGAGGACAGTCCCAAGCAGGGTAAGCCATTTTGCAATGACTTCCCTGAGTTTTTCTAAAAGGTTGTCAGTGGTATGTCTCTTAGTGAAACTGGAGATACACAGGTAGCCTGCCTCTGAATGAGCTGCTGTTTCTTAGATGCTGCTGCTGCTGTTGTTGCCACTGAAAGCAATACACCCACCCAGTGGGCTGTTACAGTCATGTAATCTTGCGTTCGCTCTGTTCCTTCTTGTCCACAAATCTGTGTTTAAGTGGACAGTGGCTAAAACAGCATTTTGGACGCCAGTAATTTAGTTTTTTTTAACATCCCTGTAAAGGCTGGGAATTGCTTTTCTAGTGAAGTGGAATCTAGATGGGGTTTGGTAGCGGGGACACAGGACCTCAACTAACTGTCTAAAACACTCACTGCATTATTGGCGGACATTGGATGCACATCTAATACTAGCATAGATGTTATGGTGTCAGTGATCTGCTGTGCAACTGGGTGACTGCTGCCATACTTGCTCCCCCTTGCAAGGATTGTTTAACAGTCAACTGTTTTTTAAAGTACTTCTAGAAGTCTTTCTGGTCCCCTTCTGGGATGAAAATCCACTCCTAGCAGCAGCAGGCATAGCACTTTAGGATTTTTTTGGGACAAGGATTGATATGAATGATTTAAATATTTTTTGTAAGTGCCTTCCCTCCTACCTCATAAATTTGCTTCGGAATAAAAAAATTAAATAAAATTTACTACTAATCAAATCTTCCTTTCCCTGCCTTCAACTACATACATACTCCAACTCCATCAGGCCTCTTGAATAATAAAAACATTTGTTTCCTGATGTGCCATGTTGGAAGTTGAACTGCCACAGCTGCTGCAATCTTTGACATGCGGTTGCTGAATGCCAAAAATGTCCAGAAATATTTATGGCCACAGACAGCATCTCCTGCATGCCCCTTTAATTTAAAAAAATATTCTTAACCGCCAAGTTGATTTTGTGGGCAAAACATGGGACTTATTGTTCACCCATGCTCTCCCCTCCTCCCTCATACATTTGCTTCAAAATCAATAAATTAAATCAATTTTACTACCAATCAACCCTTCCTGTTTCCTTATGTGCCATGTTTGAAGTCGAACTGTCACGTATTTGTGCCGCCCACTGCTGCCGCTTAGCTTAGTCAACCAGCTAGCTTGGTGCAAATTTTGGGCCTAAACCCCATGAAAACAACAAGCTGGTCAAAATTGACTGGAAACGAGTGGAAATTAATGTTATTGAGGTTAATAATACTGTAGGAACAAAAAAAAACAAATTATGTGATTTAAGTAGTTATTATAATTAAAAAAAAAAAATACAGATCCAAAACCAAAACACGCACGGGTGGTTTTGGCAAAACCAAATCCAGATCCAAAACCAAAGAAGTTTACAGATCCAAAACCAAAACACGGGGGTCGGCGCACATCCATAATATATATATATATATATATATATATATTTATATTTATATATATATACACACACAATGCTTTAAAAAATAGAAGTGTTAATAGTTTATTTTCAATAGTTTGTTTTTATCAATTAACAAAATGAAAAGCGAATGAACATATTTGGTGTGACCACCCTTTGTCTTTAATACAGCATCAATTCTTCTAGGTACACTTGCACACAGTTTTTGAAGGAACTCGGCAGGGAGGTTGTTCCAAACATCTTGGAGAATTAACCACAGATCTTCTGTGGATGTAGGCTTGCTCAAATACTTCTGTCTCTTCATGTAATCCCAGAAAGACCCGATGATGTTGAGATCAGTGCTCTGTGGGAGCCATATCATCACTTCCAGGACCCCTTGTTCTTCTTTACGCTGAAGATAGTTCTTAATGACATTGGCTGTATGTTTGGGGTTCTTGTCCTGCTGCAGGATAAATTTGGAGCCAATCAGACGCCTCCCTGATGGTATTGCATGATGGATAAGTACCTGCCTGTATTTCTCAGCATTGAGGACACCATTAATTCTGACCAAATTCCCAACTCCATTTGCTGAATTGTAGCCCCAAACTTGCAAGGAACCTCCACCATGCTTCACTGTTGCCTGCAGACACTCATGATAGTACTTCTCTCCAGCCCATCGGCAAACAAACTGCCTTCTGTTACAGCCAAACATTTAAGTCAGTCCAGAGCACCTGTTGCCATTTTTCTGCACCTGGTTCCTATGTTTTCATGAAACCCCAGTTTCCTTTGAATTCTTTACTGGTTCTGTAATAAATAATATAGATGCATTTCAGTTTCCACTGCTGTGTGACTGCAGTCCGGGTATCAAACTTGTACTGTTATTCCCCTAGTGAGAAAGGCTATATAGAGCCGAAAAGCATTGGGCCAACACCACACCATCTGGTATCTACCAGCAACACTAAGGAACAGAACTCTTTTCCCCCGGAGCACCACCTCTGAAGGCAGTGTACGGAGGCTGTGTAAGATTGCACAGCCTAGACAAGCCACGAGTGCATCACAAGCCGGAAGCCAAAGACCTCGGTACAGGAAGACTGACAGCCCACCCGGCGAGGAAGTGGTAAGTACCGATGGGTGGAGGCGCCCCGGGGCACCATTGCGGACATACCCCCGCAGCACATCCACGGGAGTACGCATACACAGCCCAACAGGAAGCTCCATTAATCACACAGTGACAGCTGCCCTATAATCAGGGCCGGCGCTTCCACTAGGCAAGCTTAGGTAGCTTCCTAGGGGCGCCGGCCACTAGAGGGCACCTGGCCCTCTGATCACCCTCCCCCCATTGGCAGGTGCCCGCTGATATTGTGTTACCAGTGGGCACCTGGCTCCGTCTCTAACTAGACCCACCCCCCGGGCGACAGCCAGAGGACAGAACTCACTCCTGAGCTCCGTCTTCTGGGTCCCACAGTGCACTATGGGAGTGATGTCATGACGTCACTCCCATAGTTCCGAGGAGCGGGTGCCGGGGACAGACGGCAGCAGCACTGGAGCGGGGTTTAAGGTAAGTGTTGTTTTTTTTTCTTTATGTGTGTGTGCATGCGTGGGGGGGCTACTGCAGGGGCTGCTCTCCTGGGGGCATTACAGGGGCAGCACTACTGGGGGCATTACAGGGGCAGCACTACTGGGGGGCACTACAGGGGTATTACAGGTGCCGCACTACTGGGGGCACTACAGGGGCCTTACTGCTGGTGGCACTATTGGGAGCACTACAACTGGGAGGCACTACAGGGGCACTTACTACTGGGGGCACTTTAAGGGGCATTACTACTGGGGCACTGCAGGGAGAATTACTACTGGGGGCACTACAGTGGCCTTTACTACTGGGGGCTTTGCAGTGGGCATTACTACTGGGGGCACTACTACAGGGGGCATTACCTTTAGGGGCATTACTACAGGGGGCATTATTACTGCTGGGGGCACTGAGTAAGGGGCACCATTACAGTGGGCATTGCATAAGGGGCTCCATTACAAGTGGGCATTTAGTGTTTTAGGGGAACTACTACTGTGGGCATTGTGTAACAAGTAAGTTAGGGGGGCCCCTTAAAAATGTTGCTACGGGGCCCAAAAAGTTCTAGTTACGCCCCTGATACTGTGTGTGTGTATATGTGTGTGTATATATATATATATGTGTGTGTGTGTATATATACATACTGCTGCCTGCGCCCCCCTCTTCGTACTCATTTAGCCCCTCAGGTGAAAATGACTGTGCACAGGTGGAGTGGCAGATAAGTTTTTAGTGTTTTATATATATATATATATATATATATATATATATAATTTTTTTTTTCTAACGCAAAACTTATCCGCCACTCCACCTGTGCACCTGAGGGGCTAAATGAGTATGAAGGGGAGGGGGGCGCATGCAGAAGTTTTGCCTAGGGTGCCTAGAAGTCTAGCACCGGCCCTGCCAATTCTATATCACCAGGGGAAAAACAGGACAAGTATGATACCTGGTCTGCGGTCACTCAGCAGCGGAAACTGAAATTCACCTATATTATTTATTACAGAACCAGGAAAGTTCATTGGCCAGTCAGACCTTCCCCATTACCCCATCTCCCCTCACTACTGTTCACATCTGTCTCTGTCATTTACACATATCCAACATACATCCCTTCCTTTGTAAAGTTCTATGTATATTATTTTGTTATGTGGTGATTTATGTTAAAACCATTATGCTGGTTGATGGTAAGGAGTATCCATTGCAGTTCAGTGATCTAATATCAGTATTGAGAGATACAACATTTTAATTTTATAACAATTTGAAATAAAGTATATCATTATATGATCAGACATCAATTGTATTAATCTTCATTTAAGACATGGTATATACACGCATAAATGACATGCGTATATAGTGATCACAATTATATATTGAGGTTGAGCGCTGGGTACTCTGATATTAAGATATACTTTGGCATTGAGGGTAGTTACCTTCTGGACCCATAGCTGCTCCCGTCACAAGAGTGAGAGGCCTTTGAGCATTTGAACACACAAAAAATCCAATTTGCTTTGAAATCGTTGCCTGGGAGAGACATTGCTGATGCAGTATAACTACCTTGTGTCTTGTTGCTGTGCACGGTCTTGCCATGGCATATGACCTGTGACATGAAACTTTTTTATACAACCTCACCTTTGTAGCAGAGTTTGGCTGTACCTTACCCAGTTTTAAGCCTCCTACACAGCTTTTTTTGTTTCAGTTATTGACTGTGTTTCAACCTACATTTGAAAATAATTATAATTTTCACTTGTTTAGTATGATTGATTAATCATACACCTGACTATAATCCTATAAAATCCTTGACTTTGTGCAAGTGTACCGAGAAGACTTGATGCTGTTTTAAAGGCATAGGGTGGTCACACCAAAAATTGATTTGATTTACATTTCTCTTCTGTTATTCACTTTGCATTTTGTTAATTGATAAAAATAAACTATTAACACTTCTATTTTTGAAAGCAAGCTTAGGGCCTGATTCAGACCCACTCGCGAGCGGCTGTCCGCTCGCAAGTGGGTCGATGTTGTGCACTGAGCATGCGCACGACGGAGGGAGCTCCGTCATGCGCATGCGCCAGACGCGACGAGCAAAGGACTTTCCTTCGCTCGTTGTGTCTGATCAAAGGAGGCGTGCTGTCGATGTTGATTGACAGCACGCCCCCTTTGGTGGGCGTGCCGGGGGCGTGCCTCCCAGATGGGGGCGTTCCCAAGGGAACGCCTACCGTCAGAAGCCGGCCCACTGACATCACTAGTGATGTCAGTGGGAGTGATTTTGGCTCTGATAGAGCCAAAATCACTCCGGGCCTTGTGGTTGAGAAACTCAACCGCAGGCTCCGGCTCGCAGTGGCGATGGTCGCGATGGTCAAGACCATCGCGACCATCAACCTGCACGCTCGTATAGGCTGTGGATGGTGACCCACAGCTATACGAGCGTCCAGGAGGATGCTCCATTTTTATGGAGGACGGCCCTCATTCAGAGCATGCGCTCTGCTCAGAGCATCAGGCTCTGAATGAGGGCCTTAGCATTTTTTCCACACCTGCCAAAGATGCAATACTTTAAATAAGCCGGTGCCCTCCACAAGCTATCTCCATGAGCCATGCTGCATGTAAAAGTTCCATGATGGCGGCACTCAGAAAGAATACACAGGCAGACTGGCAACATTTCAATGCTTTATGTGGTGCATTTTCATCAGGGTGCTCAAATGTACAAAAAAAACCCCACTTGCCTAAATACCCAGAGGACTTTCCATGTCGCCACCCACCATAGACTCCTAAAATTACATCACGGTGCTGTGTCGGTCGGGGACACGGAGGGAGCTACACACCATTTGATCTACATAGCCAATGATAGAGAGGGTAATGTTACTAAGCAGCAGTAAATGCACTTTAGAACCATGGCAGCAAACAGCCAACACATATAGTAACAATGACCAAATTCCTCTACTGCATTAACTGGAAAATCACTCCAAAAATATAAAACTATGTTGCAAAATGGATATAATGCTTTAGAACACTAGAAATACATATACTATGGTTTAAACTTTAAAGCAATAAACCAAAAACATAATGATGTAAAACTAAACAATAAAATAATAAAAAAGAGCATTACAAAAAACATGAAAGATCAAAATTTTCAGCTCTCAGTAATAATAATGAACAATCTCCTGCTCTCATTGGAATAGGGATGCGTTCAATAATCCAATAACGTAGTGTGGCCAGATTATGTTTGCCCTCACAAAAGTGTCTGGCTACCGGCTGATCACTTTGTCCAGAAGAAATAGCAGCTTGAATGGATGAACGGTGCGCTGCCTTCCTTTCTTTGAAAGCACATTCTGTCTTTCCAACATAATGTCGGCCACATGGACAGCTTATAAGGTACACCACAAACTTAGTGGTACATGTCACTGTCTGCCGATTCTTATATTTTTTCCCAGTGTATGGATGGTAAAACATATCTCCTGATACCATTAGCTACAAGTAGCACAGCCGAAGCATTTATAGCAGTCAGGACATAATTCTCCAAAAAATGTGAAAGATGTAGAGTAGATGAAGATCCATAATTTACTAAGTCCTTTTTCACTAGGAAATCCTTCAGATTCCAACCCCTTTTGTAGGCTGTCATTATCTTTTGTTGTTGTTAGGTTCAGGATTAACTGAACACAGGTCCTTTGGCAGGGAAGAGGTAAGTAGAAGGTGCAGGATGGTTCCAGCAGGAGACTGGGAGCAGGCAGAGCGGTGCAGACTACTTGGAAGCTGGGATCCAGCAGGAGATCAGGCGAGCACTCAAACAGGCAGGTTTACAGGAGCACAGGAACTCTCTCACAGCATACACTGTGAAATACATTGCACTGGCAACTATGGGAAGCTCTGAACTCCCTTAAGTACCCAGTGCAGAATCGTAATAGGACAGAGAGAGCATGTGACATGCCAGGACTGGAGCAACTAAGTCACATGACCAGAGGCAAGATGATGGCGCCCATACCAGAGCGGAATGGAAACACCACCAGGCCTACCCCAGCCAGAATGACACAGTGCCTGCGGAACACCTTGCACAGCCATGCCCGCTGCCAGACACAAGCCCCTCTGCCAGAAGGACCATGCCACAGCGTCCTTACAAGTAATACCTGTCGTCCCTTATGCCAAGAAACTCTGGTCGTGACAGTGCCCCCCTCCTTATGGGTGGCCTCGGGGCACTTACCAGGCTTCTCTGGAAGGGCAGAGTGAAACTTCCTGATGAGCGTAGGAGCACAAATGTCTTGGGAATTAGTCCAGCAGCATTCTTCCGGGCCATAAACTCTCCAATCCAGAAGATACTTCAACTGACTCCTTCAGATATGGGAATCCAATACTAGGGACAATTCAAATGCCACACCTCTCTCAGTTTTTGTACACGGGGAGGAACTGGAAGGACATTGAGGATCTTGTTGAGAATCAGCGGCTTGAGTAGGGATATGTGGAAAGAATTAGGGATTCTTAGGTAGGAAGGAAGTTGGAGACAGTAGGAAACTGGATTAATTACTTCAGTAATGGAAAAGGGTCCAAAGAATCGTGGGGCGAATTTCATTGATGGAACTCTGAGGCGCAAATTACGGGTGGATAGCCAAACTTGATTGAATTTGAGCCATTTTCCTTCGCTTCCTGTCCACCTGAATTTTGTAACGTGAGGAGGTCTTTTCCAAATTTGTGCGTACTTGGGCCCACATTGAGGCGAACCTCCATACAGTATCATCCACAGCCGTTACGTCAAAGACAGGCAGTCTCCGGAATTCAGGGACTCGAGGGTGAAGACCATACACAATAAGAAATGGTGTTTGATTTGTGGAGAAATGGTAAGAAGCGTTGTGCGCAAACTCAGCCCAGGGTAGAAATTCAGACCAATTATTTTGGGAGGAGGACATGAAAATTCTTAAAAAGGTCTCGAGATACTAGTTTACTCTCTCAGTAGATCCATTACTTTGCGGGTGATAGGCCATAGAGAAATTCAATTGCACTTGTAAAACAGAACAGAGCTCTCTCCAAAACTTCGCTACAAATTGAACACCATGATCCGAGACAATCTCGGCAGGACGTCCATAGAGAAGAAATATGTGTTGAACAAAAAGATGAGCCAGATCCGATGTAGAAGGTAATTTCCTCAAAGGGACATTGGGCCTGATTCAGAGCCGCTCATAAGCGGCCGCACGTTCGTTCCGACCGATGTTCGCTCAACTGCGCATGCGTACGGATTTTAATATGCATGCGCGAACCAGTCAGTGCGGCCGAAAATCGTTTGTTCGCTAAATAGCGAATGCCTGCTATTTTGAGTGACAGGAGGAGGCATAAGTGGGTGGTAACAGGGGAAGGTGCTTGAAAATGGGGAGTGGAGATCAGAATGCAGGCGTGCTTAAAGGTCAAAACGGGCGTTTTATGGGTGTGCATAATTAATACAGGAGCTTCATTAACCATGTCACTTGGTTGATTTATAGTCAGAACTGCTCGCAAGATTGTGGTAGGAAAAACCAACCACAAGAATAGCGAGCAGTTCATACGCTGTTCGATGTACGCGATTAATCTATTAAATAGCGGACATGATGTATGGTGTGAGTGGCCAGGGGGCGTCTTTTTCAAAATTACGACCGCAAATTTTGTTCGCACGTTCAGACATAGAGGCGTGAACAGACCGCAAAGTGCGAATGGTTCATTTGAATAGCCACCCCTTTTTAATGAACGAGCGAGCGCAAATAGCGTCCGGCACTGAATCAGGCCCATAGTGAACAATTTTTGAAAATCGGTTTATCACGACCCAGGTGGTCTTATAACCATCTGGAAATCCATTATAAAATCCATGGAGAGATGTGTCCATGGGCGAGATGGTATGGGTGGAGGTATTAGTTCACCAGCTGATGAGGAGACTAAGGTACAGGAAGAAAAGAACTCTACTACATCTACTTTCAATGATGGCCACCAGTAAGATCTTCTTAGGAACTCCAGAGTCTTTTGAATGCCAGAGTGTCCTGTAAATCATGAAGAATGAGCCCATGTAAGTAGCTGCTTCCTTAACTCCGAGGCCACAAAAGTTTTTCCAGTAGGAGGTTGTAATTGCATTGCATCAAATACTTTTGACTCTAGTACTGGGGTACTACGTAAAATTTCAGAATTGTTGTCACAGGATAGGGATCTTGACAAGGCATCAGCCTTTTGATTGAGGGCTACTGAGCGGAAAGACAATGTAAATTGGAAACAAGCAAATAATATTGCCCATCGGGCCTGACAAGGACTCACACACTGGATATTTTTTAAGAAAAGCAGGTTCCTATGATCTGTGAAGACAGTAAATGGGAATTTAGCTCCTTCCAAAAGGTATCGTCATTCCTTTAACGCAAACTTAGCAGCTAATAGTTCTTGTTCTCATATGGCGTAGTTTCCCTCAGCTGGAGAGAAGTTCTTGGAAAAAAAAATGCATGGATGGATTTGATTATCCTCAATAGTTGGTAGAGGACAGCTCCCACTGCCTCTGAAGAAGCATTTACTTCTAACAGAAAAGGTCTATCCAAGTCAGGTTGTCTTAAGACTGGAGCTGTTATGAAAACCTGCTTCAGAAGTTGAAAGGCTGTTTCTGCCTCAGATGGCCACAGACCAGGGTTGACATTTTTTGGGTCAAAGCCATAATGGAAGCCATTAAAGATGAAAATCCCTCGATAAAACATCTATAATAGTTGGCAAATCCGAGAAGTCTCTGAACAGCTTTTAATGTGTGAGGTCAAGACCAATCCAGGATCGCTTGAACTTTTTTAGGGTCCATTTCTAGGCTGGAACCAGAGATAATATAGCCAAGGAATGGTACACTAGGAACGCTAAAGACACATTTTTCCAATTTACAGTAGAGATGGTTCTCTCTCAGACGAGACAGGACTTCTTTTGTATGTTTGTGGTGTTCCTCTATGGATGAAGAGAAAATCAACATGTCGACTAGGTACACCACAACGGAAACGTATAACAGATCTCTGAAAATCTCATTGATGAATCCCTGAAAAATAGCAGGTGCATTGCACAACTCAAAGGGCATGACAAGATATTCAAAGTATCCATTTCTTGTATTGAAAGCGGTCTTCCATTCATCTCCTGCACAAATACGAATAAGATTATAAGCCCCGCGAAGGTCTAACTTGGAGAATATGGTAGATCCTTTGAATCTATCAAATAATTCTGTAATCAATGGAAGTGGGTATCTGTTCTAAACTGTAATATCATTAAGGCCTCTGTAGTCTATACATGGTCTTATCCCACCATCTTTCTTACCAACAAAAAAGAAACCTGCTCCAGCAGGAGAAGTGGAAGGTTGAATGAAACCTTTATCCAGATTCTCCTGGGTATACTCTGTCATGGCTTTGGTCTCTGGCAGGGACAAGTATGACCATGAGGAGGTATCTTGTCAGGCAGTTGATCGACTGGGCAATCCCATTTTCTGTGAGGAGGTAAGACATTAGCTGGATTGATATTCTTTAGGTATTGCTGGAGGTACTAATGATGCTATTTTCCCCACAGGTAGTACATTAGGAAGACAAGATTCCTGACAGCTTGTACTCCATGAGAGAACCTGCATAGTGCACCATTCAATCTTGGGGTTGTGCTGACATAACCATGGTAATCCTAAAATAACTTCATGGGAAGCCGTGGGTAGAACTAGAAACTTAAGATGCTCAGAGTAGAGTGCTCTGATACAAACCAAGACTGGCCAGGTCTCCTTAGAGACAGTTCCATTTAACAGTGGTCATCCATCTACAGAGGTCAGGGAGATAGAGTGATCAAGAGTTGTACAAGGAATTTGTAAGTTGTCTACAAACCCAGAGGTCACAAAGTTCCCTGCTGCTCCAGAATCCAACAGAGCAGTGACAAAAACAGGTTTAGACTCGAGTTCTAGGGCTATGGTCAAGACAGAATCCTTAGATTTTGGGGACAGACTTATTACTCCTAACTTGATGTCCCAGGACTAGTTAGGAACATACATTTCCCGGCTTCTTTAGAGAGACGAGTATGATTCACCTGCATGGGCTCTTCATCTGTAGGAGAAGGAGGTAGGTGGGCAGGAGTGGGTAGTGGGGGTGGCTTGTAATGGTCAGTTCTATGCTTCTCAGCCTGGTCTTCTCTAAAGCGAAGGTCAGTTTTATCGCAGGTGACCAAATCATCCTTTAATTGATCAGAAAGTCCTGCCAAAAAGCTGAGGTAAGGGCTTCTTTATTCCCTTTGAGCTCTGATGCCAGAGTCTGAAACTGTACAACATACTGGCTGACAGGACGGGTTCCTTGTTTTAGAGTCATACTACTGGATGAGGCCAAAACTGTTCTTCCTGGCTCTTCAAAAATCCTTCTCAATGATGTTAGAAATTCAGTATAATTGTCCAAAAGAGTGTCTGAATGCTCCCAGAGTGGAAAAACCCAATCCAAAGCTGAGCCGGTCAATAAGGACATGATATAGGCCACTTTAGTTTTAGCGGAAGGAAAGTTATCTGGCTGCAAGGTAAAATGCACATCACATTGATTAAGAAATCTGCGGCATAGCTTGGGACTGCCGTCAAATTTATTTGGCATAGGTAGATGCAACCGAGGAGATGTTCTGTAACCTGCATTATCAGATGGAGGAGCAGGTATAACCACTGTAACATTTGAAGTTGTCAAAGTAGTTTGCATGATATCTTGGTGATTAACCATTTCTTGGAAGAACTGAGCCATTTGGTGTTGCATAGTTTCCAGGTTTTCCAAACGGGTTGCTGTGCTCTGAATTAAGGGCCTGATTCAGAGCCGCTCGTAAGCGGCCGCTCGATCGCTCCGAGTGATGTTTGCCCAACTGCGCATGCGTACGGATCGTAATTAGGGGTGAGCTGGTTCGGATTTCTGAAATCCGAACCCCCCAGAGCCCCCCCCGATCCGAGTCCGATCCGAGTCAGGCTCGACTTTTCCCGCCTGACTCGGATTCTGAAATCGAGGCAAAACGTCATCTTCCCGCCTTCCGAGTCTCGCGGGTTTTGGATCCTATATAAGGCACCCGCGTCGGCGCCATTTTCTCACTCGGCTGTGGACAGTGAAGAGGGAGGGTGGGAGTTAGGGCTGGCTGGGCTGTGTAGTGTAGTGTAGTGCAGAGTAGTGTTGTGCTGTGCTGTGCTGCGCTGTGCTGCTGTTGTCCACTACTTCAAAGTCCATAGGGGCTGGCTGTGTTGTGCTGTGCTGCTGTTGTTAATAGGGGCTGTGTCCACTACTTCAAAATCCATAGGGGCTGGTTGGACTGTGTTGTGCAGTCAGTTGTCCATAGGGGCTGTGTCCACTCCAAAGTCCTGTGCAGTGTCCCAGTCCTAAAGGGGTGCTGTAGTGTTGTCCAGGGGGTGCTCTGTCCATCAGGGGTGCTCCCCCCAAGTGCTAAAAAAATAATATTTTTTTTGTGTTTGTGAATTGTGTGCGCAGTAGCCGCACGTGCATCAACAAAGAAGTGCCAAGCGTGCGCCTGTGTCATAAGTAAAGGGCCGGCTGGCTTGACCGTTAAAGGGTGCTGTAACCCCCAAAGTACACTCCAGTCCAAACCAAAAAAAAAATTATTTTCTGTGTTTGTGAATTGTGTGCACAGTAGCCGCACGTGAATCAACAAAGTAGTGCCAAGCGTGTGCCTGTGTCATAAGTAAAGGGCCGGCTGGCTTGACCGTTAAAGGGTGCTGTTACCCCCAAAGTACACTCCAGTCCAAACCAAAAAAAAAATTATTTTCTGTGTTTGTGAATTGTGTGCGCAGTAGCCGCACGTGCATCAACAAAGTAGAGCCAAGCGTGCGCCTGTGTCATAAGTAAAGGGCCGGCTGGCTTGACCGTTAAAGGGTGCTGTAACCCCCAAAGTACACTCCAGTCCAAACCAAAAAAAATAATAATTTTCTGTGTTTGTGAATTGTGTGCGCAGTAGCCGCACGTGCATCAACAAAGTAGTGCCAAGCGTGCGCCTGTGTCATAAGTAAAGGGCCGGCTGGCTTGACCGTTAAAGGGTGCTGTAACCCCCAAAGTACACTCCAATCCAAACCAAAAAAAAAATTATTTTCTGTGTTTGTGAATTGTGTGCGCAGTAGCCGCACGTGCATCAACAAAGTAGTGCCAAGTGTGCGCCTTTGTCATAAGTAAAGGGCCGGCTGGCATGACCGTTAAAGGGTGCTGTAACCCCCAAAGTACACTCCAGTCCAAACCAAAAAAAAAATAATTTTCTGTGTTTGTGAATTGTGTGCGCAGTAGCCGCACGTGCATCAACAAAGTAGTGCCAAGCGTGCGCCTGTGTCATAAGTAAAGGGCCGGCTGGCTTGACCGTTAAAGGGTGCTGTAACCCCCAAAGTACACTCCAGTCCAAACCAAAAAAAAAAATATTTTCTGTGTTTGTGAATTGTGTGCGCAGTAGCCGCACGTGCATCAACAAAGTAGTGCCAAGCGTGCGCCTGTGTCATAAGTAAAGGGCCGGCTGGCTTGACCGTTAAAGGGTGCTGTAACCCCCAAAGTACACTCCAGTCCAAACCAAAAAAAAAATTATTTTCTCTGTTTGTGAATTGTGTGCGCAGTAGCCGCACGTGCATCAACAAAGTAGTGCCAAGCGTGCACCTGTGTCATAAGTAAAGGGCCGGCTTAAAGGGTGCTGTAACCCCCAAAGTACACTCCAGTCCAAACCAAAAAAAAAATTATTTTCTGTGTTTGTGAATTGTGTGCGCAGTAGCCGCACGTGCATCAACAAAGTAGTGCCAAGCGTGCGCCTGTGTCATAAGTAAAGGGCCGGCTGGCTTGACCATTAAAGGGTGCTGTAACCTCCAAAGTACACTCCAGTCCAAACCAAAAAAAAAATTAATTTCTGTGTTTGTGAATTGTGTGCGCAGTAGCCGCACGTGCATCAACAAAGGAGCAGCGCCAAGCGTGCGCCTGTGTCCCATAAGTAAAGGGCCGGCTGGCTCATTTCTTAAAGGCTGGTGTAACCCACAAAGTGCACTACTCTCCAGCAAAAATAAAAAAATATTTTCTGTGTTTAGCCGCACGTATATATCAAATCGATATAACATAAATGGAGGACCAAACTTTCTCCGATAAAAATAAAATAGAGAAAGATCAAGAACCACTTCCTCCTAGTGCTGAAGCTGCTGCCACTAGTCATGACATAGACGATAACATGCCATCAACGTCGTCTGCCAAGGCCGATGCCCAATGTCATAATAGAGGGCACATACAATCCCAAATGACAAAGTTCAGGAAAATGACCTTGAAAAAAACATTTAAATCAGCTGAAGAGAAACGTAAACTTGCCAATATGCCATTTACGACACGGAGTGGCAAGGAACGGCTAAGGTCGATCCCTAGTATGTTCATGACTAGTGGTTCAGCTTCACATGACGATGGAAGCCCTCCTCCCACTAAAAAAATCAAAAGAGTTAAGCTGGCAAAAGCACAGCGAAGAACTGTGCTTTCTAAGAAGATATCACAAATCCCCAAGGAGAGTCCAAGTGTGGTGGTGGTTGCGATGCCTGACCTTCCCAGCACTGGACGGGAAGAGGTGGCTCTTTCCACCATTTGCACGCCCCGTGCAAGTGCTGAAAGGAGCACCCACAGTCCACTTGCTGATATGCCAATTGAAGATGTCACTGTTGAAGTACAACAGAATGAGGATACTGGTGTAGCTGGCGCTGAGGAGGAAGTTGGCGAGGAGGATTCTGATGGTGATGTGGTTTGTTTAAATCAGGCTCCGGGGGAGACAGTTGTTGTCCGTGGGATGAAAATGCCCATCACGGTCATGCCTGGGCAGAAGACCAAACATTCCACCTCTTTGGTCAGGCAATATTTCTATCCAAATCCGGACAACAACTGTCTTGCCATATGTACCATATGTAAAGGTGAAATAAGTAGGGGTAGGGACGTCAACCACCTAGGAACATCCTCCCTTATACGGCACCTGCAGCGCGTTCATAAAAAGTTACTGTCAAGTTCAGAAACTTTGGCTAAGACCGTAAGCAGTCCAGGGACACCTAAATCCCATTGTCCTGTTGTATCCAAGCGCCTGCAAACCACACCGTCAACTCCCTCCTCATCAATTTCCTCCTTAGTCAGGATCGGAAGTAGTCCTGCAGGCCATGTCACTGGCATGACTGACTCTCCTATCCGGGATTCCTCCGGAGGATCCTGCATTGCTACGCCTACTGCTGCCGCTGCTGCTGTTGCTGCTGCTGGGAGTCGTTCATCATCCCAGAGAGGAAGTAGGAACACCACTACTTTTACTAAACAATTGAACCTCCAACAGTCCTTAGCGAGGAGGATGAAGTACGACAGCAGTCATCCTGAAGCAAAACGTATAACTGAGGCCTTGACTGCTATGTTGGTGTTAGATGTGCGTCCGGTATCCTCCATTAGTGCAGTGGGATTTAGACAATTGATGGAGGTAGTGTGTCCCCGGTTCCAAATCCCATCTAGATTCCACTTCACTAGGCAGGCGATACCGAGACTGTACAGAAACGTCAGAAAAAGTGTCCTCAGTGTCCTGAAAAATGCCGTTAACCACGGACATGTGGACAAGTGGAACAGGGCAGACTAAGGACTATATGACTGTGACAGCCCACTGGGTAGATGTATCACCTTACACAGCAACAGCAGCAGTGTCACCAGTAGCAGCATCTCAGAAACGCCAGCTCGTTCCAAGGCAGGCTACGCTGTGTATCACTGGATTCAGTAAAAGGCACACCGCCGACAACCTCTTAGAGAAACTGAGGGAAATCATCGCCCAGTGGCTTACCCCACTTAGACTCTCCTGGGGATTTGTGATATCTGACAACGCCACCAATATTGTGCGGGCATTACATCTGGGCAAATTCCAGCACGTCCCATGTTTTGCTCACACAATAAACTTGGTGGTGCAGAATTTTCTGAAAAGCGTCAGGGGCGTGCAGGAGACGCTTTGGGTGGGCCGAAAAATTTCTGGCCACTTTCGCCATTCAGCGACTGCGTGCCGAAGACTGGAGCGCCAGCAAACACTCTTGAACCTGCCCCGCCATCACCTGAAGCAAGAGGTTGTGACGTGGTGGAACTCAACCCTCTATATGCTTCAGAGGATGGAGGAGCAGCAAAAGGCCATACAAGCCTATACATCCACCTATGACATAGGCAAAGGAGGGGGTATGCACCTGACTCAAGCGCAGTGGAGAATGATTTCCGTGTTGTGCAAGGTTCTCCAGCCCTTCGAACTTGCCACACGTGAAGTCAGTTCAGACACTGCCAGCTTGAGTCAGGTCATTCCCCTCATCAGGCTTTTGCAGAAGCAGCTGGAGAAAGTGAAGGAGGAGCTAAGACGGAGCGATTCCGCTCGGCATGTGGGACTTGTGGATGAAGCCCTTCATTCGCTTTGCCAGGATTCCAGGGTGGTCAATCTGTTGAAATCAGACCACTACATTTTGGCCACCGTGCTCGATCCTAGGTTTAAAGCCTATGTGGTGTCTCTCTTTCCGGCCGACACAAGCCTGCAGAGGTGCAAAGACCTGCTGGTGAACACACTGTCAGCTGAAGCGGAACGTGACACGTCAACAGCTCCTTCTTCATTTTTACCCGCAACTGGGGCTGCCAGGAAAAAACTTAGGTATCCTAAGCAACCCGCTGGCGGTGATGCAGGGCAGGCAGGACCAAGTTTGGACATCTGGTCCGGACTGAAGGACCTGGCAACAATTTCTGACATGTCTACTGTCACTGCATATGATACTGTCACCATTGACAGAATGGTGGAGGATTACATCGGTGACAGCATCCAAGTAGGCATGTCAGACAGTCCGTACCTGTACTGGCAGGAAAAAGAGGCAATTTGGAGGCCCTTGTACAAACTGGCTCTATTTTACCTGAGTTGCCCCCCCTCCAGTGTGTTCTCCGAAAGAGTGTTTAGTGCAGCCGGGAACCTTGTCAGCGAAAGGCGTAGGAGGTTGCTTCCATAGAATGTGGAGAAGATGATGTTCATCAAAATGAATTATCAGCTCTTCCAGGGAGACCAGCCTCCAGAACGTACAGAGGGACCTGTGGTGGTGGATTCCAGTGGGGACGAGTTAATACTCTGTGAGGATGAGGATGTACACAACACTGAAGAGGGTGAGGAATCGGTGGATGAGGAGGATGAGGATGACATCTTGCCTCCGTAGAGCCAGTTTGTGCAGGGACAGATTAATTGCCAGCTTATTTTGTGGGGGCCCAAACGAACCAATCATTTCAGCCACAGTTGTGTGGCAGACCCTGGCGCTGAAATGATTGGTTTGTTAAAGTGTGCATGTCCTGTTTATACAACATAAGGGTGGGTGGGAGGGCCCAAGGACAATTCCATCTTGCACCTCTTTTTTTTCTTTGCATTATGTACAGTTTGGGGCCTAGTTTTTCAAACTGCCATCCTGTCTGCCACTGCAGTATCACGCCTAGATGGGTCACGTGTTTGTGCCGCCCTCTCGTGTCGCTTAGCATAGTCATCCAGCTACCTCGGTGCAACCTTTTGGACATAAAAACACTATTGTGAGGTGTGAGGTGTTCAGAATAGACTGGAAATGAGTGGAAATTAAGGTTATTGAGGTTAATAATAGCATAGGAGCAGAAAAACCTACAAATTCTGTGATTTTAGCTGTTTTTAAGCTTTTTTTCAAAATAATACAGATCCAAAACACAAAACCCAGAACCCAAAACACGGAAGGGTGGTTTTAGCATAACCAATCCAGATCCAAAACATGAAGAAAGATCCAGATTCAAAACCAAAACACAAAACACGAAAAGTGGCCTGTGCACACCCCTAATCGTAATACGCATGAGCGAACCAGTCAGTGCGGCCGAAAATCGTTTGTTCGCTAAATAGCGATTGCCTGCTATTTTGAGTGACAGAAAGAGGTGTATGTGGGTGGTAACAGGGGAAGGTGCTTGAAAATGGGGAGTGGAGATCCGAACGCAGGCGTGCTTAAAGGTCAAAGCGGGCGTTTTAAGGGTGTGCATAATTAATACAGCAGCGTCATTGACCACGTCACTGGGTTATTTTATAGCCAGAACTGCTCGCAAGATTGTGGTAGCAAAACCCAACCACAAGAATAGCGAGCAGTTCATACGCTGGTCGATGTACTCGATTAATCTAATAAATAGCGGACATGACGTAGGATGTGAGCGGCCAGGGGGCGTATTTTTAAAAAAAACGACCGCAAGTTTTGTTCGCTCATTCAGACATAGAGGCGTGAACAGACCGCAAAGAGCGAACGGTTCATTTGAATAGCCACCCCTATTTTCTGGACGAACGACCGCAAATAGCGTTCGGCTCAGAATCATGCCCTAAATCCGTTCTGGACTCCAGACCCATGGCCAAGTCCATTGGGCCAGTGCAAACTGTTAGGATCTGAGTTTGTTGTGGACCCGGGGTGGAAATAGGAGCAGACACCCTGAACAGATTTAAATTGAAAAGTGGGTTTTTTAATGGGTGAACTTGCAGACATGTACACGGATAATAAAATAAATTCCAGAATATTAAGAGGAGGGTGATGATTAGAAACTGTAGTGAAGTATGTATAGGTAATGTCCAGGTAGTGGCAAAACTAATAAAAGTCTCTGTAATCCAAATGGTCACTGCAAGGCTGCAGACAGGAAAACAGTACTGATTGAAACTGGTGAGGTGAAATCCGGAGAGGTAATGGAGTAATTAGAATAGCAGCAGCTGATGACTTAAGTGGAGAGTTGAACTAAGATGGCTCAGTGTAGAAACAGAGAGCTAGGTAAATGGAGGCAGTGTAGGTTCAGGGTTAACTGAACACACAGGTCCTTTGGCAGGGAAAGGGTAAGTAGAAGGTGCAGGATGGTTCCAGCAGGAGACTGGGAGCAGGCAGAGCAGTGCAGACTACTTGGAAGCTGGGATCCAGCAGGAGCACAGGCGAGCACTCAAACAGGCAGCTTTACAGGAGCACAGGAACTCTCTCACAGCATACGCTGTGAAACATGTTGTACTGGCAACTATGGGAAGCTCTGAACTCCCTTAAGTACCCAGTGCAGAATCGTGATAGGACAGAGAGCATGTAACACACCAGGACTGAAGCAACTAAGTCACATGACCAGAGGCAAGATGGTGGCACCCATACCAGAGCGGAATGGAAACACCACCAGGCTTACCCCAGCCAGAATGACACTGGACCTCATTCAGAGCCGCTCGCAAAATGTGAGCACTCGCTTTGAATGAGTGCAGCCGCTTCTGAGTGAAGAGCTGTCCTCCTGGCCGCTCGCTAGGCTGTGGTTGACTACCCACAGCTTTAGCAAGCAGCCAGGTTGAAGGTTGCGGTGGTCAAGACCATCGCGACCATCAGGGCTTGCGATGAGACCCTTGTGGTAGGGTCTCATCTACCGCAAGCCCCAGTGAGCTTTCAGCTCTTTTAGATTCGGAAGCTCACCACTGACATCACGAGTGATGTCAGTGGGGCCGCCCGCAAATGACAGGCGTTCCGTCGGGAATGCCTCCGTTTGTGTAGCCACCCCCCCACCCCACCTACAAAACGTGGTGAGTTGTCGATCACCATAGACAGCCGCCCCTTTTGTAGTGAGTCCCGGAGTGAGAGAATTTCTCTCTCACTCCAGGGCTTGCGCACGCACAGTGCGGCAGCTGCGCGTGCACAGGGCCTCAACATTGACCCGCTTACGAGCACATAGGCACTTACAAATAGGTCTGAATGAGACTCACAGCACCTGCGGAACACTTCGCACAGCCAACACCCACCGCCAGACACCAGCCCCTCCGCCAGAAGGACCACGCCACAGCGCCTTTACAGGTAATACCCGTCGTCCCTTATGCCGAGAAACTCTGGTCGTGACACTATGTTTGTGGTGTACCCTATAACCGTTCATCATTAAAGCTGCTATCTCTTCTGGACAAAGTGATCAGCTGGTGGCCAGACACTATTGTGAGGCCAAACACAATCTGGCCAAACTACGTTATCAGATTATTGAACACATCCCTAATCCCATGAGAGGAGAGCTTTCATTATCATTACTGAGAGCTGACAGTTGATGGATATACAAGTTTGACACTTTGGCTCCCAAAGGATTGAACGAAAATTTGGGCCTTTCATGTTTTTTGTAATTCTCTTTTTTTAATTTTTAATGTTTCGTTTTACATCATTAGGCTTTTTTGTTTACTGCATATATCATATTATATGCAGAGGCATCACTAGGATTGGTGACACCCGTTGCTGTAACTCATGGTGTCACCCCAGCCTCCCCCCCCCAAAAAAAAAAATTAGGAACAGTGGCCCTGATTCAGAGCCGGTCGCTCTGACAGAGCGCTCACTCTGAATCAGGGCCGGTCTTTTTTTTTTTTTAGAACGGCCTCCTGGCCACTCGCATAGTCACCCACAGCTATAGTGAGCGGCCAGGAAGATGGTTGCGATGGTCAAGACCATCGCGACCATCGGGCTTGCGATGAGACCCTTGTGGTAGGGTCACGTTGCCGCAAGCCCCAGAGAGCTTTCGGCTCAAACTGAGCCGAAAGCTCTCCCACTGACATCACTTGTGATGTCAGTGGGGCTGCCCCCAGACGGTAGGCGTTCTCATGGGAATGCCTTCGTCTGGGCAGCCACCCCCCCGGCCCGCCCACCAAAGGGGGTGTGCTGTCACTCAACATCGACAGCATGCCCCCTTTGGTGCGAGACCCGGAGCAACGGCTTGCCCGTCACTATCGGGGCTCACGCATGCGCACGACGGAGCCGGCTCCATCGTGCACATGCACTCTGGGCCACCATTGACCCGGTTGTGAGCGCTCAGCGCTTGCGACCGGGTCTGAATCAGGCCCAAAGTGCGCAGCTCTGCACTCTCTCTCCCCCTACCAGTCCAGTACTCAGCACTGCAGTTCTCCCCCCAGAATGCCGGACAACACCAGGCGGGCGTGATGACGTCATGCCCTGCATTCTGGGTAGAGAGGATGGACTGGACCAAAATGCTGCCGACGCCAGTCCATCCACACCGTCCCCCCCTCCCCACTGCAGGGGTGGTAGTGGGGAGCGGATTGATGGGCAGGTCCAGGGGTGGATTGGAATGAGAAAACCAGCCCGGGAAGTTTATGGAAGCAGCCCTAATAAGGGCGGAGTCTGTGAAGAGGGGCGGGAGCACTCCTCATAGGGCCTGATTCTGAATTGGATGCAGTTGCGGCCTTCTTTGCTTCTTTTGTTAGAGTTGCATTTGCAAATTTAGGCTAATTCCGCTACAATGCCCTTCCCTGGTGTACATCCGTATGTCAGAATGTACAAGGACCAATATGCCCACTGTCAGTGCCTACTGATCCAGCAATCTTGCTTTGTGCATCTTTAGATTCCACTATCGGTCCACCATTGAAACTTTTACCAGCCCTATGCTAGGTGCAGATTATCCATCTGACTATGGCCTCCAGTGTGAGCATTTCACTCTCTGGGCCTGATTCAGAGCCGGACGCTCTGACAGAGCGCTCGCTCTGAATCAGGGCCGGCCTTCTGTTTTTTAAGAGCGGCCTCCTGGGTCTGAATCAGGCCCTCTATACGCAACCACTTTCAGCAACACGGCCATGCTAATTACATCTGTGTCTAATTAACCAACCTCCTGTAACCACCTAGGAAGGCCCAACACATTTCTAATACACACTACTTGGTGCCTGCATCTGATTCTGTAATGCAACTCCATAAAACACCATCGGGACGCATGAATGGTGCAACTCAGGGGGTCATTCAGACCCACTCGCGAGCGCAGGATGCTCGCAAGCGGGTCGATGATGCCGAATTGCACATGCGCACGACGGAGGGAGCCAAGCCGTCGTTATGGGTCTCGCACCAAAGGGGACGTGCTGTTGATGGTGAGTGACAGCACGCCCCCTTTGGTGGGCGTGCCGGGGGCGTGGCTGCCAGACGGAGGCATTCCCATGGGAATGCCTACCGTCTGAGTCTGGCCCCACTGATATCACTAGTGATGTCAGTGGGAGTGATTTTGGCTCTGATAGAGCCAAAATCACTACAGGGCTTGCGGTCACCGAGACCCTACCACAGGGTCTCGTCGCAAGCCCGATGGTCACGATGGTCTTGACCATCGCGACCATCATCATGGACGCTTGCTATAGCTGTGGGTGGTAACCCAAGGCTACGCGAAAGCGTCCATGAGGCCGCTCCATTTTCAGGGAGGAGGGCCCTGATTCAGAGCGAGCGCTCTGGTCAGAGCGTCCGGCTCTGAATCAGGCCCTCAGTCTCATGCTCAGAAGAAAAACATAATACAAGAATGAAAAAACTTTGGCCCCTACAGACAAAATAAACAAACTCATTTGACTACACAGGAAGAAAAAACACATTGATTCAATGACTGCCCCTGCAGAAAAAAATAAAACAAACATTGATTCTCCCCCGTCCCTTGAAGAAGCCTGAATGACCTGAAATGCTGGGCTGTCACCGATAGCTGTGGAGCTAATTGCAGTAGACGAGCCTCAAGCAGCTCCAGAAAGTCCAGACCAGTGAGTGTCTCACTGTCTCTCTCCATAGAGTCCAGACCAGACCAGTGGGTTGGAACTTAGGGCCCGATTCAGACCCGCTCACTAGATGCGTTCGCACGCTGCCAAAGTATGCAAATCCAGCGATTGCACAGCAAGGCAATAGCACACCCACTATGTCTTGGTGTGTGATCGCGGTGAGTATGTAGACGCTCACTTAAACACGTCATCTCCAGGATGTGTATGCAACCATCGGTAGCATCGAGTACCATCGGAAACATTCGCCGCACTTGTGGCAGACCATACCCTACCGCAAGCACTGCGAGTGCCTCAGTGTAAAAATCAGTCAAGTGACGTGTACTATGATGCTAACTCTTAATTATTTACGCCTCTGAAATGGCGTTAAGACGCTCAGGCACACCTGTGTTCGCACCAACACTCCCCTGTTTCCAGCCACCAACCCCTGTCACCACCCACAAACGGCTCATCCTGTCACTTATTTTAGAGAGGTGGCTATGCGCAGCAAGTGAACGCTTCCCGATCGCATGGACTAGCACGCACACTGTGATGCATGCACACATTGCACACATCAGCAGGCTGCGTGCGAACACATCCTAGCGAGCGGGTCTGATTCAGGCACTTAGTCCTGCTCCCTCCTTCACTCACCCAAACCCCCAGCACCTTATCCCCGTCCTCTGCTCTCTTCACCTCAGCCACTTAGCACCTTCAATCAGACAGAGACATTCAAGGGCTTGCATGTGTTAAACAAGACCCATTCTGCACACTCGCTGAATGGGTCCTGCACATGGGAAGATTCCCGATAATCGGGAATCTGCATTCAACAGTGTACCATAGTGTTGTATTTTTGGAGTGAGCTTCCAGCTAATGCACTAGAGGAATGTGATCATTGTTACTATGGCCCTCATTCAGAGGCGGTCGGAGGATGCAAGCGGTCGCTGAGAAACTGGGTGGCCGCTTGCATCCTGACCGGCCGCCTCTGTTTCGGTCGTTAGGCTGTGGATTAACACCCACAGCTCTAACGACTGCTAGGGTGATGGTCGCGATGGTCATTGACCATCTCGACCATCGGGGCTTACGATGAGACCCTAGGGTAGGGTCTCACTTGTCGTAAGCCCCGGAGAGCTTCTGGCTCTGTCAGAGCCGGACGCTCTCCACTGACATCACTAGTGATGTCAGTGGGGCCTCCCCCAAACGGCAGGCATTCCCATGGGAATGCCTCCGTTTGGGCTGCCACCCCCCCAGCTCGCCTTCCAAACGGGGCGAGCTGTCAATCAACATCGACAGCTCGCCCCCTTTGGAAAGAGACCCGCTACGACCGGCGCTGTTGGTCGTAGCGGGTCTCACGCATGCGCACGAAGCAGCCAGCTCCCTCATGCGCATGCGCACTAGACAAACATCGAGGCGGCCGTGCGGTCGTAGACCGTATGGCCAGCTCTGAATAAAGCCCTATATGCGATGGCTGTGTGCAGCCATAGGGCCTGATTCAGATCCGCTCGTAAGCGGCCGCTCGTTCGCTCCGAGCGATGTTCGCACATCTGCGCATGCGTATGGGTCGTAATGCGCATGCGCCAACCAGTCAGTTTGGTCGGAAATCGTGTGTTCGCAAAATAGCGAGTGCCTTCTAATTTGAGTGACAGGTGAGGCGTTTGTGGGTGGTAACATGGGAAGGTGCTTAAAAAAGGGGAGTGGTGATCCGAACGCAGGCGTGCCAAACGGTCAAAACGGGCATTTTAAGGGTGTGCATAATTAACAAAGCAGCGTCATCGGCCACGTCACTTGGTTGTCTCTTAGCCTGAACTGTTTGCATGATTGCGGTAGGAATGTCCTACTACAAGCACTGCGAGCAGTTCAGACGCCTTTCGATGTACTCGATCAATCTAATAAATAGCGGAGATGACGTAGGATGCGAGCGGCCAGGGGGCGTCTTTACAAAATTGCGAGCGCATGTTTCGTTTGCTCGCTCAGACATAGAGGCGTCAACAGACCGCAAAGAGCGAGCACTCAATTTAAATAGCCGGTCCCTTTTTCTGAACGAGCGAGCGCAAATAGTGTCCGGCTCTGAATCAGGCCCATAGTTTTGAAGTGTATTTACTGTTGCTTAATAACCTTACCCTCTAAATCATTGGCTATGTAGATCACATAGCACCCTCCATGTCCGACGCAGCACCGTGATGTCACTTTACTGCATGGGTGTTTCCGTGGATGGTCCTCTGGGTATTTGAGTAAGTGATTTGTTTATTGTACATCTGAGCACCCTTACGGAAATGCACCACATAAAGCACTGTAACTAGGGATGAGCGGGTTCGATTCTCAGAGAACCGAACCCACCCGAATTTTGGGGATCCGGAGCTATCCAAGTCAAGCTCCGATCTCCCTGCCTGCCCCGGATCCCTCACCCAAGGCAAAACCTTGCGATCCCGCTGTCGGGTCGTGAGGTTTTGTATTGAGCGGGCTTAACACTGATTGGCTGAGAGAGCCGTCTTTCACGGCTCTCAGCCAATCAGCGTTAAGACCATTTAAAATGCACACAGGAAGCAAAAGACGATGGCGCCCACTATCCCCCACTGCCTGACACAGCCGGCCCCCCCCGCTGCCGACATCCCCTGCTGACAATGCCGGCTCCCCTGCACTGCTGCCCCACATACTGAGGACACCATCAGTGACCACCGCACTGCCGACACTGCCGGCACTCCCACACTGAAGACACCCCCAGCACCCCTGCACTGCCGACACTGTCAGCACACATGTACTGAGGACATTGCTGGCACCCCCGCTCTGCTGACACCGCCGGCACCCTGCATTGAGAACACCCCTGCACTGCCGAAATGATCAGCAAACCAGCACTGAGGACACCGCTAGCACCGTCGCACTGCCGGCATCGCCGGTACAGTTCACTGAGTACACTGCCAGCACCGCAGCACTGCCATTCCATGTACTGAGGACACCGCCAGCAACCCCCGCACTGCCGACACAGCCAGCAAACCTGCACTAAAGACACCGCTGGCACTGCTGACATCGCCGGTACCCTTCACTGAGGACACTGCCAGCACCAAAGCACTGCCATTTCATGTACTGAGGACACCGTCAGCAACCCCTCAACTGCCGACACAGCCAGAAAACCTGCACTGAAGACACCGCTGGCACCCCCACTCTGCTGGCACTGCCAGTACCCTGCACTGAAGACACTGCCAGCACCGCCATTCCATGTACTGAGGACACCGTCAGTAACCCCGCTAGGCCGACACTGCTGTCACAGTAAGTGCACTATTGGTGTGTCCAACCCACACTGTATAACACACTGTATCCGTGTTGGAAAGTGGAAGCTGAACTTCCACATGTTAGTGCCAGCCTCTGTGTTGCTTAGCTTAGTCAGCCAGCTAGCTGGATGCAACCTTTTGGCCTTAACTAGATGAAAAAAATAATATTGTGAGGTGGTCAAAATTGATTGGAAATGACTGGAAGTAAATGTTATTGAGGTTAATAATACTGTAGGAACAAAACCAGGCCAATATTATGTGATTTTACTGTAGCTGTTTTTATGATATTTTAAGAAAAAATCCAGATCCAAAACCAAAACCTAAAAACAAAACACCAAGGAATAATCCAATACCAGATTCCGATCCAAAACCAGGGGAGATCCAGATCCAAAACCAAAACCAAAACACGAGGGTCGGCACACATCTCTAATTGTAACATTGGTAATCCAGCCTGCCTGTGTGTTCATTATGAGTGCCGCCATCCTGGAACTTTTAAATACAGTATATATATATATATATATATATATATATATTGCAGAGTGAGGTCCTGTTTGTTTAAGTACGGAATTAAATGATTTTGAACTTGCTGCGTATACTGCTTGGTGAGTGTGGTGAACACTTCTACATTGAAACCACATTCTTTGAAGAGATAGGTAATGGCTCTGGGCTTTGTTTAATACTGTTACAGCACTCATTGGTTTAGGAATGCTAATGACAGATAGCTATGTTGGCCCCGTGGTAAGAGCTGTAGGTTTGTTAATGTGTTTAAGAGGCACTAGTAAAAGGGGAGAAGAAGATTTTTACACAGAGAAACATGTGTGCATGCTTCATTATATACAGGCCAGCACAAACCGTATAACAAATAGTAAGCTTACATGACATTAAAACATAAACCCATAAATCTTCTTAGACTTTGGTGCCTCAGAGGCAAAACAAAACTAAGATTTACAACCAACATTTTATCTTTTATATGTATTCTCAACTAGATCAAAATGCAAATGTATAGAGTAATAATAATAATAATCATAATAATAATAATAATAATAATAATAATAATAATAATAATAATAATAATAATATGAATATGAATAATAATAATATGAATAATCATAATAATAATAATCATAATAATAATAATAATAATAATAATCATAATAATAATATGAATAATCATAATAATAATAATCATAATAATAATAATAATAATATGAATAATAATAATAATATGAATCATCATAATAATAATAATCATAATAATCATAATAATAATAATACTAATAATCATCATAATAATAATAATAATAATAATAATCATAATAATAATAATATGAGTAATCATAATAATAATAATAATAATAATAATAATAATAATAATAATAATCATCATAATAATATGAATAATAATAATAATAATAATAATAATAATAATAATAATAATAATAATTGAACATAGTTATAGGATAATGTTTTATTTTAGCTTGAATATTTCTTGGTACTTGATTTGAGAACTGGTCACTCACTCTTGAATTATGTCAGTGGATAAGGCTAGCTGTGAATACTCTGCCCAGCCCCCTGGCTGAAGTGAAAGCACAACAGGTTGTTTTAATACCATATTTAAGCAATACAGCCATAGTTATTGAAGCACATTTATCAAAGAAAATAATTTCAAACACTTCTTCTGAAGCTGACTACATTTCATGTTCCATCCAGCTTAAATGTTTAGGGCTAAATGTAGAGTGCGAGCCGGCACTGCTGAGGGAATACATGTGAGGATGCCAGTATTTTTAAAGCAGCAAGCATGGTAAAGGCAAAACCGAGGTTTATCCCTTAGATTCTATATACACTATACAGGGGTACACAGTGGAGATATGACAGAAATAGTGGCACAGTGCAGGCCAGGGGGAATAGGGGGAGCAACCTCTCTCCCTGCTGAAAAATCTTAAAAATGGTACCTACGCAGATGGCCCCAGTAGATTTAAAGTATCGTTGATGACCTCGCTATAGTGTGACTTTTAACCGGAAATGATGGGTCCCGCTCTGGCAAATCAGCAGTGCCATTGTTTACAGCCACCAATATAATGCTCCTAACATGGGTTGACAGCTTTGGATCTTGAATCAGCAGAGGAATAGGTGGATACTCCGAAGAGTGTTCTCTACTGCCCTCCCTTCTTCTCCATAGCACAGGATCCAGGGCAGCTCTGCAGGCTTCTGCAGGAGTATAGCCAATTAGCAGGTGGAGATCAGTGGGCAGAGTATCTGATTGTTTGTGACTTTGCACTGAAGTAATGGAACATGGTGGAGATGTGGAGCTGGGACTGTGAAGTGCGCCTTCTGCATGATATAGGTAATAATAGACAATAGGGCAGATGAAAGAGTGTGTTCAACATATCAGACTACTGTAAGTAAAACATACATGCCTACTTTTTAAAAAGCATTTCAGTGAGATTGTGAAAGCAGCACCAATCTGTGCGGCAATAAAGAGTACTCCATCTGAGAGGTGTGAATTAAAATTGACCTATGCCCAACAGTAAATGTGCCCTGGTGACATTACATACTTCGGCACATATATATAATGATAGGCCTTCAGTGGCCTTTCTTGTTGCGCACGTTGTCCTTATTGTTCCACCAATTGTTTCCTGCATGGTCGACAGAGAGTGAATATGTTGTCAATGTGTTGTACCCACCCAGCCCTTCCTCAAGAAGATTGCTAGATGCTTTAAGGAGTCTGGGTGATCACAGGACATTCAGGGTGACTTAGCAAGTGTGAAGCATAAACAAATCATTTATTTAAAGTGTAATGCTTTTGACATACTGTATAATAATGTTAAATAGTAGTTTTACTCATTCTTTAAAAAGAATTGCACATTATACAGGTGTGACTGTGGATTCAGTCGCATCAAACAGCCACTCTCAGCGCTCCAGGTCTCAAGCTGAAAATATGCTTCTTATTAGCACAAATAAAACAATGGGAAGTGACAAAACTACTTTGCTACATTGATCTGATGAATTTGATGTGCGAATGACTGAGTCTGTATACAAAGTGCTATGATGCCGCAGCTTTTCCTCATACCAGGTTCCATTGTGCTTCATCTGTGACTTTGTACATTTTAAAAACTAATTTCTGTGCAGTTAAAGTCACAGCCTAGCATTTTTGGTACACTGGCCCTGATTCAGAGCCGGACGCTCTGACAGAGCGCTCGCTCTGAATCAGGGCGTCTTTTTTTTTATGGAGCCGCCTCCTGGCTGCTCGCATTGCTGTGTGTTGCCACCCACAGCTAATGCGAGCGGCCAGGATGATGGTCGCAATGGTCAAGACCATCGCGACCATCGGGCTTGCGACGTGACCCTTGTGGTAGGGTCTCGTGGCCACAAGCCCCAGAGAGTTTTAGGAACGCCTCCGTCTGGGCAGCCACCCCCCCGACCCGCCCACCAAAGGGGGCGTGCTGTCACTCAACATCGACAGCATGCCTCCTTTGGTGCAAGACCCGGAGCGTCAAATTGCCCGCCGCTATCCGTGTCTCGCGCATGCACATGACGGAGCCGGCTCTGTCATGCGCATGCGCACTGGGCCACCATCGACCCGGTTGCGAGCGCTAAGCGCTTGTGACCGGGTCAGAATCAGGCCCACTGTGAGTGGCTCTTCCCTGCATCTGAACTGCAATATGTTAAGAAATCAACGGTATGCTGCACCGCTTACAGCGGTATGACATAAAAAGAGAAATGCATAAAATCAAATTGTTTGCAGTTGTTATAAGCGATGCCCAAATTACAGTTGTGCCAACCTTACAGTATTAAAGGGTATGCAGTCGGGAAGCCGGCGGACCTAATCCCGACAGCCGGCTTCCCGACTGTCATATCCCAGCAAGGGTCTAAAGACAGGCGTCAATATGCCGACGCCTGTCATTAGACACATGCCGGGAGCCCGACGCATGGCATCCCGATCGAAGGGACGCCGGGCGCCGAGCGCGGATAGCCGCGGGGGGCGGGAAGGTTAGGATTAGGGTTCCTGGGGGGACTCATGGTTAGGCACCCCCCAGGAGTTTAGGTTTAGGCTAGGGGAAGGGGGATTAGCATTAGGCACCCCGGGGGGATTTAGGGTTAGGCACCCCCCTGGGGGACTTAGGTTTAGGTGGCGGGGAAGGGGGGGTTAGGTTTAGGCACTTAGAGGGGGGATTAGGGTTAGACATTGGGGGGGAAGGTTAGGGTTAGGCACCCCTAAGGGAGGGTTAGGGTTAGGGGGTAGAAACTGGTTAGTATATACTTACCTTTGATGATCGGGATTTCCTCCTCTGCCAGGATGCAGCTGTCGGGATTCCAACCGCCGGGCATGGGTCCGGCTGTAAATCATAAGGATTCCGTATTAAAGAGCTGGGTACTTGCATGACAAGGAGGGGGTCCATTCACAATGTTAATATGGGCCCAGACATTTCTAATTACACTTCTAGTACTGTCACAACCCGCTCCTGTTTTCCCCTGCTGCTGGGTCACTTACCGTTCCTTGGCCAGCCGGTTCACTTCCTGAGCTCAGTTAGGGCTCTATTTATTAATATTATTTTTACTAAAATAAAGTGAAGAAGGGTGTTTTCATACCCTTTTCCCATTATTTACTATCACCTACAGTAACTACAGGGCAAGTGGAGTAGAATTCGCAAAATTATACTGCAACCCTTAATTATCGGTATACAATCGGGAAACCAGCTGCCTTAATACCGGCAGCTGACTTCCCGACTGTCATATCTCGGCGAGGGTGAAATGCCGGGCATCTAGATGTAGACGCCTGACATTTCCCCGACACCAGGAGACCAGCGCCCGGCATCCCGATCAAAGGGATCCCGGGCACCGCGAGCGGACAGCCGCGGGGGGGAGGGTTAGGTTTAGGGCACCCGGGGGGGACTTAGGGTTAGACACCACCCGGGAGGGTTAGGGTCAGGCTAGGGGGAGGGAGGGTTAGGGTTAGGCATCCCCCGGGGGAGTTTGGATTAGGCAGCGGGGAAGGGGGGGTTAGGGTTAGGCACTTAGAGGGGGGATTAGGGTTAGGCACTTGGGGGGGAGGTTAGGGTTAGGCAACCCTAAGGAGGGTTAGGGGGTTATGTTAGCTTAGTTTATACTTACCTTAGGGACGATCAGGATTTCCAGGGCTGTTGGGCTTCTGCTGCTGGGCTCTGCTCATCTGTCGGCCAAGCGCTGCCAGCGATATTTCATACCGATTCCTTATTTTTAGTAAGCAGATCGCATTTCCCATAATTGTAATGGGAAATGTGGTCTGCCTGCAAGTTACTAAAAATAAATTGTGAAAAAATACAATGGAAAGCCCTGTGATAATAACGCCACCTGGAGGTGGCATTATCCAGGGTCTTCCCCAGTTACCGGACTCCTGCTCTGCTCTAACGGGCAGAGTAGAGCCCGAAGCCGGCCCCAGTGATCAGCTGTGTGGTCTAAACAGACCACACGCTGATGCACTGTAAAAAAAATAAAAAAATTAGTAGAAAAAAAAACCTTACCCGAGTCCAGGGTCCGGTGATCAGGGCTCTGGGTGATGTCCTCCCTCTGGTAAGCTGGTCTCCCAGCCTGCACTGTGTCCCGGTCATCACCTGAGTCCCAGTGCAGGATGGGATGTCAGCTGAACGGAGTACCGGAGAACACCTCCGGAGCTCCAAGCACTGCAGGTAAGTGTAATTAAGGGAGTGAGGGTTGCGGGGTGGGGGAGGGGGGGTTATGGGGGTCCACGATTGTGGGGGCGGGGCTTAGCAACAGTCGGTCAGCACATGTGTTGGCAATTTCATGGAATTTTGGCGTTTTCAGCGCTAATCTACTTTTTTCACAGCTATTTATTAAACCCTTACGACCCTGTGAGCGAAAACGGTAATGTAGTAGGTGTAATGGTTTATTTTCTTCATTATCGCTCCTGACAAATCAGCTTTGTGGGTGTGGCCCTGCTGTGTACCAGGGGAGGAGAAATACGGGAGCATTGAGAGGGGGACAGAGGCCCTGATTCAGAGCCGGACGCTCTGACAGAGCGCTTGCTCTGAATCAGGGCCGTCCCTGCTCCTTTTTGGAGTGGCCTCCTGGTCGCTCGCATAGCTGTGGGTGACTATCAGAGCCGACATCTCTCCCACTGACATCACTAGTGATGTCAGTGGGGCCGGCCCCAGACGGTAGGCGTTCCCATGGGAATGCCTCCGCCTGGGCAGCCACGCCCCCAGCACGCCCACCAAAGGGGGCGTGCTGCCAATCACCATTGACAGCACGCCCCCTTTGGTGCGAGACCCATAATGACGGCTTGGCCATAGTTATTCGGGTCTCACGCATTCGCACGACGGAGCCACCTCCATCGTGCGCATGTGCACTTAGGCAACATCGACCCGCTTGTGAGCGCTCAGGGCTCGCGAGCGGGTCTGAATCAGGCCCAGAGTAACCACTTCTGCCTGGCTGTGACTGGGGCTGCCTGGAGGGTTCCCAGCTGACAGCCAGCACCACGTTCATGGCTGCTGCGGGCTCAGATGCCCGGTGACAGGATGGTGCTGATGATAGTACACCCCGCTTTCTCAGCTGTACAGCACCGTAGGATGTAGAATGTACCTACCATTCCTCTGGCTGCACAGGTAGTTACAGCCTTTTCCTGTTCCCTGGTTCCATTCCTGATTATCCTATAGCTACCATTCATTCCGGTGTTCAGTCTGAGGATCTCATTCAGACCCACTCACAAGCGAAGGACGCTCGCAAGCGGGTCGATGGTACCCAAATGCTCATGTGCACGACGGAGGCTGCTCCGTCGTGCGCATGCGCGAGACCTGGCGAGCGACGGGGAAGGTGTCGCTCGGGGTCTCGCACCAAAGGGGGCATGCTGTCGATTGGTGAGTGACAGCACACCCCCTTTGGTGGCATGCCGGGGCGTGGCTGCCCAGAAGGAGGCGTTCCCATGGGAACGCCTACCGTCTGGGTCCGGCCCCACTGACATCACTAGTAATGTCAGTGGGAGTGATGTCACTCCAGGGCTTGTGGCAGCGAGAACCTACCGCAGGGTCTCGTCGCAAGCCCGATGGTCGCGATGGTCTTGACCATCGCGACCATCATCATGGATGCTCGCATAAGCTGTGGGTGGTAACCCACAGCTATGTGAGCGTCCAGGAGGATGCACCAGAAAAAAAAAAACGCCCTGATTCAGAGCGGGCGCTCGTTCAGAGTGTTCGGCTCTGAATAAGGCCCTGAGTCCGGTCCTGTGCTCCCAGACTACAGAGAAAACCCAGTCCAAACTTAACAAATACTTCTGTCAAGATCTGCCACTCAAGTGTCCTGGACTATAGAACCAAGTAAGAAGAGTGCTTTTATTATCAAGTAACAGCCCAGTTCAGCCTGGTTAATCTACTGCTACACTCTTCTCTGCTACATACATCATACCATCAACAACACTGATGTCCCTGGTGGTCTAGTGGGTACGATCCGGCATCTCTTTGCCGAGACCTGTGTTCGATTCCCGGTCAGGGAGGCATCTACTCAGGGCCGGCGCTAGGCTTTGCTGCGCCCAGCGCCATCCTGTGTTTCCGCCCCTTCCCTCCTCCGCTCCCTCCCCTTGAGCTTAGTTATTCACTATAGCACCAGGAGGGTGGGTGGGCATTTCTTGCGCCCGCCGGATACAGTGGCACTCTGGGCGACAGCCCGGCTCACCCGGGTCTAAAGCCACTCCTGCATCTGCTCACATGTCAAGAGGTCTCCTCAGGCCTGCCAGCTTTGCTTATGTACCTTGCACTTCTCAAACAGACATTACCTGACCCGGTGCCACAAACAAACACAAGCGTGACAGGTGCATTTTCACTCTGGCAAAAGGACTTCATTTTTAGACAAGCTTAGACTTGTCAGAGATCAGATCTCACCATATACTTTCAATGGGATATATGCCTTCTGCATAGACTTTGGAGGAGAATAGCATTTATAAACTATGCCCAATATAATAAAAAAACTCCAAATACATAAAAGTGGCAGTAAAAAACAAGTGTAGTAAAATTTCAGTTTAGTATTAAGGTCCCCATACACTGTGTGATATAGCAGACAATCTGACGGATTGGTACGATTTTGCTGCTATATCGTACCGTTTATTGGCATGATATCGGACATCGCATTTCCAGACCTTTTTGCAGGTTCAGTTGATCTGGGGATGCGATGTACAATCCCATGCAGCGCTATGCGGATGGGGGAGGGGGGTGCTGGCATATTGGGCGGTCGGCCACCCGATCGCACCGCGTGTGGGGACCACCCGATATGTCATCCATCGGATCACCCCTCGCATCGCAGAGTGCATATCGCACAGTGAATGGGGGCAGTGGTGGTTATAGGGGCGGGCTAACAGGGCCGTCGCCCAGAGCGCCGGCCCCTAGAGGGCGCCATTGAGTTCCCAGGACAGAAGAAAAAAATCCCAGAAAAAAAAAACAGCGCCGGTCCCCCCCCCGCAGGGAGGCTCCATTTGCCGGGCACCTGCTGATATTTGTTATCAGCGGGCAACCGGCTTCCTCCTTGCAGCGGCAGCCAAAAAGCCAGAGCTCACTCCTGAGCTCCGGCTTCCGGTAGAGAGCACTATGGGAGGGACGTCATGACGTCCCTCCTATAGATCCGAGGAGCCGGAGCTCACTCCTAAGCTCTGGCTCCCACAGAGAGCACTATCGGAGTGACATCATGACGTCTCTCCCATAGATCCGTGGTGAAGCCGCATTCGGATACTGGATCGGGGCTTAAGGTAAGTGTTGTGTTTGTATTCTTATTTTTTTCAGAAGCACCAGCACTGGGGGCATGGCTATAGGGGGATTACTTTAGGGGGCATGGCTATAGGGGGGCATTACTACTGGGGGGCATGGATATAGGGGGCATTACTACTGGGGGACAAGGCTATAGGGGGGCATTACTACTGGGGGCTAGACTATAGGGGGGCACTACTACTGAGGGCAAGACTAAAGGGGGCATTACTACTGGGGGCAAGACTATAGGGGGGCATTACTGCTGAGGACAAGTCTATAGGGGGCATTACAACAGTGGACACCACTAATGGGGGCATTACTACTGAAGGCACTACTAATGGGGGCA
Organism: Taudactylus pleione; assembly: GCA_031769625.1. Lineage (NCBI taxonomy): Eukaryota > Metazoa > Chordata > Amphibia > Anura > Myobatrachidae > Taudactylus > Taudactylus pleione. The sequence continues at coordinate 12,523,424 of JAUIMM010000177.1, read as the reverse complement.
TTACTACTGGAGGCATTACTACTGAAGGCACTACTATAGGGGGTATTACCACTGGGGGCACTACTAATGTGGGCATTACAACTGTGGGCACTACTATAGAGGGCATTACTACTGTGGGCACTACTATTGGGGGCATTACCAATGGGGGCACTATTACTGGGTGCATTACTACTAGGGGCATTACAACAGTGGAGACCACTAATGGGGGCATTACTACTGAAGGCACTACTAATGGGGGCATTACTACTGGAGGCATTACTATAGTGGGCATTACTACTGAAGGCACTACTAATGTGGGCATTACAACTGTGGGCACTACTATAGAGGGCATTACTACTGTGGGCACTACTATTGGGGGCATTACCAATGGTGGCACTATTACTGGGGTCATTACTACTAGGGGCATTACAACAGTGGACACCACTAATGGGGGCATTACTACTGGAGGCACTACTAATGGAGGCATTACTACTGGAGGCATTACTATAGTGGGCATTACTACTGTGGGCACTAGTGTTGAGGGCATTACCAATGGGGGCACTATTACTGAGGGCATTAACACTGTGGGGATTACCAATGGGGGCATTACCACTGCGGGCAATAATGAGGGCACTGCATGGGGGGTTCCACTACTGGGGCCATTGTGTAAGGGGCATCACTGCCATGGGCATTGTCTAAGGGGCACACCTGTTGAGGGCATTGTAAAAGGGGCACTACTACTGTGGTCATTGTATTAGGGGCACTACTACTGTGGGCCTTGTGTATAAGGGGCACTACTGTGTGTCATAACATGAATAAGGGACTACTGTGTGGCGTAATTTGAATTGGGGGTAAAGTATTCTAAAGGGAATTACTGTGTGTGGCACAATGTATTATACAGGGCATTACTGCATGTGTCATAATGTGTTATAAATGGCATTACTGCGTGTGTCATAATGTGTTATACAGGGCATTACTGCATGTGGCATAATGTGTTATACAGGGCATTACTGCGTGTGGCATAATGTGTTATAAAGGGCATTATTGCATGTGGTATAATGTGTTATACAGGGCATTACTGCATGTGGTATAATGTGTTATAAAGGGCATTACTGCATGTGGTATAATGTGGTATACAGGGCATTATTGCATGTGGTATAATGTGTTATACAGGGCATTACTGCATGTGGTATAATGTGTTATACAGGGCATTACTGCATGTGGTATAATGTGTTATACAGGGCATTATTGCATGTGGTATAATGTGTTATAAAGGGCATTACTGCATATGGTATAATGTGTTATATAGGGCATTACTGCATGTGGCATAATGTGTTATAAAGGGCATTACTGCGTGTGGTATAATGTGTTACACAGGGCATTACTGCGTGTTGCATTATGTGTTATACAGGACATTACTGCATGTGGTATAATGTGTTATACAGAGCAATACTGCGTGTGGCATAATGTGTTATAAAGGGCATTACTGCGTGTGGCATAATGTGTTATACAGGGCATTACTGCATGTGGTATAATGTATTATACAGGGCATTACTGCGTGTGGCATAATGTGTTATACGGGCATTACTGCATGTGGTATAATGTGTTATACAGGGCATTTCTGCATGTGGTATAATGTGTTATACAGGGCATTACTGTGTGTGGCATAATGTGTTATAAAGGGCATTACTGTGTAAGACATACTGTGTAAGGCGCATTACTGCACATGGTAATTATTTGCCACAAGGGGAGAGCTTGGGGGAAGCCCAGCACCTTTGTAAGTCCTTGCGGAACACCCCCATTTCATCACACTGTGGGGTGCCGCCCCACAGTGTGATGAATTGGGGGTGTTCCGCAAGGACGCTTTCAGTGTGTGCAGAGGAACTACATCTAAAAAAGTTATTTCTTTATTTTATTTTATTTTTTTCGGGGGGGGGAGGGGGCGCATCTGGGAACTTTCTCCCTGAGCTCCACAATGTCTAGAACCGGCCCTGTATGGGGGCCTTTACTTCAGTGCCTTGGCGCTGGCTAAATTGGATATATTACTTTATAATAGTAAATCAATTCCAATGTTGTCATCTAGATTTCAGACATACAATACATAAATAGTTTTTTATATTATTTTCAGTAATATCAATGTAAGATACCATTTTTGGGAACCTGTATGAACATAAGCACACCCATCATACATATTGTCTGGACTCTATATTGACTGAAACAGAAAGAGGAACATTCCACAAATGCTATTGCAAACTTTCATAAAATTTGTTTCACAATAAGAGTCAATTCAATTAGAGAGCCAATTCAGGATACATATATATGTATGCTCCAGTCCGCACCACAATTTTTTTTTTTATACTTTTAGCGAATACGAGGTCGGGATACCTGTATATGTGGAGCAGCTAGGGACATCGCAGATAAGACCCAGAGTGCTGCACTACAACCAGGTGAATAATGTATGGAACATGCAGACTTGGATCTGACACCACAATCCATACTTGCCTACTTTTGAAAAAGCATTTCAGGGAGATTGTGAAAGCACCACTTATGAGTGCGTGGTAAAGTGGACGTGTACTGCAACATCTGGGAGGCGTGTCATGAAATTGATTTAAATCCAAATGTAAATGAGCCCCAAAGCAGTTCAGGCCCCCATACATGGTGCGATATAGCAGCCGACCCGACGGATTGGTACGATATCGCTGCTATATCGTACCGTGTATGGGCATGATATCGGACAGTGTGCGCTCCCGTGGGGTTGTACATTGCACCTCCAGATCTTACTGCATGTTTCATTTGATCTGGGATGCGATCTATGATCCCATGCAGCACTATGCAGGTGGGGGAGGGGGATGGCGGCCATCGGATCGCAAGTCGCCTTTAGTAAGAGCTACTTGTTGAAAACACACTGATACTTTTCAGGAAATGCATGTAGCCATCATTGTGCCTTATAACCAATGCAGGGAAATTATACTAATAATCCCATTTGAATGTGTATATTTCTTTTTATTGTTTTTATATGACAGCTTCATAATGGTGTTAAGCTGCAGTCAGGGAGATTGCTACTATTTCAGGGAGTCTCCCTGACAATCAGGGAGAGGTGGCAAGTATGCCACAATCTTCTGCATCAGTTTAAGTCTCACATTGCTACTGTGTTAAGTACCTGGTTCATTCTATCATTTGTGCTTGTCTCCATTCCCCTCCACACATCATGTTACTGTCCCTGTTGCATGTAGCCCTGTTCGTACATAGGGCCTGATTCACTACGTATCGCTATTGTGACCGCAGCTGCGATTACGCACGCAGACCTGCTGCAAAGATATGTGCTAATGAATGCTATCGCAATGTCATCGCACAGCCAGCATAGAGACGCCCACTGCCGCCCACTACCGTTATCTCACATCCGTAATACCATGCAGTCCTGCGTATACATTGGTAACATGGAGAAACATTGGCCCCTCATGCAAAATGACAGCAGGTCTGACCTTACTCAGAAATTGCTAACCTCGTTGTGCGCTGGGAGTACTCAAGCTGTGTATGCCGTTGCAGTGAATCATTTATGCATGCCAATGCAACTGCGTTCAAACGGCCAGGTACACCTGTGTTTTGCCGACCCCCCCATCCCCTGTCACCACCCCCAAACACTCACTGCCTGTCAATCGTTCTTCAATGTCTCTGCGTGATCACAGTGCGATCACTGTGATGCTTTCGTGCACGCGCACTGTGATGCATACCCATGGCCATTACGCAACAACCGGCCGTCTGCATACACTTTAGCAGTTGCAATCCATGCTGACTTAGGCCCAAAATCCCCCACAAGATTTGCACACATTTTGATCAAATGACTTTCAGGTTGTTCCATTGCTACCCGTTGCAAAACTTGTGGGGCGTAAAGCTTGAAGGAGCTGAAATATCTCTGTCATAAAAGCTTGCATGGAGACATCTGGGCCTTAGTTTTCTTTAGGTCGCAAGTGTCAATGGAACATTAGCAGAGTGCCCAGGGTGTTTGGGACACCTGTGGAACCTTGTATGGCTGGAACACTGAGAAGAGTCTCCGGGTATGGCAGAGTGCTCCTCATCCAAAAGATGTATCAAACTTTCTAAAGAGTGCATGTGTGCAAGCTGCCCATAATGACCAATTAGTTTCTACTGTAGCTATCACTTTATAAAATGTACTTGACAAATGATAGCTTGAAGCTGATTTGTTGCTATATGTTGCTCCTCCACTTGTTCTCTTTAGAAGGTTTGATACACCTCACTCTAAGATAGAGTGGAGAGAGATAAAGTACCAACCAATCAGCTCCAGACTGTAATTTTACAGGCTGCATTTAAAAAATTACAGGAGCGGATTGGTTGGACACAAGCTTTCATAAATCTCCCCCTCTGTCTGCTCCCCTAATCTGTTGACACCTAGGACTAAGGAAACTACTTGTATGCATTTTAATCAAGTTCTTTGGCTTTGCTTGATACACACAGCTGAACTTTCCACATATTTTAATATAGAGTAATGCATAAGTTACTTATGATGTTATAAGTGTTCATCTACAAAATTTATTTAAAGTCACGCAGAGAAAATGTGCTATTTGATAGGAATGGTGACTCTTTCACTGGGCCAATGACGTATGACATGATTGGACATGTCTAGAAGAATTCCTCACCGCATAACTCAGAATCGCACAGAGCTTTATCTACAGTACATGCCCAGGACACTCCCAAAAGAAAGGGTGGTTCCACGAGCTTACATTGTTACTGCCCAATTTCCACCACGAAATGCCCAATTTTATTAAAAGACAGATCCGGCCAAGTTTCGTCCGACTCTGAATAGGACGACATATGCTAAAATGTGTAAATTCGCATCTGTGCATGCTCTATATGCTGAAACTCATGTCTGCCCTATAAATATTCATATTATTCTGGCTGCTGGCAGAGTTTTGCATTGTGTAAGCGGGAATAAAAAATAAAGTTAAAACAATAAATAACATACACACAAGAGCATATGTATTACATTCAGCACCATGGACAGGGGGGACTGTTTGATATACTGTATAAAACCGTTTTAATTAGGTAGTAGACATCCTGTAAAATAAATCATTATACTTACTTACAAACATTGGCATGCACAGCACATTCCATAGGTGTGCACCAAGGTAAATCTAGGTTATTCTATGCCAAGGGACATGCCTAGCACTATTTTCATGTAATCCATTCCCTTCTCATCATCATGTTTCCCCTATCTCCACCCATATTGCCATATCTCCCATCAATCCCAACCTGAAACCTCACTTAGCTACAGTATGAGCAGATATGCCACACAGTAGTGCCCACAGGATGTTATTTTTTATATATTGCATGTCTAATTCATTGCAATGCTACATCCTCAGCTCCTCCTGGGGGGGTATAATTTTGACATGAGGCTGGGGGCACCACTTTGTCTTTTGACTCACTGTCAGCTCATCAGAATGCCAACAGCAGCTGTCATTTTGCTGACAAGCACAAAGATGGTGTCTGAGATTGTGTTTGGCCACTCTTTGGAGACTATGGGTCTTATTCAGCAGGTAGTGTGCTGCTGAATGCAGTTTCCGGAGATACAGGAATCTGGAATTTGCGCATGCACAGGACCCTGCCTGCGCATGTGCAGAACAGGACCTATGTGATCAGACACAGAGCACTATTTGGGGACGGGGAGGGGGTAGCGAGGGCCTCCATTTTCCAAAATGGAGATGTGTTGCTGCTGTTGTGGGAGGGGGAGGAGGCCAGGATAAACATCAGCAGATTTCCTAGCCTCTTTTGGATATCTGCGATGGCCAACCTGCGTGACCCCATGGTCACTTAGCCAGCCAAGGATCACGCAGATGATCCGATGTTGTGTCTGTGGACGCAGGTTGAATCATTAATGCATGCAGGAGGCATGACGCCTCCTACTACATTACCAATACCATAATAGCAAGGACGGAATTGCAAAGCTGCTTGTGTGTAGCTTTGCAGGGATGAGCGGTTCGGATTTTAGGAAATCCAAACCCTTCCGTACTTAGGGGATCCGAGCTGATCTAAGTCCCGGCTCGGATCTTTCTGCTGGGCTCAGATCCGAAAACAAGCCAAAAACAGAGATCCCGACGTCTGATCTCTGTGTTTTTGTTTGGAAAGCTTCCTCTGTCGGCTCCAATCAGCAGCTGCTACCATGATAACAGGCCGGTGGTAGGCTGAGAATTTCTGTCTCTCAGCCAACCAGTGGCCTGTTAGCATGCTGGTAGCCACTGACAAAAGCTGACAAAAGCTGAGTGCTGTCACTGCCTCCCACCCTCTGGCCCCGACATCCATGCCAGGCTGCACCCGAGGGGAGAAGGGAGCGAGCACCGTTCAGGATGTGAGTCTGCCCGAGGAGAGCCTGCCAGTGCCTGAGATGAGAAAGCAGGGGGCGAGCTGACTGGAGATGCCCAGAATCCTGGCATTAGGGGGATTTTGTCTTTCCCCACCCTGAGCTTCCCTCCCCCATCCTGTGCCCGCTGAACGCCCCCACCTTACCCTGTCACCCTGAGCTCCCCTACCACATCCTATGCCTTTTCAGTGTCCCCCCTTAATCTGTGCTCTTGAGTGTCCCCCCCCCTTTCTCCGTGCCTTCTTGAGCATCCGCCCCAACCCTGTGCCCTTTTAAATATCCCCCCCAACCCTGTGCCCCCTGACATTCCTCATCAACCCTGAGCTCCCAACCCCATCCCCCCAACCTTGTAACCCCCCTGAGATCCCCCTTCCCCCTATAGAGCCCCTGATGTCAGAAATCCCCTGCTGTGCCCAACTGATTGCTATGTGCTGTGATGACTACTATATAACCCTGTGTGTGCTGGTGCAGTGCAGGGAAGGGACTGAGAAATGAGGAGGAGGATGAGATCTACAATGGTATAATGTGTACAAGGTGCTCTTCTGTGGCGTAATGTGTACAAGTGGTTCTACTGTAGTGTAACATGTATAAGGGGTAGGGATGAGCGGTTCGGATTCTGTGGAATCCGAACCGCTCTGAACATAGGGGATTCGAATCCACCCGAGCCACGGCTTGGGTGTTCCCGCCTAACTCGGATCCCACTTTCAAGGCCGAACATCATCCTCGCAACGTCAGATTCTTGCGAGATGTTCGGTCTCTATATAAGGTACTGCGTCCGGGACTCGGCGCCATTTCACTGTTACTCGCACGCTGTGCGCTACTCTGCGTTAGAAGTTAGAAGTGGCTGTGTCCAGATGAGTGACCAGAGGCTGTGCTGTAATAATAAGTGACTATGGGCGCACACTGCACGCTGATGTATGCTACTCTGCTCTGCTAAAATGGCTGTAGTAACCTGTGTCCTGACTCCAGACTCCAGTGGCTGTGCTGTGTTAACTGTTAAGTGACTGTGTGAGGGTCACACTGCACGCTGAATGTATGCTGCACTACTCTGCTACTGATTAAGTACTCCAGTGTAAAAAAAAAGTAAAAATATTATTTTTTTTTAAAAAGGAAAAAAAAAATATTAAGTTCATAAGTAGTCCTTTGTGTATACAAGCACCGTGACTCCTTGGGCAATAGCTCTCTGTGTGTATAAGCACCGTGACTCCTTGGGCAATAGCCCTCTTTGTGTATTCAAGCACCGTGACTCCTTGGGCAATAGCCTTCTGTGTGTATAAGCACCGTGACTCCTTGGGCAATAGCCCTCTGTGTGTATAAGCACCGTGACTCCTTGGGCAATAGCCCTCTGTGTGTATAAGCACCATGACTCCTTGGGCAATAGCCCTTTGTGTGTATAAGCACTGTGACTCCTTGGGCAATAGCCCTCTGTGTGTATAAGCACTGTGACTCCTTGGGCAATAGCCCTCTGTGTGTATAAGCACCATGACTCCTTGGGCAATAGCCCTCTGTGTGTATAAGCACCATGACTCCTTGGGCAATAGCCCTCTGTGTGTATAAGCACCATGACTCCCTGGGCAATAGCCCTCTGTGTGTATAAGCACCATGACTCCTTGGGCAATAGTTCTCTGTGTATGCAAGCACCGTGACTCCTTGGGCCGTAGCCCACTGTGTGAACAAGTACTGTAGAGGGCCCAAGAACAATTCCATCTTGCTTTACCTTTCATTTCTGCCACTGCTGTGTGGCAATGTTTCATAGATGTGCTTTAAACTGCGGTGTCTGTGCCCGGCTCTGTCGCTTAGTAACCAGCCAGCTCATTGCAACCTTTGGCCAAAAATGGTGAAAACCATTTTGTGAGGTGGTCTAAATTGACTGTAAATGACTGGAAATTAATGTTATTGAAATTAATAATATTCTAGGAACAAAAAAAAGGCCAAATTATATGATTTTATATGATGGCATTTTTTGTAGAAAATCCAAATCCAAAACCAGTCATGGCAGGTTTGGCAAATCCAAAGCCGGACGATGAATCAGAGCCAAATTCAAATCCAGCAAAAATGGTCCAGCGCACATCCCTAGTGTTGAATGATCCCTTATGTGAGCATGTCTTTGCTTATAATTCAAAGCATGTCATAGTTCTGTTATTTTCAAAGAAAATTTTGTTCCCCAGTATTTTCACATCTAGGGGGTCTATTTACTAAGCAGTGATAGGAAACAGAGTGAAAAGTGATAAGAAAGTGATAAGGTGCCAGCCAATCATCTCCCAACTGTCATTTTTCAAACACAGCCTATGAGATGACAGTTGGGAGCTGATTGGCTGCCACCTTATCACTTTCTTATCACTTTTCACTCTGTCTCCTATCACTGCTTAGTAAATAGACCCCTAAAACTGTTAATAGCTCTTTCTACCTATTTCACTGGTTGTCAGAAGCTATATATTGATTGGTTGTTTATCCCCCGCACCCAAATTGTAATCATAAAGTTGGCCAAGCACTGTTATTCTTCTGTTCCCATTCAAATCATATTGATTGTGTTTGTCAAATTTTCATGGAATCATCCCTCTGGTTTTTAGCTCTGAGCAATGGCCAATTAGTATAAATAAGAAATTGTAAATCGTTTATCATGATCTTATAAATTTTACAAAACAATGGATATTGTAAAATACCTGTACCTCGTAAGTATTTTAATTAACTGATGTTGATGGTATACATTTTGTTATAATGCTAAAGACTTAATACACTTTATAATTAATTACCTACCAAAAAATCTAATATACTGTATCAATACAGCCTGATTTAATTAGTTAGATGCACTTAAAGAATAAATAATTAAGCAAACGTTCTATAAAAACAATCAAGAAAGTTCATTATTTGCTGTGACCTCTCTTGTCTGGTCTGCTCCAGGCTAACTGACATCCTGTAATGCAACAGCTGCTTTTTAGCTATTAGGGAATGTGAGGCAGACGGGAGAGATGTAAAAGGACTGACTTGAACACTGGTCACTCAATTGTTCCAGACATGTCCCAATTACAGGATTGGATAGCTGTCTTGTGACATTCCCATTTACTGAATGTCATCACTCAGTGCAGTTGGGGAGGACTGAAAAATGAATAGACAGGCACCATTGCGGTGCCAACACTCCAGTCCTGCAAGCTTAGACCTGAATCATGCCCACAAATACTGAAATGTGTCTATGCAATTTCTATACATTACAAAGGCATTTCAAAATATACTCAATATTGCAATATATGCTTGCCTGTTGCATACCATACAGTACATTGAAAATAAGGTGATAATATAAAGTGCAGAGGCCATGAAAGATGCAAGAAGATAATGTAGCAATAGTATAAATGAGTCATTTGTTCATTCTTCATATTTCTTTTTCTACTCCTCTATTTCTAGTATAGACTTAGACATTTGTCAGTAGCGTTCTGCAGAATGGAGCATATAAGTTTGCTTCTCATGTTGAAGTTGCTGATTTGTGCATCAGAAATGTAGTTTGTAACCTCCTAATTGGCTAATAGTTTTTCAAAAATGTACCCCAAATTTTGACTTGATAAAATTAAGTAAATAATAGTTGTTTAAACCCGGTTCAATATAATTTAATAATAAAAAAAAATTATTTTGTGTAAATTTTTGGAAAAAATAGTCTTATACATTAAAAAGAAATACTTTACTGTGTTAACTTAAGACACACACACACACACACACACACACACACACACACACACACACACACACACAAAGTTAAGACAGTAATGTTTTGTTTTGTTTTTTGCTGCATGAAACCATAAACCTGACACATTTCCCTAGTTACACTTCACAGTCCTACAAGAAGAAAAGCCAGCAGTAGGGGTTGGGCGTTCCAGAGAATCGCCCATCACTGCTACCTGGGAGATGGGAATGCGGTGCTGCAGTGAGCCCTGGCTGATGGGTGATCCTGTTGGGATTGCCAAACATCACAGTGTAATAGAGGAGATATGTGGGGAGCTGCAGATTCCCTGATGCCCCAGACTGCAGGAAGAGTGATATCTTGCAGCCATAGGTGGTCAGTCCTGTGAGAATCTTCAGTGGCTGGGGTGGGAGAAAGAGATGGGGGGGGGAGGGGGCAGTGTGTACTGAGACTGGCAGCTGCAGGAATATTATCTTCTGGTAGCTGCCAGTGGTTTTTTGTTTTTTTACATGGTTGCATTAGATGTGACCATGTCAAGGATTGCCCAGCTGATGTGGTCATATCTGATGCAATCGCACCAGGCAAGTGGTTAAAGGTACATAACAAGGATAGGACACCAATTAAGGAAGCTTTTTCAAAGATAATAAGAAAATGTACTTAAGAGAAGAAGTTCAATTAGCTATGCAATTAGCTGCGAGAATTTTAGCCACTGTAATTTTAATGCATTTTACTGCAGCTTTTTTTCTTGCAGCCCCAGAGCAGTTGCAAAGTACTGTAGGAAACAATCGTTGTTTTAATTTAAAAATTTAAGGACTTGCTTTAGAACCCTTGGGACATCTCCCTCAATGGTTAATTAGGCAAGTGAAAGTATCAAATTAGCTTAATTAGGCCAATAATTACATGTCAGTATTGGGGTATTATTCTGCAAAGTGCAAAATAATGGGTCGAAATATGTGGCACAGGTATATGGGGCTACTGTATGGATGGGGCAAATGGTTTTAAAGCTGGGTACGCACTAAGATATATTGCCTGTTCCGGCAGATCGTAGCAACATATCGGGCACATCAGTCAATGTGTACTCACTATGTCGCTGACTATGTGCGCTCCCATGCGTCGTCAGTGACATCGCCTGCCGAACCTGCATGCTGGTCTGATGGGCGATATCGTCATTGGGGGCCATGCTGCTTTCGGTCGAAGTCATTGCTTCATCGCTGCCGACATCGGCATGTGTGTATGCACTTGCTGATGCCGGCGCCCCGACGGGTCCCGTTGCTAACTACTGTAGGTCGGTACACACCAGATTGTAGGTGAGAGTTAGAGGTGTTTTTAAAGAATTTTTTAAAGTGGCTTCAAATGACGGAAAAATTATTTTGCGGCATTTTTATGTACCCCAAATTTAACTACAGCAGTATTTTTTTTTTATTGAGAAAATAATTGCTTTCTATCATTTTTTCACTGCTATTAAAATGCACAAACCAGTCAATTGAAAAATTTAAAAAATGCTAAATAATTTTGTTTAGGATAGTAATAGACATCTATACTGTTATCCAATATTTGTTTGATGTTTTTTAGGGTATAGAATGAATTCCCCATTTAAAAAAATAAATAAATACAAAATTCCTGCACGTTTTCTAAGAAAAAATTATAGTGTCCAATTTTTTTCGATTGGAAAGCGTGAGAATAAAAGAAAAACCTTGGTGCCAATAGAATATGCCCCATTGAGTATGCTCTTTATATAAAAATGGAACTGCAACAGGAATAATGCATGAGCAATGGTCAATAATCTCAGGAACATGACATAATGTACATACATTATCAAAAAAAATGCCGCCTTCAGGTTTTTTAAATATGAAGAACACTTCAGTACCAATTAGTTCCTGCAGTGCTGGTTAATTATTATATTAGTAAGGTTATTATAAATGTTTTAACTTATATAATTTCCTCATTACAGTCACATACTTACATTTTAACATCTCAATAGGAGGGTCATCTTAACAGAATTGTAGGCTATGGGCAAAACAATGCACTGGGGCCCCTACTCACCCATTCATGGGAATGAAAATTTAAATGTTACATACAAATTAAACCTTTAGATTTATTGGTAATTTCAATAAAATCAAAGTTTAGGCATAAAAAAAAACATGATGTAAAGTGAGGATTAATTAACAGAAATGTTTACATATTATAAGTCTTGAAAAACACAAAGATTTCAACATATAAATGATGACTGCAGCCCACAAATATGCACATACATACAGTCACACACATACATATGTACAGTCACACACTTATACACATACAGTACATACAGTCTTACACATGCTCACATACATACAGTTAAACACCTGCAGTATGCACATACATATATACAGTGACACACACACACAGTACAGTATATACATAGTCACACACTGATAAACATATAAATAGTCACACATATACACATACATAGTTCATACTTGCCTACTTTTGAAAAAGCATTTCAGGGAGATTGTGAAAGTCACACCTAACATAAAATGGAAGCTGCTGAAATTAAGTTGGCAATACTCTTCAGGTGCATGAAGGGGAGGTGTCATACTACACAGGAAAATGGAAATTGGAGTATCCCCTAGATATCCCCCAGCACACTAAATTGTGCTGGGGAATATCTAGGGGTAAGCTGCCAGACCACTTCACGGCTTCTCTGATACTGGCAGTCCCTACTGTGCATGATAACAGTACCCACTTTGGGCCATGTAATTGTCTGTTGTAAAGCCTCATGATAAAGGCACATACAGAAATACATCCAAATTGAGAGCAGCTTACCTGGGAGTCACCCCTGGGAACTCAAACTAGCACTACAAGAGCCAGTATGCCCTCCAAATGCTCATTCATTCATGCCTCTCAAAACAGCAAACATGAAATGGAAGCTGCTCAATTCAATTTGGCAATACTCTTCAGGTGCATGAAGGGGAAAGTCACACCTATGACCGTGGCGGTAAAGTGGACGTGTACTGCTACATCTGAGAGACAAGTCATAAAATTGATGTACATAAAAATGTAAATGAGCCCCAAAGCAGTTAGTAAGATCTATTTGTTGATTAAAACACACTGATACTTTTCAGAAAATGCATGTAGCCATAGGGATCATTGTGCCTTATAACCAATGAAGCAAAGTCAGTCAGGGAGAGTTGGCAAGTATGACATAGTTGCACACCTATACACATTCATAGATACATATTCACACACTTATGCTGCCATGGCCAAAAGTTTTGAGAATGACACAAGTATTGGTTGTCAGAAAGTCTGCTGCTTCAGTTTTTATGATGGCAATTTGCATATACTCCAGAATGTCATGAAGAGTGATCAGATGAATTTCAATTAATTGCACAGTTCCTCTTTGCCATGACAATGAACTTAATCCCAAAAACAACATTTCCACTGCATTTCAGCCATGCCACAAAAGGACCAGCTGACATGTCAGTGATTCTCTCATTAGCACAGGTGAGAGTGTTGACGAGGACCAGGCTGGAGATCACTCTGTCATGCTGATTGAGTTAGAATAACAGACTGGAAGCTTTAAAAGGAGGATGGAGCTTGAAATCATTGTTCTTCCTCTGTTAACCTTTGTTACCTGCAAGGAAACATGTGCAGTCATCATTATTTTGCGCAAAAAGGGTTTCATAGGCAAGGACATTGCTGCTAGTAAGATTGCACTTAAATCAACCATTTATCACATCATCAAGAACTTCAAGGAGAGAGGTTTAATAGTTGTGAAGAAGGCTTCATGGCACCCAAGAACATCCAGCAAGCACCTGGACCATCTTCCAAAGTTGATTCAGCTGCGGGATCGGGGCACCACACATGCAGAGCTTGCTCAGGAATGGCAGCAGGCAAGTGCGAGTGCATCTGAATGCACAGTGAGGCGATGGCCTGGTGTCAAGAAGGGCAGCAAAGAAGCCACTTTTCCCCAACAAAAACATCAGGGACATACTGATATTCTGCAAAAGGTACAGGGATTGGACTGCTGAAGACTGGGGTAAAGATATTTTATCTGATGAATCCCCTTTCACATTGTTTGGGGCATCTGGAAAAAACGCTTGTCGGAAAAGGAAAGGTGAGCGCTACCATCAGTCCTGTGTCATGCCAACAGTAAAGCATCCTGAGACCATTTATGTGTGGGGTTGCTTCTCAGCCAAGGGAGTGGGCTCACTCACAATTTTGCCTAAGAACACAGCCATGAATAAAGAATGGTACGAAAACATCCTCCAAGAGCAACTTCTCCCAACCATCCAAGAACAGTTTGGTGATGAACAATGCCTTTTTCAGCATGATGGAGCACCTTGCCATAAGGAAAAAGTGATAACTAAGTGGCTCAGGGAACAAAACATTGACATTTTGGGTCCATAGCCGGGAAACACCCCAGACATTAATCCCATTGAGAACTTGTGGTCAATCCTCAAGAAGCGGGTGGACAAACAAAAACCCACAAATTGTGACAAACTCCAAGCATTGATTAGGCAAGAATGGACGGCCATTAGTCAGTATGTGGCCCAGAAGTTGATTGACAGCATGCCAGGGCGAGTTGCAGAGGTCTTGAAAAAGAAGGGTCAACACTGCAAATATTGACTCTTTGCATAAACTTAATGTAATTGTCAAAAGCCTTTGACACTTATGAAATGCTTGTAATTTTACTTCAGTATACCATAGTAGCATCTGACAAAAAGGTCTAAAAACACTGAAGCAGCAAACTTTGAAAATCAATACTTGTGTCATTCTCAACTTTTGGACATGGACATACATACATACATACATACATACTTCATTGCCTTTTTAAAAAACCCCTGCAAGATGGGAGATACGCGTCAAGGTGTTTTTTGGACTGCTTCCAACCTTTACATTCATATTCCATCATTGGATCATTATTTGTGGAGCCGGCAGTGGTGATTTCTTGGTACCATCACCCGCTCACCTGTTAGTGTTCTGGAGACCTATTGGTGGACACTGCAGACAATAACTTTTGACACCTGTTAACCTCTACTGAACGGGGCTTCCATACGGAAGTTGGATTGCCCATTAATTACCTTTGCGCTCTTATCGGGAGCCGCTGGAGCGCAGGCATATTACCTCTCACACACCCCCTGTCTGTTTGTGAGCCACTGGAGCGGCACACGGTCTTACTGGGAGCCACTGGAGCGACACTGACACAGGGCTATCACCACATTTACTTCCCCTGTGGGAGCCGAAGGAATGGTATTATTATATGTTGATTACCACCATTGTCCTATAAAGAGGTTGAATTATCTACATTCGTTTCCAACACCATTTCTATGATATATTGGAGACAGCATGTGTCTAGTTTAATGGTATATTAGTGCAGTCTCCTATTGACACTATGTACATCTTTTTACTTAATGTGTAATGATTGTATATGTTTTTAGAGTTGAACTGCAGTTCATTCATTTATGTGTATAATACATTTATATATTTAAAATTTTCACAAACTATGTTTTGTGTATAGGGATTAGTGCAGACCCTATTCTGTATTCTTGTGTTTTTTGAGGGTGACTTGCAGGTATCCCTCTGGTGTCAGCATACATATAGACAGACAGACAGACCATGCCACCTCCTTGAGTGCATCTTACCTTATAGGCTGGCTGTTGGAAAGTCTTTATCACTTTTGTTACTGGGCCTGTAGCAGCTCCTCCCCCTCCTCTCTCCCAGTGCCATGTAGCCCAGCCCCCTGCTCGGTGTCACGGCTGCCGACTCGTGGAGGGAGGGAGGCAGGCCTACTAGGCACAATAAACTGGGGTGGTCTTAGGAATGACCTTTCCATGAAACTCAGTAGCACAGGATAAAAGTAAAATAGAATTTATTCACATAAGAATTATAAACAGCAAGGTCTCAAATAAAGTCTCAAACAGCACAGAGGTTCACATATGCAATAATATGTATAGGAGATAATCCCCAAATATATATAAGCAGTCTTTAGCATATAAGATCTAACATGGTAAAGAACCCCGAGTCCAGAATGAGGCTAACACCTCAGGATGACATTAAGCACCTTTGCCAAGGTAGAACCCTGTAGTAATGGAAATCTGGAGCAGACCGGACCCTGCAGAATAGTATAGTTCTGGAACCGGGCCGTGAAGTCGGAGCAGGGGTAAGCCTTGTAAGACTATGAGATTCCAGGACAGGGTTGAGCCCTGCAGCATGGCTAGAGTTTGGAGCGGGGTTGAGCCCCGTAATGCGGAGAAGATTGCAGCGGGGTTGAGCCCCGTGACGCAAAGAAGATTGTAGCGGCGTTGAGCCCCGTGATGCGGAGAAGATTGTAGCAGGGTTGAGCCCCAGGATGCGGAGAAGATTTCTGCAGGGTTGAGCCCTGTAGTGTGGCTAGAGTACGGAGCGGGGTTGAGCCCTGTGATGCGGAGATGACACTGTAACGGTGCAGTTGACAACTGTGACAAGGATGAGTTCAATATCGACAGGAACAAAAAGACAACAGGTAAAGTGCAGCAAAATGATGAAAGCACAATGATGGAGCAAAAAGCAATACTTAGGCAATAGGAATGCTGGGCCCTGTAGTGCAGCGGGTGACTGACATCAGAAGTTCATCTGGAATATAACAAAGTCCACAGCAATCCACAGGCACAGTGGGGATCTGGCAGGAGTCCAAGAAAAGACCTGAAAGCAATGTTGCACAGACACTGAGACACAGTTAGTAACAGGCTTTATACTAGAGGTCTGTGATCCATAGGAAGTTTCAGAACATGTGACCCAAATGGAATCAGGTTTGAAATAATGAGCAATCTAGGAATCCCACAACCTGACGACACCTGGGAAACAGATGATCACTTTAACACTCTATCCCCTGAATGAGAAGCATGCCAGCAAGCAGGATAGCTCCTCCAACGACCACAATGGAACTTTGGCAAAAGTAGTCTCTCTTTATGTACTAAAATAGTCGCAGTCCTGACACTCGGATTCCACCTCCCTTAATTTCTCCAGCTCATAGGGCAGTACCTGCTCTGCACTGCAGCTGTGGTTAAAGTATGAGGGGGCCCCCCGAGAAAGGGTGAACCAGGGGGATGTGCCCCCCATTAATCCTGCTATGTGGCTGCAGGCTGGGAGGTAGGTAGCGAATGTTCACAAATGGTGGATTTTATCTGCACTCTGCTACATAAAATATATATACAAAATGATCTCTTTTTCTTGGCTGGTAACAAAAATTAAACCTCTTAAGTAGCTATCAACGTGTGTGTGTATGTGTTTGCCTCCCCCACTCTCTACTGGATCCCTGGGAGTACTAGTGGGATTTCTTTAGAAAGTTCTCAAGTCCTTGATTCCTAGTGGCAAGCTGGGTGCTGCGGTGTCCTTCTCAACTCCCCCCAGACTTACGGGTTTAAGTCTCCTGATACTATGCTCTTTGTTAATTTTTTTTTTAAACGCCCATCTGTTTCTTCTCACAATTGCAGTACTTCTCATGTGCTGACACTAAATCCAACGTGTAGTGGCCTCCTGGCCTTCCTCAATCCTGTTAGGTGAGTGCTAGTCGTCATATCTCTACCCTAGGTAGAGAATGTTGCTTGGCTGCTTTGTGGTAATTCACAATCATAGCAGCCAGGGAGCTTCTTTCTCAGCCTGTCTCTCAACGGGCTGCCCTGTACATGGAGTGAGTAGCCGCACACTCCATGTAGATGCCCTGGGAAAACCACCCATGTTCAAAAGCCCCTAGAATTGTTGGGCCCTAGGCAACTGCCCAGTGTGCCCATATGTTAACATGGCTCTGCTCTATGGTGGTATAAAATATTCACATCTGGTTTTTACACCTCTAACGCTGATTTGTGTGTATACTTCAAGTGTCCCTGCTCTAAAATATATTTTGGGAAAACTGAAAGGAGTACTATTAAGATTGTAGCCAAAAAGCACACACAAAGTAAACTTTTGTGTGAATTTGTGAAGTGTGCAGCAAAGGTGCTCGGTGCGGTTAGTCTGCACTTGAAACAGCTTAACCAGTTCTTAGGTTTATTAACCAGGCAGAAATACAGGTGGTTGTAGACACAGTGATAAAGCAGGTACAATATAACTGGGTATTAGAGGCAACCTGGAGTGAATGGGTATGCTGGGCATTGTAGTGCACCAGGTGGAATCAGAGCATACACCCTTGTGGTGTGTGGCACTGTGCTCCACTAGACAAGCAGTGGTGGTGCAGGGTGTTTTGGGACACCTGTGGGGCCAAGGATGGTTGTAACATTAGGCAGTGCATCTAACATGGACACCAAGGAGAAAGACACATGGAGAAGACGTGCATGTACCATAGAACATTGGAAGTCAGACCTCCTGACAGTGCTGCGGTGGGTCCTAGAGATAGCCGGCTCTGACACATGGATGGAGGCAGAGCAGAGCATTCCTCATCCTAAACCTGTTACAATGCATTTTGGTAATTGTAGACCTCATGTTAAGGAACTCAGGGGTATAATAATGGGGCGGGGTCAGACATGGGCAATATTCCTGTAGAGAGATGTTTTGGGTCTGCATCTAGATGCATTATGTTACAAGATTACACGTGTAAAGTATTCTCGCTCCTGTTTCCTTGTTATTAGATAAAATAATTCTCTTGGGGCTGATTCTGAGTCTGGAGCATTTTTGCATACAGCACCTGCACCTATACACATTTGTGCATCCTATTCTGAGCCGTACAGAACCCAGTCTGATCTGTGTTTCTATGAAATTGGGAATTTTGTGGTGGCAACAATGTGAGCGCACTGAACAGCCCTGTATTGTGGCAGTGCCATTGGAGTACCACCATGGGAGTGTCGTGGGTGTGTATCAAAAGCAGGGCCGTAACTAGCTATGGGCGACTGGTGCCATTGCCAGAGCTCAGCAGGGTGCCTGAAACAGCACCCTGCAGCCAGGATTGCTGTTGCAGCACCCACGGAGCGTCTTGTGGATGCTACAGACAGACACCTTGCACAGTATATGCAGTTGATTGGGTCTCCTGGGGATGGTCAGTCAGTGCTGCTCAGGGGGTGGAACCAGCACAGGGTGCAACAGTGCCCTGTTACGGTTCTGATCAAAAGCTCTGTGCAATTCTGAGTCATGCATATGGGAAGCCAGTTTCTGACGTATCTATTGCTCTAAGCATGGTACTGGTGCTATTGTCTATACTAGTGATGGCGGGTGCAGCTGCTGGCATAAAAGCAATGAACAGCATGGACTTCCTGTTGCAGATGCATTAGCCTGGATTCTCGCAGTAACATAAGGTAGTAAATCAGGCTTCCGCGGCTGCCTACAACTACAGCCATTTTGCGTGTTACTCAGGATCAGGCCTATAGTGCTGTTTACTTGACATATGCTGATGGGGTTTTTTTTAGCTTCTATTTATAAAAGCTAATGATTTCCAGCTTTTTATAAAAAATATACATTGTAGCTTGCAGCACATTACTATGTGTACATTGTAAATTATAACTGAATATCCTAATGATATTTACATACTACTATGTTTTGATTTATATCTTCTAGGCCTCCCCTACCCCCGTATTTGGGTACATGTTCATTATTCCATTTATGGAATATGTCTAACTGCATCTTTAATATTTTCTTTTTTATTTGAATGTATCAAATTGGAGGCAGAGTATTATGACAGAATACGTCTAAATATGAGTTAGCTGAAATTCAGTCAAATGTGATTTCTTCTTTACTACTTTGATCTATGATGTTTTTCCTTATTTTAAAACAGTATTTGCTCAGTCACACCAGTATCTCAAGTTACATCAGTTCTAATAAACTCTTGAAACATTTGCCTATATATTTGTGTTACCCCAAGCTTATTTTTTTTATTTATTTAATTTGGTTCTATAAAACAACTTTATTTAAATTGAGCTAGTTTTGCATCTTATTTATGAAAACCTAATATAAGGCTGTATACTGTATTTGTACTATATTTCTGATGCAGATTGTCACCTGTATATGTTTTTAAAGAGATTCAATATACAGCTAGCAGTCTCCTATTCTTCACATCTAGATTAGAAAGCATGGCTGGGGGCTGGGACAGTGTTTGATAAACACATTCAGGAAGGAAGGAAGGAAGGAAGGAAGGGGCACCGCAAGGTCTCTGAGGTCTGTGAAGATCACATGAAACTGCTGAAGGCTACAAGCTCTCCATGACAGAAGGTGTCTGGACAATCATTACTCTCCTTTCTGACACACCCTCTGGCAGCACACACCTCCTGCAGTACACCAATCAAATGCAGTCTCTGTGACACACCTCTCATTCACATTCTACACCTTGAACCTTTAATCAATCCCAGAAGGGAAACACGGGTTCTCTAAACTATGAGGATGTAACAGTTGTCAAGAGGTGACAGGTCAGATCAGCCCAGCACATGTCTTCCAAGAAAACAGAGAAAGACAGCTGTGTTTACTATAAGTGAAATACTTAAAATAATCATAACTGATTAAGATATTTTTTTCACAATGCTTTGCAATTAGTGACATATAATTATATATACAGTAAATGGGGGTATATTAATACAAACAGGGCCACTTCTTATTTCTTCTACAATAAGCGCATACTGTAGCTCAGAGAATGTTGGTACTTTTAGCAGAGAACCAACACAACAACAGTTAGGCCAGTGGTTCCCAAACTCGGTCCTCAAAGCACGCTAACAGTCCAGGTTTTCAGTATATCAATGCTTGAGTATAGCTGGCTTAATTAGTAGCTCAGTCAATTTGAATTAATCATATGTGCTCAAGCATGGATATCCTTAAGACCTGGACTGTTAAGCCGCATGCACACTACACGATGTGTGTATGCAGCAATATCATCATTGACGGGCCCGATGGGTGTGCCTGCATTGGCAAGTGTTACACACCAGCGATGGACGACGGCGGGGGGGAGGGGGAACGGGGCCATGCTGCATTCAGCCAAACTGTGCCGCCTGATTCTGCGTCAGACGTGAGAGCAAATACAGACAGATCTTGTGGATATCTGCATGCTACACATGCCCCGGAACAGAAATTGCTGATTGGGCATACGCTGGACAATGCATTCGCTCATGGACACAGGACCTGATTCAGACCCGCTAGCGAGCGCATAGTGCTCGCAAGCTGGTCGATGGTGGGGTACTGCGCACCGTGCACATGCGCAAGCCCCGGAGCCAGAGGGAATTTCCCTCGTTCCAGGGCTCACTACAAAAGGGGCGGCTGTCGATGTTGATCGACAGCTCGCCCCGTTTTGTAGGCAGGGAGGGGGGGTGGCTACACAAACGGAGGCGTTACCGAAGGGTCGCCTGCCGTTTGTGGGAGGCACCACTGACATCACAAGTGGGCTCTCTGGTGCTTGCGACGGATGAGACCCTACCACAAGGGTCTCGTCGCAAGCCCCGATGGTCACCCACAGCTTAGCAAGTGGCCACGACAGCACAAAAAAAAAACGCCCTGATTCAGAGCGAGCGCTCTTCTAGAGCGTCCGGCTCTGAAACAGGCCCAGAGTTTGCAAGTGTATATGGATTGATCCGACCATCACTGGAACATCAGTGAAATTGGCATTTATGGGCAGTGACCCTGCAGACACACAGAACTGATCTGTCTCACGGGAATGTTGTGAGTGTAAACCGTCTTCTAGTTTGTAGTATGTGGACACTGATGGGATGTCGGTTTCAGATGGTGGGTGCAAACTAAAAACAGTGGGCGGAATGGACTTTTCTGCATACACGGGCGGATTTTCAAATTAGTGTTAGGAAGAAAGTAGTGCAGCAATTTGGTGTAGGATTGAGAGGCTAAAATCACCAGCATTTCAATACAAAATTCGATGGTATATTTTAGGTATGGTGCTCAAAATCTCTTAACAAACCCCCTACAGAAAAGGTTAAAACCCCAACATTCTCAATATTAGATCACATACCTGTATCGTATATCCACCCAAATTTACATACATATACTGTATACACATTATGGGGCTTCTGCGGAGCAAATTTGCAAATGCATTCTAATTGCATCTATACTTACCACTAGAAAGACGATAAGGGGGTGTGTTAGGGCATTCTCACTTTGGGCTCTATTTATTAACATTATTTTGACTAAAATAAAATGAAAAAGGGTGTTTTCACACCCTTTTCACATTATTTTAATATCACCTATAGTTACTAAAGGGCAATTGGAGTAGAATTCGTAAAATTCTACTCCAACCCCTAAGTATCACTTATTTTTAGCAATCAGATCGAATTTCCCATAATTGTAATGGGAAATGTTATCCGACCAGAGTTACTAAAAATAAAATGTGAAAAAATACCGGGGAAAGCCTGTTGATAATAACGCCACCTGGAGGTGGCGTTATCCAGGGTCTCCCCCGGTTACCGGCCTCCTGCCCTGCTCTAACGGGGAGAGCAGAGCCGGGAGTCGGTCCCAGTAATCAGCTGTGTGGTCTAAACAGACCGCAAGCTGATTACTGTAAAAAAAAGAAAAAAAAAATAGTAAATAAAAAAAATTCACTTACCTGACTCCAGGGACCAGTGATCGGGCCTCCAGTGATGACTCCCCTCCAGTCAGCTGGTCTCCCATAGTACATTGCTGCCCGGTCATCAGGTGATCGGGCCCCAGTGCAGTATGGGAGATCACCTGAACAGAGGAATGGAGAACATCACCGGAGGCCCGGATCATGCAGGTAAGTGTAATTAAGGGAGGGGGGGTCACGGGGGGGTCCGTGATCGTGGGGGCAGGGTTTAGCGCCGGGGGGTCCGTGATCGCGGGGGCGGGGTTTAGCGCCGGGGGGGTAGCAGCGACGACCGGTCGGCGCATGCGCGGGCACTTAATCACGGTATTTTTTTGCGAAAATACCGTGATAAGGCTCCGAAGGGGATTTGCAGGGACAGAGCTTTATCGCAAGCTCTGTCCCTGCAAGGGATTTGTAGTAAATCCCTGTGATATTGCCTGAATTCGCAATGCGAATTCACTCGGTAATATCACACTACAATCTGCAATCAGTATGCGGATTGTAGTAAATAGAGCCCATAGACAAAATTCATAAAGTGTGTGTTCACACATACTTGGCTCTGGCAGGGCTGCACATATGCATGTTAGGAGATGTATCTTTTGCACGAGAAGTGGTCAATTTCCCGATCCACAGGGATTTTGGCGCTCAGAATCCCTTGTGCCGGCATACCTACCACCGGAATCCCAAAGGTAAGTATCAGGGTTGGTTGGAGGGTTAGTGTTTAGGGTTAGGCACTAGGGAGAGAGTGAGGCACTAAGGGGGGAGGGTTAGGTTTAGGCCCTAGGGGGGGTTAGGGTCAGGCACCATGGAGGAAGGGTTAGGGGTCAGGATAGAATACTGACCGACAAGTGTCGGTAGTCTAACCCTGTCGTCATGCCGGCATTGGGATTGTGACTGCCGGGACCCTGAGCGCCCCCATCCTGTACCCATCCCTTTTGCACCTAGTATATGTAGGACAGGTGCAAGTAAAAACTGATTATTGATGAGTTGTAGTAAATCAGGTACATTTTGCTGAAGAGGAGCACACGTCTTGAGATGCATATGTATGAATGGTGTTTCTTTTGAGTAATGTACACACATTTTACTTTCAACAGTGCATAGGCCCCAATGTATTTCCACATTCTATGCAAAGTACAATAATACCCATCTTGGCTTTAAGTTGTTTAAATTGTTATTGTTATAGTTAAGTGGAATTCTGTGCCCATTCACGGTTTATACAATGGCAATTGCTCCAAATATAGTTAAAAAGAAAAAGTTCTTCATTGTGAAAATAAATTGCAATCAAGGCAAAATACCTCCATGTGTTTGATGTACAGTATTCAATAAAATAAATGAATTCCAAGCTGCAGCGACCTTGACCCCTAGTATCACATACCACTGCATTGCGGCAGCACGCACTGTAATTACTGAGTCTACCATGGGATGCAGCCATGCCCCCATGTGTCCATGCCCCAATCCCCATACTGAGCAGACTGAATTGTGCTAGCTTACACACACACAAACACATGCACTGTATATACTTTATATATTTGTTTGTCATTTCTTACAAACTGTCGGTTTTGTGTCTAGTTTAAAACCAACAGACACCAACAGATACACTGTAGCCATTGTATTTGTGTCTAAAAAATGTGTATTTACTAGAGATGTACGGGTCTGGTACTCAGAGAACCGACAACAACCAAATTTAGGGGATCCGAGTCAAAGCAAGTCTGAGTTCGGAATAATTTTGGGGTACTGAGTCGAACAGAGTCCCGGTTTGAATCTTCCAGCGGTACAGAACTTTTATTCTTTATTGATTTAATTATTGATTTAAAAAGTAACAGAGATTTTGGATATCATGCTCACGGTACCTGTATCATGGTACCTATATCACGGTACCTGTATCTGGCTAGCAGGGTGCCTGAAATGGCTGCAGTGCCACCTGGAGCATCCTCTGGACGCTCCAAACGGCTGACTGCAGCCA
Source organism: Taudactylus pleione (assembly GCA_031769625.1). NCBI lineage: Eukaryota > Metazoa > Chordata > Amphibia > Anura > Myobatrachidae > Taudactylus > Taudactylus pleione. The sequence continues at coordinate 12,498,967 of JAUIMM010000177.1, read as the reverse complement.
CAACAGCCCATCCAAAGCATCCTGAAGATCCTCTGGGAAGCACTGTTGTTCTGGTTGCTGGCAGCCCCACCCCCTGTGACATGACATCATGCGCTGAGGGGGCATGGCCGGCAACGGGCACCATAACTCAAAGTTACGGCACTGGAGTGTAGTGAGGTGGTTGGAGATATTTGGAGGTTGGAGCTAGTTTGGAGATTATTTGCTGAGCTAAATTTAGGATTGTTGAGTTTAGTCTTCTCTTAGTTAAGTTTGTCTAATTTTTTATGTCTGGTATGCATTTTTTATCTAGTCTTGTCAGTGTTTATTTGTGTGTGCCTGTGGTTTACTTGTGAGGAGTGTAGTGTTAGTGTAGTTATATTTTTTCAGTGTTTGTCTTGTTTATATTTGTGTTATTTGTTTTTTCTGTTCAGATGGAGAAGGAGCAGAGAGAAGGAAAGGAGGGTGAGATAGAGGAGCCTACGCAGGAGGTGGAGCAGGATTCAGAGTTAAGCTGGCCACACATCAGACCAACTTTCCTCCAACCAAGCAACTGACCAACCGTCCAACTTGTCTGTCCAACTAAAACGCTCCCCCACACATCTAACCAACTTTTCATCCAACCAGCCAACCTGCCAACTTTTTTTATCAGACCAGCCAACTTCTGTCCAACTTGTGATGTCACAGAAGTAGGCGGAGACTGCCTGCCTACTTCTGCATGTTTTGAATAAATATATTGAAAACACACATATATATTTATATATGAATACATATATACTGTGTGTGTGTGTATATATATATGTGTGTGTATATATATATATATATACTGTATATATGTGTGCATGTTTTTATATATATATATATATATATATATATATATAAAAATATATATACGCAAATATTCGCTATCTGTTGCTATCCCTCCATTTCCGGCGGCAATGCTAACCCCAATAGTTTCTATAGGGGATGCAATGCTGACAGATTTATTACGTTCTGGAATGCGAAACATTCTGGACCTTGATGCACGCAGCATAAGCCATCTGAAGATGGTGTAAGCCGCTGTAGCTTATGGGCTACACATCATACTTGCCTACTTTTGAAAAAGAATTTCAGGGAGATTGTGAAAGCAGCACCTATGAGTGTGTGTTACAGTGGGCGTGTCCTGATATATCTGAGAGGCGTGCCATTAAAAAATTGATTTACATCCACATGTAAATGAGCCCCAAAGCAGTTAGTAAGATCTATTTGCTGATGAAAATACACTGATACTTCTCAGAAAATGCATGTAACCATAGGGATCATTGGCCCTCATTCAGAGCCACTCGCAAACAGCAGTACGCTCGTTGCGTTCCGATGTTGAATAACCGCGCATGCGTCGGTGTTTCACTGCGCATGTGCGTATGGCAGATTGCAAGTTTTTTTGCTCTCGTTCGTCAAATAGCGTACAGGAAGTGACATGTCAAATGTGATTGACAGAACAGGGCGTTTTTGGGTGTTGACGGGGGTGGAGATGGAAAAACGCAGGCGTGGCGAGGCGTTTTTGGGGCGTACATACATTAGCAAATGCGAGCGTAAAATGTGTTCGGACCGACTCATACGTCACTGGATGATCCTCTTTCCCTTCAAAATGCTCGCACAGCTTAGGGACTGGATTACTCGACCACATTGGCGATGGCCTTCTCCTCCGTCCCGGGACTCCACGATGTTGTTGCGATTAATCGCGGGAGGGCTGAAAAGCAATTAGTGTTGGATTGAAAACCGGCTTGGTATGTCTTTTGAAATCAGTTTTTTGGGATAGCACAAAACCGTACGCAGGTGGAACTCAGAGCTGCTAATGTCAGGATGACACAATCAATTTGCGTACATTTGTGGGGGTTTATTTTGCCCTCAAATTGGTGGTTAGGGCCTATTGTAACAATAATGTCATCATGTTTTAATTTTCGCACCATTTTATTTTTGCCTCTTGAATTTGCCTCGTTATATGATTTTTTAAACGTTCCTTAAAGAGCCCATTTTTTTTTTTTTTTTCTTGTTTTTTGCCAGTTTTTGCCTTTTGGTCCAGGATTAAATGTAACCCATTTGTACAATAATTTCACAATACAATGTCAGATTTTTTGTTTCAATTTATTGCTCAAACAAAAAATTTAAAAATTAAAATATTGGGGACATCTTTTTTTGCCAAAGATATGTCCCAAAATCAAACAAATTGGCCCAACATAACTGTTGACATAAACATACATCCAAAATTTAAAAACATTTCACAAGAAAGGAGAGGGAAGTTTTGACCAGAAAGGAATATGAGCCAAGCACAGAAGGATTGTGGGAAAAGTCACCATTGCTGTCACCGTTTTTTCACCCATTTGGATGGGGGAGGGAGGGCGCCAGACCGGGTCCGGGATGTCATCGGGCTGGCCTGTCCAGAGGCAGATGTTGTGGCCTCTGGACTAGGCACAGGGCTAGGCACATTTGGAGGATTGGCTGATGTTGTGCCAGAGGTGGAGGATCCTGATGTTCCGGCAGGAAGGGAGGTCGGCTCCACCATGTGCTGGCGAACGAGCTGCTCCAGGGCAGTGGCGATGCAGATGTTGGCCCTGGTATTTTCCGCCAGGGCCTGACCAATGCTCACGTTGGCCGCAGCATTTTGCTCCAGGGCCTCAGCCACCCGTACCAGACTGGCGTCCATCCTCTGCAGAATCTCCGTATGGAAATCCAATTTGAAATTGAGTTCTGTGAGGAGGGACACTGCCTGCGAGGGGGATTGCCCTGGACTGGCTTCTGCAGGGTCCTCAGCCGGATGTACTGGTTCCTCCCCTGCCCAGCCAGCAGAAATTCGGCGGCCAAGGCTCCCCTCTGGAGCAGACTCATCCGCCTGTGTCTCTGTTAGGAAAAAAGAGAAAAGCCTCACATTAGAATCTACATATTGGCACAATAACATTTCAGAGTTGATGACATCAAAAGATTTACCTGGGACAACATGAGGAGCTGCAAAGTCTGGCATGTCCGTATCCATGTTGGACACGCCAAACACCTCCACAGGCTGCACACACCCCTGTGCCAGCTCTTCTAAATCCGTCAACTCCAATGACACAGGGGTGAGACCCCCACCTGTCTCCCTTGCATGCCTTGCCCTGTCCGCGAGTTTTTGCTTTAGGCGATATTTGAAGTCGTCCCATCTGTGGGAAAAAATGGAAGCCATTATCCTTTTGTTTAAAATGGCCTTTGTTTTTAGGGGGGGCAAGTGTTTACTTACCGCCGTTTGACATCCCGGGCTAGACGGACATAATCACCCACCCTATTGACAGCAACGGCTACCTCTTCCCACATTCTCCCCTTCTGGCTTAGACTCATATTCCTGTCTGCCTGTGGCAGGATGTCCACACACTTCTGTATCAAAACCTCCATCTCCTTTCTTGTGAAATGTGGCTGCCTTTTTTTTTTGGCAGCTTTGGCCGGAATACTGGGCCCAGCAGCCTCTTCCATGTCATCCTCCTCACCTAATTGTGTAAATATTCAGATTTCACAAAATCACAACTTGCCCAATGTTATGTTTCAAATTAATCATTGATACAAAATGCATGAAAGACTTACCGCCTGACTCTTGGGCATTGTTTCCCTGGTCTGTCGCCATGTCTGAGGTCCAAACAAGAAATACACCAGAATTTTAATGTGTTTTCATGACGTATTTATACATGCGTCCTTATTTTGCGGCCGCATCATTGATTGTGCGTTCCTATGATCCCTCCTTAATTTGTGCGGGAAACGAAACACTATTTATGGCTTGGTGTGTCTCGAGTCGAGGTGGCGTTTTTGGATTGTTGGAGGTTACCTTGGCTGGAGTTTATTGTTTGCGTATAAAGGAGTTGGCGGTTGGAGATTATTTTGTTTGGTAGATTTGCGTTTTTATTTTCCGTTCTCTTTTTTTGATTTTATTTTTTTGACCTTGTTTCTTGATTTGGTAAGTTTTGTGAAGTCTAACTTTTGATCAATTGTTGTTTCATTGTGTTTCTTCTTTTTTTTAATTTTTGGATCCCTAATTTCATCTATTTTAGCTTTTGATTAATTTCGGACCCAAAGACCTTTTGATTTGGACTCTTATATATTTGCTCTTGGTAAGTCCATTTTTTATCTTGTATTTGCGAACTAATTAGCGCATTTTTACTACTTACTATTGTGACTTGTATTTGCGAACTAATTAGCGCATTTTTACTACTTACTATTGTGACTTGTATTTGCGAACTAATTAGAGCATTTTTACTACTTACTATTGTGACTTGTATTTGCGAACTAATTAGCGCATTTTTACTACTTACTATTGTGACTTGTATTTGCGAACTAATTTGCGCTTTTTAAAATGCTTATTAATCATTTTAATATTTTTGAGGTTGCCCTTTCGCTTTTTGTGCAAACATTTCAACCCATTTTGATGTACTGTGTGCAATGTCGTTTTGCACTTTTGCCAAATGTGTGTTTCGCATATTTTAAGTTTGGTCTAGCACAAAATTTAGAAACAAAAATGCACAGAGTGAAATTTGTCAAATAATTTTTGTGATTAATTTCAGTTTGGACGTATCATGACAATACCCCGGCATGTAAGCAGCAATGGATGGTATCATCAAGCTAAGTTGTTTTGAATTTTCTTTTGGGGTGGGTCCAAAGCCTTACATTCCAATCTTGCCATTTCAGGTTGATCTAGGGCGGAATGTTCTGGCCATGCTCCTGGAAGCCGACCAACCTCAATCTCGTCCCAGGCGTAGGCATCGTAGGCGTGCAAGGCCCCAGATATATAGAACACGTGTCACCCTTTTTGGAATGCCCGATGATGAGGTTTTAAGACGTTACCGTCTTCCTCCCAAAATCATCATAGACACTCTCTCATTAATAGAGAGTGATCTTGAGCGGCAAATTGACAGTCCTACAGCAATACCACCACTTACGCAATTTATGGCGGTGTTACATTTCTGTGCCTCAGGATCGTTTCAAACAACGGTGGGAATAGTGGCGGGCATCTCACAATCCTCCTTTTCCCGGATCCTGAGGGCAGTGATGGAGGCACTTTTCAAGCACCTCCATCATTTTATTCAAATGCCTTTGGATATGGGTGCCCTTAGTGTGGCCAAGGCCAATTTTTACCAAATAGCTAGCTTCCCACACATCATAGGGGTTGTGGATGGTACTCACATACCACTTCAGCCTCCAGCACGGCTGGAGGCCATATTTCGAAACAGGAAACACTATCACTCCCTGAATGTAATGGTGGTATGTGATGCCTCCCTCCAGATCCTGTCCCTGAATGCAAAATTACCAGGAAGTGCACATGACTCCTTCGTCATCCGGCAATCAGGGATATGGCACAAATTAAACAACCTACAAGCTGGTGATGCGTGGCTTCTGGGTAAGTGGAGACCTTTAGTACATAACAATGTTAAGCTTGATACACAGTGATCCTGATGTTGTCTATTCTTTTTCACAGGAGACAGTGGATACCCTTGCATGCCCTGGCTGCTCACTCCTTACTTGGCTCCCACACCAGGTCCATAAAGTGAGTTTAATACCGCACTTACAGCCACCAGGCAAGTGGTGGAGTGCTGTATCGGCCTTTTAAAAGGCCGATTCAGATGCCTCCACCGCTCTGGTGGCGAGCTCATGTATTTGCCGGATATGGTTTTGAAAATTGTGGACCTGTGTGGGATATTTCACAACATCGCCATAAGGAGTGGTGTCCCAATGCAGCCAGAGGATGCCTTACCTGAGGATGGCCCCCCCGAGGTTGGTCGGAGGTCAGTATGTGGGGGGGCCATACGCGATGATGTAGTGGCCCGATATTTTAGGTAATTATTGATCAAACAACAGTGTGTATACCCAATGTGTTCCGTTTTTTTAACGTTCATCTTTTTTTATATTAATTCTTGCACCATCTTCTGTTTGTTTGCATAATCTTTTGCACTCCCATGATGACTACTTCCTGCTACCCTTCCAAAACCTTTCTGTGGAAACTTCGGGAATATATTCTGACACCAATATTGCAACGCCATATTTTTGAAATCATGTGGGCATGGACCTTCGTCAACCAGTTCTTGATTTGTTGTGTGTTTGTTTAGTTTTTTTGGTATGTGGAGTTTTTCTGATTATCACTGTGTGTTTTGTTTGTGAGTGACCACTTTGTATTTTGATTTCTGTTGTGATTAAATATTTGGAGAGTGTAATTTGTTTCCTTTTTTGGGCACGTTAGAAGCAAGTGTAAACAAACTCCCAAACGTTAATTTTACCTAAGGGGTAACCCAGTAATGAAGCAAGTGGAGCTAAAATGTAATATGTTTTCGGGGTACTAACCAACACAACAAGGAATCATGTACAATCAGTTGCCTTCGTAAGATTGTCCTAAGCAGTTTGGCCACCAAATAGGAACCTGAAAAATGGTGTAAACTATCATGTTGACCACCACAAAAAAGGAAAATGACATTGGTACTGGGAGGTGTTTCTTGTGCCTGTTTGCATTCAAAATACAACACACAATCTGTAGTGAGTTTCTGGGGCAAACCTTGCTTGAAGAGTCTACTTATGTCAGTGTAAAGAATCTTGGATTTACTCCAAACGCATGAGACAGAGCTTGATTTTAAACAGATTTATTAAGAAACAATTTGTAAAAAAATAAAAAAAAAAACTAATTCCTAAGGAGGACCAACAGATGGTCAAGGCCCTGCATTAGCCCGGTGACCTGCTCCCGCATACGGCCCACACAATTCACAATCTCTTCCCGACGCCTCTGTTCCTCTGTGGGTGACAAAAGTTTGGGGATTAATAAATCGATAATGAAGCAACATTGTAAAAAAACAAAAAACAAGCAAACACAAACTTACAAGCTTGTGGGCCAAAAAAAAATTACACGGATAAAACCCAGAACCCCAAAATGTCGTATGCCAAAAATACAAGGGCCCTAAAAAAAGGCACACAGGTGTGATATGTGTATGGTGACATCAGCAGGAACAGGTAAAGACAACCCCCAAAAATACCCTAAGGCGAAAAAAAGTCAAAAAAAATGGGGACGACACATGATTACATACAAACAGTTTGTGGTGTCCAAAATAAACTTTAAAAACATACCGTTCTCCAAAACGAGAGAGCCAGAAGCCACTCCCTGGACCACCTCGGAGGTGGCTACATTCCCCAACCCGAGGGGCAAGTTGTTTTCTTGATCCTGGGAGGGGGTATTTGGAGGAGGGACGGATGGAGGAGAGGGGGAATTGGGCTGGAGGGGAAGTAGGCCAGAAATATCGGCCACAGGGTCTGGGGAGGAGGGGGGAATAGAGGAATTGGGGGTTGGAGAGAGGGGCCGGGACCGGCGTCTTGTGTGGCGATGCCGCCGTAGTGTTTGCTGTGCCCCTAAAAAATTACCAAAAAATTGTTGTTAGTTTCAACAGGAAACCAAAGAAAAAAATAAATAAAAAATATGACAGACATGAAAACATGCACATGCAGATATGACTACAATGACTCAATAGGACAGACATGAAAACATGCACATGCAGATATGACTACAATGATTCAATAGGACAGACATGAAAACATGCACTCGCAGTTAGGGCCCACAAGATAAACTTGAAAACCACAGTCCAGAACACTTACTTTCCGCAATCTGCATACGAAAGCATGCCAGCAAGCGGGGCGTCCGCCGGTGCAGGTCCGACCACCTGCGCTCCAGCTGGCCAATATGTCGGCGTGAGCCGAAGGAGCGCAGGCGTCGACGTACCTCCGCATATGCGGAACGCTTGCGCCTATTGGAGATGGGTGGAGGCTGACTGGTGATCCTCCTGTCCATCACCTCCGTCAGCACCAGCAGTTCGCGCCTGGTGAATGCGGCGGATCTCATGATGGCAATGGTGTTTTTTTGACAAAATATTTTTAATAAAGCACCCAAAAAAAATTTGATTGGCTAATGTATTTGGGAAATTAACAGGACCAATTCTATTGGTTAGTGTATGAGTCATGTGTTCGACAGGGCCAGAAATCTCTTGAGAGTTATGATAGGCTTGATGCAGTGACATGCGTAAGCTAATTTAAATAAAGAAATGAACCACAGAAAAATTGTGGGGAGACAAACAAATAGAACAATTGTTTAATTGGGGCTAACATGTTTTTGGAACAATAAAAGCGAAGGTTTCAGCCGTACGTATTCTGCGAGCAAATACAAACACGGACAAGATTAAAGTTTATTGCATTGTGTTGAAAAAAATAAATAAATTAAGCTAATTGATACATTGATTGGCATGATACGATTGAGGGAGGTAGGCCGAAAAAACGAGCAGGTAATCGGAATCTGACAGTCCCACTTCCGGTTTGTACTTGTGCGTGCGTTCCCTTCAAGCCATTTCGGGGATGTACGCTCGCTATTTGGCACGCTTGTTAGTCAGAGGAGGGGTCGCCTGAGTTTGGGGCGGATTTTTAGCTGCGTAGGAAAAAACGAGCGAGTGCTTGAATTTAAATATTTTTTTACGTACGGCGAACGTGCGTACGCCCACTTGCGAGTGGGTCTGAATCAGGGCCAATGTCATCATGTTTAGGTTTTGTGCCTCATTTTGTTTTTACAAGGTGAATTTGCATCCTTAGGTAATGTTTTAAACGTGCCTTAAAGAGCCCTTTTTTTCCAATGTAAAATGTTTTTTTGGAACGTTGTTGCCTTGTGTTCCCGGACCCATTTTTACAATGATGTCAGACTACAAAGTCGTACATTTGATGTAAATTTATTGGTATCCATAAAAAAATTAATGCACATATTTTACACAAACATTTTTGGCAGTGTTCATTCCACAATATTTATTAATTGTGCAAACAATAAATTGTTGGTAAACGTAAATGCAAAAATTAAAAATAATTCACAAGAAAGGAGAGGGAAGTTTTGGCCAGAAAGGAATATGAGGCAAGCACAGAAGGAGTGTGGGAAAAGTAGCCAATGCTGTCAACGTTTTTTCGCCCGTTTGGCTGGGGGAGGGAGGGCGCCAGACCGGGTCCGGGATGTCATCGGGCTGGCCTGTCCAGAGGCAGATGTTGTGGCCTCTGGACTAGGCACAGGGCTAGACACATTTGGAGGATTGGCTGATGTTGTGCCAGAGGTGGAGGATCCTGATGTTCCGGCAGGAAGGGAGATCGGCTCCACCATGTGCTGGCGAACGAGCTGCTCCAGGGCATTGGCGATGCGGATGTTGGCCCTGGTATTTTCCGCCAGGGCCTGACCAATGGTCACGTTGGCCGCAGCATTTTGCTCCAGGGCCTCAGCCACCCGTACCAGACTGGCGTCCATCCTCTGCAGAATCTCCGTATGGAAATCCGATTTAAAATTGAGTTCTGTGAGGAGGGACACTGCCTGCGAAGGGGATTGCCCTGGACTGTCTTCTGCAGGGTCCTCAGCCGGATGTACTGGTTCCTCCCCTGCAGAGCCAGCAGAAATTCTGCGCCCAAGGCTCCCCTCTGGAGCAGACTCATTCGCCTGTGTCTCTGTTGTGAAAATGAGAAAAGAGGAACATTAGAATCTACATATTGGCACAATATCATTTCAGAGTTGGTTACATCACAATATTTACCTGGGACAACATGAGGAGCCGCAAAGTCTGGCATGTCCGTATCCATGTTGGACACGCCAAACACCTCCACAGCCTGCACACACCCCTATGCCAGCTCTTCTAAATCATTTAACTCCAATGACACAGGGGTGGGACCCCCACCTGTCTCCCTTGCATGCCTAGCCCTGTCCGTCATTTTATTTTCAGGCGATATTTGAAGTCTTGCCATCTGTGGGTGAAAAAGGAACCATTATTTTTTATTTTTTTTTGGTTTTGGTTTTAGGGTGGTCAGGTTTTTACTTACCGCCGTTTGACATCCCGGGCTAGACGGACATAATCACCCACCCTATTGACAGCAACGGCTACCTCTTCCCACATTCTCCACTTCTGGCTTGCACTCATATTCCTGTCTGCCTGTGGCAGGATGTCCACACACTTCTGAATCAAAACCTCCATCTCCTTTCTTGTGAATTGTGGCTGCCTTTTCTTTTTGGCAGCTTTGCCCGGAATACTGGGCCCGGCAGCCTCTTCCATGTCATCCTCCTCACCTATTTGTGTAAATTTGGAGAATTGTCAACTTCACAACTTGCACAATATTATGTTTCTAATTAATCATTGAGTCAAAATGCCAGAAATACTTACTGCCAGACTGTTGCCCTTTGTTTCCCTGGTCTGTAGCCATGTCTGAGCTCCAAACAAGAAATACACCAGAATGTTTGGTTTGGCTCGTGACGTATTTATACATGCGTCCTTATTTTTCGGCCGCATCATTGATTGTGCGTTCCTATGATCCCTCCTTAATTTGTGCGGGAAACTAAACACTATTTATGGCTTGGGGCGTCTCGAGTCGAGGTGGCGTTTTTTGATTGTTGGAGGTTACGTTGGTTGGAGTTGATTGTTGGCGGGTTTTGGAGTTGGCGTGGGTGGAAGTTGTTTTATTTTGATATATTTGCTTTTTTGTTTTCCGTTCGCATTTTTTCTGTTGGATTTCTTTTTGGCGTTTCTTGTTTTGGTAAGTTTTTGGAAGTCTAACTTTGGTTTAATTTGTGTCTCCTTCTGTTTCTGAATTTTCTAACATGTTTTTGGCGTCATTTCATCTCTCTTAGGTTTTTTTTGGCTCTGCCCCAAAGACCTTTTGATCCGGAATCTTATATATTATCTCTTGGTAAGTTCATTTGTTTAATTGTTTTGTAAATGTTCATGTTTGTCTTTACGCAACTTTGGGTGGCCTTACACTTGTACCCTTTGTTTTTCTAACTTCTAAATGTTTTTAACCTGCTTTTTTTGGGTAGCGGCGTATTTTTAAACTTGTATTTGCGAACTAATTAGCGCATTTTTTTTAGTTTCTATTGTGACTTGTATTTGCGAACTAATTAGCGCATTTTTTTTAGTTTCTATTGTGACTTGTATTTGCGAACTAATTAGCGCATTTTTTCTAGTTTCTATTGTGACTTGTATTTGCGAACTAATTAGCGCATTTTTTTTAGTTTCTATTGTGACTTGTATTTGCGAACTAATTAGCGCATTTTTATTAGTTTCTATTGTGACTTGTATTTGCGAACTAATTAGCGCATTTTTTTAGTTTCTATTGTGACTCGTATTTGCGAACTAATTAGCGCATTTTTTTTAGTTTCTATTGTGACTTGTATTTGCGAACTAATTAGCGCATTTTTATTAGTTTCTATTGTGACTTGTATTTGCGAACTAATTAGCGCATTTTTTTTAGTTTCTATTGTGACTTGTATTTGCGAACTAATTAGCGCATATTTAAATGCTTATTCATCCCGTAAAATTGATTGTGTTTTCTCATTTGCATTTGTTGTTTACATTTGGCCACAATTTGACGTAGTGTGCGCAATGTCGTTTTGCTCTTTGGCCAAATGTGTGTTTATCCCCTTTTATGTTTTGTCTTGCACCAAAATTGAAAACAGAAATGGCCAGCATAAAATGATGTATATTTATGTTGTGATTATTTCCAGTTTGCACGTATCATGACAATACCCCGGCATGTAAGCATCAATGGATGGTATCATCAAGCTAAGTTATATTTTGGTTTTTTGGGGGGGTTAAAAAGCCTTACATTCAAATCTTGCCATTTCAGGTTGATCTGGGTCGGATTGTTCTGGCCATGCTCCCGGAAGCCGACCAACCTCAATCTCGTCCCAGGCGTAGGCATCGTAGGCGTGCAAGGCCCCAGATATATAGAACACGTGTCACCCTTTTTGGAATGCCCGATGATGAGGTTTTAAGATGCTACCGTCTTCCTCCCAAAATCATCATAGACCCTCTCATTAATAGAGAGTGATCTTGAGCGGCAAATTGACAGTCCGACAGCAATACCACCACTTACGCAATTTATGGCGGTGTTACATTTCTGTGCCTCAGGATCGTTTCAAACAACGGTGGGAATAGTGGCGGGCATCTCACAATCCTCCTTTTCCCGGATCCTGAGGGCAGTGATGGAGGCACTTTTCAAGCACCTCCATCATTTTATTCAAATGCCTTTGGATATGGGGGCCCTTAGTGTGGCCAAGGCCAATTTTTACCAAATAGCTGGCTTCCCACACATCATAGGGGCTGTGGATGGTACTCACATACCACTTCAGCCTCCAGCACTGCTGGAGGCAATCTTTAGAAACCGGAAACACTATCACTCCCTCAATGTAATGGTGGTATGTGATGCCTCCCTCCAGATCCTGTCCCTGAATGCAAAATTACCAGAAAGTGCACATGACTCCTTCGTCATCCGGCAATCAGGGATATGGCACAAATTAAACAACCTACAAGCTGGTGATGCGTGGCTTCTGGGTAAGTGGAGACCTTTAGTACATAACAATGTTAAGCTTCATACAGAGTGATCCTGATGTTGTCTATTCTTTTTCACTGGAGACAGTGGCTACCCTTGCATGCCCTGGCTGCTCACTCCTTATTTGGCTCCCACACCAGGGCCACAAAGTGAGTTTAATGCCGCACTTACAGCCACCAGGCAAGTGGTGGAGCGCTGTATCGGCCTTTTAAAAGGCCGAATCAGATGCCTCCACCGCTCTGGTGGCGAGCTCATGTATTTGCCGGATATGGTTTCGAAAATTGTGGTCCTGTGTGGGATATTTCACAACATCGCCATAAGGAGTGGTGTCCCAATGCAGCCAGAGGATGCCTTACCTGAGGATGGCCCCCCGAGGTTGGTTGGAGGCCAGTATGTGGGGGGGCCATACGCGATGATGTGGTGGCCAGATTGTTTAGGTAGTTATTGTCAAAACAACAGTGTTTATACCCAATGTGGTAGGGTTTGTTTGAGAACATCTAATTAATTGTTTTTATTTTCTCCATCTTCTGTTTTTTTCCATAATCTTTGGCACTCCAACGATGACTACTTCCTGCTACCCTTAAAAAACCTGTATGTGGAAATTTTGGGGATATATTATGGAACCCATCTTGCAACGCCATATTTGTGGAATCATGTTGGCATGGTCCTTCGTCAACCCGTTCTTGATTTGTGGTGTTTTAATTTTGTTTTTTGGGTCTGTGTTGTATTTGTGATTATCACTGTGTGTTTTGTTTGTGAGTGACCAGTTTGATTTTGGAGTTATGTTGTGAATAGGGATGTGCAGGCTCGGTTCTACTCGGTTCCGTTCGGTTTTTTTTATCGAATCTTATTGGGTTTCAGCTGTCACGAGTTTTGGATAGCCAATAAGATTCGGTAAAAAAAAACGAACGGAACCGAGTAGAACCGAGCCTGCACATCCCTAGTTGTGAATAAATGTTTTGAGAGTGAATTTTTGTCCCTTTTTTGGAACGTTACAAGCAAGTGTAACCAGGTTCACACACGGTACATTTGCCTATGGGGTAATCCAGTAATGACGCAAGTTTAGCTAAAATGTAATATGTTTGCAGGGTCCAAACCAACACCCAAAGGAATCCTGTACAATCAGTTGGCTTCGTAATATCGGCCTAAGCAGCTTGCACCCCAAATAGGAACCTGTAAAATGTAGTAATATCTAATTGTGACTACACCAAAAAAGGGAAATGAGATTATTACTGTTAGGTGTTTCTTGTGCCTGTTTTACATAAAAATACAACACACAATCTTAGTGACAAAAATTGCAAATCCTTGCAGGAAGAGTCTACTTATGTCAGGGTAAACAATCTCTGATTTTGAAATAACGAATGAGACAGAACGTTAATTTGAAAATATTAATTTATTTACATATAGAAAAAAAAAAAAAAAAACTAGTCCCTAAGGAGGACCGACATATGGTCAAGGACCACCAGCAGACCGATTATATTGTCCCGCATACGGGCCACACAGGCGGCTAATTCAGCCCTACGCCTCTGTTCCTCTGTGGGTGAGAAAAGTGTGGGGATTAATTCAACAATAATGAAACCACATTAAAAAACAAGCCAAAACAAAAAAAAAACAATAAAAATATTTGGAAACAAAGCATAATTACACCATTAAAACCCATCCCCCCAAAATGGTGTAGCCCAAAAATACAAGGGCAACTAAAAAAAACAGACAGGTGTGATATGTGTATGGTGAAATCAGCAGTAACAGGTAAAGGCAATCTGCAAAATCACCAAAAGTCTACCCAAAAACACAAAAAAAGGGAACGACACATGATTACATACAAACAGTTTGTGGCGAAAAAAAAACAAAAACATACCGTTCGAAAAAACGGCAGCTCCAGAACGCCCTCCCTCGTCCTCCTCGGAGGTGCCTCCATTCCCCAACGATCTGGGAGGGGTAATTTCTGAATCCGGGGAGGGGGTAATTCGAAGAGGGGTGGTTGGAGGAGAGGGGGAATTGGGACGGAGGGGAAGGAGCCCTGAAATTTCTGCCAGAGGGTCTTGGAAGGCTGGGGAGGAGTGGGAAATAGGGGAATTTGGGGTTGTGGAGGGTTGGCTAGGGGTTGGGGAGAGTGGGCGTGAGCGCCGTCTGGGATGACGATGACGCCGTAGTCTTCGCTGTGCCCCTAAAATATGTGAAACAAATTGTGGTTAGTTTCAACCCAAATCCGCAAAAAACACTATTTTCTGACCCTAAAAAAAAAAAACATGGCCATGCAGATATGAGTCCAATGAATAAATAGGACATACATTGAAAACATGGCCATGCAGATATGAGTCCAATGAATAAATATGACATACATGAAAACATGGCCATGCAGATATGAGTCCAATGAATAAATATGACATGCATGAAAACATGGCCATGCAGATATGAGTCCAATGAATAAATATGACATACATGAAAACATGGCCATGCAGATATGAGTCCAATGAATAAATATGACATACATGAAAACATGGCCATGCAGATATGAGTCCAATGAATAAATATGACATACATGAAAACATGGACACGCAGTTAGGGCCACAAAGACAAACATGAAAACCAGTCCCTAAAACTTACTTTCTGCGATCTGCATGCGAAAGCATGCCAGCAAGCGGGGCGTCCGCCGTTGCAGGTCCGACCACCTGCGCTCCAGCTGCCCGATCTGGTGGCGTGAGCTGAAGGAGCGCAGGCTGCCCCGTACCTCCGCATATGCGGAATGCTTTTCGCGGTTGGTGATGGGTGGAGGCTGGCTGGTGATCCGCCTATCCATCACCTCCGTTAGCACCAGCAGCTCGCGCCTGGTGAATGCGGAGGCTCTCATGATGGCAATGGTGTATTTGTTAAAAATCATTTTTAATAAAGTGCCCAAAAAAATTTTGATTGGCTAATGTATTTGGGTAATTAACAGGACCAATTCTATTGGTTAGTGTATGAGTCATGTGTTCGACAGGGCCAGAAATCTCTTGAGAGTTATGATAGGCTGGATGCAGTGACATGCGTAAGCAAATTTAAATAAAGAAATGAACCCCGGGAAATATGCGGGTAGAAAAACAAATAGAACAATTGTTTAATTGGGGCCAACATGTATTTTGACAAATAATAGCGAATGTTTCAGCCGTACGTATTCTGCGGGTAAACACAAACACGGACAAGATTAAAGTTTATTGCATTGTGTGAAAAAAAACCAAAAAAAACCAAATTAAGCTAATTGATATATTGATTGGCATGATACGATTGAGGGAGGTAGGCAGAATAAACGAGCAGTTAATCGAAATCTGACAGTCCCACTTCCGGGTTGTACTTGTGCGTGCGTTCCCTTCAAGCCATTTCGGGGATGTACGCTCGCTATTTGGCACGTTTGTTAGTTAGAGGAGGGGTCGCTTGAGTTTGGGGAGGATGTTTGGCTGCGTTCAAAAATACGAGCGAGTGCTTGAATTTACATTTTTTTTTACGTACGCCGAACGTACGAACGGCCACTTGCGTCCGGGTCTGAATGAGGGCCATAGATCATACTGATCTGTGTATGTTTCTGCTAGACACGCTGCTCAGGATGGTGTCTATTTGAAACTTCTATTTTTACACCGATTTTGCTAGTATTACACCCGTGACAATAATCTCGATTTTTGATACATTCCCGAGTTGTATTCATGTCTAGGGAAAGTACTGCCGTGTTCAAACGATGGTATATTAATTTCTATTTTTATTTTCAGCTGCATTTTAACTGTGATTTCGCCCGTGATTAACTCTAAGGATACGGGAAGTACTCCTGTTTTTGCAATAGTACACTCCCGTTTGTGAAAAAATTACTCAACACTCCCGTACAGCCACATTCGGACTAATATGAATCATTTAAGGGAAATAAGGTTACTGAGCAGAAATTACATCAAATATGAAAAAGAACAAATTAAGACTAGAGTCACAGCATTGATTTACATAATTATATTTCTATGAGCACAATTATCTTATCTTCACATTCTATATATATTTTTAAATATTTCACTTGACTATGATATCGAGGAGATATCTTTTTAATGTATACCAATAAAGAAATATTCTTTTAAATTATGGTTGGTCCTAGTGCTCCCTGATGAATGCTCTTCTTTTTCTGTATTTTGTGATGGTACACCAACGGGAGTATGTATTTTGGGAACGTTTTCATCCAAATTATGTGATGATGTCCAAATTCTTCCAGTGGAAGGCCCAGAACATGCTTCCTGGGTCATAGTTATGTCCGGTGCACTCTGCTGTGAGGTCCGACCAGAACCACAGCCACTCCATTAGGCATCCCAGACCAATTGCCACTCCTCTGTGAAGTTTTCATCCAAATCCATCAGATGGAAGGCCCAAAACAGCCTCCCCAGGTCAAAGTTCTGCCCAGCATCCCTGGGTCAAAGTTTTGCCCAGCATACACCAACGGGAGGTCGACTGAGACCTCAAACCCCTAGTATGTTTTCTGAGATCCAATGTTACCACTCTGTGAAGTTTTCATCGAAATCCATCAAGTGGAAGGCTCAGAACAGTTTCCCCAGGTCAAAGTTCTGGCCAGTGTATACCAACGGAAGGTGCTAGCGGGACCCTAACCCCCTAAAACCTGGCCAGGATCCAACTGGACCATCTCACAATGCTTTCATCCTAATCGGTGCAAGGGTGTCCAAATGCATAACCAGACAGACAAACAAACAAATAGACCAATGAATTTTACATATAACATGGTCTTATTATGCAAACTACCCAATAGAAATGCTCAGTAACAACCCTGATCTATTGTATCTACACTCTAATCTACTGTGGTCCATAAAAGCAGCTGCTTCTAGCACAAGAAATACCTAACATAGTAGAAATGTAACTGTACTTTTAATTTGTAATCATTAATTAATGTGGAGTTGGGATACAATTAAGATGGGATTCTGAGCATTGGGATGCCGCTGTCAGTCTTCTGACTAAACTAACTTAACCCCCCCAACCCTCCCTTATGGGTGCCTAACCCTAACCTCCCCCCCAAGTGCCTAACCCTAACCCCCCCCTTCCCCGCTGCCAAAACCTAAGTCTCCCAGGGGGGTCCTAATCCTAACCTCCCCCCGGGGGGTGCCTACCCTAACTTCCTCTTCCCCTAGCCTAACCCTAATCCTCCTGTGGGGCTGCCTAACCTCAAGTCCCCCCGGGAGCCCCTAACCTAACCCTTCCCCCCCCCCCCGTGGCTGTCCGCGCCCGTCTTACCTTCGATCGGGATGTCGGACATCAGGCTCCCGGTGTAGGTAAAGTGACAGGCATCGGGATTTCGACGCCTGTCTTTGGACCCTTACTGGGATTAGACCGTCGGGATGCCGACGGTCGGGATTTAGATTTTTTTTCTTGTCTCCAGCAGCCCAGCAGATCCTGTGGGCCTATTCCAATAGAGGGCCTGGAGCTGCAGCTCCATCCACCCCATTGTTAATCCGGCCCTGCCGGGGTGTCTTTCCCCAAGTCCCCCCGGGGGTGCCTAAAGATAACCCCCCGCAGCTAACTCCTAAGACGCACTGAACTTACCTAGTTCGGGATGGCATCTGTCAGGATTCCAGCATTGGGATTAAGATAGGTTGTCAGTATTTTGACACTTATCTTAAGTCCCATGTCAGGCTTGAACCGTCTGCATTTAGACTGCCGGCATCTCGTCCAGCGGTCTAATAACTACATCCACTGTGCAGTGTCTGGCTCAAACTGAGGGCCTGATTCAGCACGGGTCACTAGTCTGCTAGAACGCACGCACCGCAGTTGCTAATATTAGTGGTGAAATGCAAATGTTTGCAAACGCATTGCGATCACAGCTTACCATAAGGACGCCCACTTCCCCTTACACAAATCTGTATACTTGTGCAGCGTAGCAAATTAATCGGTAACATCGAGTAACATCGGACCCATACGCACAGTTAAGGCAGGTCAGACCTCACTCAGGAATTGCTAACTTCAGCGCATGCTATGAGGCCTTCAGGCTGCGTATGGTATTGCTCGGATACAAATATCAGATGGCGCTGTCTGACAGCTGCTGGTTCAAGGAGGATGTCACTCTCCTAGCTAATACAAAACCACAAATAATGAAAGAACCTGCGCTAAATCATGTATATACCAGATGGTTATATCTTAATCCTTAGATCACATTCATAAATCTTAATAAATGAGGAAACAATGATGTAAATGTGAATATATCACTATACTCAGGTCAATTGAAGAGATAACTTCACATATCTCAAATTACAAAACACATGGATACTAATAATAAATAAATAAATGTATAGGCTTGGGTGACGGTAAAAATTGTATTAATTTAATATGCATGTTATATCATGCCAATAAAAACACAATGGTGCACAAATAATTCAATGAAACAGTATCATATAATTTAAAAAGTTGATTGGTGAAAAATAGGAAATGATAAGTAAATAAAGTCACAAATGTAGGGATGAGAAAACTCAGTCCAAGGGCCAGTTGTTAATAGTCAATGATACTCCTCAAATGTGGAATCCGGAATAATGTCCAGCTATGATAGTTAATATTTACCAACTGGAGGGAGGCAAAGGTCCTGACGAGTAGGTGATATACCCACAGATGGTGAGGAACCTGGAGCACCGTAGTTGGAGAAAATGGAAGAAGCCGGTCTGGAATCCACAAGCCACAATGAGGTTTTCAATTGTTGAATTCAAGCCAAATGCGATGGGGAGCTAGATGCGTTTCCCTGCGGTAGATCCATTGACTATTAACAACTGGCCCTTGGACTGAGTTTTCTCATCCCTACATTTGTGACTTTATTTACTTATCATTTCCTATTTTTCACCAATCAACTTTTTAAATTATATGATACTGTTTCATTGAATTATTTGTGCACCATTGTGTTTTTATTGGCATGATATAACATGCATATTAAATGAATACAATTTTTACCGTCACCCAAGCCTATACATTTATCTATTTATTATTAGTATCCATGTCTTTTGTAATTTGAGATCTGTGAAGTTATCTCTTCAATTGACCTGAGTATAGTGATATATTCACATTTACATCATTGTTTCATCATTTACTAAGATTCATGAATGTGATCTATGGATTAAGATATAACCATCTGGTATATACATGATTTAGCGCAGGTTCTTTCATTATTTGCATATGGTATTGCAGTGGATAATTTATGTATGCCCCTGCAACGGCGTTGCAACACACTGGCACGCCTGCATTCACCCAACCACACACCCCCATCACCACCCACAAACGGCACTTCCTGTCAATCAATGTGCCTGGGTCTGCGTAGCCTCTGCAAACGAATTTCCCATCGCAATTGCTAGCTCGCATACGTGCACCGCAATGCATACGCATGTACAATGCAAATTAATCAACCGATTGCTTGCGTCTTTGCTACTGCGGTCCTTGCTAAATCAGGCTCTGAGTCTTGATGAGGTCATATAGGTTCATTAAGTTGGTACACTTGTGGTAGAACATCTGTATGACATTGCCATCATACTGCATTGAGATTTAGCTCCCCAAAGAAGAACCTAGGTCTTTGTAGGCTCTGCAGTTCTTCATGGAGCTGCTGTTGGCCCTCTGATTCTGCCTACTGGGTCCTTTCAGTCAGATAGAGAATAGCATACCACAGGTAAGTGCTGAGCATAGAATAGCTTTGTAGTGCCATAATTCCTACAGCCACAGTGCACCACATGGTTGTGTCCCTATTTATATTCATCATGATGAATTTTGGTCCAATAGAATGTATTTTGGAAGTCAAACACATCTGTCAGTTGGTCATCTATAATTTGGGTGGATAGTCCATCAGTTTTTAGTCATGTTTAAATACAACCATTAGTAAATCTGCAGGTTCTTTATTGGTCTTTATAAAAACATTGATAGTTGTTCTGATGTTTTAAAGTTTTCTAAAGTCGCCATTTGGTTGGTTTTCCTTTGGTTTTGCCATTGGTAAATGGGTGGTTTGCAAAACTGATGGTAAATAGCCCAAGAACTCAAAACAGATCTTTGTAGTCATTATGTCTATGTCAACATTGTGTATGTTCACATGTTCACTGTCGACATTCAGTCCATGTCTATGTTCTGGTGTGAATATTCTGAATTTTATAATAATGACTTCATATATTATATGACATTTCTTTTTGTTTTCTTTAGCTTGTTCCTAAATCAAGTCCTGTGATGAATTCAGCCTCTTGTATGAGGGTTGTTTGTCTACTCAGACATGTATAGGAGTAGAACCTCCTTACAACTGTTAGCCCAAAGATGTTTTCAAACGCTTCAGAACTCATCTTCATTTGTGAAGTTTTTTATTTGGGTAAAATTAATGACATGTAAAGTTGGCTGAAATTGATTATTACTATCGCCAGTATTTGGGCCTGATTCAGTACGGATCGCAACTGCGATTACGCACGCAGTCTCACTGCGATATACTAATGTCTGTAATCGCAATGTAATCTCAACACAACATGAGGATGTCCACTTTACCTTACTCACATCTGTAATACTTAGCAAGACTACAAAACCATCGGTAACATCGAGTACAATCGCAGCCTCACGCACACTTGCACAAGATCTGACCTTACTCAGGATTTGCTAACCTCATTGCACGCAGTGAAAGCCCAAGCTGCGTATGGCATCGCTGTAGCTAAAATATGCATGCCCTTGTAACGGTGTTCAAATTCTCTGGCACGCCTTTGTTTCTCCGACCACCCCTTCCGTCACCACCCTGAAATGGTACTTCTTGTCATTCACTCTGCGATGGGTCTGCATAGTCACTGTGATCGCTGTCCCGGTCGCAGTGAAGAGTTTGCACACTGCGATGCATACGCATGCGCAGTATATAACAATAGTCCGATTGCGTGCATAATCGCAGTTGCGTTCGCTACTGAATCAAGCCCTTTGTTAGTAAAGCGATTTAAAAAAAACATTATCTATTGCTCTATTATATGATGAATCATTTTAATGAGTTTCTTGTGTAAAGCAT
This sequence comes from Taudactylus pleione, assembly GCA_031769625.1. NCBI lineage: Eukaryota > Metazoa > Chordata > Amphibia > Anura > Myobatrachidae > Taudactylus > Taudactylus pleione. The sequence goes on along the minus strand of JAUIMM010000177.1, from coordinate 12,477,630 downwards.
AACTATAATATTTCACATATGTAATTCCTACAGTTTATTCAGGCATTCCCAAATTCCTGCTTATCCCTATGTTGCCTCAATGTCGATCTTCTGAGCTATCTTTGTATCCTTTCCATGTGCCTCAGGCAGGGAATGAGTTGTGATTAGTATATTACTTTTTTTTTTAAAGCTACCTAAAGTGATGACAAATTGGTTCCAGGCTCTTGCAACAAGGCTCCCCCGAGCAGTTCTCTAAATGTTTTAATTGGAAGATAAGCACTTCTGTTAAAGCTAGGGGACAAGGATTGTTTTCATTATAGCAGGTGCTGGCTATTAGAGCAAAAATATCTTTAAGCTTTGTAAAGCTGGGGTTTATTATGAAAAAAGAAAAGCATAACCAAGCGATGACATCATTGAAAGATGTACCATACGTGAACTTTGATTTTTGAGGCTGTATCCTCTGTCTAAAACATCCTGTTCTCAAATACTAACAAATTACACCCAAGTGCAATATAAGATTACAGATTTCACTACTTCCATGGATGTACAAGAAGAAGATATGTAGAATTCCCATTTCCTTATCTGATTAGCGTTGATAGGATGTTTTCATAAATTAAGTTATGTATGGAATAGTACATGTGAGGGATAGGTACAATTTAAAGGGAATTCTTACACACAGGTGTGGCTCATCCATGCACTGTCAGGGCAATGTATAAAAATGATATGCTATGACTGTCAATAATTGTGGCTACTATTTCTGCAAGACTCTTTGGGGGCATGTTAGGTAGGTGCTTCAATGACCATGACCAAGATCGCTAAAGCTTGCTAATGTTGCATAAGCAACTGGGGCTATGATGATGACTACATGGAACTCCAAGGAAAAATCAGCAATGGCAACCATGGTTGAGGATCATGTTATCCATGCATAAATGTGAAGTGCATATGGGAGATGTTTCCCACTAGTAGGTGCCATGTATACCCACCACTGGTGTATGCAGCAAAGGAAGGGTGTTTTAGAGGCTTGTACCATGCCCATATTTGACCTGGTCATGCTTCCAGTGTGACATGACTATGTGTATTACTCATTTGTGTCCCAAATTCAATGTTGAAAGGAATGGAAGTAGAAGGTAAAACAGGCTAACAACTGCTGTTCTGCTGGCCGCAAGATAAGTCAAGCTCATTAAAAGTCAGACAAAAACTACACAGAGGAGGATATAATAGTTGGGTTGCAGTTCATGAATGGCTCATAGATGACAATACATATGTAGAGGTTCATTAGCATGGTCAGGCAATGGGCTACTGAATAGTGTAATGAGGTGATACAGTCAGCAAAATAATTCTTTCCCAGGTTCTCAAGAAACTGACAATTGCACATGTGGAGCCTAATTCAGAGTCACACACAAAGTGGCTGTAGTATTGGGCAGCCACGGAAGCTGGTTCGTTTGGAGCAGAGAATTTTACAAAGCATGGACCCAGCTCAAATAAACACATGCTTCATCAACAAACCAGAACCCTTTGGCTGCTTACTAGCAGCTACCAATTCACTAATCCTACAAGCACCAAAAGAAACTTCAAAGTCAGAGGAAGCAACTGAAGGAATCACCCCAATTAAATCTTGCAACAAACTCATATCAACGGGCTGCAGAATGGCTCTCCCTAGCCTAACCCTTCAGTGCTCTGGTCAGCATGAAAGTCTTGGTGGGGTCATAAAGCTAGTGAAGGCTGGAAAAAAAATTACAAAAATGATATCCCGGCCAAAGCAGAGGACATGGCCGTCTTAGACTGACCCCACTGCTAATGGTCCCGAACAAATTCAAACAAACAGTGATCAACCATCTTAACCTCTATCAAATACATAATCTGGTATGCCCAGTAATGTGAAGCAGCTGTATACACCCATAAAGTTGATAGAGCCAAAGATTTCAGCACTAGACCCTCTCCAGGAGCTGATGGGTATGCCCACGGTCAATCTCTCCAGTGAATAAGCACAGAAAGCATGTGAATTAGTATTTTCTTACCTATATGATTTCTCTGTAATGAGGGAACCTCTGAAGAAATGGATCATTCCTGGACAGGCAGTATTCGGTAATCGGTATTCACTATTCATGCTGGAGATCACATAGTCTGGAAGCCGTCTGTTTGTGTCGTAATAAATCCAATGTCATCATTATGCAACAGAGGTTCAACCAGATAATACATAGTAACAGAAGTTTTGGGGCAGGACAAAATGTGAGTTTTCCTTATCAAACAATTTTATATTAATAAAATATTTGCTCATTTGGTACCATTTGCATCAGTAATATGGCTTCATTACAATTGTTGTCTTACTGAAGATTACTGTCCCCCAGTATTTTCTTCTAATAGAACCAGTGGTCCTACTGTTCTATCTGTGTGTCTCCAGCACCATCGCCTTGGTGTATCTCCAGCCCATCCCCCCATGTGTCTCTCCAGCACCTTCCCACTGCTTCTCTCAAGCTCCATCCTTCTGTGTCTCCCCAGCGCCATCATCCTGCAGCTCCCCAGCATTATCCCTCATTTCTCCAGCGCCATCATCCTGTGTCTCTCCTGTGCCACTAACCTGCATCTTCCCAGTGCCATCCTCCTGCCCTAGCACTTAATAGCCCCATCTCCAGATAGATCATCATCTCCCCATAGCACTAAATAACTCCACTCCCCCTCAGACAGATAATCTCCCCCTAGTACAGAATAAACCCCCTCCCCCCAGACAGGCCATCATTTCCCCCTAGTATAGAATAGCACTCCCGGACTGAAATCCACCCCCCCTATCAGCCAGTGCAGCTCTGCAGACAGCCTGTCACTCTTTAAAAAAAATGTCCTGTAAGCTGCAGAACATTTTTTTTTTTTAAGACTGACAAGCTGGCTGCAGCAGGTGCCGATGACATTGCTGGCCTGCAAATTGTAATCACTCAGTGACTCTTGCCCTGTCTGAGTCTCCTGGCCAGCCCAACTGTCTCCACTCTCTGTCTCGTCCTCTCTACAGTCTGTCTGGCAGATGGCGGCTGATGGCATCTCAGGGAGTGCAGTGCAGACAGTGCTGCTGAACTTACCCTTCCTGCCAGTCCCAGTCATGAACCTGCTCTGCTTTCGAGGTGTATGAGGTCGCTAGCGGGCTGCACTACTAGCCGTGAGAGGCAGCTGGCGGGCTGCCTGTCATGAAAGAAAGCTTTGACCGGATGACGTGCTAAGGGAGGCGGTGCCACAAGTGACAAGCAGCCCCTCCCTATTCTGCTTTCTACAACCCATAGGCATGGGGCCTGATTCAAAGATGCACGCTAAGTCAATACCACATGCCAGCGGCTGATGTTTTTAGTCTGCGCATGTGTATATGCTGCATTGAATGCATTTAGACACAGATAGAGGCAATATCAGTGTGCATTTATGGGTGGCAATGGGGGTGGCCTGCCATACGAGGGCATGTTGCAGTAAGCGACTGCATATATCCCCGCCATTGCACTGATTTTTGCAGACATAATCAGATGGATAATATGTGCCTCCATAGGACTGGTGCAGTGTTCGATGGTACAACTGTTGTGCCGCCGATGGTGCATCTTAATATGCACAGTGGCAGATTAGTGCTGCAGCCACTGGACATGTCTGTATGAATCCCATTGGTTGCAGCATTAGCATAAAAAGATGCAGCTGTGGCTGAATAGCAGACAACTCTAAATCAGGCCACTGGTGTCTATGTTATAGCTACCCCAGCCAAGTGGTTCTTTCCTGGGAATAATCAGCACTGTAAAATTTGACCAATGAACAAACAATAAATTCATGCACTATGGTCTACTAGTCTAATGTAGTCATTGATCAAATGGTGTAAGTTTAGCCAAAAAGTTGGTGCTGCTCCTTGGGTTAAAGTGCTATTAACCATATAAGGGCCTGATTCATTACAGATCACAATTGTGAATGCAATAGCGATTATGCACGCAGTTCAACTGCGATAGTATGCTAATCCATTGTGATCGCAATGCCGCCACAGCATTACAGGACACCAACTTTACCTTACACACATCCGTAAGCAGTGGCGGGCTGGGCCGGTGCGATTATGATGTTTCTGGGCCGCCCCGCAGCTGTACTCTGCATGTACACGACACAGCTGCGGGAGACTGAGGTATAATGCTCGACGGCCATGCGATTGTATCCACCTGTGCTGGAGTAATCAGTGACATACTTGGCAACCAGCCGTCTAAGGTCCCACCCACTTAAAATCCGGCGCCGCAAAGTCCCTCTCCCACCCGACCGCAGTTAAAAGTAAAACACAAGGCACAATGGAGTGGAGGGCTTCACTAGCCCTCACTGTGCCACATAGTGTCTGGGTGCCCGCACCTCCATGTGATGTCAGGCCGGGTTGCTGGGACACCAACGCAGAAGGATACAGAAGGAGCCACCGCCACTACTATAATGAGGAGCTCAGCAGAGCCAGCAGCCCAGCATTGACCAGGCCAGGTTAGTAGAGAAAATTTTGGCTGCTGAGAGACACGGGCAGGAAAGGGTGCTGAGGGAGGCCACGGTAGAGGGACACATGGTGGAAGATGAGGGTCATATCGCTACAAAAGGGGGTGGGGGGAGCTGAGGTCATGGAGAGGCACTGGGAATGGGGAGAGCTGAGGCCATAAAGAGACACTGGAGGTGGGGGGAGCTTTGGGAGGCCATGGACAGACACAGGGTAGGAGTTCAAGGAGGACATGGAGAGACAGGGGGGAGCCGAGAGAGGCCATAGTGAGACGGGACAGTGACTGCTGTGAGGTCATTCTGTGCTGCAAGTAGATCAGTAATATATGGAAGAACCTGGCAGTGAAAAACTGCTATGGAGGGGGCAATCGGGTGGATGGTAGAAAACCTGGGGCCACTTCATTGCATTTGCCCCCCAGGCTAAAGTCAGAAATTGCTAACTTCATTGCACGCTATGAGGCCTCAGGCTGCGTATGGCAAAGCAGTGGCTAATTTATGCACACCCCTGCAACGGCATTGAAACGCACTGGCACGCCTGCAAATCTCTGTCCACCCCCACCCGCCGCCACCCACAAATGGCACTTCCTGTCAATCACTCTGCGATGGGTCTGCGTAGTCACTGTAATTGCAATCCCAATCGCAATGGCTAGTTCGCACACACCCACTGTGATGCATGCACAGTACGCAACAATCGGCCGGCTGCATGCATAATAGCAACTGCGTTCCTTGCTGAATCAGGCCCTAAGATGATTTATAAACAGAAAAAAACAAAGTAGCGCTGTATGATCTAACTCAGACTCATATACTGTAGAATACAAAATTCAATTTAACATGTACAGTTCATAAAATTAATGTACCTTTAATTTAAAAATCCATGATATTAGCAAGTAAAAAAAAGAAAAATATCATAAACTAAATACAGTACACATTGTGCAAATAGCAAGAAGCCAGCAAGAAGATAAATTCCACAGATACCTATATTCTAATGTCTCATTTTAGAAAAAAACACTTTACATTTTAAGTAGTAATAAAAAATATATCAGTCACAGTCTTTGTATTCATTTGTAATGAGTCCAGAATCTGCATGTGTAGCTCATGAAGTAGATGGTTTATATAAAACACTGTTTTATGTCTCAGTGAGCTTCACATTGGTGCACAGATCTTATAACATGTATCAAGATTTAAATGGAGCTGTTTGTACCCCTTTCACACCAAAATCCAGGGTCTGACACGGGATTTGGAACACGGGGCCTGATTCAGAGCCGGATGCTCTGAAAGAGCGCTCGCTCTGAATCTGGGCGTTTTTTTTTTTGTGCGGCCTCCTGGCCGCTCGCATAGCTGTGGGTGACCACCCACAGCTATTGCGAGCGGCCAGGTGATGGTCGCTTCTCCATGCAGCTCCCGGAGACAATGGAGCCAGGTGCCCCCTTCAGGGCTGGCGCCCAGTGGCAAATGACTCCATTGTCTCCGGGAGTTCCGCCACTGCTCCTCATAACCTTCAGCAATACAAAAAGATTTTATCAAGCCACACCAATCCATGAAAATAACATTCCGTTGATAGGTAATGGCATGAAACTCTTGAACATGTTAATGATGCTCTTTGATTTTCTTACTTGCATTGCCAGTGTCTCAACAAAACTGTCCCATATTGAGCTACTCGGTTGCTCAGTTGTCCAATATGTCATTGAATGATGACCTCTTTTATTAGAGACCAAATGGACTGATGAGTTACTGCTTGCCTCCTTTTCAGATGTGATTAGTAGACTCAGTTACAGATGAACTCACTTAATGGGACCTTCCCATCTCTCTGGAGGGACTCATCACCATTTGCATTAGGCTTAAAGGCCACATTATGGAGCATCAGTTTCTGTAGAAAGAGACAACTACACACCATGTCCCAACTCACCAGCCAACAGTGGGATGTTTTATTTGTACACAGGTAACAACACACTGCCAAGAGATTGGAGGGTGACTTTAATATGACTGCTTAGGCCATTGGAAGAAAGAGTCAGAATTGGAAATACCTGAGCTGTTGTAAAAAATATTTCTCACTTGAACATGAGGCAAGTCTAGTGAGCATAGGGACAATTTTTTCCTTCAACATTCTATTCTGCTATTTAAGTTGTCCAATACCATCTCCTGAGGTGCTTACTACATATACATGAAGATTTTCTTGGATTATGGAGAATTCAATAGATTTGTGATCCACCTGTAAAATTGAACTATCCTTGGTGCTGAACGTGAAGTTTATGGGATTAGAAGCTGTGGAAGGACAGCCCATAACACCCTTAGGGGGTCATTCAAACCCACTCGTGAGCGTCAGGACGCTCGCAAGCGGGTCGATGTTCCCCACTGCGCATGCACACGATGGAGGGAGCTCCGTCGTGCGCATGCGCGAGACCCTGGGAGCGACGGGCTTTCCATCGCTCCGGGTCTCGCACCAAAGGGGGCGTGCTGTCGATGTTGATTGACAGCATGCCCCCTTTGGTGGGCGTGCCGGGGGCGTGCCTGCCAGACGGAGGTGTTCCCATGGGAACGTCTACCGTCTGAAGCTGGCCCCACTGACATCACTGATAGAGCCAAAATCACTCCAGGGCTTGTGGAAGGGAGACCCTACCGCAGGGTCTCCGTCGCAAGTCCGATGGTCGCGATGGTCAAGACCATCGCGACCATCTTTTTGGCCGCTCGCATATGCTGTGGGTGGTCACCCACAGCTATACAAGCGGCCAGGGGGCCGCTCCATTTTCATGAAGGAGGGCCCTGATTCAGAGCGAGCGCTCTGGTCAGAGCGTTCAGCTCTGAATCAGGCCCTTAGTCTTTAATCCTCAAGCCTAACTGGGTGCTGATCCATGTTGAATCCAGTCACTGGGAATTGATCTCATTCAGTGCAATCCACACCCAGAGCTTGTTTATCCTTGGTTAGGCTTGTTAGCTATTTATCAATTGGAGGGTTATGGAAAGTTGGGTGAGTCATGGAAAATCACTTTCCAACATGCAGAAAAAGAGAAAATGGTATGAGCTTTGACCCAAGAAGAGGAAGTTCAGTTGACTAAAAAACAGGCAGAGACATTAATTCCCCACAGAGAAGGGAACTGCCCAATTGACCTACTATCTGACACCATGTTACCAAGAGATAGGACATTCCAACTGTGTGGAACTAAGACTTGGGTCATAGGGCTTCATTCAGAGCCGCTCGCAAGCACACAGCGCTCTTAAGCGGCTCAATGTTTATGGTCTGCGCATGCACCACGTCTGGCGTGTGCATGCTCGAGCCCCGATGAGCGACTGAGCTTCAGTCGCTGCGGGATTCACTACAAGATGGGTCGGCAGTCGATGGTGAGTGACAGCTTGCCCCATTTTGTAGGCGGAGAGGAGGGGTGGTTTGGCAAATGCAGACTGGCATTTGAGGGCGGACCTACTGACATCACTAGTGATGTCAGTAGTGGACTTCCTGCTCTATTAGAGCAGGAAGTCCACTCGGGATTGCAGGAGCCGAGACCCTACCACAGGGTCTCGTCGCAAGCTCGATGGTCGTGATAATCGCGATGGACTCCAGGCCGCTCGCGCAAGCTGTGGGTGGTCACCCACAGCTTTGCGAGCGGCCTGGATCAGGCCCGTAATACCTACATTCAAAAGTACTTTAATTAAGGATCATCACAGAATCCATGCTGGATTACCCTCTCCCACCGATCTCTGTAATCTTCTAGAGGGACCATAATGCCATGGACCTATGAGAGGCCTTTAAATTAATTTATGACTGCGCAAGTAGAAGATGGTCTTCCATAGAATACCAGGTTATGCCATTAAGTTTTGCAATGTTACAGCCAACTTAAACGCATATATACTCTTCAGGGATCTACTGGACAATTGAGTTCTTAGCTACCAGGATGATATCCAAATTTTCTGCAGAAAGCTTCAGGAACATCATGATCATGTGAAGGAGGTATTGCAGATTGCCTTGAATAATAAACTATTTGCCAAGATTTAAAATTCTTCATTCAATCAGTTCAGAATGTTCATTTAAGTCTAGAGTTAGCTTTCAGGTGCATATCATTTCCACACAGGACATATTGGGCCATATCCACTTAGTTTCGCGTACGCGATAAAATTTCGCCTGCCGGACTTTTCACCTACATCGCATATTTTAGTCAAGGAAACTTATCGTGCGTGTACCCGCGATTCGCCCTATTCATTTCCAAAACACGTGAAAACGGAGACAAGTGAAGTCAGAACAGGTGAAAAGTGGTGTCAGAAACGGGGAAATCAGCCTGAGCCCTCCAAAAGATGCAGAAACATTGGGGATCAATGTAGTAGTGCCCGATTATCCCTAATTAAACTGTTTGTGGTACTTAAGTTGGTACAATTGCCTCTAATTAGCGTATTTACACAAGTGGTGAAGAATAGCATTAAGCAGTTTGTTTTTAAAAAAGAAAATAAGTAGTCCTGTCAAATTTGGGGTACTTGAAAATGGGTTCAAGCATATTTTAAAGTCGCTAAAGTGAAGTTGTAAAAAACGCACCTTAAGCAAACATCTCACCCATACTTGCAGACCCCCCAAAAAGTCTAGATCGCTACTTTTTTTGTTTGTACCCCCACTTTGTACTTTTTCGCCCCCAAATTCCAAATACTTTTTAGGGGTGTTCCTTAATTTTTTGGGGGGATTTTTTGATGCAGTCATCCTTTGGGGGGCTGTTTCAAGGGTTCTGAGTGGTTTCCGCACATTTGCACCCCAATATAAAAATGTTGCACTTCTTTTCTCCTGCTATTCAGAGGCAAATGTTTTTCGCCTATTACATTGCATTGCGTTTCAGCGTACACAAAAAGCAGATGGAATTGAATACGGAGATAAGTTTTCACCTGGCGAAAAGTCGCAATCGGCAATACTTTTTCGTGGATCTCGGCTTTTCACTTCTAATTCCCATAAATGGAACTGGAGAATCATAATAAAAGGGCTCAAGGCAATTCAGAGGTTTGCAGGATTTAGCTACTATATATGCTGTATCCACAAGAATTGTTAGCCCTATATCCGCTTTGACCAAACTGATCTCTTAAGGTACATACACACACAATGATTTTTTGAACGATTATCGTTAAACGATATCGTTTAACGATAATCGTTTGTAAAAATCGTTCACTTTCTGAGTCAAACGATGAACAATTATTGTTCATGCGCGTTCACATTTGTTTTTTGTAGTTTGTAGTTCAATCAGACTTGTCAACTGAATGATTTTCATTAAGTTAATATGCAAAAATCGTTTGTAGTTCATAAAAATCGTTCAATACATTTAAATGAACATAGTAAATGAACAACTTTAGTAAATGATTTTAGTTCATTTTTTTCAAGGTAGAAAATCGTTTACTAAAACTGTTCATTAACTCAATCGTTGTGTGTGTATGCAGCTCCACAGTTTTTGCTACCTACCGTATATCAGGAGTCTTGCTCTTTCAGACAGACAACAAGAATGCCCATCCCCCCTTGTAGAGGTTCACCTTTGCTGAGGAAAACTATATGGAAAACAGATTTGCCATCATCATTTCAATCACTTTCTAAAAGGAGGCATGTTTCCTCTCTTTATTCTCTCTGAGCACAAGAACCTTCAGGTGATGATATTTCTAACCAGGTTTGACTTCATCACATTATACTGGCTGGTGAAGGCTAATACCTCACCCAGAATGACTTGACATGGTAGGCAAACTACTTTAAGTTTTATTATAGAAGCAGCCATCCCTTCTGTGTAGCTGGATAGATTCCAGATCAAAATGGCAATGATCAGAGAGGTGCAACCAAAGAGATGTGTTCCTCCTTATAGAGATCCTAAAAGGGGAATAAAACTCATATTGACAGTGCATCAAGAAAACAAATTAATTTGGTCTCTCTGGAGTTTTTGTGGATGACAATAAGAATGGATGGCACCTTCTTCACCCAAACCTGCGCATCTGTACTGTACATGCACCAAGGTGCCACAGTATAACACTGACAATGACGAGAATATTTGCCGCAATACCAGCTACACAGGGCAGCTGCACATTCTTTTTCACTTACTGCAATCAGCATATTAATATAATTATATATTAATTGCAACTAAAAGAATTTTATAAGGCCCTCATTCTTACCAATCTTTTTATGAGTAATGTTAGAAAATTTGGCTGTTTATTGACTTTGGACCTCATTCAGAGCCGGACGCTATTTGCGCTCGCTCGTTCAGAAAAAAGGGGTGGCTATTCAAATGAACCGTTCGCTCTTTGCGGTCTGTTCACGCCTCTAGGTCTGAACGAGCGAACAAAACATGCGGTCGTTTTTTGGAAAACTACGCCCCCTGGCCGCTCGCATCCTACGTCATGTTCGCTATTTATTAGATTAATCGAGTACATCGACCAGCGTATGAACTGCTCGCTATTCTTGTGGTTGGTTTTTCCTACCGCAATCTTGCGAGCAGTTTTGACTATAAAATAACCCAGTGACGTGGTCAATGACGCTGCTGTATTAATTATGTACACCCTTAAAACGCCCATTTTGACCTTTAAGCACGCCTGCTTTCGGATCTCCACTCCCCGTTTTCAAGCACCTTCCCCTGTTACCACCCACATACGCCTCCTCCTGTCACTCAAAATAGCAGGCATTCGCTATTTAGCGAACAAACGATTTTCGGCCGCACTGACTGGTTTGCGCATGCGTATTACGATCCGTACGCATGCGCAGTTGTGCAAACATCGCTCGGAACGAACGAACAGCCGCTTACGAGCGGCTCTGAATCAGGCCCTCGGTCCCCTGTCTTCTTCAACCTATAGACTTCAGCTTAGATCCTCACAATTCATCCTTTCAGGTTTAAGTGGCATGGCTGGTTGTGGTCTCTCTGATAGCTACCCCAGCCAAGTTGTTCTCTGCTGGGAACAACCTCTGCTTAGAAACAACCTGCACTGAAAAATGAAATCTCTCTTTAAAATGTAAATTGGAAGAGGACATCTAAGTTGAAATTTTCAAAAGACATTCAATAAAACAAGCCAACATAGATAGTGAGGGATCTGGGTAGAATAGATACATTTTATTCACCTAAACATGATACTAAGAAGCTTACTAGGTTTCCAAGAGAAGTGGAAAAGATAAAGAAGAGCAGAGTGCCTAGATCAAGTCTTTTGGATCTAGGCCAGTGGTTCCCAAACTCGGTTCTCAGGACCCCACACAGTTCACATTTTCCAGTCCACCCGGCAGGTGCACAGGTGTATTCATTACTCACTGACACATTTTTAAAAATCCACAGGTGGAGCTAATTATTTCACTTGTAAAGGCCCCCATACATTTTCAATCGATTGTGGCAATTCTGCAATCTGAAATCGATTGAAAAAGGGAAAGATTTTTATACACAATCGATTGCAAATTGCACGATTGCTGCAATCAATTGCTGATGTATGGGGGCCTTTATTCTGTGAGCAGCCCTGGAAAACATGCACTGTTTGGGGTCCGGAAGACCAAGTTTGAGAACCTGTGATCTAGGCCATAGGTACTCAAACTCGGTCCTCAGGACCCCAAACAGTGCATGTTTTCCAGGTCTCCTCACAGAATCACAAGTGAAATAATTAGCTCCACCTGTGGATCTTATAAAATGTGTCAATGAGTAATGAATACACCTGTGCACCTGCTGGATGACCTGGAAAACATGACCTGTGTGGGGTCCTGGGGACCGAGTTTGAGAACCAATGTTCTAGGTAAATGAACACTGAAATAGCAGTTTGCTATGTAGGTGGTGAACCCAGATAAGACAATTTTCTGAAAACCAATGTAATGCAGTGCTTGTATAAGAAGAAAGTGGGAAATAGTGTAAATTGCACTACAAAGGTCCATGCAGAGGTGTCTTAAGAGAGGAGGGGACTCGTGTGTACTCCCCATGCGGGGCCCCCTCTTCTCTCCCCGGTGGCTGGCAGCCGACTCAGACTGATGCGGCTGGCCATCCACTGGAGCATTAGTAGACTCCAGGCACTAGAGTGTGCCCAGAGTCTACTGCGCATGCGTAGAATGCCGGAAAAATGGCCACGGCGCCCATTTTCCGGTGTTCTGAGCAGCACTGACACCCGATGTGGGACCACGGACAGGTGAGTTTAAAATAATATGGGTGCAGGGTGTGCGGTGCGGGGCACACTGCATCTATTATAGATATGCAACTGGGTCCATGAGAGAACCTTTTTCTTCTCCGTGTTGCGAAAGAGAGCCTGACTGTAGAGGATCTAACAAGTGATCTGAGGAAAGGAAGGCATCCCTCTCAAGAAGCTTGGAAATATACAGTACATTGTGAAGGAGTATAAGAAACATGCTGGTGTGCTACATTATCTCTATTTTTGAACAATGAAAATGTACTGTACCTATGAATAAAAAAATATTTTCAAAATAAATCTAGCACAATAAAGTAAATTATGTTCTTAAATATTTTTGACAAAGAATAAGCTTGAAACCTGCCCTTGAAGGCCCTTATTACATGCATTCCCATGCCTATGAATAAAAGACCTAAAAGCAACTTTTTCCTGTTCAAGGCATATGTCAAATCTTATTTGTCAGCTAATGAATTGGGATAAATCAACAGATTTGAATTTCATTTAGGGATGTTACATTAACCAGCTGGGCAAGAGCAACCTGAGCAATGTAACCCAAGTGAAGGGGATGAGCTCTGCAGGGTAGTGAGGGACAGGAAAGCAAGGTTTATTAAATAAGGGGTAAATGTAATAGCCTGCATTGTGCAGACTATTACATTTACCCGTAAGTGTGAGTGATCTGATTCATATAGAGATCTTTTATACCATATACATTAGTAGGCCTCATTTAGTTTATTAATTATTAAATGTGCACATATCAGGCTTAAATAGGCCAGAAACATACTCTATTAAATATGAGTAGACTGACAGAAATAAGCAGCATTGTGCATATAAAGATGTGATGTACTTTGTTAGCGGTGCTCTTTGTAATTGAGCAGACTGTGAGGAAAGGGATAGTAAGAATATTGTTTGTAACATTTTCATTCTGAGTTCCTTATTTGCTCTTTTCCATAGTTCATTTGCAGTATAATGTTTGTTTCACACATTCCCAGTGTCTCTCCTTGCTACATGCAGAGCAGCTGCTGGTGGATTCCCATTCACCGAGTTCCCATTGGGGACCCCTCGCCGAATCTGTTTGGACTCAGCAGCTGTGTTTCTTCCTTCGAGGTCACACAGATATCTGTCACAGCACAAGATAACAGCCGTACTGTTTAACCCTTTTAATTTTTTTATCTTTTACTGGAAATGGAGTTATTTTTTTTAAATTGTATTAGTCCAGTGGTTCTTATTACATTGTCTTATTTTGAGATCAATTACATCATTTTAGTATATTACCGTAGCACTAGCGTAATATGGTAGGCAGTCACTGAATGTTTCATTTGTACCAAAAACAGTTTTATATATTGTACGTGAATGACATTGCCACAAAGCATAAACACATAGATGTAAAAAAAAAAGTAATTATAACAGTTTTCAGTAATTTGTAAGTATGTGCAAGCAAAGCTTATAAGCTTCCGAGCATTGCCTTCTTACCTCTCTGTCAGTTACTAATACCCAGTCTTCTTTTATTATAGTGATACCAATTGAATATGCTAGTGCTATACAAATAAATGTTAATAATGTATTTCCAGTTTAGAAAGCTGCAAACATCACAAAACAGTTTGCTGTAACCTATCATATCTTATAGAATGTACTTTAGTCTTTTTGGCATGTCCAGTATTTTTTTTATTCCAAATGAGTATTATATTACACCTTTAATGGCACAATTTTGTACATATACTGTAGCATAGTTATTGTTCTTGTCAGTTTGGAAATAAATTGATACGGGGCCCCCATCCCACAGAGGTGTCTTAACTACATGCCAAGGCAAATATGTAATAACCTGTGAGTTGTAGGAACCAGCATGATTCCAGTGATAAATATAAATATACTTTCCATATCATCCCCTTACTTCAGGACACATGTGAATTACACAGATTCTATTGCCGACTAAAATCAGATGAAATGGAGTCAGCCAGACACAGAATCTTATGTGCAATTCAGATGTGTCCTGAATTAAAGGAATCATATAGCAATCCTAACCGAAAACCACTGCTCTAGGTAGTTGCTATTAATATCATTTGTCAGTAGCTTTTGTGAATCTCACATTCATTTAATATCAGCATATCAAACTTTTTTTTAGAGATAACCATTTAGAATTGTCTTGTATACTGTGAATATATATTCAAACTGCACCCTAAAACAGAGGTTCCTAAACTCTGCCATTACAGTCCATGTTTTAAGGATAACCATGCTTGATCACAGGTGATAATTAGTACCTCAGTCAATTTGATTTAACCACCTGTACTCAAGCATGGATATCCTTTAAACTTGGACTGTAATGCATACATGCCTACTCTCCAGATTTGGTTGGGAGCCTCCCAAAAATCGGGTACTGCTCCCGGTCCCCCGGAAAAGTAGGCATGTCTCCTGGCCCCTAAAGTCCCCCCCTCACTGAATCGCGTCATCATGACCCTGCCCCCTACTCCACTATGCCGGAAATCTCAACATTGTGTAGAGGGCCGGGGCCAAAATGACACAAGTAAGTGGCTCCGCCCCTAGCCCCACCCCAAACGGCATGTCTTTTCCCGGCCATGCTCCCTTTTGCCGGCCCCGCCCCCCCTGCTAAGCCGACCTGGCTGCTCCCTCCCGAAAGGGGCAGCCAGGATATCGGCAAGTATGCTGTAATGGTAGAGTTTAGGAATCCCTGCCATAGAAAATAGGAAGCAGAAGAGTTTCCAGGCAAATTTGGATAATTCTGGCAATCGGTCTTAATATTCGAATGCAGTGGTTCTCAACTCATTCCTCATGTACCACCAACAGGTCATGTTTTGTGGATTTATTTAATCATACACAGGTGATACTGTATAATCTATTTTGCTGGGTCAGTAATTATCCCCCTGTTTCTACAGACAGAAATCCTTCAAACATGACCTGTTGGAAAAACATGAGTTGAGAACCACTGACCTAAGAGATCATAATTAAGTGAATCATGACTGTAGAGTTTGTATACATGTCTATAGGCAGTATGCAAGCATTGACTTTCTTTTAGATGGACCAACAAATAACACCCACTCCCTGGTTATAATGTGGATCCTCTATCTTTGCGATTAGATTATTGTCTGGGTTTTTTTGCTTGTTGATATACATTTTTCTTGTTCAGATTTATATATGTATTTCACTGCACTTTTCATCATTACCCATAACTTTATTATCTATCTGTGTTCAGTCACGTTAACTCTCATTTCCAGTACATATCTGACCAACATCATCATCATTGGTTGCTTGTATTGCATGTATATAGCTTGGAGATGCATTTATGCTCTTTGGTTTGGAGGGAACAGCAATGATTTATTGCAATTGTATCCCTCATTATCCTGGTGTATATAGTTTACTGATTGCTCTAACAGGAAAACATTAGGTAAAATAATGCTAATGTTCCAATCATTCCTGATAACAAAATTGGTGGCTTCATAAAAGGAGTACAGCCGTTTACATCATGTATATGTCCTGTTAGTTTTCATTGCCTATTTGCATTCACAATGAGAGATTGCTCCTGATTTGTTGCCCATCTATAAAGTATACAGGCATGCCAAAGGGTAACGCATATGTGACCCTACCTGTGTACGAGTCTATGTGACACCCCTGTATATGTGTGCCTCTATATTTGACTCCCTGTGTATGTTTTTGTTGAGCATATACATATGTATCTTGTGTCTTTTTTATGTATAGCGCTTTCCTAATGTATATAGGGTAACAAAAAGTAGGGTATAAATGGATCAGTGTAGTGGCCCCAAACCAGTATGTTGCCTAGTGCCTCATGGGATCTTAATCTGACTCGAGAGACACCCTATGTACAGGACAAGAGGCTGTGTGCTGAAGACTACCAAGAGGCCATCTTGGTAGAGATACCCATACAGTATATGAGGGTAAGTGCTTCCATGTATTTAAGGGTAGGTGCCCAGTGGAGGATACCTTTGATATCCCCCTAAGAAGTGCTCCCATAGGCCTTGAAGAGCACACTGATGTGGCTGCGTCCTTTGCCACAACCGTGTCTGCATCTTTATGCTAATGCCACGTCCGATTCTGAGCCTACTGAGATGTCTACTAGCAATGACACTATTCCGTCGTGTTGTGTGTTTAGAGACACCATTGGCCACAACAACAAAGTTTGCACAAGCCTTATGGCAGCAGCAATTATACTGTCTGAACAGGGAATCCGGTGTCAGCTCTACTGTATCTTAAAGATGCAGTCACTGTCAGCGATAGGCCCTCAACACGCCCGCATCTGGCTAGTCACCTCCATGTTATCTCCTGGGAATGGTTACTGAAATTCCAAGCTCTTGCGTCCAACCATTGGGATGCATGCGCAGTGTCCTAATCAACAGAATTAATTATGAAAATAAAAGTTAAGCCTGCAATATGTTACCAGTATATGAGCTGGAATGTGCCTGGATATTAGGATATATTGTGGGTGGCACAGTCCCCAGATATTGGGACAGTTGCTATGCCTGCCTAATAGAAAGTGTACAGAGTGGAATGAATGGAACAGAGGGACCCTGTTGTGAGAGGATCACATTAAGAAG
Organism: Taudactylus pleione; assembly: GCA_031769625.1. Classification (NCBI taxonomy): domain Eukaryota; kingdom Metazoa; phylum Chordata; class Amphibia; order Anura; family Myobatrachidae; genus Taudactylus; species Taudactylus pleione. Next base: position 12,460,534 of record JAUIMM010000177.1, on the reverse strand, counting down.
TCTCTTATATAAACTGAAATGAGGTGTGAGAGATGCACTGTATGTCTGCATGTATTTGAAGTCCATTGTCATGCTGTGGAACCACAGCACTCAGCAGCACATGATATGTGCTATTCATTCACTGCTGATGGAGGTGTTGGCGTAAAGTTGTAAATTGTAAATTCATTAATTTCTATTGCAACTGTAAAGAATGTTGTGTTCGTGGAGTAAGGAATCTATAATATATCACATTTAGGGGTATATTTACTAAAGTGCAGGTTTTTAGTAGTGGAGATATTGCCCATAGCAACCAATCAGATTATATCTATTATCTTCTATAAGGTGCTAGATAAATGTTAAGTAGAATCTGAATGGTGGAATTATTTTTACCCAAATCCGGACAGCAATTGTCTTGCCATCTGTAGCATTTGTAAAGCCACAGTAAGTAGAAGTAGGGACTTAAACCATCTAGGAACCTCCTCCCTGTTACGTCATTTGCAGTGTGTGCATGAAAGGTTTTTGTCAAAATCAGAAACTTATGCTAAAAAGTAACAACAAGCAGTCCAGTGTCAGCTAGATCCCTTCACTCTGCTAGATCCAAGCACCTGCAATCTCCACCACCAACACCTTCATCGTTTATATCCTCAATCATGATCAGAAGTAGTCCTTCATCCAATTCGATAAGGCTAAGTGAGTCCTCCCCTATCCAGGATTCCTCAGAAGAATCCTTGAACGTTAGGCCTGCTGCTGCTACTGCTGCTGCTGGGGGTGGATCTTCATTACAGAAGGGGGCCAAGAAGATTACTACTTGTAGTAATTAAAAAAAAACAATTGACTGTTAAAAAATAATTTGAAAGAGGAAGCAAGTGTGACAGTTGCCACCCAGGCACACAGCAGATCATTGACTCCATGACAGCTGTGCTAGTATTAGATGGTGAAATAGAAATTGAGGATGATAGTGTGGAGGAAGTGCAAAAAGAGGATGAGGGGGATATTTGTGTCCTATCTGACACTAATGAGGATGTTAGTGATGAGGATGTTGTTTGTGTAAATCAGCCTCCAGTGGCAGCAGTTCTTGCTCGTGATAAAAAGAAAGCCATTGTCATGCCTGGGCATAAGAATAGAAAATCCATCTCTTGGGTATGGAATTATTTAAACCCAAATCCTGCCAACATTTGTGAAGGCATCTGTACCATTTGTGAAGCCAAAGTTAGAAGACCTAGGGATGTTAACCATCTAGACCCTTCCTCTCTGTTATGTCATTTGCCGCAAGTTAATGCAATATATTTAACAAAATTATAATCATTTGTAAAATAATAATGCACAGTCCAGTATCAGCTTTCAGCAGTTTGGACCAGCACATACAATCTCCACCACCAACACCCTCATCATCAACCTCCTACTTAATGAGTGGAGGTAGTCCTTCCAAAAAATTGTTTTGTGGGGGCCACACAAACTAAGCACTTCTGCCACAAAAGTGTCAGTCCTTGTTGCTGAAGTGCTTAGTTTGTTAAACTGTGTGTGTTCTTTTTAATATCCAACATAAGTGTGGGTGGTAGGGCCCAAGGACAATTCTATCTTGCACTGCTTTTCTTTTCATAATGGGCTGTATTTAGGGGGGTTTTGGGGATAGTCTTTTTTGTATAGATACACATTTTTATTGGTTATTGCTCTAATACATTACTACACATTTTTAAAAAGTATAAATAATAATAAAACAATGTTAATTGCCAAGGATTCCAGACAAGGGTTAGAGAAGATGTCACATTAGGTTATATTAAAAGGCTGACCTGCTGGCCATACTACGCCCTTTCCTTCCTCATAATTTTCTTCATCAATCAAACAATTAAATTGAATTAAGGAATCAATCCTTTTTTCTTTTAAATCCTTTTTTGTTTTACCTGCTTTCCACTACATACATACTCCACCTTTATTCCCCTGCAGTGCCCTCAGGCCTCTGATCTAGTTCTTGATTAATGAAAGCATGCTTGGTTTCTATTGGATCACATAGTTTATTAAACTGACATCCTGTGTGCAACTGCTGTGTAGCAATGTTTCATAGAAGTGCTATTGTCTTTTAAATTGCTGTGTGTTTGTGCCAATGCTCTGTTGCTTAGTCTAGCCAGCTAGGCTTTGGACAACAATGATGAACAATATTGTGAACTGTGAGGTATTCAAAATTTACTGGAAATTAATATTATTGAGATTAATAATTATCAGACTTGTATTAGTTTGTGAACCCGGTGTCTGAAGAAAGTCTCTTTGGGTGTCTTGAGGTGTGTATAGGAAGCTGGCAGATCTAAGGAGACCTCCTGACATGAGATAGAGAATACCTCCAAGACAGGGAATCGAATCCGGGTCTCAGCAGAGAGATTCTGGATCGTACCTACTAGACCACCAGGGACTTCGGTGTTGGAGACAGGTTGGTATGTGTTGCAGGGAAGAGTGGAACAATAGTTTAACTAGGCTGGTACTGGATTATTACTGAAGATCTTATATAATGACACTTTTCTTACTTGAGACTGTAACTGGAGATGCTGGAGTGGTAGATCCTAGCAACAGATTAACCAGGCTGGAGTTGGGTTGTCGCTGTAGTCCAGTATCCGGGAGCACTCAGACAGTAGCAGGACTGGAAGCAGACCAACACCGGAACGGGTAGTGGAAACTGGTACGTGGAACAGAACAGATGGAGAGGAACCAGCAGACTCACTGGCAGCAGGCAGGATACTGGTTGGGGTAACTGGAACCAGCAGAGATTACCTATGCAGCCAGTGGGATAGCTGACACAGGTGTAGAACACTCGCAGAGATCCATGTAGCAATCTGGAACAAACTGCACAAACAGGAATGCAATAGGAGCACGGAATAGCTTACTCAACAAGGACTGAGGATAGATATTGTACTGACAATTAGGTAGAGTCGGCAGCTGGGATTTATATCCCTGGGTTCCCCAGGATAGGCTGTACTCAGTCAGGTGGTAAAGGGAGGCTCAGGCTGTCACTCAATTGGATGCTGCAGTCAGCTGATCAGAACTTGTCATCACAGAACTTTAGCACGGGCTTTGATGTTGTCTGAGGCCTAGCAAGCCAGGCCTCAATCACGGTGTTAGGCCTGTTACCAGGCTTAGCGCTGAGACCAGAGATACAACTACACCCGGCCTGTCCCGGAGCCCCGACCACCATCCATCATCACACCATCAGCTGCAACGGTATGTGCACGGACTTACAACAAACAGGTTAGCGGGACGCCGCAATCTGCTGCTTATTTGCTAGTCTGACTTATTGGAATTTATTGAGCCTCTCTACTAACAACGGACTGATTATCCGAACTATCGTCCAACCATTATATATTTATTCTTATTTTTATTTTTATTTTTACAATTATTTTTATTTTTACTTTCAATTTTTTTATATTTTTTTTATATTTTTTTCACAAATTGTTTCCCGATTTATCAACATTAAGTTGGTCATAGTGCTACACCATTTTTTCTCTGTATTATTGTTGGTTAACAGGTGTGCACTCATACCTTGCTGATATATGGTCTATGACCCACACTCTAAATGTGACTAATAGTATTAATGATATCTGTATCCAAAAGACCCATTGTGAACCAACTAAACAGTATTATACAGATACAACATATATAATCTCTTCATCTACGTAACAACAATTTCTCACTGCATTATCAATATAATTATATACAGATATATTTTGTTGAAGATAGAGGGTAAATTAGATAACACCTAGTTATCAAGAAGTTGAGCGCTACATACTCCTATTTTATATATTAAGCCAGGATATACTGCAGCCTGTATGACCAGGATGTGACAGAGAGCGCTGGCAGAATAGGTAAGTGACTCGGTGGCAAGGAAAACAGACCAGGGTTGTGACAATAATACTGTAGGAACAAAAACAGGCCCAAATTACATGATTTTAGCAGTTTTTATAGTTGAAAAAAAAATACAGATACAAAACCAAAACATGTGAGGGTAGTTTTCCAAAACCAAACCCAAAACCAAAAACATGGGGGCAGCGCACATCTCTACCACTGCCAGAGACTGGCTTTTATGTCATGCACATGCGCGACAGTTAGTCTGTGCATATGCATAACACTTTCACCTGGTGGGGACTTGACAATGCCTGGAAGGCTTCACTGAGGCCAGAAAAGCTGTTGCTGGGTCCCCATTGCCAGCAATTAGGAATGTATCACTATGTCCATCTATAAATGGCTGTTTGTTAAATACTGAAAGAAGGACATAGCACCTTTACCGAGTACTATAAATGTTATGTCTTGTTAAATGGGGTCCTACGGTTTGGAAATTACATTGAGATCACAATGAATCATGTGCACTTCTCCACTTAGATACTATAATTAATGGCAAGCACAGAGAAAAGTGGGTTTTACTAAATGGACCAGACTATGTGATGTAATAAATTAATGCGTAATTTGAAACTTAATGAATTCAAATAAACCTAAAAAGTTATTTTGAGTTAACAGAAATGCCAATTACTGCCACAGTTTGCGTAGTATACAACCATTCACCACTACAAATGTAAGTGTATATATTGGATTAAAACAAATCTCTGATGCCACTAGAAATATGCTGGAAATTAAAAAGTCAGAAAAGATTTAACAAATAATTCACAAAGGTTTTATTAAAAGATTATAAAGTTTTCACTTTATACTGATAATTTTTCTCCATTGCTGAATAAATTGCACTCCCAAGTTCAGAATTGGAAGGATCTTAGCCTCTCTCTTCTATATCGGGTAACTGTAATTAAAAGTTTAGTCTCCCCGAAATTAGAATACCTCCTGCAAACATTACCCATTACTTTGAAAAAAGCTGATATATTGCGATTCACACAGATCTTCTTTAAATTTATCTGGAAATACCAAAAACCTAGAATGCCCCACTGCAGGACTTATTTACCAAAGACCAGAGGAGGACTCAGTGCCCCCCATGTGGTGCCTTTTGCAAAATCTGCTTTATTTTGAGACATTGCAGACTGGTTGCTCCACACCGACCATTATACTAATCCAGCCCTGGAGGAAGCCTTATTTTACCTGTATGCCCCAGCGGCTTTACTATATACCCCAAAATCTCAAATACCCTTGAACTTCTGTTCCAATATTTTATTTTGGGACACTGATATTGCATGGATAAAAATTAACATGCAACTCAAAAAAAATCCTCTATCCTCTCCTCACATACCTTTAAGGGGTAATCCGACTTTCTCCCCTCACTTAGTAATCCGATCTACAGAAATTGAAGCCGAAAGAGCATCATGTCTATTAAAGACATATTCGATCCGGGTGGCACTATGTACACATTTATACAATTACAAGAAAAATATGACCTCCCTCATTCTCAATTTTTTATGTTTTTACAGGCACTTCACTATGCCCAATCACTTGATAACCCCATGTGGCTCTCAGATACTCCAGACCCCTTGTCACAGGTACTATCATTTTGTTGATTAACTAAATTTAAGATACGTGACCTCTACAGTTATTTAATTGACTTGTCATCGCAGGCGTGGTCTAGTGTTTCATAGGCTTTTCACAAATAAATTCCAGAGTTACCCTATTTTGAGTCAATTATTACAAGTTTTAAATTTGTTTTACTCTCACTCAAATCAGCGAGCTTACAGGAAATTCACCTTCAGATATTAAATCGTACTTATGTATCCCCAGCTCAGAGGAAACACTTTGGGCCTGATTCAGACCCACTCGCAAGCGGCTGTCCGCTCGCAAGTGGGTCGATGTTGTGCACTGCGCATGTGCACGACAGCGGGAGCTCCGTCGTGCGCATGCACCAGACGCGACGAGCGAAGGAAAGTCTTTCGCTCGTTGTGTCTGATCAAAGGGGGCGTGCTGTCGATGTTGATTGACAGCACGCCCCCTTTGGTGGGCGTGCCGGGGGCGTGCCTCCCTGACGGGGGCGTTCCCAAGGGAACGCCTACCGTCAGAAGCCGGCCCACTGACATCACTAGTGATGTCAGTGGGAGTGATTTTGGCTCTGATAGAGCCAAAATCACTCCGGGCCTTGCGGTTGAAAACCTCAACTGCAGGCTCCGGCTCGCAGTTTCGATGGTCGCGATGACCCACAGCTATACGAGCGTCCAGGAGGACGCTCCAGAATTATGGAGGGCGGCCCTCATTCAGAGCGTGCGCTCTGCTCAGAGCGTACGGCTCTGAATGAGGGCCTTTGTTTTACAATCTATGGGAAGTTGTACTAAATGTAATTTTACTAACGCTTCTATTTCACACTGCTTGTGGAGTTGTGGGAAGATTAGTAAGTTTTGGAATACAATTTAATATTATCTAAACTCCACATTTAAACTTAACCTAACTAAGAATGCTGCCACTCTGATTTTTGCGGCCCTCATTCAGAGCGTGCGCTCTGCTCAGAGCGTACGGCTCTGAATGAGGGCCTTTGTTTTACAATCTATGGGAAGTTGTACTAAATGTAATTTTACTAACGCTTCTATTTCACACTGCTTGTGGAGTTGTGGGAAGATTAGTAAGTTTTGGAATACAATTTAATATTATCTAAACTCCACATTTAAACTTAATCTAACTAAGAATGCTGCCACTCTGATTTTTGCTGATTTTTTTGAGTGGGGAACAGATTCTTTAGATAGCTAAACAATTCATTCTTAAGCACTGGATTCTATGAACGTCACCCTCTCTAAACAAGTGGAAGGTGGCGATACTCGAGGTGATCTATTGTGAAAGACGTATGGCCATCTTTAATATTGATAAGGGAGTTTTAATCTTTGCGAGAAAATGGGAACCCTATATAGAACACCTACCCACCAAGACCCAAAATAATATCTGGAATGTCTGTGAGAATACAGAGTGGTTCATGTTGCGGCAAATCACTTAGATTAATCTACTCGGGTTTAGTTATTGAGATAACCCCCCTCCTCCCTCCTCTTTATCATTCCTCTTTTTCTCATCAACCCCCCCCCTCTTTCTGCTACTTGTTACGATCCTCTAGCAATTGCTAGGACGAGATGGAGGTATTGGAGATACGAGGCACAACGAAGAACAGTCACAAGCAGAATATTAAAATCATGGCAGTTTACTTTATAAATGATATGGTGGACCTGGAGAGGCAGTACAAACATGTACAATAGACTTACAGCCCAAACTAAAGTTGTTGAATGGCCAGGAGGCCTAGTTGACAGTGATGCTTGAAATGTGGTATAGAAGCAGGATTGCTGGATGGCCTGGAGGGCCTAGTTGACAGCGATGCTTGAAACATGGTGTTGAAGCAGGATTGCTGTATGGCTTGGAGGGCCTAGTAGACAGTGATGCTTGAAAAGTGGTGTAGAAGCTGGATTGCAGTATAGCCTGGAGGGCCTAGTAGACAGCGATGCTTGAAACGTGGTGTAGAAGCAGGAGTGCTGGATGGCCTGGAGGGCACAGTAGACAGTGATGCTTGAAACATGGTGTTGAAGCAGGATTGCTGTATGGCCTGGAGGACCTAGTAGACAATGATGCTTGAAACGTGGTGTAGAGGCAGGATTTCTGTGTGGCCTGGAGGGCCTAGTAGACAGCGATGCTTGAAATGTGGTGTAGAAGCAGGAGTGATGGATAGCCTGGACGGCCTAGTAGACAGTGATGCTTGAAACATGGTGAAGAGGCAGGATTGCTGTATGGCCTGGAGGGCCCTGTAGACAGCAATTCTTGAACCCGGGGTACTTGGGTCACTTAGAAACCGGTGAGAAAAGTACACACTATAACTGGAAGTCTGGATGCACAGATAGCAAGTTGCATAACCAAAAGTTCCACATGAAAACTCTATAGCCGACAGGGTGGCGACAGTCCAGGAAGTTCAAATAGGATCAGCTGCCAATCAGGCAACACTAGGAGGAAACATGTGAAATCCTCTGATGTCTGGGTCTCCTAGCAACCGACAACCTAGAAGCATGGTCAGGAGCCGGAGGAATACTGGCAGGAGACAAGTCCTGGACTGGACTTGTAACAGTACCCACCCTTGACGCGGGGTTGAAGAACCCCCAGATCCAGGTTTATCGGGAAACTTCTGAAAGAAAAGTGTTTTCAGTCTGGGAGCATGGAGTGCATCTTCCAAAACCCAGGAATATTCCTCTGGGCTGTTACCCCTCCAATGAACCAAAAACTGTAATTTACCTCTGGAGAACTTGGAGTCCAGAATTCTTTCAACAACAAATCCCTGCTGACCATTGACAATCACTGGACCAGGTTTGGAACTAGGCTTACTTCCAAATCTCGTGGAAGAAAAAAAACGTTTGAGCAGAGAGCAATGAAAAGTGTTGTTAATACGTAAAGAAATGGGTAGTTGCAACTTGAAAGCGACAGATTCACTTGAGCAATAATGCAAAAAGGCCCGATGAATCTAGGTCCCAATTTATGAGTAGGTTGGCGCAGCTTGATATTCTTAGTAGAAAGCCAGACCAAATCTCCCATTTTCAATAAACACGGTCTTCGATGCCTGTCAGCAATACTCTTGGAATGAAGAGAAACTTTGCACAGACTTTGATGAACTTTGCTCCAAATACGGTGAAGCCGAGACACAGATGACGGGGTAGACACCCTGGAAACATTAGGTTCAAAGGAGTTAGCTCTGAGATGCTGACAGGTGACACCGAAAAATGGAGACACAAATGAAGCTGAATGACAAGCATTGTTGAATGCAAATTCTGCCAGAGGCAAATGCAGAACCCAATCTGAATGACATTTGGAAATGAAATAATGTAAATATTGCTCCAGAGACTGGTTGGCATGTTCCGTCTGACCATTGGTCTGTGGATGATATCCTGAAGAGAGACTGATGGAAATACCCATCGAGGAACAAAATGCTCTCCAAAATTGTGCAATGAATTCAGTGCCACGATCAGACACAATATCTAAAGGCAATCGATGAAGACTAAAGATGTGTTGTATAAATAATGAAGAAAGTTCTCTGGCCGATGGCAGCTTGGACAAAGGAGCAAAGTGTGCCATTTTACTAAATCGGTCCACAACCGTCCAGACAACCGAACATCCAGAGGAAAATGGAAGATCAACAATGAAGTCCATGACAATGTGTATCCAAGGTCTCTTAGGTGTAGACAATGGAAGAAGAAGACCAGGAGGAGCGGCCCGAGGAGTCTTATTATGGGCACAGACTTCATATGCTAACACAAACTCACGGACATCTTTGGCTAAGGATGGCCACTAGACAGAATGAGAGAGAATATCCACAGTCTTAGTAATGCCTGGATGACCAAAGGCTTTAGAATGAAAATCCAAAAGGACAATTTTCCTAAGTCTCTCAGGAACAAATAGAATATGAGCAGTAACATTTGATGGAGCTTCAGATTGGCATCCTCTGGAGTGTCTCAGCTAGAGTCCGGGTTAAGGCAAAATAAATTAAATCTTTAGGAATGATGGGTTCTTCAGAAATGGAGACTTATTTGTCAGAGAAGAAACTTCAGGAGAGAGCGTCAGCTTTAACATTTTTAGAACCAGGATGGAAGGAAATAACAAAATTAAAATGTGTAAAATATAAAGCCCAACATGCTTGTCTGGAATTGAGACGCTTAGCTGTTTCAATATAGGCCAGATTTTTATGATCAGTGAGAACCGTGGCTTGATGTTTGGCCCCCTCAAGCCAGTGTCTCCAATCTTCAAAAACCCATTTAATGGCAAACAAATCTTTGTTCCCCACATCGTAATTAAATTCAGCAGTGGCAAATGATGCAATTTATTATCTGGAGGACTTCTTTGAGAAAGAATTGCTCTAGCCCCAACCTCTAATGCATCAACTTCCAAAATAAATGGCCACTCAGGATCAGGATGACATAGAACAGGTGCACGAGTAAAGGCAGTCTTCAGATCTTCAAAGGCCTGGATAGCCTTCAAAGGCCAACTAGCTAGTATCTGCTCCTTTCTTGGTAAGGTCCACAATAGGAGCCACAATGGTAGAGAAAGAATTGATAAATCTCCGGTAATAATTGGAAAATTTAAGGAAATGCTGGATGCACTTCAAAATATTGGACTGAACCCATTCAAGAACTGCTTTGACTTTACTGGGATCCATCGAAAATCCATCAGTAGAGATGACATAATCCAGCAAGGATACGTGAGCAACGTGGAATTCACATTTCTCCAATTTAGCAAAAATATGATGCTCACAAAGCTGTTGCAAAACCAAATGAACATGTTGAACATGGAGCTCTTCTGACTTGTAGTAAATAAGGATATCATCCAAATAGACAACCACAAAAACACCCAGGAGTTCTCGAAGGACGTCATTAATTAAATCCTGAAAAACAGCAGGAGCATTAGCGAGTCCAAATGGCATGACGAGGTACTCATAATGACCTGAATGAGTGTTGAAAGTGGTCTTCAACTCATCACCTTCCTTCATGCGAATAAGGTTATAAGCTCCTTTGAGGTCAATTTTGGAGAAAATGGTCGCTTCTCAGAGTTGATCAAAAGCACAGAAATAAGAGGTAGCGGGTATGAGTTCTTGATGGTTATACTGTTAAGTCCTCTAAAGTCAATACATGGACGTAGAGACCCATCCTTCTTTTGGCCAAAAAAGAAGCCTGCACCGACCGGGGACTTGGATGGATGAATAAATCCTCTGGCTAAATCCTCTTTAATATAATCCTCCATAGCTTTACTCTCAGGAATGGATAGAGAATACAAACGACCTTTAGGCAACTTGGCTCCAGGAATAAGATTGATGGCGCAATCATATGGTCGATGTTGAGGCAATGCATTAGCTTTTTGTTTAGAAAACACATCAGCAAAATCCAAATATTAAGGAGGAATGCTACAAGCGGACGAAACTTCAGGACATTGTAGCATCTGCACAGGGAGTGAAAGGCATGAGGACTGACATTCAGGACTCCACTTAATAATCTTCCCAGAGGACCAGTTAATGGAAGGATTGTGTAATTTAAGCCACGGAAGGCCCAATACAATTGGAACCAAAGGACAATGCAGAAGAAAAAATTAAATGAGTTCTATATGTAAAACACCCATGGTAAGCCAAATAACTTTGAGTTCCTTTAGAGATTAAGCCTCCATCCAGGCCACAAATGGAAACTTCTTGCTGTAATGGAACTGCAGGTATCTTTAACTTATGAAAGAACGAATAGTCCATAAAATTAGCTGCTGCTCCACTATCCAAAAAAGCCTGTGTCTTGAACTCTTTATCAGATGAATTAATGGATACAGGAACAAGTACTGAATTCTTGGAGGAAATAGAGGCTAGCCCTAACTGTAATTCCTCCTGTACACTTAGACCCTGCCTTTTTACAAATATTAAAGGACAGTCTTTTATGAAATGAGTCTCGTCTCCTCAGTACATACAGAGACCTTGTGAACGTCTTCTACGCCTTTCTCCTGGAGACAGACAAGAAGCTACAATTTGCATAGGCTCCTCATGATCCAGTGAAGGAGGCCATGAAGAAGATCAGGGAGACCTAGTAGGCAACTGCTGGTCTCTCCGTCTTTCACGTAAACGACGGTCAATACGGGTAACTGTCTGCATGAAGTCATCCAGAGGCTTTGCCTGGGAATGTTGTACAAGAATGTCCTTTTATTACCTCAGAAAGTCCAATCCGAAACTGACTACGCAAAGCTGAATCATTCCAGCCTGATTCCGTTGCCCATCTATGAAATTCAGAACAATAATCCTCTGCAGCTTTTTGTCCTTGTTTAAGAGAGTGAAGCTTGGATTCTGCAAGTGATACCTTGTCTGGATCCTCATATAACAGGCCCAGCTGGAGGAAAAAGGCATCCACAGTCTGAAGGGCAACATGCAAGGAAGGCAGTCCAAATGCCCATGTTTTGTGGATCACCTTGAAGCAGGAAATAATAAGTCCAACTCTTTGTGTCTCAGAACCAGAAGAGACTTGCACAGCCAGAAATAAAGTTTACAACTCTCACGGAAAATTACAAACAAGTTTCTGTCCCCAGAGAAACGATCAGGCAAGTTATTTTTGGGCTCCTTAAGAGCAGCTTGTAACGAGGAGGTACGGACATCTTCAACTTGAAGTGAGAATTCATTAACTTTTTGAGTAAGAGTCTGAATTTGAGCTGCCAGAATTTGTGCTGGATTTTGCGTATGCTCCATCGTAGTCCAAAGATTTGGTCGGCTATAATGTTATGATCCTCTAGCAATTGCTAGGACAGAGATGGAGGTATTGGAGATACGAGGCACAACGAAGAACAGTCACAAGCAGAATATTAAAAACATGGCAGTTTACTTTATAAATGATATGGTGGACCTGGAGAGCCAGTACAAACACAACATGTCAATGGTGCAGTTAGGAGCTGATACAATAGGACAGTCAACAGAATATACTGTAGACTTACAGCCCAAACTAAAGTTGTTGAATGGCCAGGAGGCCTAGTTGACAGCGATGCTTGCAACATGGTATAGAAGCAGGATTGTTGGCTTGCCTGAAGGGCCCAGTTGACAGCGATGCTTGAAACATGGTGTTGAAGCAGGATTGCTGTATGGTCTAGTTGACAGTTACTGCTTAAAATGTGGTGTAGAAGCAGGATTGCAGTATGGCCTGGAGGGCCTAGTAGACAGCGATCCTTGAAACGTGGTGTAGAAGCAGGAGTGCTGTATGGCCTGGAGGCCCCTGTAGACAGCGATGCTTGAACCCGGGGTACTTGGGTCACTTAGAATCCGGTGAGCAAAGTACAGGCAGCATGTACAGATTATATCTGGAAGTTTGGATGCACAGAAAGCAAGTTGCATAACCAAAAGTTCCACATGAAAACTCTATAACCGAAAGGGCGGCGACAGTCCAGGAAGTTCAAATAGGATCAGCTGCCAATCAGGCAACACTAGGAGGAAACATGTGAAATCCTCTGACATCTGGGTCTCCTAGCAACCGGCAACCTAGAAGCATGGTCAGGAGCAGCAGGAATACTGACACGAGTCAAGTCCTGGACTGGACTTGTAACACTACTCTGGAACAGATTTTTGCTGTGGCACAGGCAGATAGAGAGAGAGAGAGAGATAGATGGTGACTAGTTTGAGCACGGAGAGTGTTAGGATATGTTAGAGTATATTGTGTTTAGTTTAGGGGTGAGCGGGTTCGGATTTCTGAAATCCGAACCCCCCCGAGCCCCCCCGATCCGAGTCCGATCCGAGTCAGGCTCGACTTTTCCCGCCTGACTCGGATCTGACATCGAGGCAAAACGTCATCATCCCGCCTTCCGAGTCTCGCGGGTTTTGGATCCTATATAAGGTACCCGCGTCGGCGCCATTTTCTCACTCGGCTGTGGACAGTGAAGAGGGAGGGTGGGAGTTAGTGCTGTGTAGTGTAGTGTAGTGTAGTGCTGCTGTTGTCCACTACTTCAAAGTCCATAGGGGCTGGCTGTGTTGTGCTGTGCTGCTGTTGTTAATAGGGGCTGTGTCCACTACTTCAAAGTCCATAGGGGCTGGCTGGACTGTGTTGTGCAGTCAGTTCTCCATAGGGGCTGTGTCCACTCCAAAGTCCTGTGCAGTGTCCCAGTCCTAAAGGGGTGCTGTAGTGTTGTCCAGGGGGTGCTCTGTCCATCAGGGGTGCTCCCCCCAAGTGCTAAAAAAATAATATATTTTCTGTGTTTGTGAATTGTGTGCGCAGTAGCCGCACGTGCATCAACAAAGTAGTGCCAAGCGTGCGCCTGTGTCATAAGTAAAGGGCCGGCTGGCTTGACCGTTAAAGGGTGCTGTAACCCCCGAAAGTACACTCCAGTCCAAACCAAAAAAAAAATTATTTTCTGTGTTTGTGAATTGTGTGCGCAGTAGCCGCACGTGCATCAACAAAGTAGTGCCAAGCGTGCGCCTGTGTCATAAGTAAAGGGCCGGCTGGCTTGACCGTTAAGGGTGCTGTAACCCCCGAAAGTACACTCCAGTCCAAACCAAAAAAAAAATTATTTTCTGTGTTTGTGAATTGTGTGCGCAGTAGCCGCACGTGCATCAACAAAGTAGTGCCAAGCGTGCGCCTGTGTCATAAGTAAAGGGCCGGCTGGCTTGACCGTTAAAGGGTGCTGTAACCCCCGAAAGTACACTCCAGTCCAAACCAAAAAAAAAATTATTTTCTGTGTTTGTGAATTGTGTGCGCAGTAGCCGCACGTGCATCAACAAAGTAGTGCCAAGCGTGCGCCTGTGTCATAAGTAAAGGGCCGGCTGGCTTGACCGTTAAGGGTGCTGTAACCCCCGAAAGTACACTCCAGTCCAAACCAAAAAAAAAATTATTTTCTGTGTTTGTGAATTGTGTGCGCAGTAGCCGCACGTGCATCAACAAAGTAGTGCCAAGCGTGCGCCTGTGTCATAAGTAAAGGGCCGGCTGGCTTGACCGTTAAGGGTGCTGTAACCCCCGAAAGTACACTCCAGTCCAAACCAAGAAAAAAATTATTTTCTGTGTTTGTGAATTGTGTGCGCAGTAGCCGCACGTGCATCAACAAAGTAGTGCCAAGCGTGCGCCTGTGTCATAAGTAAAGGGCCGGCTGGCTTGACCGTTAAAGGGTGCTGTAACCCCCGAAAGTACACTCCAGTCCAAACCAAAAAAAAAATTATTTTCTGTGTTTGTGAATTGTGTGCGCAGTAGCCGCACGTGCATCAACAAAGTAGTGCCAAGCGTGCGCCTGTGTCATAAGTAAAGGGCCGGCTGGCTTGACCGTTAAGGGTGCTGTAACCCCCGAAAGTACACTCCAGTCCAAACCAAAAAAAAAATTATTTTCTGTGTTTGTGAATTGTGTGCGCAGTAGCCGCACGTGCATCAACAAAGTAGTGCCAAGCGTGCACCTGTGTCATAAGTAAAGGGCCGGCTGGCTTGACCGTTAAGGGTGCTGTAACCCCCGAAAGTACACTCCAGTCCAAACCAAAAAAAAAATTATTTTCTGTGTTTGTGAATTGTGTGCGCAGTAGCCGCACGTGCATCAACAAAGTAGTGCCAAGCGTGCGCCTGTGTCATAAGTAAAGGGCCGGCTGGCTTGACCGTTAAAGGGTGCTGTAACCCCCAAAGTACACTCCAGTCCAAACCAAAAAAAAATTATTTTCTGTGTTTGTGAATTGTGTGCGCAGTAGCCGCACGTGCATCAACAAAGTAGTGCCAAGCGTGCGCCTGTGTCATAAGTAAAGGGCCGGCTGGCTTGACCGTTAAGGGTGCTGTAACCCCCGAGAGTACACTCCAGTCCAAACCAAAAAAAAAATTATTTTCTGTGTTTGTGAATTGTGTGCGCAGTAGCCGCATGTGCATCAACAAAGTAGTGCCAAGCGTGCGCCTGTGTCGTAAGTAAAGGGCCGGCTGGCTTGACCGTTAAAGGGTGCTGTAACCCCCAAAGTACACTCCAGTCCAAACCAAAAAAAAAATTATTTTCTGTGTTTGTTAATTGTGTGCGCAGTAGCCGCACGTGCATCAACAAAGTAGTGCCAAGCGTGCGCCTGTGTCATAAGTAAAGGGCCGGCTGGCTTGACCGTTAAAGGGTTCTGTAACCGCCAAAGTACACTCCAGTCCAAACCAAATAAAAAATTATTTTCTGTGTTTGTGAATTGTGTGCGCAGTAGCCGCACGTGCATCAACAAAGTAGTGCCAAGCGTGCGCCTGTGTCGTAAGTAAAGGGCCGGCTGGCTTGACCGTTAAAGGGTGCTGTAACCCCCAAAGTACACTCCAGTCCAAACCAAAAAAAAAATTATTTTCTGTGTTTGTTAATTGTGTGCGCAGTAGCCGCACGTGCATCAACAAAGTAGTGCCAAGCGTGCGCCTGTGTCATAAGTAAAGGGCCGGCTGGCTTGACCGTTAAGGGTGCTGTAACCCCCGAGAGTACACTCCAGTCCAAACCAAAAAAAAAATTATTTTCTGTGTTTGTGAATTGTGTGCGGAGTAGCCGCACGTGCATCAACAAAGTAGTGCCAAGAGTGCGCCTGTGTCATAAGGGCCGGCTGGCTTGACCGTTAAAGGGTGCTGTAACCCCCAAAGTACACTCCAGTCCAAACCAAAAAAAAAATTATTTTCTGTGTTTAGCCGCACGTATATATCAAATCGATATAACATAAATGGAGGACCAAACTTTCTCCGATAAAAATAAAATAGAGAAAGATCAAGAACCACTTCCTCCTAGTGCTGAAGCTGCTGCCACTAGTCATGACATAGACGATAACATGCCATCAACGTCGTCTGCCAAGGCCGATGCCCAATGGCATAGTAGAGGGCACATACAATCCCAAATGGCAAAGTTCAGGAAAATGACCTTGAAAAAGACATTTAAATCAGCTGAAGAGAAATGTAAACTTGCCAATATGCCATTTACGACACGGAGTGGCAAGGAACGGCTAAGGTCGATCCCTAGTATGTTCATGACTAGTGGTTCAGCTTCACATGACGATGGAAGCCCTCCTCCCACGAAAAAAATCAAAAGAGTTAAGCTGGCAAAAGCACAGCGAAGAACTGTGCTTTCTAAGAAGATATCACAAATCCCCAAGGAGAGTCCAAGTGTGGTGGTGGTTGCGATGCCTGACCTTCCCAGCACTGGACGGGAAGAGGTGGCTCTTTCCACCATTTGCACGCCCCCTGCAAGTGCTGAAAGGAGCACCCACAGTCCACTTGCTGATATGCAAATTGAAGATGTCACTGTTGAAGTACAACAGGATGAGGATACTGGTTTAGCTGGCGCTGAGGAGGAAGTTGGCGAGGAGGATTCTGATGGTGATGTGGTTTGTTTAAATCAGGCTCCGGGGGAGACAGTTGTTGTCCGTGGGATGAAAAAGCCCATCACGGTCATGCCTGGGCAGAAGACCAAACATTCCACCTCTTTGGTCTGGCAATATTTCTATCCAAATCCGGACAACAACTGTCTTGCCATATGTACCATATGTAAAGGTGAAATAAGTAGGGGTAGGGACGTCAACCACCTAGGAACATCCTCCCTTATACGGCACCTGCAGCGCGTTCATAAAAAGTTACTGTCAAGTTCAGAAACTTTGGCTAAGACCGTAAGCAGTCCAGGGACACCTAAATCCCGTTGTCCTGTTGTATCCAAGCGCCTGCAAACCACACCGTCAACTCCCTCCTCGTCAATTTCCTCCTTAGTCAGGATCGGAAGTAGTCCTGCAGGCCATGTCACTGGCATGACTGACTCTCCTATCCGGGATTCCTCTGGAGGATCCTGCATTGCTACGCCTACTGCTGCCGCTGCTGCTGTTGCTGCTGCTGGGAGTCGTTCATCATCCCAGAGAGGAAGTAGGAACACCACTACTTTTACTAAACAATTGACCCTCCAACAGTCCTTAGCGAGGAGGATGAAGTACGACAGCAGTCATCCTGAAGCAAAACGTATAACTGAGGCCTTGACTGCTATGTTGGTGTTAGACGTGCGTCCGGTATCCGCCATTAGTGCAGTGGGATTTAGACAATTGATGGAGGTAGTGTGTCCCCGGTTCCAAATCCCGTCTAGATTCCACTTCACTAGGCAGGCGATACCGAGACTGTACAGAAACGTCAGAAAAAGTGTCCTCAGTGTCCTGAAAAATGCCGTTGTACACAATGTCCACTTAACCACGGACATGTGGACAAGTGGAACAGGGCAGACTAAGGACTATATGACTGTGACAGCCCACTGGGTAGATGTATCACCTTACGCAGCAACAGCAGCAGCGTCACCAGTAGCAGCATCTCAGAAACGCCAGCTCGTTACAAGGCAGGCTACGCTGTGTGTCACCGGTTTCAGTAAGAGGCACACCGCCGACAACCTCTTAGAGAAACTGAGGGAAATCATCACCCAGTGGCTTACCCCACTTAGACTCTCCTGGGGATTTGTGATATCTGACAACGCCACCAATATTGTGCGGGCATTACATCTGGGCAAATTCCAGCACGTCCCATGTTTTGCTCACACAATAAACTTGGTGGTGCAGAATTTTCTGAAAAGCGACAGGGGCGTGCAGGAGACGCTTTGGGTGGCCTGAAAAATTTCTGGCCACTTTCGCCATTCAGCGACTGCGTGCCGAAGACTGGAGCGCCAGCAAACACTCTTGAACCTGCCCCGCCATCACCTGAAGCAAGAGGTTGAGACGCGGTGGAACTCAACCATCTATATGCTTCAGAGGATGGAGGAGCAGCAAAAGGCCATACAAGCCTATACATCCACCTATGACATAGGCAAAGGAGGGGGTATGCACCTGACTCAAGCGCAGTGGAGAATGATTTCCGTGTTGTGCAAGGTTCTCCAGCCCTTCGAACTTGCCACACGTGAAGTCAGTTCAGACACAGCCAGCTTGAGTCAGGTCATTCCCCTCATCAGCCTTTTGCAGAAGCAGCTGGAGAAAGTGAAGGAGGAGCTAAGACGGAGCGATTCCGCTCGGCATGTGGGACTTGTGGATGAAGCCCTTCATTCGCTTTGCCAGGATTCCAGGGTGGTCAATCTGTTGAAATCAGACCACTACATTTTGGCCACCGTGCTTGATCCTAGGTTTAAAGCCTATGTGGTGTCTCTCTTTCCGGCCGACACAAGCCTGCAGAGGTGCAAAGACCTGCTGGTGAACACACTGTCAGCTGAAGCGGAACGTGACACGTCAACGGCTCCTTCTTCATTTTCTCCCGCAACTGGGGCTGCCAGGAAAAAACTTAGGTATCCTAAGCAACCCGCTGGCGGTGATGCAGGGCAGGCAGGACCAAGTTTGGACATCTGGTCCGGACTGAAGGACCTGGCAACAATTTCTGACATGTCTACTGTCACTGCATATGATACTGTCACCATTGACAGAATGGTGGAGGATTACATCGGTGACAGCATCCAAGTAGGCATGTCAGACAGTCCATACCTGTACTGGCAGGAAAAAGAGGCAATTTGGAGGCCCCTGTACAAGCTGGCTCTATTTTACCTGAGTTGCCCCCCCTCCAGTGTGTACTCCGAAAGAGTGTTTAGTGCAGCCGGGAACCTTGTCAGCGAAAGGCATAGGAGGTTGCTTCCACAGAATGTGGAGAAGATGATGTTCATCAAAATGAATTATCAGCTCTTCCAGGGAGACCAGCCTCCAGAAGGTACAGAGGGACCTGTGGTGGTGGATTCAAGTGGGGACGAGTTAATACTTTGTGAGGATGAGGATGTACACACTGAAGAGGGTGAGGAATCGGTGGATGAGGAGGATGAGGATGACATCTTGCCTCCGTAGAGCCAGTTTGTGCAGGGACAGATTAATTGCCAGCTTGTTTTGTGGGGGCCCAAACGAACCAATCATTTCAGCCACAGTTGTGTGGCAGACCCTGGCGCTGAAATGATTGATTTGTTAAAGTGTGCATGTCCTGTTTATACAACATAAGGGTGGGTGGGAGGGCCCAAGGACAATTCCATCTTGCACTTCTTTTTTTTCTTTGCATTATGTACAGTTTGGGGCCTAGTTTTTCTAACTGCCATCCTGTCTGCCACTGCAGTGTCACTCCTAGATGGGTCACGTGTTTGTGCCGCCCACTCGTGTCGCTTAGCATAGTCATCCAGCTACCTCGGTGCAACCTTTTGGACATGAAAACACTATTGTGAGGTGTGAGGTGTTCAGAATAGACTGGAAATGAGTGGAAATTAAGGTTATTGAGGTTAATAATAGCATAGGAGCAGAGAAACCAACAAATTCTGTGATTTTAGCTGTTTTTATGCTTTTTAAAAAAAAAATACAGATCCAAAACACAAAACCCAGAACCCAAAACACGGAAGGGTGGTTTTGGCAAAACCAATCCAGATCCAAAACACGAAGAAAGATCCAGATCCAAAACCAAAACACAAAACACGAAAAGTGGCCGGTGCACACCCCTAGTTTAGTTGTTTATCATATGCTGTATAGGACTATTGTCCAAATATTCTCAATTTCTATTTGGTACAGTGAAATTTTGAAACTATTTTATTTTACAACTGTTACTGAGGACCATTAGTCCTTAATTTCTTATATTTTAGTTAAGAAAGAACAGGAGGAAGAAAGAAAACAGAATATTTAAATAACGGCATTTTATAGATCTATGTTATCCTGGGAATTTACTTGGTTTACTCTTTTTATTGTGACCCAATGTTGTATTGCATTCCTTTTCTGAGATGCAGGGCCAGATTAACAATGGGGCGGATGGAGCTACAGCTCCAGGCCTCCACATAAAAATAGGCCCATTGTCATGACAACATGATGTTGTCTGGCCATCTGCTCTCCATACGATCAGCCATAAATCATAAATCATAGAAATACAATTTTACCTCACAAAATTAAGCATTTTTTTTCTTTTACATATTAACGGAGACATTGGGGCTAAGAGTATAGTTGGTGTACACACCCACATGGCACTGACCACACCCTCACAGCACTGGTCACGCCTCCTCTGCTTCTCATAATAGGCCCTTGGTCATTTTCAGCTCCAGGCCTATGTGGCCCTCAATCCGGCCCTGCTGAGATGTCGGTTATATATTCTTCTGATGTTCAATAAACAGATTAATTAAAAAAAAAAAAAAAAAAGATTATAAAGTTTTGGAAAATAGAATATAAGTGCCTTGATAGATTGTGACAATAGGGTTAAGAAATTAGGATATAAAATACTGTATATTGAAAAAAATAACAGTAAAAAGTAGAGGTGTGCACCGGCCACTTTTCATGTTTTGGTTTTGAATCTGGATCTTTCTTCGTGTTTTGGATCTGGATTGGTTTTGGTTTTGGATCTGTATGGAAAAAAAGCATAAAAATAGCTAAAGTCACAGAATTTGTTTTTTTTCGTTCCTATGCTATTATTAACCTCAATAACATTAATTTCCAGTCATTTCCAGTCTAATATGAACACCACTCACCTCACAATATTGTGTTTAGGCCAAAAGGTTGCACCGAGGTAGCTGGATGACTATGCTAAGCAACACAAGTGGGCGGTACAAACACGTGGCCGATCTAGGATTTGCACTGCAGTGGCAGACAGGATGGCAGTTTGAAAAACTAGGCCCCAAAAAGTACATAATGCAAAGAAAAATAAGAGGTGCAAGATGGAATTGTCCTTGGGCCCTCCCAACCATCCTTATGTTGTATAAACAGAACATGCACACTTTAATAAACCAATCATTTCAGCTCCAGGGTCTGCCACACAACTGTGGCTGAAATGATTGGTTTGTTTGGGCCCCCACAAAACAAGTTGGCAATTAATCTGTCCCTGCACAAACTGGCTATACGGAGGCAAGATGTCATCCTCATCCTCATCCACTGATTCCTCAGCCAGTGTTGTGTACATCCTCATCCTCACAGAGTATTAATTCGTCCATGCTGGAATCCACCACCACAGGTCCCTCTGTACTTTCTGGAGGCTGGTCTTCCCGGAAGAATTAATAATTCATTTTGATGAATATCATCTTCTCCACATTATGTGGAAGCAACCTCCTGCACCTTTCGCTGACAAGGTTCCGGGTTGCACTAAAAACTCTTTCGGAGTATACACTGGAGGAGGGGCAACTTATGTAAAGTAGAGCCCATTTGTACAGGGGCCTCCAAATTGTCTCTTTTTCCTGCCAGTACAGGTACGGACTGTCTGACATGCCTACTTGGATGCTGTCACCGATGTAATCCTCCACCATTCTGTCAATGGTGACAGTATCATATGCAGTGACAGTAGACATGTCAGAAATTGTTGGCGGGTCCTTCAGTGTGGACCAGATGTCCAAACTTGGTCCTGCCTGCCCTGAATCCACCACCAGCGGGTTGGTTAGGATATCTAAGTTATTTCCTGGCAGCCCCAGTTGCGGGAGAAAATGAAGGAGCTGTTGCCGTGTCACGTTCCGCTTCAGTTGACAGTGTTTTCACCAGCAGGTCTTTGCACCTCTGCAGGCTTGTGTCCACCGGAAAGAGAGACATCACTTAGGCTTGAAACCTACGATCGAGCATGGTGGCCAAAATGTAATGGTCTGATTTCAACAGATTGACCACCCTCGAATCCTGGCAAAGCGAATGAAGGGCTTCATCCACAAGTCTCACATACTGACTGGAATCGCTCCATCTTAGCTCCTCCATCACTTTCTCCAGCTGCTTCTGCAAAAGCCTGATGAGGGGAATGACCTGACTCAAGCTGGCAGTGTCTGAACTGACTTCACGTGTGGCAAGTTCGAAGGGCTGGAGAACCTTGCACAACATGGAAATCATTCTCCACTGCATTTGAGTCAGGTGCGTACCCCTCCTTTGCCTATGTCATAGGTGGATGTATAGGCTTGAATGGCCTTTTGCTGCTCCTCCATCCTCTGAAGCATATAGAGGGTTGAGTTCCACCGTGATACAACCTCTTGCTTCAGGTGATGGTAGGGAAGGTTCAAGAGTGTTTGCTGGTGCTCCAGTCTTCGGCACGCAGTTGCTGAATGGCAAAAGTGGTCAAAAATTTTTTGGGCCAGCCAAAGCGTCTCCTGCATGCCTTGTCGTTTTTCAAAAAATTCTGTACCACCAAATTTATTGTGTGAGCAAAACATGGGATGTGCTGGAATTTGCCCAGATGTAATGCCAGCACAATATTGGTGGCATTTTCAGATATCACAAATCCCCAGGAGAGTCTAAGTGGGGTAAGCCATTGGGCAATGATTTCCCTCAGTTTCTCTAAGAGGTTGTCGGTGGTGTGCCTCTTACTGAAACCGGTATGCAGTGTAGCCTGCCTTGGAATGAGCTGGCATTTCTGAAATGCTGCTACTAGTGATGCTGCTGTTGTTGCTGTGTTAGGTGATACATCTACAAAGTGGGCTGTCACAGTCACATAATCCTTAATCTGCCCTGTTCCACTTGTCCACATGTCCGTGGTTTAGTGGACATTGGGTAAAACTGAATTTTTTAGGACACTTTTTCTGACGTCTCTCTACATTCTCGGTATCGCCTGCCTAGTGTAGTGAAATCTGGATGGGATTTGGTACCGGGGACACACTATCTCCATCAATTGTCTAAATCCTACTGCACTAATGGCGAATACCGGACGCACATCTAACACCAACATAGCTGTCAAGACCTCAGTTATCCGCTTTGCAACAGGATGACTGCTGTTGTACTTCATCCTCCTCGCAAAGGACTGTTGGATGGTCAGTTTCTTAGGAAAAGAAGTGGTGGTGTTCCAACTTCCTCTCTGGGATGGTGAACGAATCCCAGCAGCAACAGCAGCAGCGGCAGCAGTAGGTATAGTAGTGCAGGATCCTCTGGAGGAATCCCGCATAGGAGAGGAGTCAGTCATGCCAGTGACATGGCCTGCAGGACTACTTCCGATCCTGATTGAGGAGGAAATTGATGAGGAGGGAGTTGCTGGTGTGGTTTGCAGGCGCTTGGATACAACAGGACAACGGGATTTAGGTGTCCCTGGACTGCTTACGGTCTTAGCCATAGATTATGAACTTGACAGTAACTTTTTATGAATGTGCTGCAGGTGATGTATAAGGGAGGATGTTCATAGGTGGTAAAGGTCCTTACCCCTATGTATTACACATTTACATAAACTACATATGGCAAGACAGTTGTCTTGATTTGGATAGAAATATTTCCAGACCGAAGACGTGGATTTTTTGGTCTTCTGCCCAGGCATGACGATGGGCTTTTTCATCACACGGACAATAACTGTCTCCCCCGGTGCCTAATTTAAACAAACCACATCACCATCAGAATCCTCCTCATCAACTTCCTCCTCAGTGCCAGCTACACCAATACCCTTATCCTGTTGTGCTTCAACAGTGACATCTTCAATTTGAATATCAGCAACTGGACTGTGGGTGCTCCTTCCAGCACTTGCAGGGGGCATGCAAATGGTGGAAGGAGCCTCTTCTTCCCATCCAGTGTTGGGAAGGTCAGACATCGCAACCGCTGACACACTTGGACTCTCCTTGGGGATTTGTGACATCTTCTTAGAATTAGAATGCACAGTTCTTTGCTGTGCTTTTGCCAGTTTCACTCTTTTCATATTTCTAGCGGGAGGAGGAGGGCTTCCATCGTCATGTGAAGCTGAACCACTAGTCTTGAACATAGGCCAGGGCCTTAGCCGTTCCTTGCCACTCCGTGTTGTAAATGACATATTGGCAAGTTTTCATTTCTCCTCAGATGATTTAAATTTATTTTTTGGGTCATTTTACTGAACTTTGGCTTTTTGGATTTTACATGACCTCTACTATGATATTAGGCATCAGCCTTGGCAGACGACGTTGATGGCATTTTATCATCTATGTCATGACTAGTGGCAGCAGCTTCAGCACTAGGAGGAAGTGGTTCTTGATCTTTCCCTCTTTTAGCCTCCAAATTTTTGTCCTCCATTATGTTTATGGAATGCATTAATTTTATGGAGTGAATAATCACTGTAAAAATTATTTGGATTAATTAAATAGACTGGAGTGAATACACAGCACAGGGCAGCGTACCCCTTCACCACACCCGGCAGCCCCTGTAAAAATTATTTGGATTATTTAAATAGACTGGAGTGAATACACAGCACAGGGCAGTGTACCCCTACACCACACAGGGCCGCCCCTGTAAATATAATTAGATTAATTAGACTTGAGTGAATACACAGCACACGGCAGTGTACCCCTACGCCACACAGGGCAGCCCCTGTAAAAATTATTTGGATTAATTAAATAGACTGGAGTGAATATACAGCACAGGGCAGTGTATCCCTACACCACACAGGGCAGCCCCTGTAAAAATTATTTGGATTAATTACATAGACTGGAGTGAATATACAGCAGAGGGCAGTGTACCCCTACACCACACAGGGCAGCCCCTGTAAAAATTATTTGACTTGAATATACAGCACAGGACAGCACCACTGAACTGGACTGATACAGCAGAACAGGTCACCCCCAGACTGATACAGCAGTACAGCAGCACTGGACTGGACTGATACAGCAGAGCAGCCATGCCACTTTCCCACAGACACCACAATAGAGACTGAGACATGTCCTCTCACTACCATCTCCAGGACTGGAGTGTAGATGGCGGGGCAAAAGGCGCGAAATGTGCAAAGTCCGGGTCTCGTGAGAATCCAACACCAGGATGATGAAATTTTGCCTCGTTCCGGGAACTGAGTCTGGCGGGAAAACCTGAGCCGGACTCAGTTCCCGGCTCGGATCGGGGGGGGAGTCGGGGGGGGGTTCGGATTTAGAAAATCCGAACCCGCTCATCCCTAGTAAAAAGATAAATCAGGCAATGCTACGCTACAGTTTACAAGGCTTGGTGGCAAAGGTGAATCGTGATTTGCCAGTTTGAATCAATACATAGAAAAAGATCACTTATTTGCTGGTAGGAAGTGTATTTAGTGCATTTCCAAATTTCTACCCTGTAGTTCAGATTCAGGCAAATCAGTGTGATTAGAATTTCTTACATGTTTTTCTACTGCGAAGAAACCTAAGTTTGGGTCTCGGAGGAAGGATTCTTTTAAGCATCTCATCTGCGACTGCTTCCAAAAATTTTTTGTCACCCCCCCTTTTTCTAAAAACATCCATTGAACACATAAATTTGCTTTGATCCATATGATACTAATTATATATATATATATATATATATAGACACACATACACAGTACCTCCTGACGAAGTCCAGCCAGATAGGCATTAAGGGACGAAACACGTTGAGGCTGTGGTGACCCCTGCTACTTGGGACTGCTGTACCATTACAGATAAGCTCTTGAATCATTTTTTATTATAATTATGCATTCTTTTGGTGTTTTATGTTTGTAATTACATTTTTCAAAAAATACTACACTATGCATGGATTTCTCTTTTTCTACCTGTTAACTTGTTTGGAGTGAAGTGATCCTCCTGTGCAACAGGGACATATACGATTTCTGAAGTGAGAGACATTTCTACATTTAAACATTTGGCACACATGGTACGCATTATATATACATAGAAGTGCGCAGTAAAACAACATATCTACTACACAATAAGGCGCTCGTTCTCACCTTTTGTATTTCATATATATAACTATTATATGGTCTATTTAACATTCTTTTCTTTTCTTCATTGATTTTTTCCCCTATAATTTTGTACTCACTTTATATGGCTTAAACATGATGTGTAGCAATGAAAAAAATGTTCAAAACCTCCCTTTCTACTTTTCCACAGCTGACATCGATCGTTTGTTACTGTGGGTCTAGATAGAGTAGAACATGCTGTCTCAGACAACAGTTTAAATCATACCTTGTCTCTTGATAAATGGTTCTTTTTACTGTGAAGGCCTTTGGTTTAAAGTTTAACTATTTTCATAATTTATTTGTGAAATCTGTCATGCTGTTAGCACTCACGGCATCATGCAAACCATGGTACTGACTACAGTAATCCAATGCTTGGTGTCTTTTCCAAATTTAACAAAGCAAAGGGTTCTCTGTAAATTTTCTCATCCGTGAAACACCAAGGCTGAGCTAGCACAAACTCTCAAAGTCCAAGGTCTCCAAAAGCTGAGACAATGGTAGTGAAACAATGAGCTTGGGATCTCATCCAAGTCTTATAACATGGGTTAAAATAGATGATTCATTTCAAGGCCAGAATCTATAAATCATAAAGCTGCATCTTAAATCTCACGCAAAAGAAAATTTATGTTTCTCCACTGTTTCAAAACCCCACACAAATAGAGGATTAGTGGCTTTGTTTTACATGATGGGTAATCTTTTTATTTTTATTTTCTGAAAAGAGTGTTCCAAGGCAATAAACATAAAGTTTCGGAGCTGCCCAAGTACTTGGGCGAGGCAGGAACTATAAGTGATGGTCTTTCAAGTTCCCTACTGTGTTTAAATGGGTCTATTTATTATTCCTAGAAATAGAATGGTACAGTTGTAAAATTTATCAGTTTCAGAAGTTACTCAGTTCAAAAGCAGGGAGTAAGTTGCCCAGTCTACTCTATTAACATGAGTCATATTGGCTTTTTTCCTCCTCTAGTCATCTCACTGTCTGCCAAGACCCCATAGAAAGGTCCTTTCATCTTTAATCAAGATAATTGACAGTTCTATGCAGAGCAATATACCTTGAGATCTCTGACTAATCTTCCAGTTAATTGAATTAGTCATTGAAAGCACGGTTAAAAAAAAGCAGAGGCCTTTGGCTATTCCATGTAGGGGAGTATTTAAGTTTGAATAACTGTCTGAGGGCTCAGAGACTGTGCATGTCCTTATGTGTCCCTTACATAAAGCATACATTAAGCTATGCCTTAGGAATAGTTTCCATCATACACATAGCTTACATTCAATTAGGCATGCAATGAAAATGTTGACACTGTAACAGTGTCAACAAAGCCATTGTATACTTGACACGATTTCATAAAGTGTACTCTAATTTCAAGTAATCTCTTGGCCCACCCAGTCTGTCCATTTACCTAGTGTGTGTAATATTTCAGACACTACATGATCAGTTAGTTCTACTGGATATATTACTTTGCAGATAGATTATTTGTTACTAAAATAGCATAATCTAAATCCATGTGTCCTTACAAAAGTGATTTATAACATTTTTAAGTATTCCTAAGGACACATTGCAAACTCTAACAAATGCCAAATCATTGCATATTTTCCTCCATAGGCCTTTCTGTACACTCTTAAAAAGAATGTTCAGACAACAGTATCTTTACTGGCCTACGGGATTTTTGTTATATATTTTATAGCAAAAAATAAACATCCATTTTGCTTCTTTTCTATATTTCCTGATTCATGTATCTAAAAGACTTTCTAATGTCACTGAAGGGAATAATAGTGAAACAAATAAACTAATTACCATTTATTAAATAATCTTATTGATTAGCTATAGGCATGTTCCAGTTTATCTAAAAACTACTATTCCTTTTATGCTGTAAATTAACTCTGAGATAGACACCTGTCTCACTATGGGCTCTATTTACTACAATCCACATTGGTAATGCAGATTGTAGTGTGATATTACCGAGTGAATTTGCATTGCGAATTCAGGCAATATCACAGGGATTTACTACAAATCCCTTGCAGGGACAGAGCTTGCGATAAAGCTCTGTCCCTGCTAATCCCCTTCGGAGCCTTATCACGGTATTTTCGCAAAAAATACCGTGATTAAGTGCCCGCGCATGCGCCGACCGGTCGCCGCTGCTACCTCCCCCCCTGGCGCTAACCCCGGCCCCCAGTGCTAAGCCCCGCCTCCCACGATCGTGGACCCCCCGTGACCCCCCTCTCCCTTACTTACACTTACCTGCATGCTCTGGGCCTCTGGTGATGTTCTCCATTCCTCCGGTCAGGTGATCTCCCATACTGCACTGGGGCCCGATCACCTGATGACCGGGCAGCAGTGCACTGTGGGAGACCAGCTGACTGGAGGGGAGACATCACCAGAGGCCCGATCACCGGTCCCTGGAGTCAGGTAAGTAATTTTTTTTTTTACTATTTTTTTTTTCTTTTTTTTTACAGTAATCAGCTTGCGGTCTGTTTAGACCACACAGCTGATTACAGTGACCGACTCCCGGCTCTGCTCTCCCCGTTAGAGCAGAGCAGGAGTCCTGTAACCGGGGGAGACCCTGGATAATGCCACTTCCAGGTGGCGTTATTATCACAGGGCTTCCCCCGATATTTTTTTCACATTTATTTTTAGTAACTATGGTCAGATCACATTTCCCATTACAATTATGGGAAATGCGATCTGCTTTACTAAAAATAAGTGATACTTATGGGTTGGAGTAGAATTTTACGAATTCTACTCCAATTGCCCTGTAATAACTATAGGTGATACTAAAATAATGTAAAAATGGTGTAAAAACACCCTTTTTCACATTATTTTAGTAAAAATAATGTTGATAAATAGAGCCCTAAATCGCATTCAGACACATACAATAGCAGATACTGTAAATGTGGGACTTAGATAACCACATCTGCTTAGATATGTATAACACATCACAAGGATATGATACTCAAATCAGAATAATTTTATGTAATACAATCTTCAATACCAATCTTACTCCTGATGTAAAAGAGATTAGCCTAGAATGTACGATGTTTGATCAAATTTCCTTTACTCTAAATTATTTACCTATTTTATATATTCCCATAAAAATGTCTATTTCACATACAGTAAGTAATGATAACTACAGTATATTTCTCCATATATGCAACCATATAACTACAGTCTCCAAAGAACCTATACAGTTTCAATTAAGCATCACTGAACATCGTTGATCCCAGTAATCACACATTACACTGCTCTCAATAAGGCATACAGTATATCACATATCAACCTCAGCATAACAATTTTACCAATCAATATTAATCACACTTTCAAAATCTGCATTAACTCGTACTGTACTCTGCCTTCATTGTATAGCCTGTATCTGGACTAATCTGCATTGCATTAGCCATGTGGGAAAAGGTGAGGGAAAGAGATGTGAAAGACATTTCATGTTGTCTCCATCCATGTAGACAAAAAGGGCATACATTTCTGTACAAAGCATTCACCACTGGCCAAACTAGTTCCCTGTTTGGGGGAGGAGATGTGTGTAAGGTCCCAGAAACTGTCAGCCTAAAGCTAGGGACATACTGTCCAATTTGTTTGATCAAACAGGATGTTTTTGCAGCAAATCAAATTCACCAATATCTGTGCTACACATTATGCAATTTTTTATTAGAAGTTACTGATAAATCGCCGCACCATACTGATTTTGCATAGGTCCACCCACAAGAAGGATGAAAATATAGGAAATATGGGCAGATTATCAAGAATGCACGCACACTGCCTGATGTCGAGGGATTTTCTGTTTAAAACGGACCAATCAGATAATCAAAGAAATGCATTTGTGGACAATTTTTAGGGTTTTATCGGTGAAGTGCTGAAATGCTCATGTCTACACACTATACAATAAATCAGGCCGATTATCCGATTTTTGGCAAATCGGGCCAATAATTGTATAGTGTGTTCCTAGCTTTACCACCGATGGATAGGATAGATGTCCTTTAACAATGAGCCAATAGTATATGAGAGTCACTTTAAAGGTAATTTTAGTCTAAGGGAACATATAGTGTGACAAAAATACTCACTTGGCACTCTAAATACAAATACTCTAACATTTCTAAATATATATAATTCAGTGTCCAATGTTAAATGATGGGTCGGTTTCTTTTGTGTAAAGAAAATTTTCATATAAATAATCTATTGTTTAGATTTTCTTTACAATGTGGAAGCATATTGCAATTTTGCTTGTATCAATTTAGTACTTTTGAAATAGTAAAATGTAGGGATTAATATTAAGGATGCAAGGTTTGGATTCTATTGTCAGTTAAAAGTTTTAACAATCCAAGATTGAACAAAACACTTTCTATGACATTGGAATCTTGCTAGCTTTGTACTCTGCAATGTGTAAAGCTACCATTCCTTCATTGTCATGGCCACCATTTTGGGTTTGGAAGAGAGTGACAGAGGGTAGAGAGGCTGCGATGGTCTAAGTCCACAGCAGATGACAGTGCAATAAACTTATTAAGAGTTACCTAATTAGCAAATATTAATTTATTTAATAGGAATCACAGGGCCTGATTCACTACAGATCAGTTTTGCGATCGCAGTGGCGATTAGACATGGAGGTCTGCTGTGAAAAAATTCTAAAGAATGCAATCGCAAAGCCGTCACACAGCCAGCATAGAGACGCCCACTACCACCCACTACCTCTATCTCACATCCGTATTACCTTGCACTCCTGGTATACATCGGTAACATCGGGCCCTCGTGCAGAATTACTGCAGATCTGACCTTACTTAGAAATTGGTAACCTCGTTGTACGCAGTGTGTACTCAATTTATGCATGCCAATGCAACAGCGTTCAAACGTTCAGGCACATCTGCGTTTCTCCGACCACTTCAACGTCACCACGCCCAAACGCTGACCTCTCGTCACTCACTCTGCAATGGCTTTCTTTCTGCATGAGTAATCGCAGAGGGATTGCTAACTCATGTGCGCTGCGATGCATGCACAATATGCACCATCGACCGGTTTGCATACGCTGTTGCAGTTGCGATAGACTATAGACTAGGTGGGAAGTTTCAGGTTGAATATAAATCCCTTTCTCTAGCTGTCAATTTTTCTGCTAGGCAGTGCAGAAAATAGGGGCATCAGGGCCGGATTATAGGGAGGGTGACAGGGGCGGTCGTCCCGGGGCCCCCACACGTAGGGGGCCACCACACAGAGGACCTTATTCAGAGGCGGCCATACGGTCTACGACCACACGGCCGCCTCGATGTTTGGCCAGTGCACATGTGCACGAGGGAGCCGGTTCCCTCGTGCACATGCGTGAGACCCGCTACGACCGACAGCGCTGATCGTAGCGGGTCTCTTTCCAAAGGGGGCGAGCTGTCGATGTTGATTGACAGCTCGCCCCATTTGGAAGACGGGCCGGGGTGTGGCAGCCCAAACGGAAGCGTTCCAATGGGAACGCCTACTGTTTGGGGGGGGCCCCACTGACATCACTAGTGATGTCAGTGGAGAGCTTCCGGCTCTGACAGAGCCAGAAGCTCTCCGGGGCTTACGACAAGTGAGACCCTACCCTAGGGTCTCATCGTAAGCCCCGATGGTCGCGATGGTCTCTGACCATCTCGACCATCACCCGAGCGGTCGTTAGAGCTGTGGGTGTAAACCCACCGCCTAATGACCGAAACAGAGGCGGGCGGTCAGGATGCAAGCGGCTGCCCAGTTTCTGAGCGACCGCTTGCATCCTCCGACCGCCTCTGAATGAGGGCCAGTGTCCCCGGCCCCATTTCCAAGGATGAACAGTTTTTTTTTTTTCTTTAATCGGAGCCGCCTGCCGTGGCCCGCATATATATAAATAAATATATATATTTTAGGGCTGTGCACTGGCCACTTTTCATGTTTTGTGTTTTGGTTTTGGATCTGGATCTTTATTCGTGTTTTGGATCTGGATTGGTTTTGCCAAAACCACCCTTCCGTGTTTTGGGTTCTTGGTTTTGTGTTTTGTATTTGTATTTTTTTTTTTAAAGTATAAAAACAGCTAAAATCACAGAATTTGTAGGGTTTTCTGCTCCTATGCTATTATTAACCTCAATAACCTTAATTTCCACTCATTTCCAGTCTATTCTGAACACCTCACACCTCACAATAGTGTTTTTATGTCCAAAAGGTTGCACCGAGGTAGCTGGATGACTATGCTAAGTGACACGAGTGGGCGGCACAAACACGTGGCCCATCTAGGAGTGACACTGCAGTGGCGGACAGGATGGCAGTTTGAAAAACTAGGCCCCAAACAGTACATAATGCAAAGAAAAAAAAGATGTGCAAGATAGAATTGTCCTTGTGCCTTTCCACCCACCCTTATGTTGTATAAACAGGACATGCACACTTTAACAAACCAATCATTTCAGTGCCAGGGTCTGCCACACGACTGTGGCTGAAATGATTGGTTCGTTTGGGTCCCCACAAAACAAGCTGGTAATTAATCTGTCCCTGCACAAACTGGCTCTACGGAGGCAAGATGTCGTCCTCATCCTAATCATCCACCGATTCCTCACCCTCTTCAGTGTTGTGTACATCCTCATCCTCACAGAGTATTAATTCGTCCCCGCTGGAATCCACCACCACAGGGTCCTCTGTACTTTCTGGAGGCTGGTCTCCCTGGAAGAGTTGATAATTAATTTTTATGAACATCATCTTCTCTACATTTTGTGGAAGCAACCTCCTACACCTTTCGCTGACAAGGTTCCCGGCTGCACTAAACACTCTTTCGGTGTACACACTGGAGGGGGGGCAACTCAGTTAAAATAGAGCCAGTTTGTACAGGGGCCTCCAAATTGCCTCTTTTTCCTGCCAGTACAGGTACGGACTGTTAGACATCCCTACTTGGATGCTGTCACCAATGTAATCCTCCTCCATTCTGTCAGTGGTGACAGTATCATATGCAGTGACAGTAGACATGTCAGAAATTGTTGGCATGTCCTTCAGTCCGGACCAGATGTCCAAACCGGCCATTGACTTATGACACAGGCACACGCTTGGTGCTGCTGCTGTGTTGATGCACGTGCGGCTACTGCACATACATTTCGCACACAAACACAGAAAAAAAAGAATTGTTTATTTTTTGTGGCGCGCACTTTGGGGGTTACACCACCCTTTAACAGACTTATGGGACACAGGTGCATGCTTGGCGCTGCTCCTTTGTTGATGCACGTACAGTGCACACAATTCACAAACAGAAGAAAATGTTTTATTTTTGTTGGAGTGCACTTTGGGGGTTACACCACCCTTTAACAGACAGACGCACGCTTGGCGCTGCTGCTTTGAGGATGCACTTACAGTGCAGACAATTCCCAAACACAGAAGAAAATGTTTTATTTTGATGGAGTGCACTTTGGGGGTTACACCACCCTTTAACAGACAGACGCATGTTTGGCGCTGCTGCTTTGAGGATGCACGTACAGTGCACACACTTCACAAACACAGACATTTTTTATTTTTTTTGGAGTGTACTTTGGGGGTTACAGAACCCTTTAATGGATGAGCCAACCGGCCCTTTACTTATGACACAGGCGAATGCTTGGCGCTGCTCCTTTGTTGATGGACGTGCAGCCACAGTGCATACAATTCACAAACACAGAAAATAATTTTTTCTTTTGTGTGGAGTGGACTTTGGGGGTTACAACACCCTTTAACGGACAAGCCAGCCTGCCCTTGATTTATGATACAGGCGCACGCTTGGCGCTACTTTGTTGATGCACGTGCAGCTACTGCGTACACAATTCACATACACAGAAAAAATATATTTTTTTTTTTGGAGTGCACTTTGGGGGAGCACCCCTGATGCACAGATCACCCCCTGGACAACACTACAGCATCCCTCTAGGACTACAGCCTTTATGGGACACTGCATCACACAGTCCAGCCAGCCCCTATAGACTTTGGAGTGGACACAGCCCTTATGAATAACTGACTGCACAACACAGCCCAGCCAGCCCTTATGACAGCAGCACAACACAGCCCAGCCAGCCCCTATGGACAACAGCAGCACAACACAGCCCAGCCAGCCCCTATGGACAACAGCAGCACAACACAGCCCAGTCAGCCCCTATGGACTGAGTGGACACAGCTCCTATGGACAACAGCAGCACAACACAGCCCAGCCAGCCCTAGCTCCCACCCTCCCTCTTCACTGTCCACAGCCGGAGTGAGAAATGGCGCCGACGCGGGGACCTTTTATAGAATCCAAAACCCGCGAGATCCGGAAGGCGGGATGATGACGTTTTGTCTCGATTTCAGATCCGAGTCAGGTGGGAAAAGTCGAGCCTGACTCGGATCGGCCATATTTTATATATGGCTAATATTTAGGGAAGTGTATGTGGACATATCTGTATGTTTGGTGTATACTTCCTGGTATATATGGGTAAACTCTTGTGTTTAGATGTTATTTATTCAGAAAGGATTGTCACTGTAATATAGGTAGAAAATATATATATCGAATATATAAGAATATATAACTGCATAAGATAAAATCTATGTAATGGAGTGCATTATATGTATTGTGTATGTTAACATTGTAATCATATTGGGTCCTCGAGGTAGAGCCAGTAGCAGTGGCATGAGACTACCTAGGATAGTGCTAGAAATGGCATGAACAGCTAGGTAGTCTATTAGTAATGCAGGGACAGGAGAGAAGGGTTTGTGCTGCTGGCAGTTAGGGACTGGTCGCATGGCTGTAGAGTGAGGATATAGGCACTGTGGTGACAGTTAAGTCAGTCTGCAGTTCTCCATTGAGTGCTCAGGTCAGATAGTCTCTCTGGTACCGCTTGGCTATAAGCGACGGTTGGTGGTGGCGCCGGAGAGCCTACGGCACTGAAGCTCTTACCGTGAGCTGGGAGAAGTCACAGCAGGATATAGGAAAGGTTCCTGGACTGCACACCCTAAATATATATAATGGGAGGTGCTGCCTGATGAGACTAATTGCAGCCACAGAAACAGACAAATCTCAGGTGCACAACTCCAAATTATTGATAATATATAAATGCAATAAAATTTTGCAATCAATAGAGTTTTTTAGTATAAAATTGGCCAAGGTTATGGGCCTACCCACCATATCTAGGTAACCTCTTTAGGGTAGGTCCCTAACATATTAGGGTTCAAATCTAGAGAGCAGGACACCCCCAAACTAGCCCACCTAAGCCACCCCAGGGCACCACCATAGTAAGAAAAGTGCAGTGTAAAAGAGATAGTTAAGAGCAGCCACAGCTGCATATAGAGAATAAAAAAAAAAAATTGAAGCACATGTATAATAAACAAACAGTGAAGGTTTAAAATGTGTTATAAAAGAAAAATGTGTTATAATGCAGTGCCCTGAGACAGATCAACCAAAGCAATCCAGGGGGACCCACGATCCTAAAAATGAACCAAAGTTGCACTACAGTATATAAATTGTAGGACTTACCTAGAATTGTGCCTAATACTAGTGTCCATACACATTACCAGACTCCATGCTTTTAAACCAATAAGGAAGGTTAATTTGTGGGGTGTGGGTCCCCCTGGATTGCTTTGGTTGATCTGTCTCATGGCACCGCATTATAACACACTTTTCTTGGCCAAGATGATGCTAAAAACCTCTATTGATTGCAAAATTTTATTGCATTTATATATTATCAATAATCTGGAGTTGTGCACCTGAGATTTGTCTGTTTCAGAAGTCACCGCAGGACCTGCTGAGCTCCGGGGGGCCACGGACTTTGTATCTGCAGAAGTACGGCAGTGAAAAGGGGCGGCGGCTTTTCCGGAAGATCCGGATGCTGGTCGTAAGCAGGCTGCCGTATCAGAAAGGTGAAGAAGCGGAGAGCCGCTACAGGCAGCTACAGAGGCAGTGGGTAAGGCCTCCATTCAGTCTCCCTGTACATCAGCTAAACAGTGTAACAGAGTTGTAGTTACAGGCAACTGTAGCTCTAGCCCACCCTTCATGATCAGCTGAGTCGCAGCGCAGGACGGAGCAAGTGAGTAGATAAAGAAAAGTACACTGCCCTGCAAGCAGCATTAAGTAGCCACAGTAGTCCACTAATTGCTCTGAACTCAGAGATACATATATATAGTATAGAAGCTGACACCCATACTGCGGACACTGAGTTTCAGACTAACAAGGAAATGAAAGGATAAGACTATAAGACTAATGCAGTCGTTGTATGGAGACAGAAGCTAATTATTGGTCTTACATTATCATTTATAAAGGAATTGGGGGAGGAAAAGGTAGTTTGAAGAAGAATCACTTCAGGAATGCTTTTGGCTCTCAGCCAGCTTATATAAGAAAGAAAAACAGTATAATTTAGCTGTATATACAGCACTGGCTTACCTATACTGACTTACAGGGCCGGACTGGCCATCGGGCACTTCTGGCAAATGCCAGAAGGGCCGATGGCCAAATGGGCTGCTTTGGCTGAGCACAGGCTCACCCGACAGTACAACCTCCCAGGCGGCGCCTTGCTTAGTAAACAGATTGCACGAATGCGCGGCCGCGTCATGACTCAGTGACGTCATCACGCTGCATCATGATGTGGCCGCGCGTCCCTGAAATCTTCTTACTGAGCAAGGCGAGTACCTTGCCTTGCCGCGACCAGCGCAGCCGCACTGAAGAGTCCGGACGCCGGCTGAGACTGGCCTCCGCGTCCTGCTGCTGGCTGCACTTGTCAGTCTGTCCTCTCTCTGGACGGTGGTTGGGGCCAGGCTGTCCACTCCCATCTGACGCGCCCGCCCTCCGAACTGGCCACTGACTGGGTAGGATCATGAGGCAAGCGCACAGCAGAGAGATGCACTGCGCTGCGCTGCAGCTTCATCAGGTAACTACACCTCCACGGGGGGAGCAGGGGTAAGGGGGGTGCGAGCAGCATGTGTAAATAATGTCAGTTGTGCGGGGTGCAGTGCAGCCTGCAGCAGGATGTTGGGGCTGGGGGGGTGCACGGACAGCATGTGCTATGTCATTTGGGGAGGTGTGCAGCATGTGCTATGTCATTTGGGGAGGTGTGCAGCGTGTGCTATGTCATTTGGGGAGGTGTGCAGCATGCGCTATGTCAGTTGGGGGTGTGCAGCGTGTGCTGTGTCAGTTGGGGGGTGTGAAGCTTGTGCTATGTCAGTTGGGGGGTGTGAAGCTTGTGCTATGTCAGTTGGGGGGTGTGAAGCTTGTGCTATGTCAGTTGGGGGTGTGAAGCGTGTGTTATGTCATTTGGGGGGTGTGCAGCGTGTGCTATGTCAGTTGGGGGGTGTGAAGCTTGTGCTATGTCAGTTGGGGGTGTGAAGCGTGTGCTATGTCAGTTGGGGGGTGTGCAGCGTGTGCTATGTCAGTTGGGGGGTGTGCAGCGTGTGCTATGTCAGTTGGGGGGTGTGAAGCGTGTGCTATGTCAGTTGGGGGGTGTGAAGTGTGTGCTATGTCATTTGGGGGGTGTGCAGCGTGTGCTATGTCAGTTGGGGGGTGTGCAGCGTGTGCTATGTCAGTTGGGGGATGTGAAGCGGGTGCTATGTCAGTTGGGGGGTGTGCAGCGTGTGCTATGTCAGTTGGGGGGTGTACAGCGGCTGACATTCTGTCTTCTTTCGAGACCA
Organism: Taudactylus pleione; assembly: GCA_031769625.1. NCBI lineage: Eukaryota > Metazoa > Chordata > Amphibia > Anura > Myobatrachidae > Taudactylus > Taudactylus pleione. The sequence goes on along the minus strand of JAUIMM010000177.1, from coordinate 12,423,055 downwards.
TGCTCCCTTGCTGTGATAATACACTCCCTCACGATGAGGCAATATTACCGCTTCTTGGGGGGGGATGGCGTATTTTGACTGCTCGCACTGGGAGCCTCAGACTCTAGAAACTGCCCTGGCCGCGACCAAGCCCCGTGGGATTGGGGTCAGTGGGAAGGAATCTGGGGCAGCGCTATGCAGACAGTCTGCTGCCCTGGAAGTGGAGCTGCACAAGGAGTACATGCCATTCAGAGGAGCCGCACTTCCGGGTTTCCGGGCATCAGCTACAGTACAGCAGGACGCTGTTTCACGGGGGACTGCATATGGTGAGTAGGTAAAACCTCTGCACACCAAAACTACATCAGGTATCTCTGCCATCTCCGCCATTTATTTCCTTCTGTCTCTCTCTCATCTCACCTTATTCCTCCTCCTCTTATTCTCTCTTCTATCTTCCCTGATTTCTTCTCTCTTTTTTTTGTTTCCCCCTATTCCTAAGCTCTGCTACCTGCCCTTATTCCTCCTGTCTCAATTCTCCCCGTATTCCTACCCTCTGTCTCCCATCTCCCCCTATTCCTCCTCTCTTGCCCAGATCCCCCTCTTTCTCCCATGGGCTCAATTCAATTCTGCGTGTTGTTAGGTTGGAGAATGCCCTTCTCCTGTGCCTCGCGCCTTAAACAAGGTATTTAGTCGTGAGAATGGGCATTCTCTGACTAAACTTCCCGGCACGATGCTGTTTCTGCCGCGCTAAGGGCAGAAAACAGCATTGCGCTTGGACTTTTGTTGGATTTTTGCTTGCATCCCTGGAGGGATGCGAGAAGAAATTTTTAGTCGGGCTTAGTAGCGCAATGGATTAAATAGCTCCTGGAGCTCATTTCCGGTGCTATTGAATTGCGTTGAATTTAATCGAGCCCAATGTCTCTCCTGTCTCCCCCTATTCCTTCTCTCTCTTTCCCAGGTTCCCCTCTTTCTCCTATGTATGCCCCTCCCATCTCCCCCTCCCTCTCCCCCTCTCCTATCTCTGACTCCCCCTCCCCCTCTCCTATCTCTGTACCCCTCTCCTATCTGTCTACCTCTCCCCCTCCCCCTCACTCTCCCCCTCTAGTATCTCTGTCTCCCTCTCCCCCTTCCATCTCCCCCTCCCTTCTCCATCTCCCTCTCCCGTTTCCCTCTCCACCTCTCCCCCTTCAGTCTCTTTCTCCCGTCTCCCCCTCTCCCATCTCCCCCTCTCCCGTCTCCCCCTTTCTCCCCCCCCCTTCCTCTCCCCCCCTCTCCCATCTGTCTCCCCCTTTCCCTCTCTCCCTCTTCCCCTCTCCCATCTGTCTCCCTCTCCATCTCTCCTGTCTCCCCCTCTCCCGATCCCCCTCTCCCCCTCCATCTCTCCCGTCTCCCCCTATTCCGCTTCTCTCTCCCAGCTTCCCCTTTCTTCTAAGTCTCTAATGTCTCCCCCTATTCCTCTTCTCTCTCTCCCAGCTTCCCCTTTCTTCTATGTCTCTCTCATCTCCCCCTAGTCCTCTTCTCTCTCTCGTCTTTCCCTATTCCATCCTACTCTCACCCAGCTCCCTTCTCTTATGCCTTTCCCGGCCTACCCAATTCCTTCTCTCTCTCTCCCAGCTTCCCCTATTCCTTCTCTCTCCCAGCTCCCCCTATTCTTTCTCTCTCCCAGCTCACCAAATATCTCCTATGTCTCTCTAGTTTCCCCAGTTCCTCCTCCCTTTCTCTCGACTCAGCCTGTTCCTTCACTCTCTCGCGGCTCTCCCTATTTCTTCTCTCTCTTCCTACTCCCCATATTTCTCCTATGTCTCTCCTGGCTCCCTATATTCTCTCTCTCTACCCCAGTTCCTCCTATTCCTCCTCTCTCCTGGCTTTCCCTAATTCTCCTATGTTGGGTACCCTCTTTCCTTCTCTCTCCCCAGCTGCCCAAATTCCTCCTCTCTTTTTCTCCTGGCTCCCCCCTATCCTCCTCTCTTTTTCTCCTGGCTCCCCCCTTTCCTCCTCTCTTTTTCTCCTGGCTCCCCCCTTTCCTCCTCTCTTTTTCCTGTCTCTCTATTCCTTTTAGTATGTTGCTATTTCAAACCTGCAGATCCATGTAGTATTAATATTGTATACAATATATTGTTTATTATATTTCTATTTTATAATATGTGCAAATATTCATATATGTGTATGTGAATAAGGGACACTATTGTGTGACATAACGTGAAAAAGGGACACTACTGTGTGACGTAACGTGACTATGGGGCACTACCGTGTGGCGTAATGTGAAAAAGGGACACTACTGTGTGACGTAACGTGAAATATTAGGTGGCTACGCCCCTTCCCAGCAAAACTACGCTTGAAATTTTTTTGCGCGTGCCTTCGGCAAGCACTCTCCCTGCTTCCCCTATCGTTGGCGGCACAAATGCTCTTTTGTTAAAATGTGTAGTTGTGGCTCTGCTTTGGTGTGCACAGATGTGTACTCTGCATTCAGCACCCCTGCCCTAAATAAGTCCTACAGTGAACACTATCTAATCTTCTACAACTGCTAAACTATCGCTTGGGAAAATGCCTTCCCCTTTCTTTGTATATGACCTACACCTGTGAAGTGCCAGATAGATATCTGTCTGGTGGGAAAGAAAATCTGGTCCATTTTCCAGCATCTGGGAACAAATTTCTATTGTTATTTGCTCCCACACATTCCCAGATTTTCTGTCCCACCACACGAATTGGACAGATATATCTATAGGTGTCTGCACAACTTAACAGAACCGACACAATACCAAATGTTTGACTCCCATGCAGGATGTGCTCTGTTGTATGTATTTTAATAGATAATGATGTGTACTTGTCTGTTGTTCTAATATTAATTACATTTGTAAGAGCATAGACTAAAGTGGGAGGGGTCAGGAATAGTTAGGGGAGGAGTCTATGCCAGGAGACAGATGCTGACGCGAGGTGGGCCTGTGTGCTCTTTAAATGCCAGGGCCTATTTTTAGTCCCAGTCCGGCCCTGCTGACTTATATGTAATTCTTCTAAATTTGTCAGTGTATATGGATATACATTTGCAGCAATATTACTAAGGAAGACTGTGTTGAACTTTTATGGACTTTGAACTTTCTTTTGCGCTGCCAAGTGACACTAGGATTTATGCTCGGGTGGTTCTGGACATATTAAGGACCTTTATCTGCTACATTAATGAACTTCATAGGCAGAGACTAAAATTCTGAGCAACATTTTATGTGTAAAGGTATTAAACTTTATGTTAGTTTATATAAGTGTAAAAGGTATTCCATTTGCATATGGAAGTAAAATTGGTGTTATATATGTAGTGAATCTTCTATCAATATGTTTTTCCTCTGAATTTATGACATATGTAAATACAAAGTGTTAACCTACTATAAGCAGTGTGCAATACTTACCTCTAGGAACTGGAGGAGCATCATCGAGGGAAGCCTGTGGAGAAAAGTAACAGGTGGTCAATTCATTATAGTAAAGTGTTAATGCACCAGTATTATATGAATTACATGTCACATTAAATTCATCATATTCCACCATATAACTCAAACAGGGCATTCATAGGCTAGCCCTATAACCCCAGCCTAGGTGGAGGCACATATATTGTAAAGTATAGTATCTGGTAACCTAGGGTCTCTTTATAAGGTACGGGAGAGAGGGTTACAATAATATATGTAGAAAACATATATAATATATATAAAATACACACATATAAACTAGGGGTGAGCGGGTTCGGATTTCTGAAATCCGAACCCCCCCCGAGCCCCCCCGATCTGAGGCCGATCCGAGTCAGGCTTGACTTTTCCCGCCTGACTCGGATCTGAAATCGAGGCAAAACGTCATCATCCCGCCTTCCGGGTCACGCGGGTTTTGGATCCTATATAAGGTACCCGCGTCGGCGCCAGTTTCTCACTCGGCTGTGGACAGTGAAGAGGGAGGGTGGGAGTTAGGGCTGGCTGGGCTGTGTAGTGTAGTGCAGAGTAGTGTTGTGTTGTGCTGTGCTGCGCTGTGCTGCGCTGTGCTGCTGTTGTCCACTACTTCAAAGTCCATAGGGGCTGGCTGTGTTGTGCTGTGCTGCTGTTCTTAATAGGGGCTGTGTCCACTACTTCAAAGTCCATAGGGGCTGGCTGGACTGTGTTGTGCAGTCAGTTCTCCATAGGGGCTGTGTCCACTCCAAAGTCCTGTGCAGTGTCCCAGTCCTAAAGGGGTGCTGTAGTGTTGTCCAGGTGGTGCTCTGTCCATCAGGGGTGCTCCCCCCAAGTGCTAAAAAAATAATATTTTTTGTGTGTTTGTGAATTGTGTGCGCAGTAGCCGCACGTGCATCAACAAAGTAGTGCCAACCGTGCGCCTGTGTCATAAGTAAGGGGCCGGCTGGCTTGACCGTTAAAGGGTGCTGTAACCCCCAAAGTACACTCCAGTCCAAACCAAAAAAAAAAATTATTTTCTGTGTTTGTGAATTGTGTGCGCAGTAGCCGCATGTGCATCAACAAAGTAGTGCCAAGCGTGCGCCTGTGTCATAAGTAAAGGGCCGGCTGGCTTGACCGTTAAAGGGTGCTGTAACCCCCAAAGTACACTCCAGTCCAAACCAAAAAAAAAATTATTTTCTGTGTTTGTGAATTGTGTGCGCAGTAGCCGCACGTGCATCAACAAAGTAGTGCCAAGCGTGCGCCTGTGTCATAAGTAAAGGGCCGGCTGGCTTGACCGTTAAAGGGTGCTGTAACCCCCAAAGTACACTCCAGTCCAAACCAAAAAAAAAATTATTTTCTGTGTTTGTGAATTGTGTGCGCAGTAGCCGCATGTGCATCAACAAAGTAGTGCCAAGCGTGCGCCTGTGTCATAAGTAAAGGGCCGGCTGGCTTGACCGTTAAACGGTGCTGTAACCCTCAAAGTACACTCCAGTCCAAACCAAAAAAAAAATTATTTTCTGTGTTTGTGAATTGTGTGCGCAGTAGCCGCACGTGCATCAACAAAGTAGTGCCAAGCTTGCGCCTGTGTCATAAGTAAAGGGCCGGCTGGCTTGACTGTTAAAGGGTGCTGTAACCCCCAAAGTACACTCCAGTCCAAAGAAAAAAAAAAATCTTTTCCGTGTTTGTGAATTGTGTGCGCAGTAGCCGCACGTGCATCAACAAAGTAGTGCCAAGCGTGCGCCTGTGTCATAAGTAAAGGGCCGGCTGGCTTGACCGTTAAAGGGTGCTGTAACCCCCAAAGTACACTCCAGTCCAAACCAAAAAAAAAATTATTTTCTGTGTTTGTGAATTGTGTGCGCAGTAGCCGCATGTGCATCAACAAAGTAGTGCCAAGCGTGCGCCTGTGTCATAAGTAAAGGGCCGGCTGGCTTGACCGTTAAACGGTGCTGTAGCCCTCAAAGTACACTCCAGTCCAAACCAAAAAAAAAATTATTTTCTGTGTTTGTGAATTGTGTGCGCAGTAGCCACACGTGCATCAACAAAGTAGTGCCAAGCTTGCGCCTGTGACATAAGTAAAGGGCCGGCTGGCTTGACCGTTAAAGGGTGCTGTAACCCCCAAAGTACACTCCAGTCCAAACCAAAAAAAAACCTATTTTCTGTGTTTGTGAATAGTGTGCGCAGTAGCCGCACGTGCATCAACAAAGTTGTGCCAAGCGTGCGCCTGTGTCATAAGTAAAGGGCCGGTTGGCTTGACCGTTAAAGGGTGCTGTAACCCCCAAAGTACACTCCAGTCCAAACCAAAAAAAAATTTATTTTCTGTGTTTGTGAATTGTGTGCGCAGTAGCCACACGTGCATCAACAAAGTAGTGCCAAGCTTGAGCCTGTGTCATAAGTAAAGGGCCGGCTGGCTTGACCGTTAAAGGGTGCTGTAACCCCCAAAGTACACTCCAGTCCAAACCAAAAAAAAAATAATTTTCTGTGTTTGTGAATTGTGTGCGCAGTAGCCGCACGTGCATCAACAAAGTAGTGCCAAGCGTGCGCCTGTGTCATAAGTAAAGGGCCGGCTGGCTTGACCGTTAAAGGGTGCTGTATCCCCCAAAGTACACTCCAGTGAAAACCAAAAAAATATATATATTTTCTGTGTTTGTGAATTGTGTGCGCAGTAGCCGCACGTGCATCAACAAATTAGTGCCAAGCGTGCGCCTGTGTCCCATAAGTAAAGAGCCGGCTGGCTCATTTCTTAAAGGCTGGTGTAAAAAGTGCACTACTCTCCAGCAAAAATAAAAAAATATTTTCTGTGTTTAGCCGCACGTATATATCAAATCGATATAACATAAATGGAGGACCAAACTTTCTCCGATAAAAATAAAATAGAGAAAGATCAAGAACCACTTCCTCCTAGTGCTGAAGCTGCTGCCACTAGTCATGACATAGACGTTAGCATGCCATCAACGTCGTCTGCCAAGGCCGATGCCCAATGTCATAATAGAGGGCCCATACAATCCCAAATGACAAAGTTCAGGAAAATGACCTTGAAAAAAACATTTAAATCAGCTGAAGAGAAATGTAAACTTGCCAATAAGCCATTTACGACACGGAGTGGCAAGGAATGGCTAAGGTCGATCCCTAGTATGTTCATGACTAGTGGTTCAGCTTCACATGACGATGGAAGCCCTCCTCCCACTAAAAAAATCAAAAGAGTTAAGCTGGCAAAAGCACAGCGAAGAACTGTGCTTTCTAAGAAGTTATCACAAATCCCCAAGGAGAGTCCAAGTGTGGTGGTGGTTGCGATGCCTGACCTTCCCAGCACTGGACGGGAAGAGGTGGCTCTTTCCACCATTTGCACGCCCCCTGCAAGTGCTGAAAGGAGCACCCACAGTCCACTTGCTGATATGCAAATTGAAGATGTCACTGTTGAAGTACAACAGGATGAGGATACTGGTGTAGCTGGCACTGAGGAGGAAGTTGGCGAGGAGGATTCTGATGGTGATGTGGTTGGTTTAAATCAGGCTCCGGGGGAGACAGTTGTTGTTCGTGGGATGAAAAAGCCCATCACGGTCATGCCTGGGCAGAAGACCAAACATTCCACCTCTTTGGTCTGGCAATATTTCTATCCAAATCCGGACAACAACTGTCTTGCCATATGTACCTTATGTAAAGGTGGAATAAGTAGGGGTAGGGACGTTAACCACCTAGGAACATCCTCCCTTATACGGCACCTGCAGCGCGTTCATAATAAGTTACTGTCAAGTTCAGAAACTTTGGCTAAGACCGTAAGCAGTCCAGGGACACCTAAATCCCGTTGTCCTGTTGTATCCAAGCGCCTGGAAACCACACCGTCAACTCCCTCCTCGTCAATTTCCTCCTTAGTCAGGATCGGAAGCAGTCCTGCAGGCCATGTCACTGGCATGACTGACTCTCCTATCGGGATTCCTCCAGAAGATCCTGCATTGCTACGCCTCCTGCTGCCGCTGCTGCTGTTGCTGCTGCTGGGAGTCGTTCATCATCCCAGAGAGGAAGTAGGAACACCACTACTTTTACTAAACAATTGACCCTCCAACAGTCCTTAGCGAGGAGGATGAAGTACGACAGCAGTCATCCTGAAGCAAAACGTATAACTGAGGCCTTGACTGCTATGTTGGTGTTAGACGTGCGTCCGGTATCCGCCATTAGTGCAGTGGGATTTAGACAATTGATGGAGGTAGTGTGTCCCCGGTTCCAAATCCCATCTAGATTCCACTTCACTAGGCAGGCGATACCGAGACTGTACAGAAACGTCAGAAAAAGTGTCCTCAGTGTCCTGAAAAATGCCGTTGTACCCAATGTCCACTTAACCACGGACATGTGGACAAGTGGAACAGGGCAGTCTAAGGACTATATGACTGTGACAGCCCACTGGGTAGATGTATCACCTTACGCAGCAACAGCAGCAGCCTCACCAGTCGCAGCATCTCAGAAACGCCAGCTCGTTCCAAGGCAGGCTACGCTGTGTATCACCGGTTTCAGTAAGAGGCACACCGCCGACAACCTCTTAGAGAAACTGAGGGAAATCATCGCCCAGTGGCTTACCCCACTTAGACTCTCCTGGGGATTTGTGATATCTGACAACGCCACCAATATTGTGCGGGCATTACATCTGGGCAAATTCCAGCACGTCCCATGTTTTGCTCACACAATAAACTTGGTGGTGCAGAATTTTCTGAAAAGCGACAGGGGCGTGCAGGAGACGCTTTGGGTGGCCCAAAAAATTTCTGCCCACTTTCGCCATTCATAAGGGAATAAGGGACACTATTGTGTGACATAACGTGAAAAAGGGACACTACTGTGTGACGTAACGTGACTATGGGGCACTACCGTGTGGCGTAATGTGAAAAAGGGACACTACTGTGTGACGTAACGTGAAATATTAGGTGGCTACGCCCCTTCCCAGCAAAACTACGCTTGAAATTTTTTTGCGCGTGCCTTCGGCAAGCACTCTCCCTGCTTCCCCTATCGTTGGCGGCACAAATGCTCTTTTGTTAAAATGTGTAGTTGTGGCTCTGCTTTGGTGTGCACAGATGTGTACTCTGCATTCAGCACCCCTGCCCTAAATAAGTCCTACAGTGAACACTATCTAATCTTCTACAACTGCTAAACTATCGCTTGGGAAAATGCCTTCCCCTTTCTTTGTATATGACCTACACCTGTGAAGTGCCAGATAGATATCTGTCTGGTGGGAAAGAAAATCTGGTCCATTTTCCAGCATCTGGGAACAAATTTCTATTGTTATTTGCTCCCACACATTCCCAGATTTTCTGTCCCACCACACGAATTGGACAGATATATCTATAGGTGTCTGCACAACTTAACAGAACCGACACAATACCAAATGTTTGACTCCCATGCAGGATGTGCTCTGTTGTATGTATTTTAATAGATAATGATGTGTACTTGTCTGTTGTTCTAATATTAATTACATTTGTAAGAGCATAGACTAAAGTGGGAGGGGTCAGGAATAGTTAGGGGAGGAGTCTATGCCAGGAGACAGATGCTGACGCGAGGTGGGCCTGTGTGCTCTTTAAATGCCAGGGCCTATTTTTAGTCCCAGTCCGGCCCTGCTGACTTATATGTAATTCTTCTAAATTTGTCAGTGTATATGGATATACATTTGCAGCAATATTACTAAGGAAGACTGTGTTGAACTTTTATGGACTTTGAACTTTCTTTTGCGCTGCCAAGTGACACTAGGATTTATGCTCGGGTGGTTCTGGACATATTAAGGACCTTTATCTGCTACATTAATGAACTTCATAGGCAGAGACTAAAATTCTGAGCAACATTTTATGTGTAAAGGTATTAAACTTTATGTTAGTTTATATAAGTGTAAAAGGTATTCCATTTGCATATGGAAGTAAAATTGGTGTTATATATGTAGTGAATCTTCTATCAATATGTTTTTCCTCTGAATTTATGACATATGTAAATACAAAGTGTTAACCTACTATAAGCAGTGTGCAATACTTACCTCTAGGAACTGGAGGAGCATCATCGAGGGAAGCCTGTGGAGAAAAGTAACAGGTGGTCAATTCATTATAGTAAAGTGTTAATGCACCAGTATTATATGAATTACATGTCACATTAAATTCATCATATTCCACCATATAACTCAAACAGGGCATTCATAGGCTAGCCCTATAACCCCAGCCTAGGTGGAGGCACATATATTGTAAAGTATAGTATCTGGTTACCTAGGGTCTCTTTATAAGGTACGGGAGAGAGGGTTACAATAATATATGTAGAAAACATATATAATATATATAAAATACACACATATAAACTAGGGGTGAGCGGGTTCGGATTTCTGAAATCCGAACCCCCCCCGAGCCCCCCCGATCCGAGGCCGATCCGAGTCAGGCTCGACTTTTCCCGCCTGACTCGGATCTGAAATCGAGGCAAAACGTCATCATCCCGCCTTCCGGGTCACGCGGGTTTTGGATCCTATATAAGGTACCCGCGTCGGCGCCATTTTCTCACTCGGCTGTGGACAGTGAAGAGGGAGGGTGGGAGTTAGGGCTGGCTGGGCTGTGTAGTGTAGTGCAGAGTAGTGTTGTGCTGTGCTGTGCTGCGCTGTGCTGCTGTTGTCCACTACTTCAAAGTCCATAGGGGCTGGCTGTGTTGTGCTGTGCTGCTGTTGTTAAAAGGGGCTGTGTCCACTACTTCAAAGTCCATAGGGGCTGGCTGGACTGTGTTGTGCAGTCAGTTCTCCATAGGGGCTGTGTGCACTCCAAAGTCCTGTGCAGTGTCCCAGTCCTAAAGGGGTGCTGTAGTGTTGTCCAGGGGGTGCTCTGTCCATCAGGGGTGCTCCCCCCAAGTGCTAAAAAAATAATATTTTTTGTGTGTTTGTGAATTGTGTGTGCAGTAGCCGCACGTGCATCAACAAAGTAGTGCCAACCGTGCGACTGTGTCATAAGTAAAGGGCCGGCTGGCTTGACCGTTAAAGGGTGCTGTAACCCCCAAAGTACACTCCAGTCCAAACCAAAAATAAAAATCTTTTCTGTGTTTGTGAATTGTGTGCGCAGTAGCCGCACGTGCATCAACAAAGTTGTGCCAAGCGTGCGCCTGTGTCATAAGTAAAGGGCCGGCTGGCTTAACCGTTAAAGGGTGCTGTAACCCCCAAAGTACACTCCAGTCCAAACCAAAAAAAAAATTATTTTCTGTGTTTGTGAATTGTGTGCGCAGTAGCCGCATGTGCATCAACAAAGTAGTGCCAAGCGTGCGCCTGTGTCATAAGTAAAGGGCCGGCTGGCTTGACCGTTAAAGGGTGCTGTAACCCTCAAAGTACACTCCAGTCCAAACCAAAAAAAAAATTATTTTCTGTGTTTGTGAATTGTGTGCGCAGTAGCCGCACGTGCATCAACAAAGTAGTGCCAAGCTTGCGCCTGTGTCATAAGTAAAGGGCCGGCTGGCTTGACCGTTAAAGGGTGCTGTAACCCCCAAAGTACACTCCAGTCCAAACCAAAAAAAAACCTATTTTCTGTGTTTGTGAATTGTGTGCGCAGTAGCCGCACGTGCATAAACAAAGTTGTGCCAAGCGTGCGCCTGTGTCATAAGTAAAGGGCCGGCTGGCTTGACCGTTAAAGGGTGCTGTAACCCCCAAAGTACACTCCAGTCCAAACCAAAAAAAATATAATTTTCTGTGTTTGTGAATTGTGTGCGCAGTAGCCACACGTGCATCAACAAAGTAGTGCCAAGCGTGCGCCTGTGTCATAAGTAAAGGGCCGGCTGGCTTGACCGTTAAAGGGTGCTGTAAACCCCAAAGTACACTCCAGTCCAAACCAAAAAAAAATATATATTTTCTGTGTTTGTGAATTGTGTGCGCAGTAGCCGCACTAGCATCAACAAAGTAGTGCAAAGAGTGCACCTGTGTCCCATAAGTAAAGAGCCGGCTGGCTCATTTCTTAAAGGCTGGTGTAACCCACAAAGTGCACTACTCTCCAGCAAAAATAAAAAAATATTTTCTGTGTTTAGCCGCACGTATATATCAAATCGATATAACATAAATGGAGGACCAAACTTTCTCCGATAAAAATAAAATAGAGAAAGATCAAGAACCACTTCCTCCTAGTGCTGAAGCTGCTGCCACTAGTCATGACATAGACGATAACATGCCATCAACGTCGTCTGCCAAGGCCGATGCCCAATGTCATAATAGAGGGCACATACAATCCCAAATGACAAAGTTCAGGAAAATGACCTTGAAAAAAACATTTAAATCAGCTGAAGAGAAATGTAAACTTGCCAATAAGCCATTTACGACACGGAGTGGCAAGGAACGGCTAAGGTCGATCCCTAGTATGTTCATGACTAGTGGTTCAGCTTCACATGACGATGGAAGCCCTCCTCCCACTAAAAAAATCAAAAGAGTTAAGCTGGCAAAAGCACAGCGAAGAACTGTGCTTTCTAAGAAGTTATCACAAATCCCCAAGGAGAGTCCAAGTGTGGTGGTGGTTGCGATGCCTGACCTTCCCAGCACTGGACGGGAAGAGGTGGCTCTTTCCACCATTTGCACGCCCCCTGCAAGTGCTGAAAGGAGCACCCACAGTCCACTTGCTGATATGCAAATTGAAGATGTCACTGTTGAAGTACAACAGGATGAGGATACTGGTGTAGCTGGCGCTGAGGAGGAAGTTGGCGAGGAGGATTCTGATGGTGATGTGGTTTGTTTAAATCAGGCTCCGGGGGAGACAGTTGTTGTCCGTGGGATGAAAAAGCCCATCACGGTCATGCCTGGGCAGAAGACCAAACATTCCACCTCTTTGGTCTGGCAATATTTCTATCCAAATCCGGATAACAACTGTCTTGCCATATGTACCTTATGTAAAGGTGGAATAAGTAGGGGTAGGGACGTTAACCACCTAGGAACATCCTCCCTTATACGGCACCTGCAGCGCGTTCATAATAAGTTACTGTCAAGTTCAGAAACTTTGGCTAAGACCGTAAGCAGTCCAGGGACACCTAAATCCCATTGTCCTGTTGTATCCAAGCGCCTGGAAACCACACCGTCAACTCCCTCCTCGTCAATTTCCTCCTTAGTCAGGATCGGAAGCAGTCCTGCAGGCCATGTCACTGGCATGACTGACTCTCCTATCGGGATTCCTCCAGAAGATCCTGCATTGCTACGCCTCCTGCTGCCGCTGCTGCTGTTGCTGCTGCTGGGAGTCGTTCATCATCCCAGAGAGGAAGTAGGAACACCACTACTTTTACTAAACAATTGACCCTCCAACAGTCCTTAGCGAGGAGGATGAAGTACGACAGCAGTCATCCTGAAGCAAAACGTATAACTGAGGCCTTGACTGCTATGTTGGTGTTAGACGTGCGTCCGGTATCCGCCATTAGTGCAGTGGGATTTAGACAATTGATGGAGGTAGTGTGTCCCCGGTTCCAAATCCCATCTAGATTCCACTTCACTAGGCAGGCGATACCGAGACTGTACAGAAACGTCAGAAAAAGTGTCCTCAGTGTCCTGAAAAATGCCGTTGTACCCAATGTCCACTTAACCACGGACATGTGGACAAGTGGAACAGGGCAGTCTAAGGACTATATGACTGTGACAGCCCACTGGGTAGATGTATCACCTTACGCAGCAACAGCAGCAGCCTCACCAGTCGCAGCATCTCAGAAACGCCAGCTCGTTCCAAGGCAGGCTACGCTGTGTATCACCGGTTTCAGTAAGAGGCACACCGCCGACAACCTCTTAGAGAAACTGAGGGAAATCATCGCCCAGTGGCTTACCCCACTTAGACTCTCCTGGGGATTTGTGATATCTGACAACGCCACCAATATTGTGCGGGCATTACATCTGGGCAAATTCCAGCACGTCCCATGTTTTGCTCACACAATAAACTTGGTGGTGCAGAATTTTCTGAAAAGCGACAGGGGCGTGCAGGAGACGCTTTGGGTGGCCCAAAAAATTTCTGCCCACTTTCGCCATTCATAAGGGAATAAGGGACACTATTGTGTGACATAACGTGAAAAAGGGACACTACTGTGTGACGTAACGTGACTATGGGGCACTACCGTGTGGCGTAATGTGAAAAAGGGACACTACTGTGTGACGTAACGTGAAATATTAGGTGGCTACGCCCCTTCCCAGCAAAACTACGCTTGAAATTTTTTTGCGCGTGCCTTCGGCAAGCACTCTCCCTGCTTCCCCTATCGTTGGCGGCACAAATGCTCTTTTGTTAAAATGTGTAGTTGTGGCTCTGCTTTGGTGTGCACAGATGTGTACTCTGCATTCAGCACCCCTGCCCTAAATAAGTCCTACAGTGAACACTATCTAATCTTCTACAACTGCTAAACTATCGCTTGGGAAAATGCCTTCCCCTTTCTTTGTATATGACCTACACCTGTGAAGTGCCAGATAGATATCTGTCTGGTGGGAAAGAAAATCTGGTCCATTTTCCAGCATCTGGGAACAAATTTCTATTGTTATTTGCTCCCACACATTCCCAGATTTTCTGTCCCACCACACGAATTGGACAGATATATCTATAGGTGTCTGCACAACTTAACAGAACCGACACAATACCAAATGTTTGACTCCCATGCAGGATGTGCTCTGTTGTATGTATTTTAATAGATAATGATGTGTACTTGTCTGTTGTTCTAATATTAATTACATTTGTAAAAGCATAGACTAAAGTGGGAGGGGTCAGGAATAGTTAGGGGAGGAGTCTATGCCAGGAGACAGATGCTGACGCGAGGTGGGCCTGTGTGCTCTTTAAATGCCAGGGCCTATTTTTAGTCCCAGTCCGGCCCTGCTGACTTATATGTAATTCTTCTAAATTTGTCAGTGTATATGGATATACATTTGCAGCAATATTACTAAGGAAGACTGTGTTGAACTTTTATGGACTTTGAACTTTCTTTTGCGCTGCCAAGTGACACTAGGATTTATGCTCGGGTGGTTCTGGACATATTAAGGACCTTTATCTGCTACATTAATGAACTTCATAGGCAGAGACTAAAATTCTGAGCAACATTTTATGTGTAAAGGTATTAAACTTTATGTTAGTTTATATAAGTGTAAAAGGTATTCCATTTGCATATGGAAGTAAAATTGGTGTTATATATGTAGTGAATCTTCTATCAATATGTTTTTCCTCTGAATTTATGACATATGTAAATACAAAGTGTTAACCTACTATAAGCAGTGTGCAATACTTACCTCTAGGAACTGGAGGAGCATCATCGAGGGAAGCCTGTGGAGAAAAGTAACAGGTGGTCAATTCATTATAGTAAAGTGTTAATGCACCAGTATTATATGAATTACATGTCACATTAAATTCATCATATTCCACCATATAACTCAAACAGGACATTCATAGGCTAGCCCTATAACCCCAGCCTAGGTGGAGGCACATATATTGTAAAGTATAGTATCTGGTTACCTAGGGTCTCTTTATAAGGTACGGGAGAGAGGGTTACAATAATATATGTAGAAAACATATATAATATATATAAAATACACACATATAAACTAGGGGTGAGCGGGTTCGGATTTCTGAAATCCGAACCCCCCCCGAGCCCCCCCGATCCGAGGCCGATCCGAGTCAGGCTCGACTTTTCCCGCCTGACTCGGATCTGAAATCGAGGCAAAACGTCATCATCCCGCCTTCCGGGTCACGCGGGTTTTGGATCCTATATAAGGTACCCGCGTCGGCGCCATTTTCTCACTCGGCTGTGGACAGTGAAGAGGGAGGGTGGGAGTTAGGGCTGGCTGGGCTGTGTAGTGTAGTGCAGAGTAGTGTTGTGCTGTGCTGTGCTGCGCTGTGCTGCTGTTGTCCACTACTTCAAAGTCCATAGGGGCTGGCTGTGTTGTGCTGTGCTGCTGTTGTTAAAAGGGGCTGTGTCCACTACTTCAAAGTCCATAGGGGCTGGCTGGACTGTGTTGTGCAGTCAGTTCTCCATAGGGGCTGTGTGCACTCCAAAGTCCTGTGCAGTGTCCCAGTCCTAAAGGGGTGCTGTAGTGTTGTCCAGGGGGTGCTCTGTCCATCAGGGGTGCTCCCCCCAAGTGCTAAAAAAATAATATTTTTTGTGTGTTTGTGAATTGTGTGTGCAGTAGCCGCACGTGCATCAACAAAGTAGTGCCAACCGTGCGACTGTGTCATAAGTAAAGGGCCGGCTGGCTTGACCGTTAAAGGGTGCTGTAACCCCCAAAGTACACTCCAGTCCAAACCAAAAATAAAAATCTTTTCTGTGTTTGTGAATTGTGTGCGCAGTAGCCGCACGTGCATCAACAAAGTAGTGCCAAGCGTGCGCCTGTGTCATAAGTAAAGGGCCGGCTGGCTTAACCGTTAAAGGGTGCTGTAACCCCCAAAGTACACTCCAGTCCAAACCAAAAAAAAAATTATTTTCTGTGTTTGTGAATTGTGTGCGCAGTAGCCGCATGTGCATCAACAAAGTAGTGCCAAGCATGCGCCTGTGTCATAAGTAAAGGGCCGGCTGGCTTGACCGTTAAAGGGTGTTGTAACCCTCAAAGTACACTCCAGTCCAAACCAAAAAAAAATTTATTTTCTGTGTTTGTGAATTGTGTGCGCAGTAGCCGCACGTGCATCAACAAAGTAGTGCCAAGCTTGCACCTGTGTCATAAGTAAAGGGCCGGCTGGCTTGACCGTTAAAGGGTGCTGTAACCCCCAAAGTACACTCCAGTCCAAACCAAAAAAAAACCTATTTTCTGTGTTTGTGAATTGTGTGCGCAGTAGCCGCACGTGCATCAACAAAGTTGTGCCAAGCGTGCGCCTGTGTCATAAGTAAAGGGCCGGCTGGCTTGACCGTTAAAGGGTGCTGTAACCCCCAAAGTACACTCCAGTCCAAACCAAAAAATATATAATTTTCTGTGTTTGTGAATTGTGTGCGCAGTAGCCACACGTGCATCAACAAAGTAGTGCCAAGCGTGCGCCTGTGTCATAAGTAAAGGGCCGGCTGGCTTGACCGTTAAAGGGTGCTGTAAACCCCAAAGTACACTCCAGTCCAAACCAAAAAAAATATATATTTTCTGTGTTTGTGAATTGTGTGCGCAGTAGCCGCACTAGCATCAACAAAGTAGTGCCAAGAGTGCGCCTGTGTCCCATAAGTAAAGAGCCGGCTGGCTCATTTCTTAAAGGCTGGTGTAACCCACAAAGTGCACTACTCTCCAGCAAAAATAAAAAAATATTTTCTGTGTTTAGCCGCACGTATATATCAAATCGATATAACATAAATGGAGGACCAAACTTTCTCCGATAAAAATAAAATAGAGAAAGATCAAGAACCACTTCCTCCTAGTGCTGAAGCTGCTGCCACTAGTCATGACATAGACGATAACATGCCATCAACGTCGTCTGCCAAGGCCGATGCCCAATGTCATAATAGAGGGCACATACAATCCCAAATGACAAAGTTCAGGAAAATGACCTTGAAAAAAACATTTAAATCAGCTGAAGAGAAATGTAAACTTGCCAATAAGCCATTTACGACACGGAGTGGCAAGGAACGGCTAAGGTCGATCCCTAGTATGTTCATGACTAGTGGTTCAGCTTCACATGACGATGGAAGCCCTCCTCCCACTAAAAAAATCAAAAGAGTTAAGCTGGCAAAAGCACAGCGAAGAACTGTGCTTTCTAAGAAGTTATCACAAATCCCCAAGGAGAGTCCAAGTGTGGTGGTGGTTGCGATGCCTGACCTTCCCAGCACTGGACGGGAAGAGGTGGCTCTTTCCACCATTTGCACGCCCCCTGCAAGTGCTGAAAGGAGCACCCACAGTCCACTTGCTGATATGCAAATTGAAGATGTCACTGTTGAAGTACAACAGGATGAGGATACTGGTGTAGCTGGCGCTGAGGAGGAAGTTGGCGAGGAGGATTCTGATGGTGATGTGGTTTGTTTAAATCAGGCTCCGGGGGAGACAGTTGTTGTCCGTGGGATGAAAAAGCCCATCACGGTCATGCCTGGGCAGAAGACCAAACATTCCACCTCTTTGGTCTGGCAATATTTCTATCCAAATCCGGACAACAACTGTCTTGCCATATGTACCTTATGTAAAGGTGGAATAAGTAGGGGTAGGGACGTTAACCACCTAGGAACATCCTCCCTTATACGGCACCTGCAGCGCGTTCATAATAAGTTACTGTCAAGTTCAGAAACTTTGGCTAAGACCGTAAGCAGTCCAGGGACACCTAAATCCCGTTGTCCTGTTGTATCCAAGCGCCTGGAAACCACACCGTCAACTCCCTCCTCGTCAATTTCCTCCTTAGTCAGGATCGGAAGCAGTCCTGCAGGCCATGTCGCTGGCATGACTGACTCTCCTATCGGGATTCCTCCAGAGGATCCTGCATTGCTACGCCTCCTGCTGCCGCTGCTGCTGTTGCTGCTGCTGGGAGTCGTTCATCATCCCAGAGAGGAAGTAGGAACACCACTACTTTTACTAAACAATTGACCCTCCAACAGTCCTTAGCGAGGAGGATGAAGTACGACAGCAGTCATCCTGAAGCAAAACGTATAACTGAGGCCTTGACTGCTATGTTGGTGTTAGACGTGCGTCCGGTATCCGCCATTGGTGCAGTGGGATTTAGACAATTGATGGAGGTAGTGTGTCCCCGGTTCCAAATCCCATCTTGATTCCACTTCACTAGGCAGGCGATACCGAGACTGTACAGAAACGTCAGAAAAAGTGTCCTCAGTGTCCTGAAAAATGCCGTTGTACCCAATGTCTACTTAACCACGGACATGTGGACAAGTGGAACAGGGCAGTCTAAGGACTATATGACTGTGACAGCCCACTGGGTAGATGTATCACCTTACGCAGCAACAGCAGCAGCCTCACCAGTCGCAGCATCTCAGAAACGCCAGCTCGTTCCAAGGCAGGCTACGCTGTGTATCACCGGTTTCAGTAAGAGGCACACCGCCGACAACCTCTTAGAGAAACTGAGGGAAATCATCGCCCAGTGGCTTACCCCACTTAGACTCTCCTGGGGATTTGTGATATCTGACAACGCCACCAATATTGTGCGGGCATTACATCTGGGCAAATTCCAGCACGTCCCATGTTTTGCTCACACAATAAACTTGGTGGTGCAGAATTTTCTGAAAAGCGACAGGGGCGTGCAGGAGACGCTTTGGGTGGCCCAAAAAATTTCTGGCCACTTTCGCCATTCATAAGGGAATAAGGGACACTATTGTGTGACATAACGTGAAAAAGGGACACTACTGTGTGACGTAACGTGACTATGGGGCACTACCGTGTGGCGTATTGTGAAAAAGGGACACTACTGTGTGACGTAACGTGAAATATTAGGTGGCTACGCCCCTTCCCAGCAAAACTACGCTTGAAATTTTTTTGCGCGTGCCTTCGGCAAGCACTCTCCCTGCTTCCCCTATCGTTGGCGGCACAAATGCTCTTTTGTTAAAATGTGTAGTTGTGGCTCTGCTTTGGTGTGCACAGATGTGTACTCTGCATTCAGCACCCCTGCCCTAAATAAGTCCTACAGTGAACACTATCTAATCTTCTACAACTGCTAAACTATCGCTTGGGAAAATGCCTTCCCCTTTCTTTGTATATGACCTACACCTGTGAAGTGCCAGATAGATATCTGTCTGGTGGGAAAGAAAATCTGGTCCATTTTCCAGCATCTGGGAACAAATTTCTATTGTTATTTGCTCCCACACATTCCCAGATTTTCTGTCCCACCACACGAATTGGACAGATATATCTATAGGTGTCTGCACAACTTAACAGAACCGACACAATACCAAATGTTTGACTCCCATGCAGGATGTGCTCTGTTGTATGTATTTTAATAGATAATGATGTGTACTTGTCTGTTGTTCTAATATTAATTACATTTGTAAGAGCATAGACTAAAGTGGGAGGGGTCAGGAATAGTTAGGGGAGGAGTCTATGCCAGGAGACAGATGCTGACGCGAGGTGGGCCTGTGTGCTCTTTAAATGCCAGGGCCTATTTTTAGTCCCAGTCCGGCCCTGCTGACTTATATGTAATTCTTCTAAATTTGTCAGTGTATATGGATATACATTTGCAGCAATATTACTAAGGAAGACTGTGTTGAACTTTTATGGACTTTGAACTTTCTTTTGCGCTGCCAAGTGACACTAGGATTTATGCTCGGGTGGTTCTGGACATATTAAGGACCTTTATCTGCTACATTAATGAACTTCATAGGCAGAGACTAAAATTCTGAGCAACATTTTATGTGTAAAGGTATTAAACTTTATGTTAGTTTATATAAGTGTAAAAGGTATTCCATTTGCATATGGAAGTAAAATTGGTGTTATATATGTAGTGAATCTTCTATCAATATGTTTTTCCTCTGAATTTATGACATATGTAAATACAAAGTGTTAACCTACTATAAGCAGTGTGCAATACTTACCTCTAGGAACTGGAGGAGCATCATCGAGGGAAGCCTGTGGAGAAAAGTAACAGGTGGTCAATTCATTATAGTAAAGTGTTAATGCACCAGTATTATATGAATTACATGTCACATTAAATTCATCATATTCCACCATATAACTCAAACAGGGCATTCATAGGCTAGCCCTATAACCCCAGCCTAGGTGGAGGCACATATATTGTAAAGTATAGTATATGGTAACCTAGGGTCTCTTTATAAGGTACGGGAGAGAGGGTTACAATAATATATGTAGAAAACATATATAATATATATAAAATACACACATATAAACTAGGGGTGAGCGGGTTCGGATTTCTGAAATCCGAACCCCCCCCGAGCCCCTCCGATCCGAGGCCGATCCGAGTCAGGCTCGACTTTTCCCGCCTGACTCGGATCTGAAATCGAGGCAAAACGTCATCATCCCGCCTTCCGGGTCTCGCGGGTTTTGGATCCTATATAAGGTACCCGCGTCGGCGCCATTTACTCACTCGGCTGTGGACAGTGAAGAGGGAGGGTGGGAGTTAGGGCTGGCTGGGCTGTGTAGTGTAGTGCAGAGTAGTGTTGTGCTGTGCTGCGCTGTGCTGCTGTTGTCCACTACTTCAAAGTCCATAGGGGCTGGCTGTGTTGTGCTGTGCTGCTGTTCTTAATAGGGGCTGTGTCCACTACTTCAAAGTCCATAGGGGCTGGCTGGACTGTGTTGTGCAGTCAGTTCTCCATAGGGGCTGTGTCCACTCCAAAGTCCTGTGCAGTGTCCCAGTCCTAAAGGGGTGCTGTAGTGTTGTCCAGGGGGTGCTCTGTCCATCAGGGGTGCTCCCCCCAAGTGCTAAAAAAATAATATTTTTTGTGTGTTTGTGAATTGTGTGCGCAGTAGCCGCACGTGCATCAACAAAGTACTGCCAACCGTGCGCCTGTGTCATAAGTAAAGGGCCGGCTGGCTTGACCGTTAAAGGGTGCTGTAACCCCCAAAGTACACTCCAGTCCAAACCAAAAAAAAAAATTATTTTCTGTGTTTGTGAATTGTGTGCGCAGTAGCCGCATGTGCATCAACAAAGTAGTGCCAAGCGTGCGCCTGTGTCATAAGTAAAGGGCCGGCTGGCTTGACCGTTAAAGGGTGCTGTAACCCCCAAAGTACACTCCAGTCCAAACCAAAAAAAAAAATCTTTTCTGTGTTTGTGAATTGTGTGCGCAGTAGCCGCACGTGCATCAACAAAGTAGTGCCAAGCGTGCGCCTGTGTCATAAGTAAAGGGCCGGCTGGCTTAACCGTTAAAGGGTGCTGTAACCCCCAAAGTACACTCCAGTCCAAACCAAAAAAAAAATTATTTTCTGTGTTTGTAAATTGTGTGCGCAGTAGCCGCACGTGCATCAACAATGTAGTGCCAAGCTTGCGCCTGTGTCATAAGTAAAGGGCCGGCTGGCTTGACCGTTAAAGGGTGCTGTAACCCCCAAAGTACACTCCAGTCCAAACCAAAAAAAAACCTATTTTCTGTGTTTGTGAATTGTGTGCGCAGTAGCCGCACGTGCATCAACAAAGTTGTGCCAAGCGTGCGCCTGTGTCATAAGTAAAGGGCCGGCTGGCTTGACCGTTAAAGGGTGCTGTAACCCCCAAAGTACACTCCAGTCCAAACCGAAAAAAAATTTATTTCCTGTGTTTGTGAATTGTGTGCGCAGTAGCCACACGTGCATCAACAAAGTAGTGCCAAGCTTGAGCCTGTGTCATAAGTAAAGGGCCGGCTGGCTTGACCGTTAAAGGGTGCTGTAACCCCCAAAGTACACTCCAGTCCAAACCAAAAAAAATATAATTTTCTGTGTTTGTGAATTGTGTGCGCAGTAGCCGCACGTGCATCAACAAAGTAGTGCCAAGCGTGCGCCTGTGTCATAAGTAAAGGGCCGGCTGGCTTGACCGTTAAAGGGTGCTGTAACCCCCAAAGTACACTCCAGTCCAAACCAAAAAAATATATATATTTTCTGTGTTTGTGAATTGTGTGCGCAGTAGCCGCACGTGCATCAACAAAGTAGTGCCAAGCGTGCGCCTGTGTCCCATAAGTAAAGAGCCGGCTGGCTCATTTCTTAAAGGCTGGTGTAAAAAGTGCACTACTCTCCAGCAAAAAAAAAAAAATATTTTCTGTGTTTAGCCGCACGTATATATCAAATCGATATAACATAAATGGAGGACCAAACTTTCTCCGATAAAAATAAAATAGAGAAAGATCAAGAACCACTTCCTCCTAGTGCTGAAGCTGCTGCCACTAGTCATGACATAGACGATAACATGCCATCAACGTCGTCTGCCAAGGCCGATGCCCAATGTCATAATAGAGGGCACATACAATCCCAAATGACAAAGTTCAGGAAAATGACCTTGAAAAAAACATTTAAATCAGCTGAAGAGAAATGTAAACTTGCCAATAAGCCATTTACAACACGGAGTGGCAAGGAACGGCTAAGGTCGATCCCTAGTATGTTCATGACTAGTGGTTCAGCTTCACATGACGATGGAAGCCCTCCTCCCACTAAAAAAATCAAAAGAGTTAAGCTGGCAAAAGCACAGCGAAGAACTGTGCTTTCTAAGAAGTTATCACAAATCCCCAAGGAGAGTTCAAGTGTGGTGGTGGTTGCGATGCCTGACCTTCCCAGCACTGGACGGGAAGAGGTGGCTCTTTCCACCATTTGCACGCCCCCTGCAAGTGCTGAAAGGAGCACCCACAGTCCACTTGCTGATATGCAAATTGAAGATGTCACTGTTGAAGTACAACAGGATGAGGATACTGGTGTAGCTGGCGCTGAGGAGGAAGTTGGCGAGGAGGATTCTGATGGTAATGTGGTTTGTTTAAATCAGGCTCCGGGGGAGACAGTTGTTGTCCGTGGGATGAAAAAGCCCATCACGGTCATGCCTGGGCAGAAGACCAAACATTCCACCTCTTTGGTCTGGCAATATTTCTATCCAAATCCGGACAACAACTGTCTTGCCATATGTACCTTATGTAAAGGTGGAATAAGTAGGGGTAGGGACGTTAACCACCTAGGAACATCCTCCCTTATACGGCACCTGCAGCGCATTCATAATAAGTTACTGTCAAGTTCAGAAACTTTGGCTAAGACCGTAAGCAGTCCAGGGACACCTAAATCCTGTTGTATCCAAGCGCCTGGAAACCACACTGTCAACTCCCTCCTCGTCAATTTCCTCCTTAGTCAGGATCAGAAGCAGTCCTGCAGGCCATGTCACTGGCATGACTGACTCTCCTATCGGGGATTCCTCCAGAGGATCCTGCATTGCTACGCCTCCTGCTGCCGCTGCTGCTGTTGCTGCTGCTGGGAGTCGTTCATCATCCCAGAGAGGAAGTAGGAACACCACTACTTTTACTAAACAATTGACCCTCCAACAGTCCTTAGCAAGGAGGATGAAGTACGACAGCAGTCATCCTGAAGCAAAACGTATAACTGAGGCCTTGACTGCTATGTTGGTGTTAGACGTGCGTCCGGTATCCGCCATTAGTGCAGTGGGATTTAGACAATTGATGGAGGTAGTGTGTCCCCGGTTCCAAATCCCATCTAGATTCCACTTCACTAGGCAGGCGATACCGAGACTGTACAGAAACGTCAGAAAAAGTGTCCTCAGTGTCCTGAAAAATGCCGTTGTACCCAATGTCCACTTAACCACGGACATGTGGACAAGTGGAACAGGGCAGTCTAAGGACTATATGACTGTGACAGCCCACTGGGTAGATGTATCACCTTACGCAGCAACAGCAGCAGCCTCACCAGTCGCAGCATCTCAGAAACGCCAGCTCATTCCAAGGCAGGCTACGCTGTGTATCACCGGTTTCAGTAAGAGGCACACCGCCGACAACCTCTTAGAGAAACTGAGGGAAATCATCGCCCAGTGGCTTACCCCACTTAGACTCTCCTGGGGATTTGTGATATCTGACAACGCCACCAATATTGTGCGGGCATTACATCTGGGCAAATTCCAGCACGTCCCATGTTTTGCTCACACAATAAACTTGGTGGTGCAGAATTTTCTGAAAAGCGACAGGGGCGTGCAGGAGACGCTTTGGGTGGCCCAAAAAATTTCTGGCCACTTTCGCCATTCAGCGACTGCGTGCCAAAGACTGGAGCGCCAGCAAACACTCTTGAACCTGCCCCGCCATCACCTGAAGCAAGAGGTTGTGACGTGGTGGAACTCAACCCTCTATATGCTTCAGAGGATGGAGGAGCAGCAAAAGGCCATTCAAGCCTATACATCCACCTATGACATAGGCAAAGGAGGGGGTATGCACCTGACTCAAGCGCAGTGGAGAATGATTTCCGTGTTGTGCAAGGTTCTCCAGCCCTTCGAACTTGCCACATGTGAAGTCAGTTCAGACACTGCCAGCTTGAGTCAGGTCATTCCCCTCATCAGGCTTTTGCAGAAGCAGCTGGAGAAAGTGAAGGAGGAGCTAAGACGGAGCGATTCCGCTCGGCATGTGGGACTTGTGGATGAAGCCCTTCATTCGCTTTGCCAGGATTCCAGGGTGGTCAATCTGTTGAAATCAGACCACTACATTTTGGCCACCGTGCTCGATCCTAGGTTTAAAGCCTATGTGGTGTCTCTCTTTCTGGCTGACACAAGCCTGCAGAGGTGCAAAGACCTGCTGGTGAACACACTGTCAGCTGTAGTGGAACGTGACACGTCAACAGCTCCTTCTTCATTTTCTCCCGCAACTGGGGCTGCCAGGAAAAAACTTAGGTATCCTAAGCAACCCGCTGGCGGTGATGCAGGGCAGGCAGGACCAAGTTTGGACATCTGGTCCGGACTGAAGGACCTGGCAACAATTTCTGACATGTCTACTGTCACTGCATATGATACTGTCACCATTGACAGAATGGTGGAGGATTACATCGGCGACAGCATCCAAGTAGGCATGTCAGACAGTCCATACCTGTACTGGCAGGAAAAAGAGGCAATTTGGAGGCCCCTGTACAAACTGGCTCTATTTTACCTGAGTTGCCCCCCCTCCAGTGTGTACTCCGAAAGAGTGTTTAGTGCAGCCGGGAACCTTGTCAGCGAAAGGCGTAGGAGGTTGCTTCCACAGAATGTGGAGAAGATGATGTTCATCAAAATGAATTATCAGCTCTTCTAGGGAGACCAGCCTCCAGAACGTACAGAGGAACCTGTGGTGGTGGATTCAAGTGGGGATGAGTTAATACTTTGTGAGGATGAGGATGTACACACTGAAGAGGGTGAGGAATCGGTGGATGAGGAGGATGAGGATGACATCTTGCCTCCGTAGAGCCAGTTTGTGCAGGGACAGATTAATTGCCAGCTTGTTTTGTGGGGGCCCAAACGAACCAATCATTTCAGCCACAGTTGTGTGGCAGACCCTGGCGCTGAAATGATTGGTTTGTTAAAGTGTGCATGTCCTGTTTATACAACATAAGGGTGGGTGGGAAGGCCCAAGGACAATTCCATCTTGCACCTCTTTTTTTGTTTGTGCCGCCCACTCGTGTCGCTTAGCATAGTCATCCAGCTACCTCGGTGCAACCTTTTGGACATAAAAACACTATTGTGAGGTGTGAGGTGTTCAGAATAGACTGGAAATGAGTGGAAATTAAGGTTATTGAGGTTAATAATAGCATAGGAGCAGAAAAACCTACAAATTCTGTGATTTTAGCTGTTTTTATGCTTTTTTTCAAAAAATACAGATCCAAAACACAAAACCCAGAACCCAAAACACGGAAGGGTGGTTTTGGCAAAACCAATCCAGATCCAAAACACGAAGAAAGATCCAGATCCAAAACCAAAACAAAAAACACGAAAAGTGGGCGGTGCACACCCCTAATATAAACACATACACACACACATATACAGTATACATAAACACACACATTCACACATATGCAGTATACACACGGAATTGGTATGGAATCCCGGCAGCGGCAGCCCGACAGAACAGCAGAGCCTGGTAGCGGAAGCCCGACAGCGCTGGAAATCCTGATCGTCCCTAAGGTAAGTATATACTAACCTAACCCCCTAACTCTAACCCTCCTTAGGGGTGCCTAACCCTAACCTCCCCCCCAAGTGCCTAACCCTAATCCCCACTCTAAGTGCCTAACCCTAACCCCCCCTTCCCCGCTGCCTAAACCTAAGTCCCCCGGGGGAGTGCCTAACCCCACCCTCCCCCTTGGGGTGCCTAACCCTAATCCTCCCTCCCCCTAGCCTAACCCCTAACCCTCCCGGGGGGGTGCCTAACCCTAAGTCCCCCCTGGGTGCCCTAAACCTAACCCTCCCCCCCATGGATGTCCGCTCGCGGCGCCCGGTATCCCTTTGATCGGGATGCTGGGCGCCGGTCTCCCGGCATCGGGTAAATGACAGGTGTCTAGATATAGGAGGAGGCACATTTATATGTGTTATTACTAAAATAATTATAGTTCAGAGTGAAAGTGGTGATAGGTATTTTTTTATAATTTTCTTCAAAAATAAAAAAAATGAAGGTAATGCCCTCTTAATTAGGTCTTGACTTGGCAGAAAGAACAATGAAGAATGAATATAAAACACAAGTGTACACAAATATTATTTAAATATAGAAGTTCAAATTGATCTTAATAACTATATAAAAAAGATCATATAAGGTCAATAGCAGCTTTGTTGTTCTGGCAAGTAAAGTCCCACTGATATTATTTAAATCTATAGCTGCATGTGAACAATTGTATGATTCCATTTTAAAAGGGAATATTAATTACCAGCAGAAAGTCCGTCTTTGAATGTAAACCCTTGAGGTAAGGACCTGACTTGTGTCGCAGAAGCAGCAATCTGTTGTGGTTTAATGCTGAATGAAGGTCTGGACTCCAGATGTATTAGGAGATTATTGAAGAGGTTACCAGACCGACTGCAGCAAGCTTGATGGCTGCTAAATCCAGATACTGTACAAATGATGATGGCCATGCAGCTGCTAGATAGGCTCAAAGTGCCAAGGCCAGGTAAAAAACGTCCTGTTATAATAAGTTCAGTAATTATTATAATTGTTATAATGCGACAGGAGGTAGGTGAGTATTGGATTTTTTTTCACAGGTAAACCTGTGGGAATTCTACTTAGAGAAGGGAACATGAATATCTGGTAGAAGGTAAGTATGTGTGAGTGTGTTAGGTGTGTAATAAACTTTTAAATGCTACGGTGTGTGTACTGTCTTTTTTTTATATTTTTTTACAGCGGGAGTATGGGTGCCAGCTGCATGCTGGCACTTGTACTTCCAAAAGTGCCAGAGGGCAGGCACGCTGGCACCTGTAGTTCCGCTGTAATAAACAATAGTATTAATCTATTTTTCATACTTTTACCTTTCACCCACCTGCCATGGATGCAGGGAAGAGCCCCAGGCTTCAGCGTAAGCCTGGGGTGCTCTGGAGAAGGGGGACCCCTTTATTGGGGGAGGTCCCCACCTCCCCTGAGATCCCCAGTTTGTGCTGACTAGCTTGGGGTGTTAATGCTTTGGAAAGGGCCCCCTGGCTGTGGCATTACACCCAGGCTAGATTTTAGTCCGGTGCTGGTTTTAAAACGGAGAATCCCACGCATTTTTTTCCCCTATTATGAAAACCAGGACTGGGTCTGGGAGCCCAATGCTGGTTCTAAAAATACGGAGCAACCCTACTCATTTTTTCCCCCATATCTTTAGAACCAGGACTGCCTTAGAAGCCTGGGGTTGGTTATGCTTTTTGCGGGGGCACCCTACATCTTTTTATTTATTATTAACCATTTTGTTTTTAAACACACAAGCAGCCAGCACATTTCTCACAGATATGTGCAAGCTGCTTGTTTGGGTGAGTTTGGCTTAGGTCAGACTCGGGGAACTTGGCAGAGAAATCTTGGTCACATACACCATCGGAAAACACAATTTCAACAAATCCTGATTCTTGGTAAATTTGAGAGTTTCATAGGGCATATATATCACATGAGTTTCAGCGATGCAAATTGAGTTTCTACTCGGGCAATCTCAACGAGACACGATTCTTAGTACATTTACCCCTTGGATGGACATAAAGTGAACGGAAACAAAGTAACAACCAAGCAGCACCTAACTGTCATTTTACAGGCTGTGTTTGAAAAATGACAGATAGGAGCTGGTTGGTTGGTACTCTATCTTCATCCACTTTATCTCCATCCAAGGCTTAGTAAATAGACCCCTAAGCCTCTTTACAAAGTGCTGCAATGCAGCTGCTGCATCTCTTTCGTACGCCAAGTTCCATTGTGATTCATCTAGCTTATACTGATAGGTACAAAAATGTACAAAGATCAAAGTCAATCTTCTGGGCAAAAATTAGGTACATGTACATCTAAATTAACCACTTACCATTTTCTTTTATCAAAATCATTCTCTAGACTGATTGGCACTCCAGAAAAGTACAGCCAACCTCCAGTAGAAGAAACCGACAAGGTTCATTCCAGTAGTTGTGATGCCCAAAATTTTCCCAAGTGAGAAGATACTGTAGTCATGAAATTCCTGCCAGACGTGTGAAGACACTATAACAAATTGATTACATATGTTTCTGTTCTGCAGTATGTCTTCATCTCTCTAGGTGATAACCTGCAAGTTTTACAAATTAAAAATTTCTTCTATTATGAGTAACATTGTTTTTCTTTTAAATGAAACCTTGGGGAGAGTCAGTGAAACTAAACATAGCTTGCTTCACCTTAATATTCTAATTTTTGATGATGAAGCATAATGCCTTTTCATCTCTTTCATGTTTTATACATTTCATTTTTAGTATATTATACTACTTCTGAGGTTATGGTTGCCATAAAATCTATTCAGGCTAACCAAGAGATTAGTGTTATAAGATGTGTACATTGTGGTTGCAAGCACTCAAGTCTGGCTATGTTGTTTTATTACAGCTAAATCTCTGGAAAATTCATGTCACAGTTTAGCTGCTTGATATAACCTTTTCAGTTTTATTTCTTGTTTCTTAATTTTCCTTCATTTCTTTTTTCTTTAATTGAGTACCCTTTAATTTCTTACACTGATTAAATTATAAATGTACACTTATTTTAGTATCAGTGACTTTAATAGTCTATTTTTACTTGCCATGGTCACTAAAGGTAAGATGTATTCAATGTTCAATGTGATATGTCCCCATTGAAGGTTGTTAGATTTTAATGCAAAGAAAAAAAAAACTATATATATACAGTGTATATATATATATATATATATATATATATATATATATATATATATTCAAATGCTGTTGTTATATGGATAACAGAAAAATTAGTAACAATGACGTGACAAAACAGGTAAACCAGTGGGAATAACAAAATCTGTCAACCATAATGGGTGAGGCAGCAAAAGGCCTTAAGTCAGTTCTATGCAGAGAATAAATTAAAGCATTAGTGACCTGTCATACATCCAGGTAACATGGTAGGGTAATCTACAAGTGTCAGGAATGTTTGAAATATCAATATTAAAGTAAGGCCTGGCTGCAGAAAAATCCTGAAAAATCAGAACTGGCAAATCCCAAACAGTCAAAGTCCTGACTTTATGTTAGTCCATAATGAAATTTTTCTGGTCACGGTAGTCCAGATATTCTGCTATGACTGGCTGTGGGTGGTGGTTGGGACAAACAACATGAATAACCCTATGGGCTCTTTCAATAGCAATTGTGCCAGCCAGAGTAGGAATCTAGAGGACCTGAACAATATCAGTGCTATTAAGGTCCATAAGGCCAGGGTCACAAATGGTTTCCAGAATCCCAATGAACCAGAGGTTGCATTGCAATTCTCCAGGTCGTCCAATTTCTCCTCATAGCACTGAAAAAGTCTTATCCTGCCTCTCAATGACATGTTGCATGACCAGGACCATGTCATTGGTTTGCTGTTCCAATTCCACAACTTGTTTGGTATTAGAATCCAGGTATGAAAGAAGGGAGTTAAGCAAAGACTGAATTCCATCAATTTTTCTTTCCAGTGGGGAATTCACTGGAATAAATTCCAGGGCTTTAAAAAGTTAAGCTGGGGACACAGTCGCCACCGAGAGTTGCAAGCCTTGGGAAGGCCCAGGGGTCTCTGACTCATTTCCAGGGCAGGAGAGGTGCCCCTGTAAGTGTGGAGTTTAGTTGTATTGGCATTGTGCGACCCATTTAAGATAAGTGCTGTTTGTCTAGAAACTCGTTCATACTGTAGCCTTCTCAAAGAAACAGCCACACAGTGTACTCACAGAGGGTGAGCAATAGAAGAAGCCCAGTAGCAGGTTAATAGCCCAATAGGGCTGAAAGCACAATAAAGTGCACACAGGTGTCCTTGACAAACTATACACAGTACCCAGAAAACACACTGAGTACCTGTGCAGCCTGGAAGGAGAGGGATTTAAATTGCAGCCATTCAGCCAGGAAGGAATATAAGGACCGAGATATGCCAGGGCAGTGCAGTTTGCATAGGTTAGAAGGGAAGTATACTGAGCTACCAAGCAGTCAGGAGTGGGTCCAAACTGCAGCCAACCATTAAAAGAAAAGTTTCCTCAGAGCTGCAGGCACAATTGAAAGGCAGGAGGATAGTGGCACTAGTGGCAAGTCTCAGATACGGAACCAAACAGTCTATAAGGGGAGATCAAGTAGCTGTACAGGGAGCTGAGCGCTCGCAACCGGGTCAATGGCCCACAGTGCATGCGCACGATGGAGCCGGCAAAGGGGGCGAACTGTCGATGTTGAGTGACAGCGGGCCGGGGGGGGGGATGGCTGCCCAAACGGAGGCATTCCCATGAGAACACCTGCCATTTGGGGGCGGCCCCACTGATATCACAAGTGATGTCAGTGAAGAGCTTCCGGCTCTGTTAGAGCCGAAAGCTCTCTGGGGCTTGCGATGGACGAGACCCTACCACAAGGGTAATGTCTTAAATCTAGTTATTAAAATTCATATTCAGTGGAGACTTTAATGTCTTAGAATCCCCAGATCTGGATAGAAAAGGGAACTCTTTTTGTTAACAAGAGAACTAAACTGGGGGTTGATTATATCACCAGACCGCTCAAGGTATTTGAAGATCAATGCAACCAGTAGAACTGAACTACACATGTATCTCCACCTCTTACAATGCTACTGTAAGTCTAGAACAGATTTTTTTTTTAGTTTCCATTCGATGATCAACTATGATATATACCACTGGTATTGACATGGAATCGGTATCCGGTATTTGATTCCCGGCAGCGCCTGGCCGACAAAAGCAGAGTTCCCGGCAGTGGAAGCCCGACAGTGCTGGAAATCCCGATCATCGCTAAGGTAAGTACTTACTAACCTAACCTAACCCCCTAACCCTCCTTAGGGGTGCCTAACCCTAACCTAACCCCCAAGTGCGTAACCCTAATTCCCCCTCTAAGTGCCTAACCCTAACCCCCTCTTCCCCGATGCATAATCCTAAGTCCCCCCGGGGGTGCCTAACCCTCCCTCCCCCTAGTCTAACCCTAACCCTAAGTGCCTAACCCTTAGTCTGGGGAAATGACAGGTGCCCAGATATAGACGCCCGGCATTTCACCCTCGCCGGGATATGACAGTCGGGAATCCGGCTGCCGGTATTAAGGCAGCCGGTTTCCCGATTGTTTACCATTGACACACATTATGACCATGCAGCCATCTGGTTTAGATGTGTTTTCTCCGAACTCTACAGGGAATTGTAGGTAATATATATTTTTAAAATATATTGGAAAACACTGGATGCTGTGGAGTGCATTCAGACCCGCTAACAAGATGCGATCGCTAGCTGGCAAAAAGGGTCTGGATATTTAAATTCAGCGCTCTCACTGTGTCGCGTAAGGACGCCCACTGTGGGTTAGCGAGCTACAGCAAAGTGTGCTTGCAAATGTCTGAAGATGCCCCCTTGCCTTTCGCAACACACGTCATCTCCGGGTAATGTATGATTAATCGGGACCATCCTGAGCCATCGGAGCCGCTTGCAGCCCTTGGGGTTGCCTTTCCCCGCCGCAAGCACTGCGATCAGTGCGGGCTGAAATACATGCAGGTGACGTGTTCAATGACTCTACTTTGCTAATTATGCATGCCCTTTAAACAGCGTTTTGGTGGACTGACATGCCTGCGTTCGCACATCCACTCCCCCGTTCACAAGCACCTTCCCGTTACCACCCACAAACGGGACTATCTGTCACTTAAAGTAGCGACCTGATAGTGGCTTACAAGCTACCAAAATCAGTTCACAATGAACGGCTTGCGCACACGCATTACGAATTATACGAATGCGCAGATGGGCAAAAATCGCTCACAGCAAGCGATCGCGCATTAGCGAGCGGGTCTGACTCAGGTCCTGTGTCTTTAATTTAGCTTTGGGTTGCTGCCAAAACAGTTTTGAGGGGTGAAGATATTCTATTTGTGTATATAATAAATAAACCAGTATAACTAGGAGACTCAAGCCCAGCATATGACAAGTCCAAAACTACTAGTTCACTTATAAGCAAAAATGTTGTGCAAATTTAATAAATATGTTTCCTTTTGTATGATGATAAATTCTGTTTTTACTTTGTTATTCTGTTGAAAGAAATAGTGCACTGTCTATCTATCTATCTATCTATCTATCTATCTATCTATCTATCTACTATCTGTCTGTCTGTCTATCTATCTTTCCATCCTAGCTGGGATACCCGGCGTTGCCCGGGTTGAAGACTGGACCCTGAAGTACACCTGCAGCCTTTATTTGCTTACATTGTCTTCGACTATAACACCGTTTCATTGATCCTGAAAAGGACCCCACTATTTGCTTGCAAACAGTGGTGTAACTACTGTGGGTGCAAGGGGTGCGGCTGCCACAGATATGCCCAGCTAGATTGTTGTCAATAGCGCAGTGTCTCGCACCACGGACTGCTGCCATCGGAGAAGCGCATTCGCATCTCCATAGGCTAAAATGGAGATGTGCTCCCGCGATTGGAGACGTGCATTATCGTCTCTATAGGTTAGAATGGAGAAACACTTCCGTGATCATGGACATGCCATAGTGAACCGTGGCATGTAGCATGATGCGTGTGCACGTTTGTGGCGTGATCAGCCACAATGATCTTGGGCACATCTGTATTGTGCATGAGCTGGCTCTGTGGCCCCCCGCTCCCCCTACACCCAGTCACACACACAAGGTGGGCCAGTCCAGTAAGAACCATTGAGGGGGGCTCGAGTGTCATGGCACAGGGCACTGCAGGGCAGGGGGCACTGTTTGGATCTGTCAATTTACCTGTTTATTATCATTCTCACTTGTCCATCACACCTCCTTATATATTTTATGCACATTACAGAATGTGGGAGGCAGAGCTGGTCATGGACAGTCATGATGAAGGGAGCCAGGACAGCCAGGCCCGGATGCACCTCTAGCTTATCTTACATCGCAACAGACACCCACCAATTCAGTTTGCAGCTGGGACTCTAAGCATGGCAGGCTGGGGCAGAGGTTGTGCCAATCCCAGGACATTACACCCTGGCTCTGGCTGCACCCCCCTCTCTATGGTCTGAAATTAGCTGATTATTTTCTTGAATAGGTTTTACTTTTCTCTTTTAAGAACCTGGCCTTTGGGAATGTATAAGATTTCTTGTCTATAACATTATTAACGTAAAACGAAACACTCAATTGTTATGTGATGATATGCTTGCTCTGTTTTTAAACTCAATTTCTGGTAGAAAGAAATGTGTTCTATTGTGTGATTAATGGAGTGGCCCACAAGGCACACGAATATTGTATATTAGTAATACGTACAGGGTTCCTACTCTGACAGCTGGCCGAGGATTCCCACAGGCCAAAAAGTTTTATGATGCGTTGCTATCGGCATGTGCTCTATCAGACCAGAAATGCTACAATGTACATGGACAGCAGCTGGACAAGTAGTAAAGCTTCTACAGACAGTCCATCAGGAAATGCTGGTATTTTGGCGCCTTGTCCTTTGACTGGTGTAATTGCTTCATCACATATTAATTTACAGCACCAGCTTGTCTTCCCCATTCTCCTCATACTGAACACGTGTGCACCCAGGCATGGCTTGATTTGTGAGGTGAATGTAATACAGTTGTTGCATAAGTCCAAAAATAATTACTGAGACTATTTGCTACTGAATAATATAATGAGTCATTTATATACTTCTAAAAAACATTTGATTATAAATGAATGCACATTTCTGTGAGCACACAAGGGGCCTGATTCAGCACGGATCGCAGGTCTGCAGATGCTCGTAGTCGGACGATTGGTTCGCACTGCACATGTGTTACAGTGTACGTGCGCACAAACCCTTCCCTGCGAACAAGAAGCGATCGCAGTGAGCATGCAGCATTATCGTACAGTGATTGACAAGAAGTGACCATTCGGGGGTGTGACAGGGGAGTGGTCTGTGAAACACGGGCGTGTCAGTGTGTTTTAACGTGTGCATAGTTAAGCCCCTGCAATGGCATACGCAGTCTGAGTTGTAGATACAGACAGGAAGTTTAGCAGTTTGTGAAAGAGGTCAGCTAAACCACAACTGTGCGTATGAGTGCGATGTTACTCGATGTTACTGATGTTTTTGCAGACTTGCAAAGGGGTAGTGGGCGGCTTTATACAGTGATGGGCGCCTTGGTATAGTGCTGCGATCGGCGATCGCATTCGTTTGCATAATTTCGCAGCGGCCTGGTGCGTGCGTCCGCAGACTTGCGATCCGTTCTGAATCAGGTCCAAAATTATCTTCAACATTTTATTGTTTCGTAAGAGTTGCTGTGCCACTGTGATAAAGTGTTGTTGTCTTGTCAGGAATATCACCAACCCATTTTTTATAACTAACCCAGTTTCTATAACATTTTATTTAATAGCACATAGTTACAAATAATGTTCAATGAAGATGGATAATTTTATTGTTCGTCTAAAAAGGAGGAATTTGACGTATTCCTTTCCCTTGCAAACCTCATGCTTAGAAGGAAACATGCCAATTAGGGGTACCTTTACGTAAATGCGGGTTTTTAGAAGTGGAGATGTTGCCCATATCTACTAATCAGATTCTTCCTAATATCTTCTAGAAGGTACTAGATAAATGTTAAGTAGAATCTGACTGATTTATATTTTTAGAAATTGTACTGATCCTTTCCAAAAGAAGCTATGACGAAGCGATTCAGCCCAGCCACGTCTTTGGACCCCTCCAGGCCGCCCACCTTAGTGGTAAGTGGGAGAGGGGATGCGGGGGTGTGTGGGAGGCTGGTGGCCTGAGCAAGAGACTTGCCTTCTCTTGCGGATGGCCGGGAGTGCCACACGATTTTTGGGGGTCTCCCGGCCATTGCAGGAGAAACTCAGTATCAGCCCTTTCTGTTGGATAAATGCAGAAGCAAAAACTTCAAAATATTTCTTATAGGAATTTTTTTTAAATACATGCATTTGCTTTTTACTCACGTTCTTGCAATTTCAATAAAAACACATTTCTGTCCATTTTATGTAGATTATCTTTGCTGTGTGAGGAGGTATGAGCACATCAATGGTACTTTGGGAATACTGTTTTGAAAAAGAATAAAAGTTAGAATTTGTGTTCGTACTGCATTAAATTACTGATATTGATGTTGGAACGTGACCAGCCCAAAAAGCATAAAATGGGATCAGCACATGGGTGAGAAGAGCCTCAATGGTGAAAGGGTTAATCTAGACATAGGGGGAATTCAATTACCAGCAGTAACTTACAGCGGAATAATTGTTCCTCCGAGGCTACTCAATTAGCCCCAAAGCACGTTCGCTGGTAGCTACTGTATTATTGTGAATATATTTCGGTACCTCAGCAGGTTCAGAGAAGCAATCCATGATAAATAGCCTTTTTATCATGGATTCTATGTGTTTTCGTATGAATCCTAATTTTAAAAACGCGCTCTGCTTGAATTGTGCGCTAAGAAAATAATGATATCATTTAAAAAAGTGAAAAACTCCCATTTTTTCAGTGCCAAAACTTATCGGAGCTATTTGAATTCCTGTAATAATCTGAATATGATTAATTTTTCATCAGGGTTCAAACTGCTCATTATATTTTCCTCTTGGATTGTACCAAAATAACAATTCTCAAACTGATGATATTTAATTAAAACTGCAAAGCATGGGGTAAGTTTACAAAAATCATTTTTTTTTTTTTTTTAAATCGATCAACATAAGTGTTGTGCCTCAGGGGCTAAATCACACATTTCCTACAAGACAATTTTTTACATTTTAGCCCCTGCAACACAACAGTGATGTTGATCGATTTAGATCAATTTTTAATCTATTAAAAACAACCTTTAGTAAATTTACCCCAATGACCGAGCTCTCTCATCTGCAAAGATTACTGTACATGAAGAGGATAGAACTGATACATAAATTGTTAAAGTGTCCTTCAAACTTAATATCTGAAATAAGAGCAAACTGTATTTCAATGGCACACAAATAGATTGCTCTTCACTAAACATTACAATAAATATTATGAGGAAATATAAAGCACAATTTCATTATATGCTTTATATCTAATATCTGTGCTCATTATAAACATAACACTCATCTTCTTCTGTACAGGGGAATGCAATTCAGATATTTTGATATTAATACCATTTCCCATTCCGAGTACTGCAGACATTCTTATGTTCCCCAAGCATTCAACAATACACCATTATGTTTTCTGAGTCATAAATGGGCTGCAGCCCATGGAAAAGTCTACGTCTTAGGGCAGCAAGCCGTAATACACATCCCTGTGGCATAACATGTTTCTGTGATGACTTCACAGCTGTCAGACATCCTGGCCCATATCAGCTAAGTCATGTTATAAAGCAAACAGAAAATGAAGAATGCATGCTCAGTGTTCTTGGATGTCATTCTAAATATTTTACATTTCAGAAGGATATAAGATCTGACAGCACATGACTGAATTAACGGCTAAACTGCAACTGTGAATATTAGGTAAAGTTATTATTTGCAAATTTCTCTTGCTAGTTTTCAGTAGCAGAAATGTATCCTAGGGGATCCGGTCAATATTACGACAGTTGGGATGGATGGCGACAGTTAGAATGGTGAGGCCAGAATCCCGACATCTGTCAGAATCCCGGCGACGGCATCCTGATGGTAAGTACTGCGGTAAGGGGGAGGGCTAGGTACTTGGGGGAGGGTTAGGGTTAGGTTTAGGGTGCAGGGAGGGGGAGGATAGGGTTAGACACTAAGGAGGGAGGGTTAGATTTAGGGTGCAGGGAGGGGGAGGATAGGGTTAGACACTAAGGAGGGAGGGTTAGGATAAGGGTGCAGGGAGGGGGAGGATAGGGTTGGACACTAAGGAGGGAGGGTTAGGTTTAGGGTGCGGGGAGGGGGAG
This sequence comes from Taudactylus pleione, assembly GCA_031769625.1. Taxonomy (NCBI): domain Eukaryota; kingdom Metazoa; phylum Chordata; class Amphibia; order Anura; family Myobatrachidae; genus Taudactylus; species Taudactylus pleione. The sequence goes on along the minus strand of JAUIMM010000177.1, from coordinate 12,385,976 downwards.
GTTAGGGTTAGACACTAAGGAGGGAAGGTTAGGTTTAGGGTGCGGGGAGGAGGGATAGAGTTAGACACTAAGGAGGGAGGGTTAGGTTTAGGGTGCAAGGAGGGGGAGGATAGGGTTAGGCACTAAGGAGGGAGGGTTAGGATTAGGGTGTGGGGAGGGGGGATAGAGTTAGACCCTAAGGAGGGAGGGTTAGGTTTAGGGTGCGGGGAGGGGGGGATAGAGTTAGACACTAAGGAGGGAGGGTTAGGTTTAGGGTGCGGGGAGGGGGAGGTTAGGGTTAGACACTAAGGAGGGAAGGTTAGGTTTAGGGTGCGGGGAGGGGGGATAGAGTTAGACACTAAGGAGGGATGGTTAGGTTTAGGGTGCGGGGAGAGGGAGGTTAGGGTTAGACACTAAGGAGGGAGGGTTAGGATTAGGGTGCGGGGAGGGGGGATAGAGTTAGACACTAAGGAGGGAGGGTTAGGTTTAGGGTGCGGGGAGGGGGGGATAGAGTTAGACACTAAGGAGGGAGGGTTAGGTTTAGGGTGCAAAGAGGGGGAGGAAAGGGTTAGGCTCTTGGGGGAGGGCTAGGGTTAGGTTTAGGGTGCGGGGAGGGGGAGGATAGGGTTAGGCACTTGGGGGAGGGTTAGGGTTAGGTTTAGGGTGCGGGGAGGGGGAGATAGATTTAGACACTAAGGAGGGAGGGTTAAGTTTAGAGTGTGGGGAGGGGGAGGATAGGGTTAGACACTAAGGAGGGAGGGTTAGGTTTAGGGTGCGGGGAGGGGGAGGTTAGGGTTAGACACTAAGGAGGGAAGGTTAGGTTTAGGGTGCAGGGAGGGGGGATAGAGTTAGACCCTAAGGAGGGAAGGTTAGGTTTAGGGTGCAAGGAGGGTTAGGATAGGGTTAGGCACTTGGGGGAGGGTTAGGTTTAGGGATCGGGGAGGGGGAGGATAGGGTTAGGCACTTGGGGGAGGGTTAGGGTTAGGTTTAGTGTGCGGGGAGGGGGGATAGAGTTAGACACTAAGGAGGGAGGGTTAGGTTTAGAGTGCGGGGAGGGGGAGGATAGGGTTAGACACTAAGGATGGAGGGTTAGGTTTAGGGTGCGGGGAGGGGGAGGTTAGGGTTAGACACTAAGGACCGAAGGTAAGGTTTAGAGTGCGGGGAGGGGGGGATAGAGTTAGACACTAAGGAGGGAGGGTTAGGTTTAGGGTGCAAGGAGGGGAGGATAGGGTTAGACACTAAGGAGGGAGGGTTAGGTTTAGGGTGCAGGGAGGGGGGGATAGAGTTAGACACTGAGGAAGGAAGGTTAGGTTTAGGGTGCGGGGAGAGAGAGGTTAGGGTTAGACACTAAGGAGGGAAGGTTAGGTTTAGGGTGCGGGGAGAGGGAGGTTAGGGTTAGACACTAAGGAGGGAAGGTTAGGTTTAGGGTGCGGGGAGAGGGAGGTTAGGGTTAGACACTAAGGAGGGAGGGTTAGGTTTAGGGTGCGGGGAGGGGGGGATAGAGTTAGACACTAAGAAGGGAGGGTTAGGTTTAGGGTGCAAGGAGGGGGAGGATAGGGTTAGGCACTTGGGGGAGGGTTAGGGTTAGGTTTAGGGTGCGGGGAGGGGGAGGATAGGGTTAGGCACTTGGGGGAGGGTTAGGGTTAGGTTTAGGGTGAGGGGACGGGGGGATAGAGTTAGACACTAAGGAGGGAGGGTTAGGTTTAGAGTGTGGGGAGGGGGAGGATAGGGTTAGACACTAAGGAGGGAGGGTTAGGTTTAGGGTGCGGGGAGGGGGAGTGGTTAGGTTTAGACACTAAGGAGGGAAGGTTAGGTTTAGGGTGCAGGGAGGGGGGATAGAGTTAGACACTATGGAGGGAAGGTTACATTTAGGGTGCAAGGAGGGTTAGGATAGGGTTAGTCACTTGGGGGAGGGTTAGGTTTAGGGTGCGGGGAGGGGGAGGATAGGGTTAGGCACTTGGGGGAGGGTTAGGGTTAGGTTTAGGGTGCGGGGAGGGGGGTATAGAGGTAGACTCTAAGGAGAGAGGGTTAGGTTTAGGGTGCAAGGAGGGTTAGGATAGGGTTAGACACTGAGGAGGGAGGGTTAGGTTTAGGGTGCGGGGAGGGGGGATAGAGTTAGACACTAAGGAAGGAAGGTTAGGTTTAGGGTGCGGGGAGAGGGAGGTTAGGGTTAGTCACTAAGGAGGGAGGGTTAGGTTTAGGGTGCGGGGGAGGGGGGATAGAGTTAGACACTAAGGAGGGAAGGTTAGGTTTAGGGTGCGGGGAGGGGGGGATAGAGTTAGACACTAAGGAGGGAAGGTTAGGTTTAGGGTGCGGGGAGGCGAGGTTAGGGTTAGACACTAAGGAGGGAAGGTTAGGTTTAGGGTGCCGGGAGAGGGAGGTTAGGGTTAGACACTAAGGAGGGAAGGTTAGGTTTAGGGTGCAGGAAGGGGAGGTTAAGTTTAGGCTCTAGGGGGGAGGTTAATTTCAGGCACCAGGGAGAAAGGGTTAGAAGATGGTTACGATACTGACCGACAAGTGTCAGCATCCTAACAATGTTGGGATGCCGGCATGGGGATTCTGACCGTCAGGATCCTGAGTGCCGGCATCCTGTACTCAACTCGTATCCAAGAGCCGGTGCTCTTTTTGTAGGGATAGTCAGAAGTACGCAGTATCGGCACCTTTTTTTTGTGTAATCTTTCATTCTTCTAACTAGGTCCAAAAACATAAAGAAATCTGTGAAATCATTTCAGAAATGAATAAAGTACAGTAACCATCTGAGCACTCCTCCAGAATATGGATGCTACTATAAATCTTGTATCAATTTGTAACTTTAGGTGAGTGCTGCCACCTTTTTCCACAGAAAAAAGCACTTCCTGTACCTGACACAAGGAATTTAAAGCATGAAAAGATTATGCAATACTGGTGTGTTCTCATACACCTTGCCTCAATACGCCTTACGGCACGACTGAGCCGCTGCGCGAGGTGTTGCAGATGCAGTGAAAAGCTACTCACCTGATTCAGATATGGATGCAATGCCGATATTTATGCAGTCGGATGACTGCACATGTGTCTCAGCTGCAATGTGCACGCACAGCGATTGAATTCCGATCAAAAGTGACTACGGTTTCATAGAAACATAGTATTTGATGGCACATAAGAACCACTTGGCCCATCTAGTCTGCCCCTTTCCATATATCCTTTTGGCAACTTCAACCCTATTTCAACCCGGTTCTAGTGAGGATTTTTTTTGCAAGGGGTTGACAGAGGTCGTTTTGTGGGAAGTAACAGGGAGTTGCGGCAAAGATGCGGGCGTATTGTGTCTGTTTTTAGAGCATTTATCTGCCTACATCTGTGATTCTGTATGCAGAAAATATGGCGCCAGAGTCTCAGTTCCTGCAGCCATTCTGCACGACCATAGAATTACTTAGAATGTTCATTATCGAAGGATCTGCAACCACTGCTGCGAACTTTGTATACACTTGCTTGTATCTGCAAAGCCACCGGTGGTCGCCTCAGTACATTTACAGGCAGCTGCATGCAGTAGCATATTTTCGCACAGCAGCTGTGTGTGAGATCAATTGCATTATTGTTCGAGATGTGTGGGTTTGGATTCCTGGAATACGAACTTACCCAAACTTAGGGTAAATGAGTAATTCCGAGTCCCGATTCGGATCTTCAAGCCAAAGTTCGGATCCCAAAACAAGGCAAAATGTAATCTTCCTGGCACTGGATCTTGTGTGTTGTGATTGGCTGCCATGTCACACAGGAGATCAGATGGAGAGGGTGTGGACTGTGGGCTGCAGCACTGTGAGACACTGTGTTGTGTGTTCAGGGCCAGGCACTGTGTTAAAAAAATGTCATTTTCAGGCAACTAACAATGCCATTAGAAGCACTGCGTTAAAGGGACGTTGTGTTATTAAAAAACATACCATAGGAGCACTGGGAGGCACTGTGTTGTATGTTCAAGGTTTCAGGCACTGTGTTAAAAATTACTGTGTTGTGTGTTCAGGTACATGCAGTAGATGCTATCTGTGGCCCGTAAAATTTCTGGGCACTTTTGGCATTCAGCAACCGCGTGCAAGAAAAATTTAATTTGCCATTCAAACAACTGAAGCAAAAGGTAGTAACTAGGTGGAATTCCATGCTTTATTTGCTTCAGTGACTGGAGGAAGCGCAGAAAGCCATCCAAACCTACACTACAAGCCATGACATAGGGAGAGGAGGGGAAATGTACTTTACTCCAGCACAGTGGAGAATACTCTCTATTTTATGCAAAATACTGAAACTGTTTCTGCATTATTTATGGGGCAGAATGGCTTGATAAATAGGCCTCTTAGTGTAGTATTTCCATCTGAAAGCCTGAGCAGAGTACTCAGGGCCGTAACTAGGGTGGTACAACCTGTGCCTTGGCACAGGGCACCGCAGTGCAGGGGGCGCTGTTTGGGTCTGTCAATTTTCCTGTCTATTATCATTCTCACTTGTAGCTTCCTCTTCTTTAATCTCCAGCATCTCCTGGCCTCCCCTATCTCTTTCCTGGCCCTTTCCTGTGAGGCCATTGCCCTTTTTCAGGTGTACTATCTCATGTCCCTATTTGAAAAATGGGGGTGGGAGGGCATCAATGCTATTTCTGGCACAGGGCACCAAAAAGTCTAGTTACGGCTCTGAGAGTACTCACCCACACGGATGGAACTTACTAAAGCAGCTGTAAACCAGGCTCATAGATATTGCCAATATTGCAAATATTTGGTATTTTTTGTCTGAATTGCGAACTATTTTAGGCCCCCTGAGTCATTGTTTGGTTCTAATTGATGAACCTTACATTATGTTGAATTAATTTAATAATGAAAAAAAGTAACAAGGATAATTACATAATGATGTTTTTCTGCTTGTCTTATCCTCATAATATAAAAATATTAATTATATTTATAAGGTGCTTTTATTTAAGTATAACTCACAGTGCTTTACAATTGCAGATTATAAGGTGTGTTTTTTGTGTATGCACCCAACAGGACACACACACACACATATATATATATATATATATATATATATATATGTTCAAATGATCTGGCACTACTGTTGCACAGTCAAAAAGCTGCCTCCGTGGTTAAGGTAACTAAAACTGTTAGTCAGCGGCACTGGAGGTCTTAATCAGTCAATTAATTGTTTATTTTCCAACGTTTCAGGGCTATTATGGCCTTTTGTCAAGGTTACATTGGAAAATAAATAATTCATTGATTGATTAAGACCTCCAGTGCCACTGACTACCAGTTTTAGTATATAAAAATTGGGTCTCAGAAAGAGGCAAAACATCATCTTTCATGGACAAACATCATCTTTCATGGACTTTTGTCCAGGAATGATGATGTTTGTCGATGAAAGATGACGTTTTACCTCTTTCTGAGACAAAATTTTTTTGCCGGAAAAATCAGAATTTGGCGGGAAATTCCGAACTAATCCGAACCTGCACATCCCTAATATTTATATATATATATATATATATATATATATAAAATCACAAATGACCCAGCACTTGTTTATAGAAATAACTGTGCCCCTGTGCCTCCACAAATGTAAATAATAGTAACTCCAAAGGTGCGGCATTCAGGGCAAATCCTAATAAGTTACAGGCACGTAAGTAGTTTAAGCGTTGCAATCGTTTATGGGATATACTCAAACATAAAAACATCTTACCTTATAAACCATCAGACAGCGTGTGTGTGTGCGCATCCTGCTGACGTCCAAAGCTGGGAAAGGGACACAAAAGAGTGACGTCATCGCGCATCAGTGTGACGCACGTCAGTGCAAACAAACCCATCACCATAGATACAACGTAAATGAATACACAGTATAAAAAAAAAATTAACACTAGATAAATATAAAGCCATCAATACAACGGAACAATTACTTAGGGCCAAAAAACACAACAGCGTTTAATTACAGATAAAGGGTACATACATTGATTAAGCAAATTCAGACCAATTTTGCTTCATTACACGATACATCATACGCTGTGCCATAAAAAATAACAATCAAAATAATATATAATGAATATATCATCAAAAATAATATTAGTCAACAATAACCAGCACACATAGTATCTGTACCAATATGAGCAGACGTTAATTCAATTAAAAATGTATAATCTCAGATCATACAAGAAAGGGGAAGAACCTAATTTAGCCCTCTAGAAGATATCACATTCAAATAATGGATCCAAAATGCTTCACGTATAAGTAAGACTTTGTTCCTATTGCCTCATCTTTTAAGGGGAGGCGCGTGATCAATCATATGGTATCAAAGACTGGCAAGATAATGCCCAGACTCTGCCCACCACTTGTGCCACCAATGAGTGCTGATCTAATAGAGGACCTATGTGCCCCCATCCTCTCTTTAAATTTTCTAGCTGTTTTGCCAATATAAGTAAGGCCACAAGATCTGATAAACGACAAATCAGGATTCACAAGTCAGATGAAACTTGATTTGTAGATTCTTACTCAAATGTGGGTGGCAAAATGTATCCCCAATTAGCATGTGTCTACATGTGACACAGGTGCATCTAAAGCATTCTAGTTTCTTAGGCAAAAAGCTTTTAGAGGGAATTTTAGCCCCTACAAATAAAGCAATCAATCAACGCATCAATCTGTTCTTCTGCAATTTGTGTTAAATTGTTAATCCTTCACAGGACAACTAGACAAATTATGTTTATCAAAAACAGAAATTAGGTTATCACAAGGACCTTTCCAAATAAATAAAAGGTCATCTATAAATCTCTTATAAAAAAGTATTCTGGGTGCAATCCTATCATCAGCAAAAACACTTGTTGTTCATTGTCGAACATATAAATGTTCGCATAGGTCAGTGATACAGAAGACCCCATAGTACATCCCTTGGTTTGCAAAGAGAAATCCCCATCAAAAATATTTTTTTTTTAGTTAGAATCAGCTCTAATACCTGTAATGGAATCTCAATATAAGTCAAATCAAGTGAACCATTACCCATTAGCAACCTCTTAAAAGCATCCAAGCCATCATAGTGTGGTATTACAGTACATAGGCTTGTGACATCCACAGTCACAAGCCAAATGTCCTCTGGTAATTCCTCCAAATTTTTAAGCTGGTTAAGTAATATAGTGGTGTCCAAAAGAAAGTGAGGATGCTCTTGGATCATTGGCTGTAGAATGGAATCAAGCAGAGTGGATGTCATCTGGAACAAAGAATTATGGGCCGAAATTATAGGTCTGCCAGGCAGGGGATATATCCCCTTGTGAACTTTGGGAAGTGTGTATGACACAGGTGTGATGGGGCATTCAGGAAGCAAGATTTGATACACTTCCTCATTGATAAAATGTGCATCATTAGCCATAATTAAGATTTCTTTCAGATGTCTGGAGAAACTAGATGTAAGATCCCCATTGAGTTTACAATAAACACCTGGTTCATTCAACTGTCTCAATTTTGGTTCTGTAATCTTTAAGATCCTGTAAAACAATGGCGCCCCCTTATCTGCTGGGCGGATAATTAACTGTTTGTTCTTTCTCAAGTGATTTGACATTTGGCTTGTGACTGTGGATGTCACAAGCCTATATACCGTGATACCACACTGTGATGGCTTGGATGTTGTTAAGAGGTTGCTAATGGTTATTGGTTTACTTGATTTGACTTATGTTGAGACTCCATTACAGTTATTAGAGCTGATTCTAACTAAAAAAATGTTTCTTTTTGATGGGGATTTATTTTTGCAAACCAAGGGATCTGCTATGGGGTTCTTCTGTAGCACTGACCTATGCGAACATTTATATATTCGACATTGAACAAGTGTTTTTTGCTGATGATAGGATTGCACCCAGAATACTGTTTTATAAGAGGTTTATAGATGACCTTTTATTGATTTGGAAATGTCCTTGTGATAACCTAATTTCTGTTTTTGACAAACATAATTTGTCTAGTTGTCCTGTGAAATTTACGTACAAAATGCACCAACATGAAATTGAATTCTTGGATGTCAAAATCAGTCTGTCTGAGTCTGCGATTAATACTACAGTTTATTACAAAAACACAGACCGTAACGCCTTCCTATATGCTAACAGCTGTCACCCGAAGAATCTGAAATATTGTATTCCATATTCTCAGATGGTTCGACTGAGAAGGATTAACAATTTAACACAAATTGCAGAAGAACAGATTGATGTGCTGATTGATTGCTTTATTTGTATGGAGCTATGGGCCTGATTCAGACCCACTCGCGAGCGGCTGTCCGCTCGCAAGTGGGTCGATGTTCTGGACTGAGCATGCGCACGATGGAGGGAGCTCCGTCGTGCGCATGCGCCAGACGCGACGAGCGGAGGAAAGTCCTTCGCTCGTTGTGTCCGATCAAAGGGGGCGTGCTGTCAATGTTGATTGACAGCACGCCCCCTTTGGTAGGCGTGCCGGGGCGTGCCTCCCTGACGGGGGCGTTCCCACGGGAACGCCTCCCGTCAAAAGCCGGCCCACTGACATCACTAGTGATGTCAGTGGGAGTGATTTTGGCTCTGATAGAGCCAAAATCACTCCGGAGCTTGTGGTTGAAAACCTCAACCGCAGGCTCCGGCTCGCAATTTCGATGGTCGCGATGGTCTCGACCATCGCGGCCATCAAAATGCACGCTCGTATAGCCTGTAGGTGGTGACCCACAGCTATATGAGCGTCCAGAAGGACGCTCCATTTTCATGGAGCCCGGCCCTCATTCAGAGCGTGCGCTCTGCTCAGAGCGTACGGCTCTGAATGAGGGCCTATGATCGCAAACAATTAATACAAATGAAACAGAGAGTTTTATTGTTAGAGCAGAATGAGCTCCTCTCTAAGAAAGTACGTGTTGAGACGACTAATACATTTATTTGGGTCACACAATACCATACTTTATCCCCACAAATTAATAATATTACTAAAAGATTGTGGAACCTTATTCAGACAGACAGGGATTCACAACTTTCTGATTACACACTTCGTCCATGTTACTCCAGATCTAGCAACCTTAGAGATCTTCTGGTGAAGGCTGACATTTCAGGCAGGGGTAAAATTCCCTCTAAAAGCTTTTTGCCTAAGAAACTAGGATGCTTTAGATGCACCTGTGTCACATGTAGACACATGCTAATTGGGGATACGTTTTTCCATCCACATTCGAGCAAGAATCTACAAATCAAGTTTCATCTGACTTGTGAATCCTGTTTTGTCGTTTATCAGATCTTGTGCCCCTGTGGCCTTACTTATATTGGCAAAACAGCTAGAAAATTTAAAGAGAGGATGAGGGCACAAATCTCCTCTATTAGATCAGCACTCATTAGTGGCATCTGTGGTCAACCAGTGGCCTTTTAATTTTTCGGAGGCTGGGCATAATCTGACCAACCATCGATACCATATGCCTCCCCTGAAAGCAAGAGGCAATAGGAACAAAGTCTTACTTAAACGTGAAGCATTTTGGATCCATTATTTGAATGTGATCTCTCCTAGAGGGCTAAATGAGGTTCTTCTCCTTTCTTGTATGATCTGAGGTGATACATTTTTGATTGAATTAATGTCTGTTCATATTAGTACAGATAGTATGTGTGCTTGACTAATATTATTTTTGATGATATATTCATTATATATTATTTTGACTGCTTTTTTTATGACACAGCATATGATGTATCGTGTAATAAAGCAACTTTGGTCTGAATTTGCTTGATCAATGTATGTAATATCTGTAATTAACAGCTGTTGTGTCTTTTGACCCTAAGTAATTGTTTCGTTGTATTGATGGCTTTATATTTATGTAGTGTTATTTTTTTTTTCTACAGTGTATTAATTTATGTTGTAACCATGGTGATGGATTTGTTTGCAATGACGTGCGTCACGCTGATGCATGATGACGTCACTCTTTTGTGTCCCTTTCCCGGCTTTGGACGTCGGCAGGACGCGCACACACACATGCTGTCTGATGGTTTATAAAGTAAGATGTTTTAATATGTTTTTAATATCCTGACGAAAATCATAAATGATTGAAACGTTGAAACTGCATACGTGCAAACTTATTTGGTGCCGCACCTTTATAATTGTTTTAGAAAACAAAAGGGCATTCATGAAACATTTCAGTAAACAGGTCTTGAGTCTGCTTTTGAAGATTTCTACAGAAGTAGCCTCTCAGACACGGCCAAGAGTTCCAGGAGAAGGTGCTGCAAAGCTTAAAGCTCAAGCTCCAAATGATATACTGTATAGGAAATTCAAGGTACTGTTATTAGTCCTTTATCTGTAAATTAAAGTGAGCAAGTGGACGTATGGGGTATCAGAAACTGCTTTAAGTACTGTACCAAGGTCCCTGTTTATGTAGGGCAATCAATGTCATCTTGCAGGCAGCCAAGAACAGATGTTATGTGGCGTAGCAGGACTCAGAGCTGTAACTAGACTTTTTGGTGCCATGTGCCAGAAAGAGCATTGGCGCCCCCCTCATTTTTCAAAGGGACATAATGCACCCAAAAAAGGGGAATGGCCTCATGAGGAAGGGCCAGGGAAGAGATAGGGGAGGCCAGGAGATGCTGGGGATGAAATAAGAGGAAGCTACAAGTGAGAATGATAATAAACAGACATTTTTACAGGCCCAAACAGCACCCCCTGACCTGTGGTGCCCTGTGCGATGGCACCGGCCGCACTACCCTAGCTACGGCCCTGGCAGGACTGGTGGCTAATCAGCGTGACTTTTGCATTTTGATATTAGCTGCAAGCAGTGCACACCAGATAGTGCTGAGTCATGATACAAAAGCACATATGAGTGTATGAAGATCTTCTTAGGAAATCAAGTGCTATCTCCGATATGTGGATGAAACTTGATGTGTACATGTCAAACCGCAATCCAGGACAATACCAAGATTCTTCTCTGAACTCCCAAGCTTAAATTCAGTTGACTGACCCACCTGCACTCATGTTGATTTACAGTGAGCTGCTATCATAACAACTTCTATTTAAATAGCATCCAACTAGCACACATCCACACTTGGAGCTCAGCTAGACAACCACTTAGGATTGGTATTGTGTATTGGGTTCTTAACACCTAGAACAAAGGACAGGTACAAAAGAGTATTATTTGCATAGTTGTGGTAGGTCATGCCATAATTTCTGATTACTTCACCCAATGGTAGCATGTATGCCTCAAATAACATATATCATCTTACTTTTATTCAGTTATTTATAGAGATGGGATTGTTGTATACCTGGGGCACTGGTGCAAATGAGTAAAGATACTCCCTGAGTCTTACCAGTCTTTGAAATAGCTAAGGATTATGCCAAACAATTCATAGAAATTATTCAGGTTTTCTATTAGAATCTCATGGTCTATGATATCAAGTTCTGTAGAAGTCCATAAGGATTAAGATTGAGACCTTTGGGGGCATGGAGTAGTTAAAGTTAAAGATAAGTCCAGGGATATGTTGGGTGATTCTCTAGCAAATTTAAGCTATTGACAGGCTCTAGAACAAGTAGAAGGTCCAACAGCCATATTCAGTGTGGCATTATATGTTCTGTATGTTTGGCATATATTGTTTCATGTGTAATTAATCAACACTAGATTTTGCCACTGTAGTTTTGTAGACAGTGATTCTGTGTGGTGAAAGTGAATTAACCTTTTTATGGTCAAGTGCTAAAAGATTAGCCTAATGGATATTTATTTTACAAGTACAATATTATGTTATGTTTTATTATAATCAGTCAAACAGTTTACTTATGTTGCATTTAGATGGAAACTTTGCACTAAACATCATAACCAATCAGACACATCTATTGTCCTAACCAATATTCCTGATTGGTTGCTATGTTTCAATTAAAATTTTACACCTACATCCAATGTTAGTAAATGATCCTTACTGTGTATATATCAGTGTATTAACTGTATTTTGCTTATTACACATTCTAGAATTTTAAGATGACATCTGTTTCTGCTTCGTAACAAAATACGTATTCATTGAACTGACATTACTTGCAATGTGCCCATGTGGATACATTAATTTTTTTCTGACGTACTTTGCCAAAATACCACTTAATCCATGTCTTTCTAGGAACACAGAGTCTCAATATAAAGTAGCACATCAAGCGCAATTTTTTTTACATAAACAATTTGTGCTTTTCTCAGTTCCTTACATGGTCAACAAAACTGCTTTCAAAATATACAACTAAATTGCCTGTTTACAGTAAAACTGGCCAATATCTCCTTGTTGACCATGCAAATTCGAGAATGTGTCCCGGTGTCTGTCTTACACATTTTTCGTTTTCAATGAGATCTTGTCACTCATCATGTCAAAACATATATATATATATATATATATATATACAGTATATATATATATATATTTACAGTGTATATATATATATATATATATATATATATATATATGTGTGTGTGTAAATATATATATATATATATATATATGTATATATAAACAATTAAAGCAAGAGTTGTTTGCACTAAGCTCAATTAAAAGAGTATTAAAAATGTTCTAGACATTAGTCAGGGAGGTATGCAATGGCAGTTCCCACTAATTACAAAACACATAACATTGATGCTCTGCAAAATTTTCCACATTATAAATCACCTAGAAGGAATTAGGTGAACTGTTCAGAAGCAAACAGACAAATGACAGACAATAGATACAGTGAGACTATTTTTGGCAAGGTCTTCAGAGCTGGTCATGGTTCTGTAAGTTAGCCAATGAAAATAAAGACAGACAATCAGAGACCTAAACAAAATCTTTTTGTATTTACAGGTTTTCAATACTCTGCAAACGATAAGATGAAGGCTCTTCTCACTTTAATGACATCACAATATAGAGCATATACTATATGGTCCCTCTAATTATACAGCTTGAAATAAACTAATAACTAACTAAAATATTAAGTTAATAAAAGCTGTTCCATGAATCATTTGCCTTGTTTCATACTCATCTGCAATATGTAGTATGTTTACTAGAGTGGAAATTGTCCTTAAGTGTTCCCAGTCCTTGTCTAGGCATAATGCACTCCAGAGCAAATTGACTGTTTTTCTCCCATCTCTATCTCTATCAAAGCTTTGAGAGAGATAAAGTGGCGAGGCATAAAATACTAACTAATCAGCTTCTGTCATTTTTCAGCTGATTGGTTGGTACTTCATTCTCTCAACTTTATCTCTCTCCAAGCTTTGATAAATCTCCTTCTTAGTAGACTATACACCCTGAAAGCAAAAGTAGGGCTCGCTGATTGTATTGGGTTTCTATAACTTCACACCTTTGTAAAACATCCTGTTCAACTGAAAAAACTCAATATACACCAGATTTTGTTGCACGATCACTTATCTCTATTCAATACTTATGGGGTTTCACATGAATGCAAAAGACATAGCCTGACTACTTACGATATCTGAGCTTAGTCTACATGATATGAAACATCATGACAATTTGATCACAGCACCCACAATACATGGTCTTGTTTCCTTCAGACTCATGGACCTTAGGTGCACACCTCAATAGTAAGATGCTTATACCACAGATACCACTGAGCTGACAGTAAATCTCTGAAAACAGTCTAGATACTGATACCACTGAGGTTACAGTACATCTCCTACTATTTATCATCATGTGACAAATCAATCCCTGGGGGAAATGTACAAAATTTTGTAGAGTGATAAAGTGAAGAGGGAATTGGTATGTAATGCGGGCTGTCGGGATGTCTCTTGTCACAATACCGACAGCGGAATCCTGATGGATGGTATCCCAACAGGGGTTAGGTAAGTATACTTACCCTCCCTCCTACTCCCCCTAACCCTATCCCTCCCTTTTTGTAGCCTAACCCTAACCCTCTCCACCCCGCACCCTAACCCTCCCCGTTAAAGCCTAAACCTAAGTTTCCCCACTTTGTGCCTAAACCTAACCCTCCACCCTTAGTCCCTAACCCACCCCCAGTAGTGCTTAACCCTAACCCTCCCCCCTAGGGGTGCCTAACCCTAACCTTCCAGCCAAAACCTAACGCTAACCCCACTATGCTCTCTGAATCTAACCCTCCCCCCCGTGACTAACACTAAGGGTGCCCCGGACTTACTTTGTTCGGGCTGGTGTCCAGCTTCGGGATCAAGATAGGCGTAGGTATTTCAATGCCTATATTAAGTCCCGTGTCGGACTTTTAGCATTGGGATTGAGAGTGGCGGCATCGCAGATGCCGGCCTCATTACTTCATCCCATGGAGAGTGATAAAGTACAAACCAATCAGCTCCTAACTGTCATGTTACAGGCTGTTTTTGAAAAATGACAGTTACAAGCTGATTGGTTGGTACGTTATCACTCTCCACTTTAACACTCTCCAAGGCTTAGTGCATCTCTCCCCTTATGTTTTATTAAATACATTTATGCAGTCGTTCCCAAACTATGTGCCGCGAAACCCTGGGGTGCCTCGGGACACTCGCAGGGGTGCCTCAGGTTGGTGGTCCAGCTACAAATCAAATTCTTTATGGTCAATGTAATGTAAATATGTGGACAAACAGAAGCGCAAACCTGTCCACCACCACATAACTTACCCTAAGGATGACATATAAGCACAATTTACTTCACCAATTTTTTTTTTTCAGAATTTCTCAATAACAAACTTTTGGCTTTAAGGGTGCTGTGAAAATAATGCTGATACTCTAGGGTGCCGCGATTCAAAAAAGTTTGGGAACCTCTGCAGTTATGTATTATCTGTTGTTATTATTGTATTGTTAGTATCAGGTGAAGAAAGTTACTTTGTAAATCCATGTATAATCAAGTAAGAGAGTCTTATTCATGATGTCTAAGGTGTCATTTAATCATAAGCTGGAGTTGTATAACTGGTCTTAGCTCTAGCACTTCTCACTGTGGCTTCTATACTAAAGTCCTGATTCTCATACCACAGCGTAAGGCATGCTCCACTCTTAGGACGTTTATTAACTAATACAAACTTGCAAATGATGTACAAACAAGGAGAAACAAAAGAGCACAGTGTTGAGACTAAATCAGGATTCTAAATCATAAGCAATACTGTGACAAACCGCATGATGGTTGCCAGTACTTTCAAAATGGTGCTTTCTTGCCAGGCTGAGAATCCACAGAGCTCAGCCAAAGAAAACACTGTGAGGGAGCCAGGGTTCTCCCAAGTCTTGGCTTCACATCCACTATAGTAGCACTGGCTGTGGGACCGAAGAGACAAGCACATGACCCATAAGGTCACATAAGAACGCCATAATTGCTTGGTATTTGCTCACATGGGATAAGATGAAATATAACTTAATCCTTTCAGCAGTGAAGGGGTGAGTCCCAACACGCTTGTTATTTAGAAGCATTAAACACCATCAACTTTTTCTGGCAGGTTGAAAGTAACTTAACTCAAGCAGTGGCCTGTGAACTACTCATATTTTTTTTTTTAATCAACACTGCCACTCACGTAACTTCAAGCAGAGCTCTAGTTCCTTAAATGTTCCAATTTGATTTCAGGACAGAAGATACTGAGCTTATTATGTTCACTCTTCAAACTGCTTGGCATTGTGTCCCCATCATAGACATATACTACATTATCAATTTCTTGTCTATTTTTTTTTGTGTTACTAAAACAAATATATACGAAAATAACAGAGAAGACAATAAAGGATGAAAGCGACAGTGAGTGGTGCATATTGGACATTGCATTGCTGCTAGTTGTTTACAAGCTAGCTTTAATTTAGTAAGTAAAATCAGTGCCATTTTTCTGGAAAAAGTGGGTGGAGCTATAGAAAAACTAATATATATATATATATGTATATATATATATATATATATATATATGGTAACACAGTGTATAGCAATGAGGACCCCAGACAGGCAGGTACTTGGTAAAGCAGTGTCTTTTTAATGGGTAGCAGACACTGCATTTTAGCATATGTGAGCATAGCCCTGGACACACACAGGCACATAACAGACAATAAGCAAACAACATAAAAGTAAACGTCTTTGGACCCTCCAGATCCTGAAAACCTAGTGCTAGCCACCACACCCAGCCTATCACCCGGCCAGTTTGTCCAGCATCAGGAGCAAGGAGCATCTGGTGTTTGGGAGTTGTAAACTCTTCCTGTGCTCTATTGATTATTACAGCTGGTTCTGTGTAAATGTAAAAACCTGGAATTCCACACCTCCACTGCTAATGCAGAACGCACAATTTTCACTCCAGCCTCCCTTGGAGGGAGCTGATTCCACCAGAATGTGGGCAATTCAGGTGAGAGACAACCCCTCTCACCATTATATATACATATATACACATATATACTGTATTTAGAATGTAAGCTCTCCTCTTGTGCTGCTCCTTATACTGTTATCTACTTCTCACTTGGGCGCCTAACACCTGGTTGCTTACGCCCTGTTGTTTATTTCAGTTTTATGATCACTAACGTAGCAATGTATATAAACCTTGTCCTTGTCCTGCATTGTATTGTACTGTAAGTCACTTGTTGCTTGTTCACTCACTTGCCTATGTATTTTGTATGGCGCTGCAGAACACTTGTGGCACCATATAAATAAAGGATAATAACAATCATTTACAAAATAAGGCACTCAAAAAGGACTCTAAAATAAAACTTATCTAATGGAAAATACATTTTGGCCCAGGACATTATGTCATAGTTGATGAGAGGTTCAGACTCAGGATCTGAGTTCCTGCTGAAAAATAGCACTGCATGTTGACTTTTCATAACATACTCATATATATATATATATATATATATATATATATATTTATATTATTATTATTATTATTATTATTATCATTTCTTTATATGGCGCCACAAGTGTTCTGCAGCGCCTTACAAAGTACATGAACAAATAAGTAACCAGTGACTTACAATACAAAGCAGGACATGGACATGTATAATAAACAGTGCTATATTAGTGACCTTTATGCCCACATAAGCAGTCGAGTGTTGGTTGCCCTAGTGGGGAGTAAGAGATAAATTAAATTACAGTAGGGAGAAGCACAAGAGGGTAGAGGGCCCTGCTCGAAAGAGCTTACATTATATATATATATATATATATATATATATATATATTATATATATATACAGTTTTATACGTCCATAACAGATTTTCTTTTGTATCGCTGTATTTGGCAAAATCAATTGCCTGAAGCCAGTGGCAATTTAATACGTTATGTATCTTAGCTGACTGATGTTATATGCTTAATACTGCAGTAATCAGTTATTTCAGTGATTTTGTAATTTCTCACAGTTTAATTGTAAAGCTTGAAAAGCTACTGACTTCTATGGTGAGTTCCCTTTAAGAAGTTTGTTTGTTTAAAAATGACCATGCACACTGGTACAAACAAAAAAGCTTTAAATCACTATTTGTGAAAAATGGACTACAGTAGATTTAACTTACTATTTGTGAAAAATGGACTGGGGTAGATATGGTAAACAGTACACTAGATAATTATATCAGGCTACGGTAAAGAGTTAAAAGAAAGTCAGTTCTATGGAACGATGTTGTTGGTTTTGTGTTGTGCATATTCCAAACTGAGAATACACAACTACAGGTGAAGCTGAGTGTGACACAATTCAATCACATCTCCACTTGCAGCTGAAGTAGCACAACAAAGTTGTAGTAGGGCATTCGTATGTAGGTTCAGAGTACGCTGACTGAAGCGTGGACTATGCAGAGTTATGCATACATGTAAATATCTTATTTTTAGGTGGGTCTTTTGCTCCAAGGATAGGGCTGGTGCAAGCAGGGGTACCTAGAGGGGGGGGTACAAATTACCCAGGCCCGGGCTTCCTGAGGGGCCCGGCGGGGGCCCGGGTCCGATGCCACCCCCCCTCCCTCACAGCAGCCCAGCACACGGCGTGTGCTGAGCTGCAGTGGGTGACTGCTTGTAGCTACTGAGCAGCAGTCACAGCAGTCTCCTATGCCTGTGGGGGGGAGCAATCACACTGATCACGCCCCCCCTGGCTTTGCGCCGGGCTGAGGGGGCTCAGAGCGCACCCGTCGCCAGCACGCAGCGCCGCTTTGCGGCACTGAAAATATATTTTTTTTTTCTTCGAAGGGGGAGTGGCCAAGCCTCCAGCGATTAGGCCACGCCCCCTGTTACCTGGGCTCATGGTGGCTCTTGGCGGGCCTGGGTGAAAGTGCACTGTGAAAATGATGAGAGGTTTAACTCTGCAACGTTTCCTCAGACTGAGCGGCTTTTCTGAAGAATTCAGTTTCCAGATTTATTAGCAGAAGTTGACATGTGTTTTGTTACTTTTTTTATTTGTTTTTGGGCAGTTATGTTTATCTATTAGTTTTAGGGTAATAGGAAAGTTCTTAAAACCTTGTCTCAGTTTTTTAAATTTTCTTCACAAAATTCCAACAAAGACCTGCCATTATGGAATACCTGCAATTTATAAGAATATTTTTGTCACAACCTTGCTTCACAAATCATAGAGACTTAGGGACATATAAATTATGTTAATTATCAGGCTTGGACAGCCCCCAATAATTAACATTCTTACTTGCTGCCAGGGCAATTCATCATCATGAAAATCCGCTGTCTTCATAAATGTTTTCACTGAAAATTAGCACTGCCGAGTCTCACTCGGCAATGCTAGTGCGTCTGAGTGAACAAAATCCCAGCGTCTGGCGGAAGGAGAGGGACAGAGGTGGAGGGATCTGAAAGGATACCTTTTCACAACCAGGGACTCTTTCTCATAGGGAGCGGGGGTGCAGAAGCAAACGCCATGTAAAGATGGCAAATGTTTCCACAGTAAAGCTCTGAAATACAATATTTATGAATTTAGGACTCCTTACTAGTGTATGGGGACAGCAGGATAGGATGGGGGCTAAAAGTAAACAGGAGATATAAGTGATATTCTCTGCATTACCTTTATAATGAATAGCATTAATACTTCATTTCTACAAAAGTACAGTAGGTGAAAAAGTGGAAATTAAGTGATGATCAATATGGCAGTTGTGCCTCACATTATGGAGAAAAGTTAAGGTCCCATTTAATCATTGTTTTGCTATTTTTTTTATCTTAATTAAGATGTCATCAATTGAGGACTAAATATACAGAAAGACAATCCTAAGAATAAGTCCTAGATATTGTTTTTTCATGTTATGTTTATTTTCCAGAAATGCACCTTAAAGCTTTTGCAATAACACTGAATATCTTAGAAATTTACTAACTTGTCTCACATTTATCACATAAACAAATCAGCAGCTGTCCATGTGATGTCAGAACAAAACATATCCAATTGGTTAACATCCATATTCCAATTATCATGCCTCATAAATATGACACATTTTTCAAATAGACATCCTGTTTCGCCATTCCAGTGATCAGTTATCACTGTTGTGCAGACATGTCTAATGCAAAGCCATTTTCTGACGAGTACGTAATAAACTAATTTTCTTACTGGCATTATAATTCAGTATGAAATAATTAACAATAACAATAGAGATCACCTTATTTGTACTTAGTGTGCTTTATTTGAAATGAAAAAAAGAAATGGAAAAATTTGCTGTGACATTTAGATAAAGAGATAAGTGAATTTTTTATAACTTGATTCGAAGAACATTTCTATCTATGGGCTTACAATTGTGTTCTTTTATTCTTCTGTATTGTTCATCCTTGGCCTTTATGGTGTATGTATTTTACATACAATTTGGGTATTGTAGTAGCAGTGATCGCACTTGTGGGCTATAGTGAATTGTTAACCCCATTTGGCTGCCTAGGACCCACGTTTAGAAATTGATAGAGTCCTTGGGGACAAGCTAATGTGTCCGGCCAATAGAAATTTCTCTAGTGGCTGGTGATATGTGGCAGCCCAGCCAATATGATTTCTTTAACGCTGGGGGTGATATGCTGCATCTCAGCCAATATGGTTTCTTTAATGCTGGGGTTGATATGCTGCATTGCAGCCAATAGGATTATACAAACACTGAGATGATTTGCGATGGCCAACAGTATTAGGCTTGCAGTGGCCAATAAGAAGTCCATGAGTCTCCCATCCAATGGCTTTGTGGCACATGTCAGAGGAGTCAGTGCTATATCCTTCAGCATTCTGACTCCAGCCAGTTAGAGGATCTATGCCAAGCATAGTCAGAGTCAGCTTCCAGGGGAGCAGAAATCCCAATTAGCAGATCATGGTGTGCAACGTAAGGAGAGGTGTCAGCATATCCAGGCATCCCAGTCACCAATCCATGGGTGTGTATAGGCGTCATCAGCTGTCCAGGGGATCCCAATCACTGAGCTGCAGGCCAGTCATGCTGCAGAGAAATGGCTGCATCAAGGTCCAGTATGGGGTAAGAGGAGAGGTGTCAGTTTGGGTTCAGAATGCCACCATTACCAGAGAGGCGTCAATCTATCCACACTGTGTGTGAGAGTGACACTGAATTTTACAACTGATTCAAAGACTACCTGGCTTAGAAAACCACATGCCAGAAGTTTTAGGCATTTTAATGTAACACTTATTAATGAAATTAAGCAAATCGGGTCATGTTTACCCTGGTACCCTGCTCTGTAGCGCAGATGTTACAAGTCTATACACTTGCATCCCACAGAGGGTGCCAGGGTGGTTGAATACCTGATCAATGATAATCCGTTGTATAAAGGTCCACCTATACACCTATTCCTTAAGTTGTTGCAGCTCAGCTAATTCTGGAAAGGAATTATTTCCTGTACTATAATGTGTTTTACCTGCAGAGAGTGGGTTGTGCAATGGGGTCCAATGTGGCCCCATCATACACCAACGCTTATATGCACATGGTAGAACAACAAAAGTTCCTTTTGGTGCCAAGTTTTTTCTCAACAACTTCTCCTATATCATAGATTTATAGATGACCTGCTAATATTCTGGTCAGGTACCAAATTGGAACTACAACAGTTCCTTGATGACCATAATGCTACTGGACATGAAGTCCAATTTACTGTCACCATCTCAGAGGAGCAAGTACATTTTCTAGATGTAAATATCAATCAGATAGAAGGAGTATTACATACATCTATATATACCACAGAGACCGACATGTATACTATACTTCATAGTACCAGTTTACATCCTCAACCATTACTACAAGGCCTTCAATACTCCCAACTGTTAAGAGTCCGTAGGATCACCAGTAACCCTGAGTTACTGGAAGAGTAGATGAATAAAATGGTCATTAAGTTCATAAAAAGAGGGTATCAAAAATCAGATGTGTTGCAAATTAAGGATAAGGTGATGAAGTTGCCAAGGGAATCCCTATTAGAGCTCAATACAACTAATAGGGAACAACTAAGGAGGATCCCTTGGATCAACAGATATACGATCAACAGTAATAATATGACGAGGTTTGCTAAAAAGTTATGGTCAATAGTCAACTCTGATAAAGAACTACCAGAACTTTATAACACGCGACTACTTCCAAGTTATACTAGAGGCCATATGTCACGGCTGCCGACACTTGAGACTCCTGGAGAAAGGCAGGCCTACTAGGCACAATAAACTGGGATGGTCTTAGGAATGACCTTTCCATGAAACTCAGTAATAGGATAAAAGTAAAATATAATTTATTCACATAAGAATTATAAACAGCAAGGTCTCAAATAAAGTCTCAAACAGCACAGAAGTTCACATATGCAATAATATGTATAGGAGAGAATCCCCAAATATATATAACCAGTCTTTAGCATATAAGAACTAACGTGGTAGGGAACCCCGAGTCCAGAATGAGGCTAACACCTCAGGATGACATTAAGGACCCTTGCCAGGGTAGAACCCTGTAGTAATGGAAATCTGGAGCAGAGCGGGCCCTGCAGAATAATATAGTTCTGGGACAGGACCGAGCCCTGTGGTGCAGTGAGAGATGAAGCAAACTTGAGCCTTGTGGAGTATTGAAGTCGGAGCAGGGTTAAGCCCTGTAAGATGATGAGATTCTCGGACAGGGTTGAGCCCTGCTGCGTGGCTAGAGTTCGGAGCGGGGTTGAGCCCCGTGATGCAGAGAGGATTGTAGCGGTTTTGAGCCCCGTGATGCAGAGAAGATTGCAGTGGGTTGAGCCCCGTGACACGGAGAAGATTGTAGCGGGGTTGAGCCCCGGGATGCGGAGAAGATTGTAGCGGGGTTGAGCCCTGTGATGTGGAGAAGATTGTAGCGGGGTTGAGCCCTGTGATGCAGAGAAGATTGTAGCAGGGTTGGGCCCTGTAGTGTGGCTAGGGTTCAGAGCGGGGTTGAGCCCCGTGATGCAGAGATGACACTGTACTGGTGCAGTTGACAACTGTAACAAGGATGAGTTCAATATACACAGAAACAGAAAGACAACAGGCAAAGTAAATAGTGCAGCAAAATGGTGAAAGTAATGTGATGGAGCAATCAGCAATACTTAGGCAATAGGAATACTGGGCCCTGTAGTGCAGCAGGTGACTGACATCAGAAGTTCATCTGGAATACAGCAAAGTCCACAGCAATCCACAGGCACAGCGGGGATCTGGCAAGAGTAAAAGAAAAGATCTGAAAGCAACATTGCACAGACACTGAGACACAGTTAGTAACAGGCTTTATACTAGAGGTCTGTGATCCATAGGAAGTTTCAGAACATGTGACCCAAATGGAATCAGGTTTGAAATAATGAGCAATCTAGGAATCCCACAACCTGACGACACCTGGGAAACAGATGATCACTTTAACACTCTATCCCCTGAATGAGAAGCATGCCAGAAAGCAGGATAGCTCCTCCGATGACCACAATGGAACTTTGGCAAAAGTAGTCTATCTTTATGTACTGAAATAGTCGCAGTCCTGACACCGTATCTTGAAAGATCACCTTGTCAAAGTAAATATAGGGAAATTAAAACCACCCAATAGACCTAAACACTTCTTAAGCCAAATAAAGGGCTATTAACAATGTTTATGATGTATTACCTGTAGGGGAGCTCTAGTAGATGATACTTTTCATCATCCGTACACAGGAGCTAAATATACTATTAGACATCCTGTTAGTTGTAGTACCACTCATGTTATTTACCTTCTGTCTTGCCCATGTGGTTTTGGCTGCTAAGCATGGAGTGGCAGACTTGAGGTCAAGAATTATTGATCATATACCACATAGTGTAAGAGGAGGCCATAGAAGTAAAGCATTATTACAAGCAGAATCCAGGTGGATATTCAAGTTGGGCACATTGGCCCTGAGGGAACTAAAGGAGACATTAGGCCTCCATTGCTATCTTTAAGTAAATGAAATATAAGGAGGTACTGTATATACAAGCTAAAAGAGGTTAGGGTTAGGCACCCCTCCGGGAGATATAGGTTTAGGCTGCAGGAAAGGGGGGGCTAGGGTTTGGCACTAGGGAGGGAGGTTAGGGTTAGGCACCCCTAAAGGAGGGTTATGGTTAGAGCAGGAAATCCACTACTGACATCACTAGTGATGTCAGTAAGAGATGTCAGTAGGTCCTCCCACAAATGCCAGGCATTCCTAAGGGAACGTCTGTGTTTGTGCAGCCACCCCCCCTAGCCACCTTCAAAACGGGGCAAGCTATCACTCACCAGCGACAGCCGCCCCGTCTTGTAGTGAGCCTCACAGCGACTGAAGCTCAGTCACTCGTCGGGGCTCGCGCATGCACATGCCAGATGCGCAGGGCCCAAACATCGAGCCACTTGCGAGCAGCTCTGAATTAGGCCCTGTGTCTTTATCCTGCATTGTTTTGTACTGTAAGTCACTGCTTTCTTGTTTGCTCATTTGTTTATGTACTTTGTAAGGCGCTGCGGAACCCTTGTGGTGCCAAAAAAATAAAGGATAATAATATAATAATAATAATAACTAATAATAATAAATTAATGCATAATGAAAGGTAAGGTTTTTCTGCTGGAAAGAATTTAGCTTCAGATTTTAGTACATTAAAAGATTTGTTTAGAAAACAAATATGATAAAATGAATGGCTTTCTTTAATGCTGCTTCCAAGGAAAAAGCATTGCAACAGGTCCTGTGTAAGCTTTATGGGCCCTATTTATTAACATCCGTAATTTAATTGCAGAGAGAAAGTGAAAATAACTAATTGGAATTATCACATGAATGTAGCAAAATCCGCACGCTGGGACATAGCTTGCGATAAAGTTATGTCCCAGCGGATTATCACCGCAGGCTTCTCACAGTATATTTCATAAAAAATATGGGGAAATGCCTCTGTGCATGCACCCACTGGCTAGCGCTACCACCCAACCCTGCAAACCTCCCCGCAATTGCCTCAAGCCTCCCATGCTTCCCCCTCCCTCCTTAGCTTACACTTATCTCAGTGATTGGTGCTCCAATGATGTCCTCTGGGGCACCGGTCAGCTGGTCTGCCGACTCCTGCACTGTGACCCCGGTCAGCTGCAGCAACTGACCAGGATCACAGTGCAGGAGCTTAGACACCAGCTGACCGAAGCCCCAGAGGACATCACCGAAGCACCGTTCACCAGTCCCTGGATACAGGTAAGTGTTTTATTTTTTTTACTTTTTTTTTCTACAGTGATCAGCTTGTGGTCTCTTTACACCACACAGCTGATCACTGCGGCCCTGCTCCCAACTCTGATCTGCCTGTAAGAGCAGATCTGGAGTCAAGGAATCGGGGATACCCTGGATAACGCCATCTCCCGGTGGCATTATCACAGGGCTTCCCGTGGTATTTTTTCATATTTTATTTTTAGTAAATCTGGGCAGATCACATTTCCCATTACAAGTATGGGAAATGCGATCTGCTTACTAAAAATATGTGATAATTATGGCTTTGAGTAGAATTTAGCAAATTCTACTAAAATGGCCCTTTGGTAAATTCAAGTGATACTAAAAAATGTGAAAAGTGTGTGAAAACACCCTTTTTCCAATTTTTTTTGTAAAAATAATATTGATAAATAGGCCCCTAAGTGTATCATTTTATTAATACAACTGTAATGAACATGTCGCCTTTGTTTGTATTAAACTTCCATTTGTTTAGCCATACAAAATAAACTTGCTGATGAAAATTAAGATCTTTCAAAATGGAAAATTAAAATTAGTAAGTACCGATTTTGTTAACATAATGAAGGAAGGTAATTGAATTTTACCTTTGTTTAGGATGTTAATGTTATATTGAGGAGTTGGTAGCAAATTCATTGGAAACAACTGGACTTTTTTCAGAGCTGCGTTAGGGAAATAACTTAAATTTAATCTAAAACCTTTAATTTGATCAATTTACTCTTCTCTTGCATTTTTAGTATTATAGACGGAATGCAATTCATTTACCAGCATCCGGAACGCCGGATGTCGGAATGCCGGATGTCGGAATCCCGACGCTGGAAGCCCGACTCTGTACTGAAGATAGGCGTCTAAATACCGATGCCTATCTTTAGCCAATTGCCGAAATCCTGACGCCCTGCATCCCAAACGAAGGTAAGTAGGGACTAGCCGTGGGAGGGGAGGGTAAGTTTTAGGCACCTCCGGGGGGAACTTCTGGTTAGGCACCCCCCGGGAAGTGTTAGGGCCAGGCTGGGGGAAGGAGGGTTAGGGTTAGGTACCACTGGGGGGGAAGTTAGGGTTAGGCACCCCTCCAGGAGGCTTAGATTTAAGGGGAAGGGGAAGGGGGGGTTTGGGTTAGGCATCACTGGGGAGAGGTTAGGGCTAGGTACCACTGGGAGGAGGTTAGAGTTAGGCACCACTAAGGGAAGGTTAGAGTTAGGAGGAAGAGCGGGGAGGGTTAGGGTACTTACCAGCCCCAGTTGGGATCCTGATGGTTCGGGCTTCCAGCGTCGGTATTTACATCCAGGCGGCATTACATACCGATTCCTTATAGACTGTCCTAAAAGAATCATTATGGAATTCTCTATGCTATTTAATGCCAGTCTTTGTGACTTTAAGTAGGTTGCAAGATTTTTGTGCAGACTACAGTAGAATCAATTTTTTTATTATATATATATATTATATCAATTTTATTTAAATTATACACTGTACATCTACAAACTATTTCAAACCTCCAGACCAATCATTACATTATATAAAGAAGAATTAAAATGGATATTCACTCTGGACACTTTCACACCCCGCGGTCTCAACATAGACAATGAGATCCAGTCAATCATCTCCAAATAACGCACACCCGAACTAACCACCATCTCAACATAAGACTGAAGTTATTGCTCCACTGCAACTCCATAGCATGACACCATACACCAAAAACCATCATACTTCACAACACACAACTATAACCCATCCCAATCACATACACAAGACACACCCAACCCCAACCTGTACATTAGTAACCTCCACGCAATCAGCCCCTGTACACACCTGCAACTCATCACCATTCAGTAAGTCCCTGCACACACCTGCACCGCATTACCATTCAAACACACCATTGGCCTAATCTGATTACACTCATCACTCCAGCCAGTCCCTGCACACACCTGCACCTCATCACCATTCACCATTCAGCAAGTCCCTGCACACACCTGCACCACATTACCATTGAAACACACCATTGGCCTAATCTGATTACACTTATCACTCCAGCTAGTCCTTGCACACACCTGCACTGCATCACCATTCAGCAAGTCCCTGCACACACCTGCACTGCATTACCTCTCAAATACACCATTGGCCCCTTGAGTCACCTGACCACTCCCCCACCCCCAGAAGTGCACTACATAAGAACCTCAGAAGCATTGATCATCTCACACCTCCATGAAGAAGGCACTTGTGCCGAAACATGTTGGAGACCCCCAGACACCTACCCATCTTGAACCCACCTGCATCTACATCTGCCCCAATCCGGGCACCTGAACAGCAGCAACGGCACTTAACCGGACACTGGTCCCCACTCACACCAGCCCCAGCCTCTGCCAAAGACAGCGCTGCATGCGCTCATCACACCACCGCACGCAGCACAGGTTTCACCTGCACTGCATCCATGGACGTGAGCCACTGAAACAGTGCACGTCCCCCACTGTGGCATCCTACTTGAGTTTGAGAAGAACTGATCCCACACCAACGGACCCGGGCACCTACCGGTAGGTCAGCACCCATTCTCCTCGCCAGTGTGGGATGCAGCAAAGTGGGATCACCCCTGATCACCTCAAACAGGGCATCCCAGTTCAGAAGTCTGTAGACCATAGGTTCAGCAGGGAAGCATGCAGTAATCAAGACCGCATGTCAAGAAGCCCCTTGAAAGGGTTGACCCTACTCCCCACACTGTGGATACGCCCTGTCACCCCAAATCACCAACAACTGGGCAGTGTGTGCTGCCACAAACCATCTAGGAGACATTTATCTTCCAGGAGCACTGTGCCTCCTAGTGAGCAACTACCACCCTCTATGTGCACACACAGATACAAATAAACATATTTGTTTCTTCCACCATCCATCCAGCCTCCATTATTTCTGTTCTACCACAACACATCCACCACAACACACAGCCATCTGCTCCCCCAAACTTCCCCCTGTTTTTTTCCCTCCTCCCTCTCCCCACCAATACACACACACACACACACAACCAAGGAGCGCACGTACCCTCCAATCTTACCATATCTATCCAATAGTAGGATCAGGTACCCCTACTGTACGGTGCAGCACCATCCACACCTGGACCCCCTCTCTCTCTCTCTCTCTCTCTCTCTCTGTCTCTCCCCTCTCCCTCCTTTCTCTGTCCTCACACCTTCCCCCCCTCCATCATCCAACCCCCTATATCCCACAACACCACCACCACCACCACGAAGCGCATCCCAAACCCAGTATTACCAATCATTACATTAGCAGTGCAGGTGTAGATGATGTTTGCAGCATAAAGTGATGCAAGGTCACTACACTGGAATATCATGGAAAAGAAAAGTTTCCGACAGACAAAGACACAAGTTTATAAGAAATGATGACTAATGGCTGGTATTATACTATACGAGGACACCTTTGCCATCTTTGCTGCCCATACAGGGTTAAACATTCATTCATTGCTGTGTCTAAAACCTCCAACAGACTATCCCAGTGATTACCGCTCACCTGGCTGCTCACCTGGTCAACCTGACCAATTATCTGTTACCTCTCCCTATATATTTCCAGGTCTAGGAAAGACTCATTGCCTGAACAACTGTGTTCCTTCCTGAGGATCTTTCCAGGCTCAGTGTCTCCTGTGTTTCCAGAGCTGTTTGCCTCTCAGTGCTGCGGCTTCCATGCCGCATACAGATCACCACCAGGACTGTTTACCATCACTGCTGTATACCATCTCAGCGCCACGGCTTCCCCGCTGCACACAGACCATTTGCTGTTGTCTGCATTCCAACTACCACTGTGAATCATCTCTCAGCGCCGCAGCTTCCACGCCGCACACAGACTGCTTACCAACTCTAGCTACAGTTCTGCTAATGTACCTGCTGCACTTACCATCTGTTGTTGCCACACATTTTATCACCTGCGTGGATTCCACTCTGCGTTGTGCGGGCATATTCTGGACTGACTATTTTGGTTATTCTGTACTGTGTGCTCTTTTCTTGGACTGACAGTCAGCATTAGGGTTCCAGGTCTGGAGGGCATGATTGGGTCAGTCTTTTAGCATCAAGGTGTTAAGTACTTAGTGTGCCTGAAGTGTCTCTCTATCCTGAGTTCCTCTTCCGCCTGAGTTCCTCTTGCAGATTATGGTCCAGGTCTTGCGTCAGAGCTGTACCAGGGATATAGCTTAATTAGTTCTACCCTGGTCACATAAGACTCGGATTCCTGGCTTGGTTCCCAGGTCCAGACTGTCAGTACTATACTGTTATAAGTTCAGGTTCTTCTTGTCACTGGAGCAGTTATCTGGCCTGATTGGTACCTGGATGGTAGCTTGGGTTACTTTTCCATTTCTAGCATCCTTGCATTGCTCCAGTCCATGATTCCTAGTGTCTCTAGTCTGCTTGTACCCGTATTACCTATGATTCGTGATATTTTCAAGTCTCCCCATTTCCTGCACTCCTCAGTTAATACCCTTGGCTCTGTGCCAGATCTACAGAATACCAGAACCGAGACACAATGCAAGCTTGACTGTTAAAGGCTTAGTAGTTGATGGTTTAAACAATAGTACTGTACATACATAACTCCTATACAGTGTGTTGTATATATTTTTAAATATCACAATATCAAATTACTAGATAAATCCAATACACATTTGCCTTTAATTTGAAAGGTGCCTCACTGCTCCGGAGGGCTGGACAATAGGGAAAACTAGAGAAAAATAAACATGGGCATACAAGATCAACAAAATAATTTAAGTTATGAAAACAAATTACTCTGCTCATAGGAGTGCTTACGTGCTAATTGGAAGAGGACACAGTTGAGACAGAGAGTGAGTGTGGCTATGAGTGGAGACTAGGATAGTTTTGAAGGAACATTAGAGTGGATAATATAGATGAGAGTACTCTTTATTAAAGAGGTGGCTGTTCAGAGAGTGCTCAAAGCCATGCCAAATGAGACATTTAAAGATGTGGGAGAGTCTGATAGGGGTTAAAGAATTCCACAAGTGGGTAACAGCATGAAAGAAGTATTGTAGTTATGAATTAGAGGTAGTTACCAGAAACGCAAGTCAGTGGTACTGTAGCTCTAAGAGGGCACAAGGGAGAGTATTTTGAAATGAGTTTTGAAATGAGTGAATGAATGGTGTTGTTGGTGTCTGATGAACTATTTAAGGTCATGAAGAAGGGGATCAGGAATGTAAGTGCTAAGAAGCCTTTTTGTACATGTATTCATGATACCTTGAAAGCTGATGGCCCAGATATAAATCAAATATTTCCCTGCCACTCCCTTGAGATCGCGGGACACATGGACAGATGAATGGTGAGCATACAATTACTATATATCTGGAGTTTCTCTTTACTACTTGGGACATGTATCCAAATAGATAATGCTTTACCTAACTCTAAAAGCAACATAAATAATTATCACCAATGCATCAGTCGGCGTTCAATCTTTAATAATATTTCCAGCGATTATTTCCTCAATGGTGGCATATACTTTAATGTACTTTAGTCACTCAAAAACAAGAGAACAGCCACATACTTTGTAACCATATACATGTTAACCACCAGCCACAATAAATGAAACAGGATGGATCCCCGGACCTGATAAAATGGTCTACAGATTATCATAGACAAAATCATATTCACAGGAGTGGGTTGAATCCCATCAGGATCATCTCTTCATCTTAATACCATAGGCATTCTCCCCGAATATGTAATCAGAAAAGGCTCCAATAGTGTAATTCAGTAATTTATTTTACAATGTCACAGATAAAAACCTGCAAATTCAGAGTAAATTAGACCCTCACCAGATGTTATAGTCTATTAAAAATATGAGTAGACAAATGTGCAGGAATACAGGAGTATACCAGGGGTCCCAGGTATCACTGGCAGCCATTGTGATACAGCTTGTATCTTCCTCAAGGCATCGCCTTGAGGAAGAAACAAGCTGTATCGAAACACTTTGGCAAGGAGGGACCCAAAGCCTGTTAGTGACTGGAGTGACTTAGAAAAGATAATTTTTTTCTACCAATAGCGTATGTAGGAGAAGCTAAAACAATGGACACGTCACATGCAACTTGAGCCAACAACTTTCTCACAAGATAAGTTGGCATCGGTTAAGAACTGTGTCACTTGGAGATCAAGCCTTGTTGCTAAAATGTAATTACCCAATTTCATGACAGTACAAACCCATGGGTTCTGGCAAAATTAATCTCTACCTGTCCACCCGCAGTTTTTCCCACAGATAATTCTTTATGAGGTGGACAAGAGAATGAAACAACACATCCCACACCCTATGCTATTACAATTTATGTATATATTGTGGCAAAAACACTGGAAAGGTTGTCAATATGCCCCAAGTTTTTAGCTTCTCTCAGCTAGACAGATGCTGATTAGCAGCCTTGATTGCCAGACTCCTATTTTTCATGTGATGCCCTGGAGAGGTCTTTGGCTGGGCTGTCTTTTGGGGTGCCCTGTGTCCCAGATGTGAACCCCAGAGTGTTAAGGACCTGCTCAATGAGGTGACCTTGAAGCTGGTTGGCAGGCCCGTATCATTGGCCATTGATATGCAAACTACCTCTGAAATTCTATTAAATAAATTTAAATATGAACAGTAATGATCGCATAGTGCATCTGCAACTCTGTCTTTTGCGTACGTTGATTGCCAGACCACCTGTGAGAGGCTGACACAGGGTGTATCCATCTCTGTAGTCAGTCTCTCTCTGCCTGGGGAACAAGTCAGAGGCACATTGAGGAACACTGTGATTACTGAATGTAAGTGCTATGCTAAAGTCTTTTATTTTCTTATATGGATGTAAGGTCCCTCCACTCTGAGAAGAATCATTTTGTCTAGCTACAGATAGACATGACAGGACGTATTTTTATGTTTTGCTTATTTTTGTGCCAAGGCCCTGCACTGGCACAAAAGCAAAGGAAAAGAGGACACTGTTTGGAACAATGACTGTACACATTACCAATCATTGCATTGCTTGATAATTAATTGCAACATAAGTAACAGAATAAACTATAATGAGTAAGGAATCACTTTGTTACTAAACACTGATTATATGGAATGAATGACTAATTGACAACGGTTTAGTTTTGCGTTTTCTTTTATTACACATGTTAATCTTCATATCTTTTGCATAATTCTGTCTTTTTATATTTAACCATCTTAACAAATTTCATACAGTGAGAAATTTGAATGCATACCTATTCAAAATATTACATTTTAAATTACCAGTGCACCAGTTAAAACAACTTACTTTTCTTCTTTATAAATGTGAGTAAATTAAAGATTGCTGAATCAAATGTTAAAACAGGGAGAAAATATTGTGGAACAATTGATAGTTCCTAAGGGATATAGAAGAAAGGTGTTGTATCAGGTTTATGACCACATAACTGTGGGACATCTAGGGGTAGAGAAAACCTCTGAGGTAATTTTGCAGTGGTGGTCTGGCCAGGGGTCCATAAATATGTATCTAACTACTGTGCATCCTGCCCTAAGTATCAGTACCATGCTCCTAGGGTACATTATAGAAGTCTCATTGTCTCTTTGACCATTATTAAGGTTCTGTTTGAGAGAGTAGCTGTGGATTTTATTTGATCTATAATAAAGTCTGCCCAGGGTTATTAGTATACTTTAGTGGTAATGAATAACGCTACCATATATCTGGAAGCAATACCATTATGCAAAACATCAGCAAAGACAATTGCTAGGGAACTAGTACATGTCTTCAGTAGAGTGAGAATGCCTGAGGAAACCTAACAGATCAGGGTACCCCATTTACTTCAAGAATCATGAAAGAGTTTTGCCACCTGTTTAAGGTTACTAAGATAAGGACCTCTGTGTATGGTTTAGTGGAGAGGTTTAACAACATGCTAGAAAAAATGGTGAATAAAGATGAGAAAGATTGGAATTATTTGTTACCTATGTATTGCTGGCCATTAGAGAGGTCCCACAATCTTCCAATGGGTTCTGGCCTTTTGATTTGCTGTATGGGAAACACCCAGGGGGATTTCTGGATATTGCAAAAGAGACATGGGAGGGGCAACCCAGTCCTTATAAAATAGTTATTGAGCATGTTTTTCAGATGCAGGAAATAACTGCTGCAGTGGTGCCAATAGTAATTAAGCACTTGGAACAGACACACCAAAGGGAGTTCAATCGTAATGCCCAATTACACACCTATGTTCCTGGGACAGAGTGCTATTTTGGTTACCACGATAGACAGTACAATTTTTGGCCAAGTGGCAAGGACCAATTGAAATCACAGAAAAAATGGGTGAGGGTAATTATATAGTGTACCAGCCTAGGAAAAGAAAGCCAGAACAGATGTACCATGTAAATCTTATAAACCCTTGCAGTGATAGAATAGCTCTGTCAGCCACCCTGTTCCCCTCTGGTAACCGTAGTACCTTTATAACCAAACATTCTTAACTATTTAACAGCATGAATTTCTTGTAAGTAATAGAGATTTGTTTTCTGACATACCTTGTAAAACAACAGTCACTAAACATAAAATAATAACTGAATTAGAAGTTGAGGTTAACCTATAGAAAACCAGAAACCCAGAGGGAATCGTAGTATAAAGAAATGAAAAAAATGTTGGAACTAGATATACTTGAATAGTCACATATTGAGTGGTCAAGTTCCATTGTACTCATTCCGATACCCAATGGGAGCTCATGCTTCTGCAATGATTTCCATAATTGAATAGTGTGTCTAACTTTGATGCCTACCCAATGTTTTGGGGCATATTCAATTCGGGGCTAGAATAGCAAAAATTCCATACCTGTGAGATTTTTCTTGCAGGTGTGGGATTTTTTCTATTTTGAGTGACAGGAGTTTTTTTTGAGCACCTTCAGAGCAAGTCTGATTTTTTCTAAAATTGTTAATTTTAGGAGCAATCAGTGGGACTTGCTCTGGGACCCCAGTGGCACCACCCCCTAATGACTAATTAACCAATTGGAAGTTTACAATTAGCTTAATTAGTCATGAATTACTCACCTTCCGAAGAGCTGTCTTTTCCCTCCAGCGTCGGGACCCGGTCTTCTGCATCAACAGTGAGTATATCAGTGTGTGAGTGTTTGTGAGTGTTTGTAAGTGTGTATGAGTGTGTGTGTTTGTGTGCATGAGTGTGTGCATGAGTGTGTGTGTGCCACCCATGTAAGTGTATTCCCCTTAACAGGAGCTGGGAGAACTACATCTCCCAGCAGCCCTTGCTTCTCTTTGCAGCCCCTGGAGCCTCCCAGCAGCCCTTGCTACTCCCTGCAGCCCCTGGATCCTCCCAGCAGCCCCGGGACTCCAAGCAGCCCCCTCCCCAGTGAAATATGGAGGGGAGGCCACCGGGAGTCGCGGAGACCACTGTGCAGGTAAGCACCTTTTTTTTTTTAACGCGATGCAGGGTTTTCAGAGCTGAATACCATGCAACCACTTTTCTTAAATTGGTGACCGTGGGTATCGGAAGCACGGTAATCCAAAATTGGGTGAGAAGGATGCAAGGTTTTTTACCTCACTAAACCTCACACCCAATTGAATATGCACCTTTGTGTGGATGAACTCATTATAAGGCTGGGAACAGTGTGGAACTTAACCACTCTAGACAACCAAAGGGTACTGCAAGTGCCGTAGACAGACAAAGCAATTGAAAAGACAGAATAATCTGAGTTGGAGGGTCATTTCCAATACAAGATGTTGCCATTGGAGTTGCATGAGGCAATTCTGAGGGATACAATTCTAAGACCCCATAGACAGTATACTGCTACTTATCTCAATGATGTAGCCATTTATACCCCTTATTGGCAGTCTCACTTACCCAGGGTACAAGCAGAAATTACAGCAAACCCAAATAAGTGTTGCTTAAGGATGGAAGAGGTGAAGTATCTTGGATACACCATAGGAAGAGGTTTGATAAAGCCCCAACTTAATAAAATTGAGGCAATAAAAAATGGCCACGACCCCTAAATGAGAACCAGGTGAGAGTGTTTTTAGGAATCACAGGATATTATCAATAATTTATACCCAATTTTGCCACCATTGCTGTCCCTTTGGCTGACCTTACCAAGTGTAAACAGTCAGTAATGGTTAAGTGGAATCCTGAGGCAGAAAAGACTTTTCAGGTGTTAAAGGTAGTGTTGTGCACCCAACCAATTTTGATGACACTTGACTTTAAAAATCAATCTGTCCCGCCTCGCTGGGTTCCATATCCTATGAACTTGTGAGATGTTATATGTTATTTTTCCTTGTTTTTAATTACTAAATTACTTTGTGTACCTGTCTCCCTACTAAAAAATAATTGCCATTGATCATTAAGCATTTGGAAGTGGCTTTCTGAATTTCATAAGCTCTTTCCTTAAATCTGTCACCCAATGCATTCAAAGCCTGTTACAAAGACTGAACATCAGAGGTGATGCATGTCACCTGCAAAAGCTGGGAAAATTCAAGTCCACGTTTTAAAGACTGTAAAGGGAAACTGTCAGCAACAAGCACAGATTCTTATTCCTATCTTTACTAAAACGTGATGTACACAAAGTGGTTCCAGATTTTGTACACTTGCATCTATAAAATTAAGGAAAGCAGAACTAATTGATTACGTAAAATGAATGAGTCTTGAGTCATTGAATCTTGTCATTCCATGGTACGAAACGCATTGAACTTCAAACCCCAAAGCTATATTCCACCTTTGGTCATGTGCTGTGATACTTACCTTAGTGAGATCACACTCTACTGCCCGGCGCAAAGGAATGGCTCGTGGCAACTGCCGTAATTCCCCATCATCCTTGTTACTGCCTCCAGCCATCACTCCCTGCCGGGACAAGAGTATTCGGCATATGGTCCACATGAGTGCATTTGGCTTACGAAGAGCGGTAACTAACTGTATGTAAAGAGATCTATTTGACAGTTAAACTTAAACTATATGTACTGGGACGCCAGTATACCTTCTAATATCCTACCTATACCTTCTAAGGATGATGCTAATTTGCGTACGCAGTTTATACAGTAAATAAAGACTCCAGACTTGGAATGTGTGGTTCTGAAGCACAAAGTATTATTCAAGTAAAAGTACAGACACTTACACGCTATTGATCCATACACAATTTGGCGCAAAGGAATTATACAGACCTAAGTACAGTATACATAAGCTGCGCTTCCGGACCGGATGTTAGGCATCAGCAAGAAACCCCTCGTCAATCAGCATTCAGCACGAAGACTAAGACCCAGTGTTGGAGCACACATATTTATACCCCCCAGAAATAGACAACACAATAGAGAAGTTTGTTGCTGATGCCATTGGTCCTCAAGGGGGATGCATCTGTTACAGAGCATTTAACAGGCTGATTCAAATAGACACAACCCAGCCTCCAACAACTGAGGGTCTGTGGTTTCCCGCCCCATGCAACATTCTAACAGTTGTTCATATAATATACATTTTGTTGCTTGAAGTCTCTGCGGTCCATAAGTTGAGAATGCATGATGCGATCTCCACACCGATAATACCGGAATTCTGTTGAAAGAGTACGCATCAGTACAAAACCAAACACGGCTTACTTAGCATGTATAAAACCTTAGTTACCAAATAATCTTTATTTCACAGCATACTAAATGCACAAACTTAAATCTTATACCTTAAAGCTTATGGAACCTTGTATGTGAATATGTAATG
The DNA here is from genome assembly GCA_031769625.1 of Taudactylus pleione. Lineage (NCBI taxonomy): Eukaryota > Metazoa > Chordata > Amphibia > Anura > Myobatrachidae > Taudactylus > Taudactylus pleione. The sequence goes on along the minus strand of JAUIMM010000177.1, from coordinate 12,349,907 downwards.
TGTGAGTATGCGGGGTTTGATGTAAAGATGCTAGTTAACTTGGAGCAGATGCTTGCGCATAAAGCTAATGAACAGCGTTTTCATATAGGATCTTATGCATTCGCTAATATGCAATTAGTTACCAGCGCAATTGTGCGTATTAATGTGTGTATGAGAAATGGTGCACTTATATCTCACTTAAACCAAGTGAACACCTAGCAGTGTGGAATGCTGAGCCTTATAGTTCCACACGCCCCCCTCTCTCAGCAGCCCCCACCCTTCCCAGGCTGAAAAGTAAAGTCCTTTGTTCTCCCAGACTCTTGTGTAGATGCTAATTAGCCCAGATACAAGACCCAAACCTAAGATAACACTCTTGGCTTTGAAGGTATTTTATTGCAGGAGCCTGCTAATGTAAGGTGTGTATTTGAGCAGGGCCACCTAGAGTGAGAGCAGATGTTATATTCTGGAAGCATGTCTACACAGGCTAGTTGTCACGTGGCCATTTGCTCTGTTTAGCTAATGCAATATATCCTTTAGGGGAATTATAATAATATACACTTTATCCAGAGCACCCAAACTACGTAAAGTCAAGAAATGGGCTTTTGGTGAATCACCGTAACTTATGGCGATGGTCACAGATGCAATCGCATGATGCTAATAGTATTATTGCCACATGTACTAAAGTGTGAGTTTATCTAAAATGGCGCTTAGGCGGCCATTCGCAAAATGGCGTCTTGTGGCCAGTTGCAAGATGGTGTCGCTGCGACTCAATTTTAAACTGATCTTGTCTCAGCCATTAATCCAGCTTCGACAGTCCACCCTTTGTTAGTGAACAACATACTATCACAATCTGCTATTAGAATTTAATTTAGGCTTATATTTACATATTATTTAGTGTTATTATCGGATAACACAAGGTGGTTCTTAATCCATCAATAATGTGTCTCTGAGTGGGGAAATAAAACTACTATTATACGCACACCGCGGATCTTGGAAGATCATGTGAAGGTGTGGGGATGCACCAGTCTTATAAAAGCAGTCTTGAAGGGGAATTTAGACTTTACATTATCTGAAGGGTTTTAAAAATAACACTTCAATAATACATTTTATGCATGTCTAAATATAATACATTAAATGATGGTATTTCCAAGCTCAGGGTTGTAATGCAGTTCTGTATTTACCTCGGTATTCATACTGGCCACCATCATAATTTCGTTCTTTCGTTTTACTCTATTTTTACATTTTCCACACTTCAACACAATAGGAACACACCGGACACATATGCCAATTATTATGATGACAATCAGTATTAAGATCAAGAATTTGCATATGCTCTCGATCACTTCCTGGACCCGTTCCCCTAGACCTGAGAACCATTTCACTGGGTTAAGCCATGAAACCCATCCTTCTATCTTCTCCCCTACTTCAGCCACTGAAGCATTATGGATCTTATGAAACTCAAATTTTAGCTGCAGAATTTCATCCATCTTTCGGTCTATCACCTCCTTGGGGTCGCTGGTATCATTGGTGACATAGGTGCAACATTTTACTCCAAATTGGGTGGCTTACGTTATGCAATACCCTCCAGTAACAGCAGTTAAATAATTCAACACTAGCCTGTGTTGCACCAGTTCTTTCTTATATGCTTGCAATTCTCTCCCTGTATACCAGAATGTGTCATCGTACAGCTCGGTAATATTATCTATCAATTTAGCAAGTTCCTGAATATATCTAAAATTTAGTGTTCCCCGAGCGATCCTGGTGGGATCCAGTGCTACTAAAACTTGAAAGCCAGTTGTCTCACTAATTAATTGAGTGGCTTTATGCATGTCACCAGGTATCATATTTCTTTTGCCTCTGTGTTCATATTGCGTGTGATGATATGGTGATGGTGTGTTTTTATGTATACCAAGCATTTCAACATGTGTAAGGGTCATAACTTCTGGGTCTACTCTTCCCAGGTAACACAAACCTTCGGAACTCAGGGAGAGCCACTTATACGCTTTTCTTCCACATATGAAATATACATTATCAGGGAGAACAAAAGGGATGGTATGCATCATTATCATTAAGCACATTTCTCTTGCAAACAATCCTATTTATGGGTCTTCCATCTTGTTCATGCAAGTCTCTGGCTGTATTATTTTAGCACAAAAACCATCTGGCACCTTACCAATAATTACTTTGGTGGAACTCAATGTATACCGATACCTAAAATGTTTCCCACTAGATTTAATTGAGCGTAACAGATCATGGTTTATGGACTCATTATCAGCTCTTTGTGAGAAGGTCATCGTCTGATTATTCCCGTCACTTCCCAACTCCCGGGTTTATTGGGGTTGGTTATGTTTAAACACAAAAGTGATCTATCTACTTGGAATTGATAGAGTTTGAAATGAGGTGGTTTGGGTGAGAGGAATTTTCCATCCAATGTTTTCCTTTTTTGTAATTCTAAAATTTCCATGATATTCAGTGGAAATGGCACCAACCCTATGTTATGCTGTCCCTGTGGCACATGTGAACACACCCAGCAATCAGTTTGATTTAACACTTTGCCTATCATGCTATGATAATCCTCTAAAGGATACCCACCCCAGTACGGGTTATATTTAGGTTGGCACCATTGGATACAGTTCTCATCAATTAGGGTTCCACAAAGCTCACAAATACAGGAGTCTTCAGATGATAAACCTCCACACCGTCCCCGAGTATCCGGAATGACAGCTCTCTTAACAATAACAGTACTAAGATTGGTCAGACACTCCCCTGATTGGCATTGCACTCCTCCTGACTCCACTCCATCAGCACTGCCATCAGCTCCCCTCTCCTCAATCGGTCCCCCATCACAGAAACTGGATATCCCTGAACCGACCAGCATGGTGAACACTCTAAAAGAGAATATGAAAATGAACACAGCAGGCCCGTCCATTGTCACAACAAGACCTGCAAATTTCTCTCAGTTCAGGTATCTCACTATGACCTTTTCAAACCTCCCAGAACAAGCTCGCGAGTGACAGGTCGACGCTATCAGCCTTGTCTCTGACTTGTTTCTCCACCGGTTGATTGACCTTTTTGCAGTGAGTGGAATGGACCCAGGTATCTCTCTTGGCCACCTTCAAAGATATAGTACTTGTCAGCAGCACCTGGTATGGACCTTCCCACTGATCAGTCAAACAACCTGAACGCAAGAAATTTCTGATCATAACATATTCTCCTGGTTCAACATCATGACAGTTAGTTTCAGGCATATCATTAGACAACAATTTCAGTTTCTGCTGCTGTTGCTTTAACTGCTTACTCATTGATATAAGATACTTTACAGTTACCTCGTTGTTACCCTTCAAGTCTTCCTGTGGACTTATAATCAAATAAGGTTGTCTACCGAATAGTATTTCAAATGGGGACAGATTTAGAGGGGGTCTAGGAGTGGTCCTTATGCTATGTAGGACCAAAGGTAATGCTTCTGGCCATCCTAGTCCAGTCTCTGCCAAAATTTTAATTAACTTATTTTTAATAGTCCCGTTCATCCTCTCTACCTTGGCACTGGCTTGCGGTAGGTAGGGGGTATGAAGTCGGCTATTAATACCCATCAGCTTACACATATTTTGAAAAACATCACCTGTGAAAGAGTACGCCTGTCACTCTCGATGACTTTAGGGATACCGTCTCTGCATACAAATTCCTGAACTATTTTCTTGGCAGTAAATGCAGCAGTATTGGGGGCCGCTGGGGTAGGCCTCAACCCAATTAGAAAATATGTCAGTGCACACTAATACATACTTAAGATTCCTGCAGGGTGGTAATTGGATGAAATCAATTTGTATCACCTGGAAAGGTCCATCAGTCAGTAGAATGTGGGACGGTTTGGTAGGGATCGCTTTCCCTATGTTCTTCCTCAAGCAGGTCAGACGGGACATTGCTATATTTTCTGCTTGTGAAGAAAAACCTGGTGCGCACCAGTATGCTCTCACATACTTGCACATACCTTGTTTTCCCAGATGAGTCAGACCATGTGCTGCCTCAGCCAGGCTGAGGTAATATGCCTTGGGGGCTACTGGTTTACCTTGTCCGTCCCTCCAGAGCCCGGAGGACTCTTGCCCACATCCCTTGGACTTCCAAATGGCTTTTTCCTGAATTGAACACAAATTTTGCATCTCAATTAATTTCAGCATATCAATTGTTTGGAAAGACATCATTTTTTCAGTTGGAGAAAACATTTTTAACCTTGCTGCCTATTTTGCAGCTTCATCAGCTCTGGTGTAGCCCAGTGACACCGGATCATCCTCACATGTATGGGCTTTACATTTAAGTACTGCCACCATTTTGGGCAGTTGGATTGCTTCTAAAAGATGTTTTATGTGTCTGGAATGTGCAACTGGTGTGCCTGCTGCTGTCATAAAATTTCTCAGATGCCATAGAGCCCCAAAATCGTGCACCACCCCAAACGCGTACCTCGAGTCAGTGTAAATGTTAGCAGATTTGCCTGCTGCCAGTTCACATGCTCTAGTTAGTGCTACTAACTCTGCCACTTTGGCTGAGTGAGGAGGACCAAGAGGTTTTGCTTCTATGATGTCTGTGTCATTTACAACAGCATAACCTGTACATAACTCACCTGTGTCTGTTTGTCTATAACAACTCCCATCCATGTAAAAAGTCACATCTACATTCTGTAAAGGTCTGTCATGTATGTCAGGTCTAGCAGTAAAGGTCTGATTCAGATATTTCATACAATCGTGTGTATCATTATGTCCGCTGAACTCACCTCCCGCCAGCAACTCCTCTCGTTCCACCCTTTGTACATCATGTTGTACATATGGTAAATACGTTGCTGGGTTCTGCGTGCTGCAACGTTTAACAGTGATATTTGGTGGTGCAATTAGAGCTAGTTCCCATTTGGTAAATCTAGCCACAGAGACGTGTCTGGTTTGAGCTGAGTTCAACAGAGCAGATACAGCATGAGGAGTGTAGATGATCATATCATGACCCAGTACTACATCCTCACTTTTACTCACCAATAGAGTGGTAGCTGCTACACTTCTCAAACAAGTGGGGAGTAATCTTGCTACACTGTCCAATTGGGCACTGTAGTACACTACGGGCCTACTGGCATCACCATGTTTTTGTGTAAGGACACCTGCAGCACAACCATCGGCTTCCGTAAAATACAAATCAAAAGGTTTTTCATAGTCAGGTATTCCCAATGCAGGAGCTTTTGTCAGACTAATCTTAAGATTAAGGAAAGCCTGCTCTGATTCCTCTATGTGTATGACATGATCGGGCTTTGAGGAAGAGACTAATTCCTGTAAAGGCAAGGCCAAAATAGAAAAACCTGAGATCCACATTCTACAGTATTTCTACACATTCCCAAGAAGGTACGAATTTGCTGTTGATTCTGCGGCAGTGTCATGTTTTGTATGGCCTGGATTCTATCATTCGTAAGATGTTGTAACCCCTGGGTTAGGCAGTGTCCCAAATATTTTACTCTGGCTTGGCACGGCTGTAGTTTGTCCTTAGCCACCTTGTGTCCTGTATGTGAGAGATGAAGTAACAAAAGTTTAGTATCATTCAAACATGACATTAACGAGTCAGAACATAGCAATAAATCTTCCACATATTGATTTAGAACAGATCCATTGGCAGGTTGAAAAGATTGTAAACAGTCGTGCAATGCCTGGGAGAAGATACTGGGGCTGTCTATGAAACCTTGGGGTAACCGTGTCCATGTATATTGTACACCTCTGTATGGAAATGCAAATAGATACTGACAATCAGGGTGGAGAGGCACAGAGAAGAAAGCAGAGCAGAGGTCAATGACAGTGAAATGGGTTGCATTTGGTGGGATCTGCATCAGAATGACAGCTGGATTTGGCACTACAGGGAATTGGTTCTCTACCACCTTATTAACACCTCTAAGGTCTTGTACCAACCTATAACCCCTCCCACCACTCTTATTCACTGGAAAGATGGGACTGTTGGCTACACTAGCTGTACGAACTAAAATTCCCTGTTGCAATAATCGCTCAATTATCTTCCCTGATTTGGGGTTCCTACTCTTTTTACTGTACAGTTTCTACTTAAGTGTCCTGTTTGTTTACAATTAAAACATGTTCGTGGATTGGGTGAAGACATGTGTTGTTGTGAGGTTTGAGCAGAGGGTAAAGGTGGTGGATATGGGTAAGGATAGGGAGGGTAAGGGTATTGTGGGGGACCTGTGGTTGTATAGGGTTTGTGGAATAGAGCTGTGTTTGTTGTTGCATGGGGTTAGTGAGGGCATATAACTGTTCAGGTGTAAGTGTGTGTGCAGGTGCGAGTGTTTCCGTTGGTTGTGATGTTACCGTCATTCCCTCTAGAGCTTGGATACTGACAGCCATTAGTTTTTCGCTCTGGGTCTCTCTCTTCTTTGAGATGTTTTATCATGTTCTATGGCAGATTCTATGAGTGTATCTATTGTGACTTCCCTCCAGCCAGGTTGTGAGGTCTGAACCCGAGTCTTTAAATTCTCTTTAAGACCATTCATGAGTACCATGACTATCATTCCCCTGTGGTGAGTGCTATCTTTAATATCTTCCTTATCCAGTGTACTGGGCGATAGCCTGCAGAGCCTGATCGCAATAATCTTCTGCAGATTCACTCTCCTTTTGCTTAATGGTGAAAATTTTGTTCCGGTTAACTACTACTGGAAAATATATACCCAATTGAGTTACAATGTGGGAAATGTTACCTTGGTTTACTTGGTCTGTTAAGGGAACATCACCATCCAATACACAATCCGTGATAAATTTTGTCACGTCGGTATTGCGTGGTAGACAGGCCCTTAACACCACACGCCAATCTTTATTAGTTGGCTCATGTGAACTACGCAAATTTCTCAAAAATCTTTGACATTTGGCTAGTTCCTTTTTGGGATCGGGGAAATAATTTATGATGGAATTTAGTTCTGCTCTTGTCCAAGGACAATGCATTACTACTTCCCTCGTGGGCACTACACCGTTCGCATCTGCATTTCCATTCAGAACAGTTATTGTCCGAATGGGATGCAGACCGGCAGCGCTGCTACCTTTGACCTTGTTACCTGGCTGGGGGTTTAATCTGTTGCTGCTACGTATGGTATTAACAACTTCCTCTATGGGTGCAGAGGGTGTTAGCACTTCCCTTGCTGTTACCGATGGAGATTGCAGCACCACTCGTGATTGTGGTGATGCAGCATCTATCATTTGCACAGCATGGGAAATGGCAGACATTACAATAGGCTCATCATCCACATCATGAACATTTTTTTTATGGTTGCTGTTACATTTTTATGGGTATTTTTGGTAACTGTACTTGCACCTCCATCCACATAACATGGGGGAGGTGAGTGTGAACTGCTGGCAATACTCTCCACAACTCTACCTTGCAGCACGTGCGCGCCATTTTGCGGCTCGCCCGTATTGCAATTTAGCGTCGCGGATGTATTCTCTGGCAATGCTCTCGTGACACTAGTTTGTGTCGCTTGCACATTTTTAAGCCACGCATCCCCTTCATGCTGCCACAATTTTAAACATTCATAATATTTGACCTTTTTCTCCCGGGAGCGCATCAGACTGATGTGATCCCGGACATTATCTAGTACATTTTTTTCAAAACTACCAATTCTGGGAAACGGCCTAACACTCTTCATCGTCATTTTAAACCATACATCACAATACCTTATCGCATAAGTACCATACTTAGTATGCATAATACGAAGGGCCGATCCAATCGGTGCTTTCATTAGCAGCACATCATTGTCTAACATCTCTACTGTTTGCATGGCTCCCATTCTGAGACAACTTCTATGCTTTTCAATAAAGATTTAAACTGGTGAAAGACAATCAAGATACTTTCACTTACCTGTGGACGATTTAAACGGCAGCATCCACACACCTGGATAAGATTTGAAAAAGGCAACTTCCACACCCGGATAAGATTTAGAAAGGCAACTTCCACACCTGGATAAGATTTAAATAGGCAACTCCCACACCTGGATAAGATTTAAATAGGCAACTTCCACAGCTTCTCTACAACAAAGACAACATGTACACCTGCTACTGTGTATAGAACGGTAAGCTGCTTACCGAGCGACTAGCACTTAGCCCTTAAAGGTCATATGTTACCTCTAACTGTAGGGAACAAGTTACCCCTACCAACAAATACTCACTGTTACACACTTTTTCCTGCGCAGAAAAATACACATTAACCCAGATATTGATAACAATTAAAAACCTCAACGGCTTTGTTCCAACACTGTGGCAGCACAACCGGAAGTACGTATACGCTATGGTGCAGTCGCATACACAATAATGCAACTTCAACACAACCGTATGACAACTTTTTAGCTGCGTACGCAAAAGTGCGTCTTTGCTGTGCGCAAAACTGCGACTCAGCCATGTACTCAATACTGCGGCACCCCTTTAAATGTTAGGTTCTATCAACAAAGGAAAACATACTTTTTCCTCTCTTGTCCCTGGATTCTAGTCAGCTTCTTTGGCTCACACAGAAATGGATAGCGATATTTCCGCACAAAGCGGTTGCAGGTAAACCCTGCATGTGGCCACTCCACCCTTTGCTGAAATATTGATAACAATATGTACCGTGTGAGTAGGTAAGTTACTTCACTACTAGCCCCAACTAACGATACTGGATTAGAACCTCTATACACTCCTTCCTATACCTTCTAATATCCTGCCTATACCTTCTAAGGATGACGTTAATTTGCGTACGCAGTTTATACAGTAAATAAAGACTCCAGACTTGGAACGTGTGGTTCCGAAGCACAAAGTATTATTCAAGTAAAAGTACAGTAAGTTACACGCTATTGATCCATACACAATTTGGCGCAAAGGAATTATACAGACCCAAGTACTGTAAACATACGCAGCGCTTCCAGACTGGATGTTAGGCATCAGAAAGAAACCCTTCGTCAATCAGCATTCAGCACGAAGACTAAGACCCAGTGTTGGAGCACACATATTTATACCCCCCAGAAATAGACAACACAATAGAGAAGTTTATTGCTGATGCCATTGGTCCTCAAGGGGGATGCATCTGTTACAGAGCATTTAACAGGCTGATTCAAATAGACACAACCCATCCTCCAACAACTGAGGGTCTGTGGTTTCCCGCCCCATGCAACATTCTAACTGTTGTTCATATAATATACATTTTGTTGCTTGAAGTCTCTGCGGTCCATAAGTTGAGAATGCATGATGCGATCTCCACACCAATAATACCGGAATTCTGTTGAAAGAGTACGCATCAGTACAAAACCAAACACGGCTTACTTAGCATGTATAAAATCTTAGTTACCAAATAACCTTTATTTCACAGCATATATACTAAATGCACAAACTTAAATCTTATACCTTAAAGCTTATGGAACCTTGTATGTGAATATGTAATGTGTGAGTATGTGGGGTTTGATGTAAAGACTCTAGTTAACTTGGAGCAGATGCTTGCGCATAAAGCTAATGAACAGCGTTTTCATATAGGATCTTATGCATTCGCTAATATGCGATTAGTTACCAGCGCAATTGTGCGTATTAATGTGTGTATGAGAAATGGTGCACTTAGATCTCACTTAAACCAAGTGAACACCTAGCAGTGTGGAATGCTGAGCCTTATAGTTCCACATGCCCCCCTCTCTCAGCAGCCCCCACCCTTCCCAGGCTCAAAAGTAAAGTCCTTTGTTCTCCCAGACTTTTGTGTAGATGCTAATTAGCCCAGCTACAAGACCCAAACCTAAGATAACACTCTTGGCTTTGAAGGTATTTTATTGCAGGAAGCCTGCTAATGTAAGGTGTGTATTTGAGCAGGGCCACCTGGAGTGAGAGCAGATGTTATATTCAGGAAGCTTGTCTACACAGGCTAGTTGTCACATGGCCATTTGCTCTGTTTAGCTAATGCAATATATCCTTTAGGGGAATTATAATAATATACACTTTATCCAGAGCACCCAAACTACGTAAAGTCATGAAATGGGCTTTTGGTGAATCTCCGTAACTTATGGAGATGGTCACAGATGCAATCGCATGATGCTAATAGTATTATTGCCACATGTACTAAAGTGTGAGTTTATCTAAAATGGCGCTTACGTGGCCATTCGCAAAATGGAGTCTTGCGGCCAGTCGCAAGATGGTGTCGCTGCGATTCAATTTTATACTGATTTTGTCTCAGCCAATAATCCAGCTTCGATACCAGCTATTTACAATTGACTGGCTTGCCTGACTTGCATGATTAAATCTTTTAAAAAAAAGCATATATATCTTCTACATGCTTACTAACCAGACAAACTGGAAAGAGAAAGAAAACTCCTTGGTTTGGGGCACACTGTGTCACAAAATTAATAAAAATTTACTTTTATTTCAAAATTTATAAAAAAATAATAATAAAATTCAGATACATAATATCAGTGATTGAACTCGATCAAAGAAGTATAGCAATGTCTAATATATATATAGTCAGCAATAAGAGACATCAAAGTGCTTAGTGCCATCAAATAATAATATATCCTAATCATTAACTAGCTATAGCGACATAAAGTTGATGATTAGTTAATAAATTGACAAAACAGATAGTCATATACAAAATATGTCCATTAGCAGCAGGGAGAATCAAAGTGCTGGTGCAGTTGAAATTTATCAAAAAAACACAATCAGTAATTTGTGTGTGCACAAATATGAACAATAAATAAAGCAATGCTGAGCAGTTGATTAATACGTTGATGGTCGAATATAATCAGACAAAAAATGTGTATTTAACATGCAAAGTGAGCAGCGAAAAATATCAAAAGTGCTAGTGCAATTGAAAAAGATCCTGAATATCAGGAAAAAGCAATAAACATATAAATGCACAAATGAGCAATGGCTATTGTCATGCCACCCGATATTGATTTCATTGGTGGACCAAATGCAAGGTACAGAGTACTAATATCTCACTTAATGCAAAGAAAAGATGTGCACATGAATCACAACAAACATTATATTGTGAAACTGTTACTCTTGAGCTAGTGATATAACGTTATCGTATTAGCATAAATACATTATTATTGATAGAGCACAGGTTTACTGCCTATATTAATAGATGCAGTGATAACACGGACCTGACAGTACTCTGATTATAAGATGTATATGAGGCGTCCCTCATTAACCATAAATTGCCCCCATGATAGATTAGGTAGGAAGAAAGTACCTGTGCATTTACAAGGAAGTAGGGATCTGCTATTGCCAGTCTTACATCTGCATAGGACTGGGAATGAGAGTCCCTGTCTGATAGCACAGTAAAGTATAGAAAGCACTCTCTCTGCTGTCAGTGCGGGCAGTGTAACCCCCCTGTTACCGCAGTATTGCAGGGTGGGAATAACAGAGCCAGCAGCTGATGAGAGTCTGGTGAAAGAAGAGTAGGACAGAGATACCTTTACTGATACAATCAGCGGGGAGAGGGAGAGTAGCCTGCACTGCCTTCCGTATGATCCGGAGTGCCTGTGCGCACAGGTGCTCCCGTGGCCCGCCGGGGGTCGCGTAGCTAGTTAGCATGCGGGAGTCTCGTTCGTTATCGGAATTAACCAGACAAATTGATCCACCAACTAAGAACGGCCAACCTCACCCGGCCCGGACACGGAAAGGATTGACAGGATTGACGGAAAGCATTGACAGATCGATAGCTCTTTCTCGATTCTGTGGGTGGTGGTGCATGGCCATTCTTAGTTGGTGGAGCGATTTGTCTGGTTAATTCCGATAATGAACGAGACTCCCACATGCTAACTAGCTACGCGACCCCCGACGGGCCACGGGAGCACCTGTGCGCACAGGCTACTCTCCCTCTCCCCGCTGATTGTATCAGTAAAGGTATCTCTGTCCTACTCTTCTTTCACCAGACTCTCATCAGCTGCTGGCTCTGTTATTCCCGCCCTGCAATACTGCGGTAACAGGGGGGTTACACTGCCCGCGCTGACAGCAGAGAGAGTGCTTTCTATTCTTCACTGTGCTATCGGACAGGGACTCTCATTCCCAGTCCTATGCAGATGTAAGACTGGCAATAGCAGATCCCTACTTCCTTGTAAATGCACAGGCACTTTCTTCCTAACTAATCTATCATGGGGGCAATTTATGGTTAATGAGGGACGCCTCATATACATCTTATAATCAGAGTACTGTCAGGTCCGTGTTATCACTGCATCTATTAATATAGGCAGTAAACCTGTGCTCTATCAATAATAATGTATTTATGCTAATACGATAACGTTATATCACTAGCTCAAGAGTAACAGTTTCACAATATAATGTTTGTTGTGATTCATGTGCACATCTTTTCTTTGCATTAAGTGAGATATTAGTACTCTGTACCTTGCATTTGGTCCACCAATGAAATCAATATCGGGTGGCATGACAATAGCCATTGCTCATTTGTGCATTTATACGTTTATTGCTTTTTCCTGTTATTCAGGATCTTTTTCAATTGCACTAGCACTTTTGATATTTTTCGCTGCTCACTTTGCATGTTAAATACACATTTTTTGTCTGATTATATTCGACCATCAACGTATTAATCAACTGCTCAGCATTGCTTTATTTATTGTTCATATTTGTGCACACACAAATTACTGATTGTGTTTTTTTGATAAATTTCAACTGCACCAGCACTTTGATTCTCCCTGCTGCTAATGGACATATTTTGTATATGACTATCTGTTTTGTCAATTTATTAACTAATCATCAACTTTATGTTGCTATAGCTAGTTAATGATTAGGATATATTATTATTTGATGGCACTAAGCACTTTGATGTCTCCTATTGCTGACTATATATATTAGACATTGCTATACTTCTTTGATCGAGTTCAATCACTGATATTATGTATCTGAATTTTATTATTATTTTTTAATAAATTTTGAAATAAAAGTTAATTCTTATTAATTTTGTGACACAGCGTGCCCCAAACCAAGGAGTTTTCTTTCTCTTTCCCTTCTGTGAACATAGCCTTATTACTCTGTGGGAGCACCTGTGTTAGACATCATGTGATATCTCACTCTCATATTGTATTGTTATATATTGGAGAATTCTTTTGTGACCTGTGCTGCATTCTTCCCTCTTCCCATTTTTCCCACAAATAATTAACCAGACAAACTAACAACTATGTTGCAGATTTGCTAATAATAACAGCAACTTGATGTGTTATATGATTCTGGATAGTATAAATAAGCTATTGTTAACAGTGTTTTAAGCTCCTATATACAGTCAGGTGCATAAATATTGGGACATTGACAGAATTTTCATATTTTGGCCTCTATTCACCACCACAATGGCTTTAAAATGAAACAAACAAGATGTGCTTTAACTGCAGACTTTCAGATTTAATTTGAGGGTAATTACATCCAAATCAGGTGAATGGTGTAGGAATTACAATGGTTTTTATATGTGCCTCCCACTTTTTAAGGGGCCAAAAGTAATGGGACTATCAACTCAAAAGTTATTTCATGGACAGGTGTGGGATATTCCCTCATTATTTCATTATCAAATAAGCAGGTAAAAGGTCTGGAGTTGATTCTAGGTGCGACATTTGCATTTGGAATCAGTTGCTGTCGACTCTCAATATGAGATCCAAAGAGCTGTCACTATCAGTGAAGCAAGCCATCATTAGGCTGAAAAATCAAATCAAAACCCATCGGAGAGATAGCAAAAACATTAGGTGTGGCCAAATCAACAGTTTGGAACATTCTTAAAAAGAAAGAATGCACCGGAGAGCTCAGCAACACCAAAAGACCCGGAAGACCACGGAAAACAACTGTGGTGGATGACAGAAGAATTATTTCCCTGGTGAAGAAAATCCCCTTCACAACAGTTGGCCAAATCAAGAACACTCTCCAGGAGGTAGGTGTATATGTGTCAAAGTCAACAATCAAGAGAAGACTTCACAAGAGTGAATATAGAGGGTTCACCACAAGATGTAAACCATTGGTGAACCACAAAAACAGGAAGACTAGATTAGAGTTTGCCAAACAACATCTAAAAACCCATTACAGTTCTGGAACAACATCCTATGGACAGATGAGACAAAGATCAACTTGTACCAGAGTGATGGGAAGAGAAGAGTATGGAGAAGGAAAGGAACTGCTCATGATCCAAAACATTCCACCTCATCAGTGAAGCATGGTAGTGTCATGGCATGGGCATGTATGGCTGCCAATGGAACTGGTTCCCTTGTATTTATTGATGATGTGACTGCTGACAAAAGCAGCAGAATGAATTCTGAAGTGTTTTGGGCAATATTATATGCTCATATTCAGTCAAATGCTTCAGAACTCATTGGACGGCGCTGCACAGTGCAGATGGACAATGACCCAAAGCATACTGCGAAAGCAACCAAAGAGGTTTTTAAGGCTAAAAAGTAGAATCTTATGCAATGGCCAAGTCAGTCCCCTGACTTGAATCCGATTGAGCATGCATTTCACTTGATGAAGACAAAACTGAAGGGAAAATGCCCCAAGAACAAGCCGGAACTGAAGACATTTGCAGTAGAGGCCTGGCAGAGCATCACCAGGGATGAAACCCAGCGTCTGGTGATGTCTATGCGTTCCAGACTTCAGGCTGTAATTGCCTGCAAAGGATTTGCAAAAAAGTGAAAGTTAGATTTAGGATTGTTTAGTTTGTCCCATTACTTTTAGCCTCTTAAAAAGTGGGAGGCACATATAGAAACCGTTGTAATTCCTACACCGTTCACCTGATTTGGATGTAATTACCCTCAAATTAAATCTGAAAGTCTGCAGTTAAATCACATCTTGTTTGTTTCATTTCAAAGCCATTGTGGTGGTGAATAGAGGACAAAATATGAAAATTCTGTCAATGTCCCAATATTTATGGACCTGACTGTATAAAGTGTATATATATATATATATATTTTTATGTAGTCGGATATTGTTGTCGAATTAGATTATTACTGCTGCTACTTGTGTGAATTTCCTCTTTATGATCTCTAATAAAAACTGTTTGTTATGATAAATATAGGTTTATCATACAAAACATATAATGAAGATCAAAACTTCCACCAAACAAATTATAAATATTTACTAGGTGTAGAATATTTAATACCAGCGCAGTTATTATTGGACCTGATTCAGCTTTGGAATAGAGTAAGATATAGCACGTAACTGATCATCTTGGTAAAGCCATGTTGCACTGCAGGTGGGGCAGATTTAAAATGTGCAGAGAGATTTAGATTTGGGAGGGGGGTGGCCAAACTGACATCTAAATCACAGCGTAGAAATAAAGCTGTGCAGTATTTGTGGGCTACATGCAAAAGCAGCCAGTATTTACCCCACATGCAAAATAAAATGTATGTATTTGCACCCCTTGCATTGCAACATGGTTTGTCCTGGTTCACAGTTACTTGTTATATCTTACTCTATTCCCAAAGCTGAGTCAGGCCCATTATTTTTTCATGTAAAATTAATAGTAGTGTCAAGTGCCTTAAGAATGTCAATGAAGGGTGTTATCTGCTGCACATGGGCCCACCAGATTTTAAAATGCTTCAGCTAATAGTTTTTACAACATGTATTGTGACCTTTCCTAACTTATGGCAATTTCCTTACTGGGATCTAGTTATGAGACCGGCGGCTGCGATGCTGCTGGTCTCAACCCCGGTGCGGGAAGCCCAACAATGGATTTAAGATAGGCATCCCGACAGCCGGCACTACATACCGATTCCGCCTTACTTGTCCTATATACGGGTCAGCCATGATATACAAATGTATTTTATTCTTGTGTAGCTAAAATGCATTCCAGTAGGTGATAATTGTGGCTGCTGTAAAAGTTTCCTATGCTACTGTATTCAGAAACAAGTTTTTATATAGCATGCCAAAATGCAAATACCTCAAGACAGTAAAGAAATTTTATGTAATGTAAAACGTTATGTGAAGCATTTGTTAAACATTACCCACTTGTCAGACCATAACCAGCTCCCAGCAATAAAACATGTTCTCTCTTTTCTCCCTATATGACCTGGAAAGTTCTGCCTGTGTTTAAGTACTCTGAAATAACGATACACAAGTAATCTTTTTCTGCATCTGTTGTCAATACAGAGACATCAAACCTATATCAGAATGTTGTAAATAACGAGATTTATTTTTGGCATGTTTCAATTTCTATCACAGGATATACTGTACACTCCAACATAAAATATAAAACTATTTTACTCTATGGAAAACTGTACTAAAGTTAATTTGTCAGATATAAAACAAATTATTTAATCATTATCTGTACACTTCTATACTGTTTATATCAAAGATGTGCTGTTCAGTTCTTTTTACCAAATAAGTTTGGATTTATCTTTTTGTGAGAGCCGGATAGCCAATAAGGTTCGTTTTTCAGATCCGCACTTAATTGAGCCAAAACCGAATCACTCATCTGTAGTTTACATAGACAAAAGTATGAAATTGCTAAAAGTATTATTCATCCTACGTTACATTGCTTTTACCAGGGGTTTATAAGTGCATCTTATTATGAATTCTGAGTAGGTGGTCATGTAACGTAAATGTGCTTCTACTACTTTTATTAGGGCTAGGGGTCCTGTCTATTCTGGCTTTACAGCCCCTTTCTGATGATAAAGGACTAGAAATCAGAGCAAGAATTAGCTCAATTTATTCTTGCATCACACACTTATGGTGCCTACACCCCCACAGCGGAATGGATATATAATACCAACAGTCGGGATGCCTCCTGTCAAAATACAGACAGCTGCATCCCGATGGTCAGTAGCCCAGCAGGGGTCGGGTAAGTATACTTACCCTCCCCCATACTCCCCCTAACCCTCCCTTCTTGTAGTCTAACCCTAACTCTCCCCACCCCGTACCCTAACCCTCCCCGTTAGTGCCTAAACCTAATCCTTCCCCCTTAGTGCCTAACTGTAACCCTAACCTCCCCCCAAAAACCTAACCCTAACCCTGCTATGCTGTCTAAACCTAACACTCCCCCCATGGCGGCTAACCGCTAAGATGCCCTGGACTTACCTTGCTCGGGATGGTGTCCTTCTGGATTCTAGTGTCGGGATTAAGATAGGCGTCGGTATCTTAAATCCCCTGTCGGGCTTCCCCGTCGGGATTTAGACGGGCGGCATCCTGGCCGCCGGTCTGCTAACTACAATCCCCCTACAGCACCACTATGTTCCCCTCCAACCCCGGGTTTATCCCTCTTGAAGTGGCCTGGGCTATGTAGACAGAAGATGGCCACATGCCTACGTCATTAGTCAGGGGACTGAGCACGCTTGAGACCTTGACTTCTCAAGTTTTATCATGTCCAAAAACTCATATATTTAAACATTCTAGACTCAAATTTGTATTTTATATATGGTGTATTTTTTTTTGTAGATCTTTTTATTAAATGTTTTGCAAAATGTTTACATACATCGGTTGATATATATATATATATATATATATATATAAGCAAAATCAATCTGTACAGCAATACACCATAAGTTCAAGAAGATATCTTTAGTTAAACTATCAGAGCATTAAGCTGTAGACGTAACCAATATACAATATTTAGCAGTATCCAAAGGATGTAAACAGATAAGAGGGAAAACAAGGGATGGAGGGGGGTGGTTCCTGTCTGACCATTAGCTCACATTTGTACTATACCTCTCTGCAGGCAACATCTCCATAATCATACTCTGGCAAAAACCGGTAAACCCATCCACTTGATTTAAGAAATGGTGGGGGGAGAAGGCATACCCATCTGTCTATGGAGAGGAGGTAGATAGTCTTCTATTTAAAGAACACACAGTAGTTTCAAATATTTTCATTATATCAGACTATAATGAGCTATTTAAGTGTTGGATAAAAATTCCCCATCTACTATAAAATCTCTCTACTCCCTTTTCTATATCTGGTGTTGAATCGTAAATAAACCTTTAGTACATTCCTGCCTATAAACCTCTAAGATTCACCTGCCTAGAACCTCTAAGACAAAACCTGCCTATACCTTCTAAAACCACAAGATGTCGCTAATTAGCATCGTGTTTAATTATACCATTAATAATACTCTAAGACAGTTGAATAGCGGTCCAACGCACTAAAGATTATTATTCAGGTAAAAGTACAGATGTTACCACGCTATGATCTAACAATGAGTGCAAAATAAATTGTACAAATATTAGGTCATAAGGTACAGTCAATATATACACGTGCACACTGGGACCAGATACCGGCATCAATAATGAGACCTTCGTCGAACAGCATAACAGGAACACCGCAGACTGGCATCTCATTTCAGAGCACTCACATATATACCCATACTGGGATAAGCAATACAATAGAATATGTTTTCAGGTTCTCTTTGGTTCCTCTTCTTGCTTCTTCCGTTACGGTACAATTCATAGGTCAGTGCAAAGACTCAACCCAGCCTCTAACAGCCTGATTGTGTTCACCTTCCTGCTGCATAATAAATCTAATCTAACTATGGCATACAACATTTCAAGAAGTTATTCTCTCTAACATTCATATTTCATAGCCGCATGTTCTGATCTCCTCACCGATGCCACCGGAACACTGTGGGAACAGAGTAGATCAGTACGGCACCAAACACGGTCCAATTGTCATTTTCTAAGCCATAGTTACAGAAAACATTCATTTCTTTATATGCTGACATTGCGATTAAACCAAGTAATAATCATTGTTTTCACGCTGCGAGACCATTGCTTTTAAATGTGTATGCGGGGAGAAATGACACTAAATTGTGTTGTGTGTTTGAGGGTCTGTGGGGCACGTAGCGACCAGCACTAAGTTGGAAAGGCTTCTGTGTATGTGTGTGAGCATGCCAGTATGGGTTTGGGAAAGATCACTAAAAAGCTGGCTGTGCGTCTAAATCGCTATTTTGCATTGTCCTATGTTTAACATGAAGTGCAGGGAAAACACCACTACTTTGCTACTGCTCAAATAAGTCTGTGGTGATTTTAATGTGTTGGAAAGTTATTTTATGTCTGCTAAACACCATCGGTAGGTGTTAGGGGAAGATTGTTAAAAAGCTGTTAGTGCTACTTTTTAGCAACTTAGCGTTGTGAGTAGCAAAATTGCTACTTTTAGCAATTTTGCACTGTGGATTGTGTACTATGTATTTTTGACAAAATGGCGCTTGTGTAAGCTTTCTTTTCTAAAATGGAGTCTTGCTGCCATTCACAAGATGGCGTCTTGCGGCCAGTCGCAAGATGGCGTCGCCGCGATTACATTTTAAGCTGAACTTGTCTCAGCCAATTATTCAGCTTTGACAGTCCACCCTTTGATAGCAAACAACATGCTATCACAATCTGCTATTAGAATTTAATTTAGGCTTACATTTACGTATTATTTGGTGTTATTATGGGATGGCACAAGGTGGTTCTTTATCCATCAATAATCTGGCTCTGGGTGGGGACATAAAACTACTATTATACGCACACTGCGGATCTTGGGAGATCATGTGAAAAGTGTGGGAATGCACCAGTCTTATAATAGCAGTCTTGAAGGGGAATTTTAGACTTTACATCATCTGAGGTGTTCTATGAATAACATTTCAATAATACATTCTATGCATGTCTAAATATAATACATCAAACGATTGTATTTCCTAGTTCAGGGTTGTAATGCAGTTCTATATTTACCTCAGTATACATATTGTCATTACTGACCACCATCATAGTTTCATTCTTTCATTTCACTCTGTTTTTACATTTTCCACACTTCAACACGATAGGAACACACCGGACGCATATGCCAATTATTATGATGACAATCAGTATAAGTATTAAGAATTTGCCTAAGCTAGCGATCACTTCCTGGACCCATTCCCCTAGACCTGAGAACCATTTCACTGGGTTCAGCCATGACACCCATCCTTCTATCTTTTCCTATACTTCAGCCACTGAAGCGTTATGGTTCTTGCGAAATTCCCACTTTAGCTGCAGAATTTCATCCATCTTCCGGTCTATCACCTCCTTAGGGTCACTGGTATCATTGGTGACATAGGTGCATCATTTTACTCCAAATTGGGTGGCCAATGTTACGCAATACCCACCAGTAACAGCAGTTAAATAATTCAACACTAGCCTGTGTTGCACCAGTTCTTTCTTGTACGCATACAATTCTCTCCCTGTATACCTGAATGTGTCATCGTATATCTCGGTGATATTATCTATTAATTTAGCAAGTTCCTGGATATATCTAAAATTTAATGTACCCCGAGCGATCCTGTTGGGGTCCAATGCGACCAGAACTTGAAAGCCAGTTGTCTCACTGATTAACTGAGTGGCTTTATGTATATCACCAGGTACCATATTTCTTTTGCCTCTGTGTTCATATTGTGTGTGAAGATATGGTGACGGTGTGTTTTTATGTATACCCAGCATTTCAACATGTGTGAGGGTCATAACTTCTGGGTCTACTCTTCCCAGGTAACACAAACCTTTGGAACTTGGGGAGAGCCATTTATATGCTTTTCTTCCACAGATGAAATATACATTATCAGGGAGAACATAAGGAATGGTATGCATCATTATCATTAAGCACATTTCCCTTGCAAACAATCCTATTTCTGGTTCTTCCATCTGGTACATGCAAGTTTCTGGCTGTATTATTTTAGCACAATAACCATTTGGCACCTTACCAATAATTTCTTTGGTGGAACTTAATGTATACCGATACCTAAAATGTTTCCCACCAGACTTAATGGAGCGCAATAGATCATGGTTTATGGACTCATTATCAGCTCTTTGATTATTCCCCGTCACTTCCCAACTCCTGGGTTTATTGGGGTTGGTTATTTTTAAACACAAAAGTGATCTATCTACTTGTAATTGATAGAGTTTGAAATGAGGTGGTTTGGATGAGAGGAATTTTCCATCCAATGATTTCCCTTTTTGTAAGTCAAAAATTTCCGTGATATTCAGAGGAAATGGTACCAACCCTACGTTATGATGTCCCTGGGGCACATGTGAACACACCCAGCAATCAGTTTGATTTAACACTTTGCCTACCATGCTATGATAATCCTCTAGAGGATACCCACCCCAATACGGATTATATTTAGGTTGGCACCGTTGGATGCAGTTCTCATCAACTAGGGACCCACAAAGCTCACAAATACAGGAATCTTCAGACGATGACCCTCCACACCTTCCCTGAGTATCCGGAATGACAGCTCTTTTAACAATAACAGTACTAAGATTGGAAAGACACTCCCCTGATTGGCATTGCACTCCTCCTGATTCCACTCCATCAGCACTGCCATCAGCTCCCGTTTCCTCAATCGGTACCCCATCACAGACACTGGATATCCCCAGACTGACCAGGATGGTGAACACTCTAAAAGAGAATATGAAAATGAACACAGCAGGCCAGTCCATTGTCACAACAAGACCTGCAAATTTCTCTCAGTTCAGGTATCTCACTACGACCTTTTCAATCCTCCCGGAACAAGCTCGCGAGCGACAGATCCACACTGTCAGCTTTGTCTCCGACTTGTTTCTCCACCGGTTGATTGACCTTTTTGCAGTGAGTGGAATGGACCCAGGTATCTCTTTCGGCAACCTTCAAAGATGTAGTTCTCGTCAGCAGCACCTGGTATGGACCTTCCCACCGATCAGTCAAACAACCTGAACGCAAGAAATTTCTGGTCATTACATATTCTCCTGGTTCAACATCATGACAGTTCGTTTCAGGCATATCATTAGACAACAATTTCAGTTTCTGCTGCTGTTGCTTTAACTGCTTACTCATTGATATAAGATACTTCACAGTTACCTTGTTGTTACCCTTTAGATCTTCCTGTGGACTTATAATCAAATGAGGTTGTCTACCGAACAATATTTCATATGGGGACAGATTCAGAGGAGGTCTAGGAGTGGTCCTTATGCTACGTAGGACCAAGGGTAATGCTTCTGGCCATCCTAGTCCAGTCTCTGCCATGATTTTACTTAGCTTATTTTTAATACTCCCGTTCATCCTCTCTACCTTTGCACTTGCTTGCGGTCGGTAGGGGGTGTGAAGTCGGCTATTAATACCCATCAGCTTACACATATTTTGAAAAACATCACCTGTGAAATGGGTACCCCTATCACTCTCGATGATTCTAGGGATACCGTACCTGCATACAAATTCCTGAACTATTTTCTTGGCAGTAAATGCAGCAGTATTAGTGGCCGCTGGGTACGCCTCAACCCGGTTAGAAAATATGTCTGTGCACACTAGTACATACTTAAGGTTCCTGCAGGGTGGTAATTGTATGAAATCAATTTGTATCACCTGGAAAGGTCCATCAGTCGGTGGAATGTGGGACGGTTCGGTAGGGATCGCTTTCCCTATGTTCTTTCTCAAGCAGGTCAGACAGGACATTGCTATCTTTTCTGCTTGTGAAGGAAAACCTGGTGCGCACCAGTATGCCCTCACCAACTTGCACATACCCTGTTTACCCAGGTGAGTCAGACCATGTGCTGCCTCAGCCAGGCTGGGGTAATATGCCTTGGGGGCTACTGGCTTACCATGTCCATCCCTCCAGAGCCCAGAGGACTCTTGCCCACACCCCTTGGACTTCCAAATGGATTTTTCCTGAATTGAACACAAATTTTGCATCTCAATTAATTTCAGCATATCAATAGTTTGAAATGACATAATTGTTTCAGTTGGAAGAAACATTTTTAACCCTCCTGCCCATTTTGCAGCTTCATCAGCTCTGTTGTTGCCCAGTGACACCGGGTCATCCTCACATGTGTGGGCTTTGCATTTAATTACTGCCACTGCTTTGGGAAGTTGGATTGCTTCTAGAATGTGTTTTATGTGTCGGGAATGTGCAACTGGTGTGCATGCTGCTGTCATAAAATTTCTCAGATGCCATAGAGCCCCAAAATCGTGCACCACCCCGAACGCTTACCTCGAGTCAGTGTAATGTTAGCAGATTTGCCTGCTGCCAGTTCATATGCTCTAGTCAGTGCTACTAACTCTGCCACCTGGGCTGAGTGAGGAGGACTGAGAGGTTTAGCTTCTATGATGTCTGTGTCATTTACAACAGCATAACCTGTACATAATTCACCTGTGTCTGTTTGTCTATGACAACTCCCATCCGTATAAAAAGTTACATCCACATTCTCTATAGGTGTGTCATGTATGTCAGGTCTAGCAGTAAAGGTCTGATTCAGATATGTCATACAATCATGCGTATCATTATGTCTGCCAAACTCACGTCCCGCCAGCAACTCCTCTCTTTCCACCCTTTGTACATCATGTTGTACATATGGTAGGTATGTTGCTGGATTTAGCGTACTGCAAAGTTTAACAGTAATATTTGCAGGAGAGATTAGAGCTAGTTCCCATTTGGTGAACCTAGCTGAGGAGATGTGTCTGGTTTGAGCTGAGTTCAACAGAGCAGATACAGCATGGGGAGTGTAGACAATCATATCATGGCCCAATACTACGTCCTCACTTTTACTCACCAATAGAGCAGTATCTGCTACACTTCTCAAACAGGTGGGGAGTGATCTTGCTACCGTGTCCAATAGAGCACTGTAGTATGCTACGGGCCTACTAGCATCACCATGTTTTTGTGTAAGGACACCTGCAGCACAACCATCGGCTTCCGTACAATACAAATCAAAAGGTTTTTCAGAATCAGGTATTCCCAATGCAGGAGCTCTTGTCAGACTATCCTTAAGATTGAGGAAAGCCTGTTCTGATTCCTCTGTGTGTATGACACGATCGGGCTTTGAGGAAGAGACTAATTCCTGTAAAGGTAAGGCCAAAATAGAAAAACCTGGTATCCACATTCTACAGTATCCACACATTCCCAAGAAGGTACGAATTTGCTGTTGATTCTGCGGCAGTGTCATGTTTTGTATGGCCTGGATTCTATCTGTTGTAAGGTGCTGTAACCCCTGGGTTAGGCAGTGTCCCAAATATTTTTCTCTGGATTGGCACGGCTGTAGTTTGTCCTTAGCCACCTTGTGTCCTGTTTGTGAGAGATGAAGTAACAAAAGTTTAGTATCATTCAAACATGACATAAACGAGTCAGAACATAGCAATAAATCGTCCACATATTGAATTAGAACAGATCCATTGTCAGGTTGAAAAGATTGTAAACAGTCGTGCAATGCCTGGGAGAAGATACTGGGGCTGTCTATGAAACCTTGGGGTAATCGTGTCCATGTGTATTGTAAACCTCTGAATGTAAATGCGAATAGATACTGACAGTCATGTTGGAGAGGCACATAGAAGAAAGCTGAACAGAGGTCAATGACAGTGAAATGGGTTGCATTTGGTGGGATTTGCATCAAAATGACAGCTGGATTTGGCACTACGGGGAATTGGCTCTCTACTACTTTATTGACACCTCTAAGGTCTTGTACCAGCCTATAACCCCTCCCACCACTTTTCTTCACTGGAAAGATGGGACTATTGGCTACACTAGCTGTACGAACTAAAATTCCCTGTTGCAATAATCGCTCAATTATTGGAAACACCCCTAATTCTACCTCCTGTTTTAGTGGGTACTGGGGAATTTTTGGAGCTTGCCTTCCACTTTTTAAATGTACCATTACAGGGCTTACATTTGCCATTAATCCAGTGTCTTGTCCATCTTTAGTCCAAAGGGAATCTGGGATTAGGGACAACATTTCATCTACCTGTGATGGAGTTTCATTTAAACCTGTAGAGTGATACATTATCCTTTGGGGAGTGTCTAACATATCCCACACCTCATATTCCATTCTCTCTGGGATATCTAAAAATACACCATCAAGCGTGCAATATACAACACATCCAATCTTACATAACAAGTCTCTACCCAGTAGGTTAGTAGGAGCCGCAGCAGCCAGGAGAAAAGAATGCCTGGTATGCAACGGCCCAATAGTAACCTCTGTGGACTTTGTTAAAGGATAACGTTCCACTTCACCTGTTACACCCATTGTTGGTACTGTCTCGTTGGTCACCTGCAAATTAATGGGAGATTTTATCACCGACCTGGTCGCCCCTGTGTCTACAAGAAAAGGATATTCAGTACCAGCTACATCAACCATTATGACCGGTTCTTCCCTAGTAGTTCCCGTTAACCTGACCATCTGTAGACTACAGGTATGACCTGACCCCTAGCGTTGGCTACCATTCTAAAATAAGGCATTTATGGCTACAATTGGAGCTGGTGCCTGCTGAACATTTGCTGGCCTCTGTGCATATCCCTTATGGAGATATCTAGGTCTTCCCTGATGTGGGATCCCTACTCCTTTTACTGTACAGTTTCTACTTAAGTGTCCTGTTTGTTTACAGTTAAAACAGGTTCGTGTTTCGGGTGAAGACATGTGGTGTTGTGAGGTTTGCGCAGAGGGTAAAGGTGGTGGATATGGGTAAGGATAGGGAGGGTAAGGGTATTGTGGGGGATAAGAAGTTGGTGGATAGCCTGGGACCTGTGGTTGCATCGGGTTAGTGGGATAGAGTTGAGTTTGTTGTTGAGTGGGATTAGTGAGAGTGAGTGTGTGTGCAAGTGCAAGTGTGTCTGTTGGCTGTGATGTTACCGTCATTCACTCCAGAGCTTATATACTGACAGCCATTAGTTTCTCGCTCTGGGCTTCTCTCTTTTTGGAGATGTTCTTATCATGTTCAATGGCGGTTTCTATGAGGGTATCTATTGTAAGTCCCCGCCAGCCGGGCTGTGAGGTCTGAACCTGAGTTTTTAAAGTCTCTTTCAGACCATCAACAAGTACCATAACTATCATCCCTCTGTGGTGAGTGCTATCTTAATATCCTCTATCCCAGTTTACTGGGTGATAGCCTGCAGAGCCCGATCGCAGTAATCTTCTGCATTCTCACTCTCTTTTTGTTTAATGGTGAAAATTTTGTTCCAGTTAACTACTACTGGAAAATATATACCCAACTGAGTTAAAATGCGGGAAATGTTACCTTGGTTTACTTGATCTGTTAAGGGGACGTCACCATCCAATACACAATCCGTGATACATTTTGTCACGTCGGTATTGTGTGGTAGATAGGCCCTTAACACCACACGCCAATCTTTATTAGTGGGTTCATGTGAACTACCCAAATTTCTCAAAAATCTTTGACATTTGGCTAATTAATTTTTGGGATCGGGGAAATCATTTATAATGGAATTTAGTTCTGCTCTTGTCCAAGGACAATGCATTACTACTTCCCTCATGGGCACTACACCGTTCGCATCTGCATTTCCATTTGGAACAGTTATTGTCCGAATGGGATGCAGACCGGTGGCGCTGCTACCTTTGACCTGGTTACCTGGCTGGGGGTTTAATTTGCTGCTGCTACGTATGGTATTAATAACTTCCTCTACGGGTGCAGAGTGTGTTAACACTTCCCTTGCTGTTACCGATGGAGATGGCGGCACCACCCATGATTGTGGTAATGCAGCATCTATCATTTGCACAGCATGGGAAATGGCAGACATTACAATAGGCTCATCATCCATATCATAAACATTTTCTTTATAATTGCTTAAGAGAGGGTACAAGTTGCTTGTTACATTTTCATGTTTTTTTTTTTACATTGACTGCACCTACACCCCCATCCGCACAGGGTGGCGGTGGTGTGCGTGAACCATCTGTACTACCTTCTGCGACGCTACCTTGCAGTGCGTGCGCGCTATCAAGCGATGCGTCCGCGGTGCTATTTAGCGTCACCGGCGCATTGCCCGAGACTGTGCCCACGACGCCTGTTTGCATCGTGAGTACCTCCTTCAGCCACATTTCCCCCTCATGCTGCCACAGTTTTAAACATTCAAAATATTTGACCTTTTTCTCTCAGGAGCGCATCAAACTGATGTGATCCCGGACATTGTCTAACACATTTTTATCAAAACTACCAATTCTGGGAAACGGTCTAACACTCTTCCTCGTCATATTAAACCATAAATCACAATACCTTATTGATTAAGTACTGTACTTGGTATGCATGATACGACAGGCCGATCCGATCGGCGCCTCCATTAGCAGCACATCATTGCCTAACATCTCTACTGTTTGCATGGTTCCCATTCTGAAACAACTCCTACGCTTTTCAATAAAGATTTAAGCCGGTGAAAGACAATCAAGACACTTTCACTTACCTGTGGACGATTTAAGTCGGCGGCGCCCACACACCTGGATAAGATTTAGTAAGGCAACTTCCACAACTGGATAAGATTTGAAAAAGGCAACTTCCACACCCGGATAAGATTTAGTAAGGCAACTTCCACACTTATGAGAGATTGTATGTCGGCTACTCTCACGCACCTCTCTACAACAAAGACAACATGTACACCTGCTACAGTGTATAGAACGGTAAAGCTGCTTACCGAGGGGCTAGACTAACCCTTGCACCTAGCCTTTAAGGATCATATGATACCCTTAACTTTGTTCAACAAATATTCACTGTTACACACTTTTTTTCCTGCGCTGAAAAATACACGTTAACCCAGATATTGGTAATAGAAAAAAAATGAAAACCTCAATGGCTTTGTTCAAACATGTGGCAGCACAACCGGAAGTATGTGTACACAATTGTGCGACTAGTCGCATACACAGTGATGCGACCAGGCCCACGTGTTATTACCTTAAAGCTATTATGCTACTCCCTCTAAACTTTTATCAACGAGAGAAAACAACTTTTCTCTCCTTGTCCCTGGATTCTGATCAGCGCTTCCTCTACACAATAACCGGCAGTACGCTCTCAGCAACACTGTGGTAATGAAAGACTAATGCATCTCTCAAAAGGCGCCTCCACCCTTTTGCTGAGAGAGAACTGACCGAGTGTTACCGTGTATCAGATAACGTGATAAACCTACGAGCCCCCAACTGTTGAATCGTAAATAAACCTTTAGTACATTCCTGCATATAAACCTCTAAGATTCACCTGCCTAGAACCTCTAAGACAAAACCTGCCTGTACCTTCTAAAACCACAAGATGTCGCTAATTAGCGTCGTGTTTAATTATACCATTAATAATACTCTAAGACAGTTGAATAGCGGTCCAACATGCTAAAGATTATTATTCAGGTAAAAGTTCAGATGTTACCACGCTATGATCTAACAGTGAGCGCAAAATAAATTGTACAAATATCAGGTCATAAGGTACAGTCAATATATACGCGTGCACTCTGGGACCAGATACCGGCATCAATAATGAGACCTTCATCGAACAGCATAACAGGAACAATGCAGACTGGCATTTCGTTCCAGAGCACTCACATATATACCCGTTCTGGGATAAGCAATACAATAGAATATGTTGGCAGGTTCTCATTGGTTCCTCTTCTTGCTTCTTCCGTTACGGTACAATTCATAGGTCAGTGCAAAGACTCAACCCAGCCTCTAACAGCCTGATTGTGTTCACCTTCCCGCTGCATAATAAATTTAATCTAACTATGGCATACAACATTTCAAGAAGTTATTCTCTCTAACATTCATATTTCATAGCCGCATGTTCTGATCTCCTCACCGATGCCACCACCGATGCCACCGGAACGCTGTGGGATCACAGTAGATCAGTGCGGCACCAAACACGGTCCAATTGTAATTTTCTAAGCCATAGTTACAGAAAACATTCATTTCTTTATATGCTGACATTGCGATTAAACCAAGTAATAATCATTCCTTTCGCGCTGTGGGACCATTGCTTTTGAATGTGTATGCGGGGAGAAATGACACTAAATTGTGTTGTGTGTTTGAGGGTCTGTGGGGCACTTAGCGACCAACACTAAGTTGGAAAGGCTTCTGTGTATGTGTGTGAGCATGCCAGTATGGGTTTGGGAAAGATCACTAAAAAGCTGGCTGAGCGTCTAAATCGCTATTTTGCATTGTCCTATGTTTAACATGAAGTGCAGGGAAAACACCACTAATTTGCTACTTTTTGCTACATCGCGTATGTGTTAATGTGAATGCAGGGAAAACACCACTACTTTGCTACTGCTCAAATAAGTCTGTGGTGATTTTAATGTGTTGGAAAGTTATTTTATGTCTGCTAAACACCGTCGGTAGGTGTTAGGGGAAGATTGTTAAAAAGCTGTTCGTACTACTTTTTAGCAACTTAGCGTTGTGAGTAGCAAAATTGCTACTTTTAGCAATTTTGCACTGTGGATTGTGTACTATGTATTTTTGACAAAATGGCGCTTGTGTAAGCTTTCTTTTCTAAAATGGAGTCTTGCTGCCATTCCCAAGATGGCGCCTTGCGGCCAGTCGCAAGATGGCGTCGCCGCGATTACATTTTAAGCTGAACTTGTCTCAGCCAATTATTCAGCTTTGACAGTGGGAAGGTAGATCGTCTATCAAAATATAGAATCTCCAACAGATTTGTTTGAACTACTGATAGTAAGGGGGCCATTGGTTTTAAACACACTCGCAGGATCAATTTCTTTGCCACCGTCAGTATAACAGTAAGGAAAGGAAATACCTCCGATTTGTTATGATTTTGTAAGAAAGGCACCCATATATCAAAGTTACAAAAGAGCATAGGTATGATATGCATAGGCAACCGTAGCTGCATTATATAATTTATGTAATTCAGGATTTTATTCCAAAAACGTCTAATGTACGGGTTAGTCTTAAGATAATAAAGTATAATTTCTATACCGTCTGGGGGCGGCAAATGATTAAGTGATGAAGTGAAAGTGAGAGCGTAGTGTCGAACTTGTAGATACATAAAGAAGTGTGTGCGTGGTATTGCGTATTTATCTTGTATTTGTTGGAACGAATATAACACACCTCCTGGGTCAAACACGTCCTTTATCTGAGCTATTCCTGCTTCTCTCCACCCAAGGAAATTTGAGTTTTGGAGTCCTGGTTCAAAATTTAAATTTCCCCAAATTGGAGTGTATCTGGTCGAAACACCCGAGCGACCTAGTTTTTTGTTAATAGTTAGCCATGAAAGATATGTATCTTTAAATAAAATCTTATGTAAAAACTGCACTGGGATCTTATGTATCAGCGTCTGCACAAGAGCTGCCGGTGAATAGGGATGAAATATTGCAATCTCCAGTTCTAAATTTGTGAACACTGATGTGTTCAGAAGCCAGTCTTTGACATATCTAAAATGTGTTGCATTCTGAAAGGCCATCAGATCAGGGAATCCTGTACCTCCTTTTAATTTATTCTGTGTCAGTTTCTTAAAAGCAATTGGAGGTCTTCCCCCCTTCCATAAAGACTTCAATAATTGCTGTGTACATTTATGTATGTCGGTATTTGTCATTCTAAGAGGTAGCATCTGCATAAGGTAAGTTAACTTAGGAAACAGAATCAATTTGATAACCACATTTCTACCAAGGAGTTATAGCGGGAGATGTTGCCATTTTAGTATTAAGTTCTCAATAGAAAGTAGGGCTTTGCGGTAATTGGTTGCATATAAACTGTCTATAGATTCAACTAGTATTTAATTTTATCAGAGACTACCCGAAAAGGAGCAAATGTGCTTGGGTGCATACCACCCCTGAGAGGGTTTTTGCAATGGGAATGCCTCCTATTTGTCAAAATGTATTTTGTATCCAGCAAATTTAAAAATGGCAGGGATAGAAGTGTCAGGTTGTGATAGCATTAAAAGCATATCGTCTGCGAAGAGAGACAATTTGTACTGCTTTGAATCTAACCGTATGCCATGAAAATCTGGGCAGTCTCTTAGTGCCACCACTAGTGGTTCAAGGGCAATGGGGACAAAGGACAGCCCTGTCTCGTCCACGCTGTATTGTGAACGGTTGAGACAATTGTCCATTGATAAATTTTTGTGTATATGGATTGTGGTATATCAACTTAATGATGTGTAGATGGGCCCCCGGGAACCCAAACCTCCCCAGTGTCTTGAAAAGGTGGTCCCATGTAACCATATTGAAGGCTTTCTCCGCATCAAGTGAGAGTAACACACTAGAGTTCGGGTCCCTGGAGGCCTGAATCTGGTAAATCAGGGCAATTACCTTTCTAACGTTAGTCACTGAATGCCTCCCCCAGACAAAACCCGTCTGGTCTTTATGTACTAGTAGGGGAACTATGATTTTAAGTCTTTCTACTAACAATTTTGTGAATATTTTGTAATCTGCGTTAAGTAGGGAGATTGGCCTATAAGAAGCAGGGGACTATATATGGTGGTTTTAATTAAATGATCTTTAATATAAAATAAAAAAGGTGAGTTCACCTGATTATCAGTTACTACTGGACCTGTGATGCCTCTAATGCTCTGAGCAGAAGGTCATCTTTATTTTTTACCTAGTGCGTAGATTACTGTAGGTTTCTCAATATCTGAAGAGAGGGGGTCTTTTTGTTTACGTATCTAGTTTTTAGTCTTTGGTGAAAACATCATTGAATCACCTAGGCAAAGCGTACCTGCTCAGCCAGGAATCTTGATGCCCAGACTGGCCCATCTGGTCATTGGCCCATCTGGCATTTGTCAAAACTGCCAGATAGCCAGTCCGTCCCCTGGCTGGGACTGCCTGTCTGACTATGATTAGCAGATAGCGCTTCTAATAGGAAACCACTGCCAGTGCCAGTGAACACTCACTGGGGGCAGCGGATTTTACAGGAGGTGACTGCAGCCCTGTATCCTCTAGGTAAAATCTGTCACTGCTTGGTAAGGATATCAGAGGTAGGACTATGTTAGAGTAGTTGACTATGGATATCAATAATTGGAAGGACTTCACCATAGCTAGCCTCAGGACTCCTAAGGATCAAGGAGAGAAGAATCATTTTTGGGAGTATTATCTTATAATACAAATATGTTTTGGGGTTTAGTTTCACTTTAAATTAGCAATTTGACAGTACTTTCATTTCTATCTAGTGTTTTTTTTACTCTAGTGGTTAATACAATGTGTCTGTTGCTCATAATAACAATAAACATATGTTTGATGTAAATGATAAAACAAAGCTGGTGCCAATAAGTGGAATTTTCTAAAGTTGCAAGAAATCTTATATTGCAATTAGTTATTATTCAAGATGTGTCTAGTTATTTTAGCCTATTAATTAAGTGACACTGTTACATTCTGTTTGTTTTATATGATGTAACTAAACTTGAGAAACATTTGGCTTATTTGCCTATGGGGGTGTTTAAATGCACCTCTGAATCTGGCCCAGCGGATCTAATCCTAACTGTTGAATGGGATTCAGGATGATTTATTGCGGCAACATGGCCGGCGGTTTTAATCCCGACATCAGCAGCCCGACAGAGGATTAAATCCTTATCATCCTTATGGTAAGTATAACTAACCTATTTCCCCCCCTCACCCCTTCCCTCCCTTAGGGGTGCCTAACCCTAATCCCCCCCTAAGTGCCTAAACCTAACCTTCCTTCCCCACAGCCTAAGCCTAAGTCCCCCGGGGGGTGCCTAACCCTAACCTCCCCCCGGGGGTGCCTAACCCTTATCTCTCCTTCCCCTAGCCTAAACCTAACCTCCCAGGGTGCCTAACCCAAAGTCCCCCGGTGGGAGCCCCTAACCTAACCCACTCCCCACCACAGCTGTCCGCGCCCGGCTTACCTTCAATCGGTAAGCCGGGTGTCGGGCTCCCGGCGTAGGTCTAATGACAGGCGTCGGGGTATCAATGCCTGTCATTGGTGCCTTTCCGGGATTAGATAGTCGGGAAGCCGGCGGTCGGGAATACGTCCATTGGCTCCCCAACTGCTTCCCATTGAATGTGTGCACCAGTTAAACAAGGTAACTTTATTACATGTAACTGATGAGCTGTAGATTTGTTTTAAATTACAAGTCACTTGTAATTTCTGAATTGTAATTACCAATTGAAAACACAATTGTATCTACTAAAGAGAGATGATCAGTTCCATGTCATATATAAGGGAAACAAACCAACTGGGTGTTATAAATAAGTTACTTAAACAGATGGAAGTCAGGATCACAAATTAGTGTCTGCAGTCTATGTTTAAATTTAGTTTTGTGTAGACAAACAACCACACATCATAAATGTGTTATTTTATAGGACTGGGAAACAACTTGCATAATAATTAATTATATTCTTAGTTTAGAAAGTGTGAGGCTACTGTAAATAATAAATATAAAATCTCTAGGTGCAAATACGTAATATGTAGAGATGTGCGGTTTGGTTCTCTAGAAATCCGAATCCATCTGAATTTGGTTATTTCGGGTAAATCCTAGTAACAGTTCTGATCTCTTGAGAAGATCCGGATAAATCTGTGTCGCAAATTTCATTTTTTTCGGATTGCATAAATTACATGATTTTAGCTGTTTTTGAAAACTTTTATCATTTTTAAAAAAAAAAACCTCAGATCTAAAACCAAAACAAAAACACTTCAGAGTGGTTTTGCAAAACCAAAACACGAAGATGAATCCAGATACAAAACCAAAACAAGGAGGTCAACGCACATTTCTAGAAATATACCTCTATAGTCTACTCAGTGACTTTTCATTTATAATTTTATCCTACTTCTCTAGAAATCCGAATCCATCTGAATTTGGTAAATCCGGGTAAATCCTAGTAATGGTTCTATCTCTTGAGAAGATCCGGATAAATCTGAGTCGCAAATTTAATTTTTTTTTCGGATTGCATAAATTACATGATTTTAGCTGTTTTTGAAAACTTTTATACATTTTTTTTTAAAAAAACCCTCAGATCTAAAACTAAAACAAAAACACTTTAGCGTGGTTTTGCAAAACCAAATCACAAAGATGAATCCAGATCCAAAACCAAAACAAGGGGGTCAGTGCACATCTATACCTCAATAGTCTACTCAGAGACTTTTCATTTATAATTTTTTCCTAATTCTTTCACCAAGAACAGTCCTTTGTCCCTCAAGTACCGATGACATACTGTACTTTTGCTCGAATGCAAACTTGATCTTTCCAAAAATATTTCATTAGGTAATAGTTTTTGTCCATGTAAAGAGGCCATCTCAGGACACTCCATAGAAAATTCAGCCTAA
Organism: Taudactylus pleione; assembly: GCA_031769625.1. Taxonomy (NCBI): domain Eukaryota; kingdom Metazoa; phylum Chordata; class Amphibia; order Anura; family Myobatrachidae; genus Taudactylus; species Taudactylus pleione. Next base: position 12,316,030 of record JAUIMM010000177.1, on the reverse strand, counting down.
GTATATGTGTATTATCCAAGGATGAGTATTATTCTCACCCACGAGGCACACAGATTTACACATCGAATGAAATCAATCGGTTCTGGACAGACCTCACATGCCAAAATTAGGATGACAAATATGTTTTTCAGAGAATATTTTATGACAGTTTTAACAGGAAGATCAGCATCTGCGCTCAGGGAAATCATTGTCTTTCCATATGGGTCCCAGTGTTGAGATTTCCTGTTTCATTCCTTGACTACAAGTATGTTGAACATCATGTTGCTGGAATTGCAATAACACAGTGTTTGTAAAACTTACATTCTTAGAATTATAATTAGTATCCAGTTCCATGAGGACCAGACAAAATAATACAATTTTACAGTGATTATTTGTTTACTTATATAATTGTAATAAATGACTCGAATAAAGTATATACATATTAATATGAGAAAAAATAAATGTAATTAATTGTAGATGATAAAAGTTACATATTTCGAATGCAATGCCTATAACTAAATTTATAAATGTTGAGAATTTCTTTATTTATTAACAGGTATTTATATATCGTCAGCATATTCCATTGTGTCTTACAATGTGTTTCCATGGTATTTATAATATTGTATATTAAAGTTTCTCCCCATGGGCAAAGACACAGGTAGGTTAGTTCAATTGTTACTGAAATTAACTTTATTTCCATTTTTTCTGTGCCTGTGGCAGAGAATTAGATTGTAAATCCCTCTGCACAGGCACTGATGGAATAATAAAATTGTACAGTGTTGTGTAATACTTTGGAGGACTACTAGCAAATCACACACTATTGTTGATAATGCTTTACCCATTATTCTAGTAAATAGGTCTTATTTAACATCTTTAATAACAATAATTAGTTACATTAATTTATAGTTGTGGATCATCACTAGGAGTTGGTGCTGTCTTCACCTGAGATCACTCCATCTGTATTTGCCTCCGACCTGCTGGTGGATTCACTGACTAACACTGACATTGCTGAGATATTTCCATCTTTAGTACTCAAATGAAAACAGTCTAGAAGATTCCTGCTGCAACAGTATGAAAATACAGTAGAAATAAAAATACATTAATGAAAAAGTATTTTAAATGAAGGAGAAGCTATGTGATAAACACATTATAACACATTATGGGAGAGATGTACTAAGCTCTTGAAAGTGATAAACTACCAGCCACTCAGCTCCTAACTGTTATGTTACAGACTGTGTTTGGAAAATGACAGGAGCTGATTGGTTGGTACTGTAGTTTATCACTCTCCAATGTATCACTTTCCAGATCTTAGTACATCACTCCATCAGCATTTACCTCTGCCCTGCTGGTGAATGCACTGACTAACACTGACATTGCTGAGATGTTTCCATAATCATCCCATTTTCCATAGTTTTTTAATGAGGAGCTGAAAGTCACTGCTTGCAACTGAATGAAGTTTGGGAGCATTAGTAACACTGATTAAAGATGTCACATGCGGTACCCACCTGATTGGGTGGTTTGTTGTGGGCACCTGGGGAGAAGTCTGGTATATGAAGCAGAGGTGGTTTAAGAGAGGAGGCGGCCCATGAGCAGATTCTGTGTGGGCCCCATCCTCTCTGCGGTGCAGTAGACTCTGTTATTGTGCCAGAGACTACTGTACATGCACAGGTCTCTGGTAACATGTAAAGCCTCCATTCTACACTATTATTTTATTTTTATGGATATTATGTGAATTATTATGTATAATAAATTATTGTAAAATGTACTACGCCATTATGGGGATATTTTCTCCTTTTTTATCTTTTATATACTGTATATACCTTATATAACATTTGTCCTGATGGACGCATGAAGTAGAAAATGAACCATATGGAATGGAAAGTATTATTCTATACCATATTTATTCACCATCACTTTCTTATGTATATGTGTCACAATAGGTTGGTATAAATGCACGTGCCAGGGTTCTATGCACTTTTATATTTATTGTATACAATATCAAATATAATTCATGACAGAAAAGATGAGGGTCGTCTTTGTCAACATATGCATACTAATAGTGAGATAAATTTTACTAAAACATTTTGGAGTCTGAAAGCAACTTAATCTTGATAACAGAATGAGAAAACATATCAATAACCATACCAGGTGAAGCATTGTGTGCATATTAGTGACCGGTGCAAAATAGGAGTGAGGGGCCAAAGACGGAAAGGGTATGCACTGTCTCCTGAAAGGTAAAGAACTGAAGCATTTGGTTGCTCATGTATGTTTATTACTTTTCAGATAATAAAGACTATTTTTGATGCCATTAATGAAGACATTTACATATTCCATAAAGGTAACATGGGCATCATTCCTGAACCCCTATGAGTGAATAGCCATCAATTTGTTTGAACTGCTAAAGTATGATAACACATTATGGGAGAGATGTACTAAGCTCTGGATAGTGATTAACGACCAGCCACTTAGTCTCATAAAAAATCTGAGTGTTACTCATATAGGTGCTCATATGAGGTGAAATAAAGTTGTATTCATGTAGCCTTCCGTTAGTGAGATACTCCTTTTGATATGTTCCTTGATTCGATCAAATACTGGTACCTAGTGATAAGTCACTCTTGTATGTCCATACGTATTCGACACCTTCAATACCCCTCCTTTTTAGGGAGTATAACTCCCATTATACAATAAAAAATAAAAAGGGGATATATAGTGTAAAATCATTTTATTTGAACAAAAAGTCACTACAGAAATGCATGCATGTAATGCATATAAAGTGCATATTAAAGGTGGACTCCTACCAGAATAATTTGAGATACGATGTCTCACAAAAGCGGTGGTTATAGATGGTAAAGCCCGGGCAATCCGCCATCTGATCAGTATCCGTCCTGATTCTAGGTGGGGTCAGTCTATATCTCCTCTGCCAACATATTTAGACCACCTTGTGATCTTTTCAAGGTGACCAGCCACTTAGCTCATAACTGCTATGTTACAGACTGTTTTTGAAAACTAACAGGAGCTGACTGGTTGGTAGTTTATCACTCTCCAATTTATCACTTTCCAGAGCTTAGTACGTCTGCCCCTACAACACAATATAACATTATAATATAACACATATACATTATTGAGGGGACACAAGGGGAATACTTATCCAGATAAGACACATTCCATGATTTGCTAAACTTGTTCATATATCCTGAACTGCCATAAATATGCGTTCGCTCAAACACCTGATATAGGTGTGCTTATTGACAGCAGTGTTATCAATTGTGCTGATGATTGATGAGGTTATGTTGCCATTTGTCATTATGTTGATTTGCTGATCGATTTGGGACACATTTGCATTGAACATGCCAATACTGTATTAGCCCATATGGGAATGCCCCTTCATAGTCCTGTTCCACCTCACTGGATATAAGCGTCTGTACATAGAAGATGCGTTCAACTCTGCAATGGCGCATTTCTCGGCATTGCATTCTGGGTATGCATAGTGCGAAAAAATACACAATAAGCCACATCAACTGCAGTAGTGCCTGCATAGCACCCATTATCTTCAGTCTCACATCATTATACCCCTCTTCCTTCTCTACATCACATATGTAATTTGCTTTTTGTCTGAACAGCCTATGGATAGAGATAATAGCTTAATGGTAGCTGTATTGTAAATAATAGTGACAGAATGTATTACAATTTGAGTCATTTTTCTAAATAGTTGCCAAAACCATGTTATGTGTGGGCGTATAGGAGTTCATGACACACTTTACTAAATGCACACAGCTGTGATAAGGTACAGTTAATCTGGCCACTCTAGTGTGAGGCCCTCTTTCTCAACAGCAAGACTACTTTCGCAACAGGCAATAGTGCTATTAAAGAAAAAAAGACGTGTCTAAATTAGTTGACAAAGTTTACAAATGTTTACTGATTCACATGGTTACATAAGAGGGTCAGAATAAATAATTATTTGTAATATTTTTTTTTTACTGGAACCTGTCAAACAAATGTAAGTAACAGTAATGTACAACTGGAACTGAACAAATCCTATTGGAAGCAATGATGATTGATTATATAAATAGTAAAAAGTTAAATAAAAGAGTACACAAATTAATTGATATAGAAATGACTAAAGTAGTACTAAGTCAATCAAAATGAACATGCAAATAAACAAATGCTTTATCTTTAGAATCAGTCCATGTTGGAATCAGTGTAATGGAGTAATGTGAAGATATAGCCTGATGTGAACATTTAATACCTTTTGCACTGAATGATATAACTATAAAATAGAGATGAGCAATTCGGTTTTGTTGAAAACCGAACACCTCTGACTTGGATCACTTTTGGGGTTTCGGGGAGAACCGAGTGCTGGCTGCAAGTCGAATCTCTGATTAAAATTGGTCAAAATTGACTGGAAATTATTGGAAGTTAATGTTATTGATATTAATAACACTATAGGAACAAAAACAGATCATAATTACATCATATCAGCTGTTGTTATCAATTTTTTAAAGAGATCCAAACGAAAACTGAAACTGAACCAACATACTTGAGAGTGGTTTTACCAAAGCCAAAACCATAACATTTAAGGGTGGTTTTGCCGAAACACAGGGGTCCGCGCACATCTCTACTATAAAAGCATTCGCCAACAAATGAAGGGTGATAATAGTGTGAGCGCATTACAATAAGGGTGGAGCTGTTGATCAGATAGTGGTGTATACTCATGCTATATTGAATTTGTCATAATACTAAGACATTTTGTTTTATACTGAGGGAGATGTTCACCTGCATCAGTAGAATGCAAAAATCATTTACTACTGATCACTTAAGGATGTATTATTTCTTTCTTTGCTTCTGTATATAATTGGTGACACATTGAGATATTTTCTGTTTAGGTTACATTTACCAGCGCCACTTAGCGGGACTTATTTTTTATCACATTTTAATATAGCTCTGGTACGAGCACACAAGCACAGCTTTACTTCTATTTTTCATTCTCATATTTGAATAGCACTGTTTTCTAAAATACTACACATAGAAGGCACCTTCTCCCCACCCCTTACAGATACAGAGGAAGAGCAATGTGGTGGAGATGCTGAGTAAAGTTGCCACCGAGTAGTTGATGCTGTAGGAGGGAATCGTGTGTGAGTCTTGGTATTGGGAGAGGTATACAGCATCTAGTTCAGCAGGGCAGTCATGGGGATGCATTCGGGAAGCCGGCTGACATTTTACCGACAGCCGGCTTCCTGACTGTCATATCCCGGCGATGGTGAAAAGCCCGGCGTCTAGATGTAGACGCCGCTCATTTCCCCAATGCCGGGAGACAGGCGCCCGGCAACCCGATTGCAGTGATGTCGGGCGCCGCGAGTGGACAGCCGCGGGGGAGGGGGGGAGAGTTAGGTTTAGGGCTCCATGGGGGGGACTTAGGGTTAGGCACCCCTCCGGTTGGTTAGGGTTAGGCTAGGGGGAGGGAGGGTTAGGGTTAGGCACCCCCGGGGGGAGGTTAGGGTTAGGCACCCCCCCGGGGGACTTAGGTTTAGGCAGTGGGGAAGGGGGGGTTAGGTTTAGGCACTTAAAGGGGGGATTAGGGTTAGGCACTTGGGGGGGAGGTTAGGGTTAGGCACCCCTAAGGAGGATTAGGGTTAGGGAGGTTAGGTTAGTTAATACTTACCTAGGGACGATTGGGATATCCAGTGCTGTTGGGCTGCCGCTGCCGGGATCTGTTCCAGTGTAGGGCTGCCATGCGGCTGGCGGTATTTCATACCGATTCCCAGTCATGTGAGCACCAATGGGTCTATGAGAACTGACAGGCTACTGAGATCAAAGGGAAACATCCCATAGAAAGTCTGCACATAATTTTAAATGAAGCAATTTTGAATTTATGGCAATAGTCTTGTTTAACCAAGGTCTTATACGATTATCTTGCAGATGACATTAGTCAATTTTCCTCCTGACATCAACATGAAAAGATTTAGTTTTGACGTGACACACAAAAGGGCCTCGTAAAGTTGTTCATGAGCAAAACAGTCTCCACTTAGGTCAACTTCAGCAACGTAAAGTGCCTGTCCCTGTGCTTTATTTATTGTCATTCCAAAGCAGACTCTTACCGAGAAATGTACTCATTTGAAATTAAAGAATCATTTTCCTCAAAAATGAAATAGGAATGGGGAAAAAAAATGGAAAAACTGATATTTTGTACCAGTAAACTGGGATTACATACATTTTTCTGGAGAAACTGAATAATATGTATCAATCTCTACATGTTATAAAATAAAGTCCATCATTATGATACATCTTTAATGGTTTAGGCAGCATAAGACAATAAAGCGCTCAGATGTCCGTTTTTTCATTGTCTTGCTTCACTAAAACTTTCACTGTTCGGTTCTCTTTTGTCATACATTAATGTTTCATACACCTAAATCTCCCTTGACAAATTATCTATAGAATAGCGAAAACTGCATCAAATCTGTCCAGTGGTTCTTGAGATTAGCCCACGCAAACAGACAAACGCCTACCAGGAATCATTTTTTTCATTGACTTGCTTCACTAAAATCATCACTGCTTGGCTCCATTTTGTCATACAGTAATTTTTCATACACATAAACCTTCTGTGACAAATCCTCTATAGAATAGTGAAATCTGCATCCAAATCTGATCAATGGTTCTCAAGATTAGCCCAAACAAGCAGACAGATGCCTACCAGAGACTTTATTTTATGCTATGTACCAGTGACCCACCCTGGATTCACCCAGGATCAAATTCATCTTGCCACAGTCCCGTGCATCTCATAACAACCTACACATTGTCACCAAAGTCCCCTGCATCTCAGCACAACCCCCTGCTTCTCACTCCTGTCTCCTGCATCTCACCAGTGTCACCACAACCTCCACTGTAACTTCCCTTGCAACTGGCTGTGGTCTGGCCACTGGGATGTGCTGGGAAGGGCAGGAGGATCATGAATGAGAGATTTGTATTGCAGCTACTGTAAACTTTTTCAGCAGCAAGTCCCCGGGTCTGGGGCACCTGTGCATATTTCTGCAGCCTCTATTCGCACCCCTCCCCAGATGCAGAACATGGCAATGAGCAATGTCCTCTTTGCACAATGTACCCTGTATTTCCTAGGCTTCCTGTTGAGCTTCCACGCCATGGTGCACCTGTCCGAGAACAGCGCTGACTTCCATGGGAGTTGCCTCCTGTTCACCAAAAGTCTTCATCCTGTGTCACACCAACAGTAAAGCATCCTGAGACCATTCATGTGTGGGGTTGCTTCTCAACCAAGGGAGTGGGCTCACTCACAATTCTGCCTAGGAACACAGCCATGAATAAAGAATGGTACCAAAACATCCTCCAAGAGCTGCTGCATCAGCTTGGGGCAGGGCAGAAGTGTGGACGGCACATAAATGCCGTCCACACTACACAGCACAAACACAGAGCCGCCGCCGGTGGCAGCTGTGTGTTTGTTTTAGCAGCCGATGAGAATTACACAGATGCTCATTGGCTGCTGCGCTGCAGCCCACTGCCGGAGCCTCCGTCTTCCAGCTCCCGCAGTGGCTGATGGGAGAGACGATGACGTCTCTCCCATCATGCAGAGCGGGCCTGCCTGGGAGGACACCTGACGGAGGAGCAGATGCCGGAGTGGGGATTAAGGTAAGTGGAGATTTTTTTTTCTGTGTGTGTGTCTGGGGGTGGGGACAACTACTCCTAAGGGCACTGCTGGGGGGGGGTGAGAAGGACTACTATAAGGGGCACTGCTGTGGGGGGGAAAGGACTACTACTAGGGGCACTGCTGTGGGGGGGAAGGACTTCTACTAGGGGCACTGCTGGGGGCAAAAGACTACTACTAAGGGCACTGCTGTGGGGGGGGACTACTACTAGGGGCACTGCTGGGGGAAAGGACTACTACTAGGGGCACTGCTGGGGGGGAAGGACTACTACTAGTGGCACTGCTTGGGGGGGAAAGGACTATTACTAGGGACACTGCTGGGGGGGAAAGGACAACAACTATGGACACTGCTGGGGGGGAAAGGACTACTAGTAGGGACACTGCTGGGGGTACTACTAGGGGCACTGCTGGGGGGGATCGGACTACTACTAGGGACACTGCTGGGGGTACTACTAAGGGCACTGCTGGGGGGAAAAGACTACTACTAGGGGCACTGCTGGGAGGGAAAGGACTACTACTAGGGACACTACTAGGGGCACTGCTTGGGAGGATTGGACTACTACTAGGGACACTGCTGGGGGTACTACTAGGGGCACTGCTGGGGGGAAAAGACTACTACTAGGGGCACTGCTGGGAGGGAAAGGACTACTACTAGGGACACTACTAGGGGCACTGCTTGGGAGGATTGGACTACTACTAGGGACACTGCTGGGGGTACTACTAGGGGCACTGCTGGGGGGGAATGGACTACTACTAGGGACACTGCTGGGGGTACTACTAAGGGCACTGCTGGGGGGAAAAGACTACTACTAGGGGCACTGCTGGGAGGGAAAGGACTACTACTAGGGACACTACTAGGGGCACTGCTTGGGAGGATTGGACTACTACTAGGGACACTGCTGGGGGTACTACTAGGGGCACTGCACACTGCTGGGACCACTACTGGGGGCCACAGCATAGAGGGGGATTACTACTAGGGGTACTCCTGGGGGGACTACTGTTGAGGGGGGACTGCTACTGGGGGCATGGCTGGTCTGGGCTCGGCTCTATGTGGCTTGAAGGGGCCCCCCACAATTTAGTTGCCCTGGGGCCCCCACAAGCCTTAATCCAGCCCTGTCCAAGAGCAATTCTCACAACAATCCAAGAACAGTTTGGTGATAAACAATGGCTTTTCCAGCATGATGGAGCACCTTGCCATAAGGAAAAAGTGATAACTAAGTGCCTCGGGAAACAAAACATCAAAACTTTGGGTCCATGGCCAGGAAACTCCCCAGACCTTAATCCCATTGAGAACTTGTGGTCAATCCTCAAAAGGCGGGTGGACAAACAGAAACCCACAAATTGTGATAAACTCCAAACTATGATTAGGCACAAATGGATGGCCATCAGTCAGTATGTGGCCCAGAAGTTGATTGACAGCATGCCAGGGCGAATTGCAGAGGTCTTGAAAAAGAAGGGTCAACATTGCATATATTTACTCTTTGCATAAACTTAATTGTCAATAAAAGCATTTGACACTTATGAAATGCTTGTAATTTTACTTCAGTATACCATAGTAACATATGACACAAAGGTCTAAAAACACTGAAGCAGCAAACTTTGTGAAAACCAATACTTGTGTCGTTCTCAAAACTTTTGGCCATTGCTGTAGACACTACATTGCTGACAATAAATACATCAGATTATTATGCCCATTAAGGTTATCACGTTAAGCCATTTTACTGTGTAAGGGCCTAGCCTCTCTGCTATAGTGTGGGAAGGGAAAGCTGGTGGATTTGTACCCACAGAAAGGGAAAATCAACTGGTGCTGTCATCTCTGCTGTAAGATGTTATCTATAACAACTTATCTGTGCCCATAATTGTATACATTTGGGGTATATCCAAAATGTCAGTCAATAATATGTATTATACCCTGTTATTTTATATAAAATGCTTGCAAGCTATCAACGTGTGCCAATTACCATTGTGTATTTATCTGATACTTCATGACTACTTAGTATCATATTACAGACCAATTAATAAAGGCTGCTGTTACGTATTTACATGCATAGGGACACTCAGGCATATTGTTAATGCTAAGATTGTAAGGCAGGTAGTCTTAGGACAACAATAGCCCCAATTAAATAGAGTTCAAATAATATAGACCACAATGAGGACAATCCAGGATATGTGGTATTATGTCACTCTAGTATACTCACATGTCATGCACCCATCAGATCAGAAAATGCTCAAGTAAGCCAGAAGCCAACCTAGGCCATGACCAGGGGGCATTTGTCAACTCTCTCAAGTCTCTCGGCCTGATAATTCAAAGCATGGGGCCCACCATGCATGACCGCTGGCCTGTTACAGAAGTGATCGCATGACTACCCCAATATGTGCCATCCAGCACGGGTCTCAATCACCTCTGCAAGGATAGCTAATAAAACACCAAACTGCCAGCTACTAATTTTTGTTTCTTTATTTCAGAAACAAGATCTTACAATTATAAGAAACCTATTTTCATTTACCTAGATTTCTCCTTCCATTTCAGCCATTTACTCCTTTTTGAACCTACTGTTTCTCTACCCTCTTTGTTTACTGAATTGCAGTGACAGAAAAGTGATATTTTGGACTACTGTCTAGCATTCTAAAAAACTTGTATTCGCTGGATTGTACTGAATATTTCAATATGTAACACATCTATAAAATACTGAAGATATATATGCTATTTATACAACCATCAATTCAGCCACTTAACATGAAGAACATTCTCTGCTAGACTGGCCAAGAACTCTTGCTATTTTGCTGTTGCTGTTTTGGCACAGTCATTATCTGTCATAGATCTGGCCAAATATTCAACAGAAATGAATATTTGAATACATAAAGTAAGAGAAAAGACACTGGATATTGTACTGTGCATGATCTCATTATATATCTATAAATGAAATGTGACATTGGGCCTGATTCAGAGCCATACAGAATGCTGATATTCACGTAGTCAAGCTCATTTTTACTACTGTGCGATAACGAAAATCCCCAAAAAGTCCTATGCGCATATTGCATGCATTAAGGCGCTGTTAATATTGAGATGCACAGTATCAGAAATGTATTCAAAAATGAGTCAGATGCTCAACCACTCACATAGGAGGCCATACATGGATGGAAATATTGCACCTGCCATAGGGCTGGTGCAATTTTCAATAGTGCGTCCGATTGGTATTTCAGCGCCTACGGACACTGACAGTGGGCATCTCAGTCCTTGCAATTTCAGACACATGGATGCACACCAGGAAATTGTTTTGTAGAGGCATTTGCATAAAGTTGCAGACGTGCAACCACCAATAGATGCAGCTGCTAACCCGTCTCCGTCCACCTCTGAATCAGAACCTTTGCTTTGTACTATGTGAATATATTTGTAGAGCACAATAAAAAAACACATACACTAAATGGAACAGTATATATATATATATATATATATATATATATATATATATATATATATATTAATACACACACACTATATATGTATATATATATATATATATATATATTAGCAATGTAGCATTGTAGCCAGATGTGGCAGAGCAAAGATCATATATCTGAGAGTCAGTGTATGGACTGGCAAGATGGGAAGACCTTGACGTGTTGCTCAGCTGGACAAATTATTGTAATATTTTGGAACTAGCATTCCCTGTATTCAAAGGATTTGCAGTTTGAAAAGTGAGTGAGTGCAAAGTATGTAGGGTGTAATGTATATATATATATATATATATATATATATACATGTATATATAAATATATATATATATAAATATATATATACATACACACACATACATCATATATCAAGGCCCTGATATAGATTTGATTCTAAGGTTGTTGGAAATTAGGTTAACGCAATTACTTTGTACATGACAGTAGGATGTATCTACAACTCATTGGCTATGCAATGGGATCCTATGTGGCCCCATCGTACTCCAATGTGTTTGTGTTCTAGGCAGAGGATGACATCTTCTTCTCTAGGGAAGTTGCTGCATGGATCATTTTTTACTCCAGATATACTATATAGTAGGGGTGTGCACCGGCCACTTTTCGTGTTTTGTGTTTTGGTTTTGGATCTGGATCTTTCTTCGTGTTTTGGATCTGGATTGGTTTTGCCAAAACCACCCTTCGGTGTTTTGGGTTCTGGGCTTTGTGTATTGGATCTGTATTTTTTTTTTAAAAAGCATAAAAACAGCTAAAATCACAGAATGTGTTGATTTTTCTGCTCCTATGCTATTATTAACCTCAAAAACCTTAATTTCCACTCATTTCCAGTTTATTCTGAACACCTCACACCTCACAATAGTGTTTTTATGTCCAAAAGGTTGCACCGAGGTAGATGGATGACTATGCTAAGCGACACGAGTGGGCGGCACAAACACGTGGCCCATCTAGGAGTGACACTGCAGTGGCAGACAGGATGGCAGTTTGAAAAACTAGGCTCCAAACAGTACATAATGCAAAGAAAAAAAGAGGTGCAAAATGGAATTGGCCTTGGGCCCTCCCACCCACCCTTATCTTGTATAAACAGGACATGCACACTTTAACAAACCAATCATTTCAGCGCCAGGGTCTGCCACATGACTGTGGCTGAAATGATTGGTTCATTTGGGCCCCCATTAAACTGGCTCTACGGAGGCAAGATGTCGTCCTCATCCTCCTCATTCACCGATTCCTCACGCTCTTCAGTGTTGTGTACATCCTCATCCTCACAGAGTATTAATTCGTCCCCACTGGAATCCACCACCACAGGTCCCTCTGTACGTTCTGGAGGCTGGTCTCCCTGGAAAAGTTGATAATTCATTTTTATGAACATCATCTTCTCCACATTTTGTGGAAGCAACCTCCTACGCCTTTTGCTGACAAGGTTCCCGGCTGCACTAAACACTCTTTCGGAGTGCACACTGGAGGGGGGGGCAACTCAGGTAAAATAGAGCCAGTTTGTACAGGGGCCTCCAAATTGCCTCTTTTCCTTCCAGTACATGTACAGACTGTCTGACATGCCTACTTGGATGCTGTCACCGATGTAATCCTTTAACAGACAGACGCACGCTTGTCGCTGCTGCTTTGAGGATGCAGGTGCGGCTACAGCCCACACAATTCACAAAGACAGGAAAAAAAAGAAGAATTTTTTTTATTGTTTGTGGAGCGCACTTTGAGGGTTACACCACCCTTTAACAGACAGATGCACGCTTGTCGCTGCTGCTTTAAGGATGCAGGTGCGGCTACAGCCCACACATTTCACAAAGACAGAAAAAAAGAAGAATTTTTTTATTGTTTGTGGAGCGCACTTTGAGGGTTACACCACCCTTTAACAGACAGATGCACGCTTGTCGCTGCTGCTTTAAGGATGCAGGTGTGGCTACAGCCCACACATTTCACAAAGACAAAAAAAAAAAAGAATTTTTTTATTGTTTGTGGAACACACTTTGAGGGTGTCACCACCCTTTAACAGACAGACGCACGCTTGTCGCTGCTGCTTTAAGGATGCAGGTGCGGCTACAGCCCACACATTTCACAAAGACAGAAAAAAAAGAAGATTTTTTTTATTGTTTGTGGAGCGCACTTTGAGGGCTACACCACCCTTTAACAGACAGACGCACGCTTGTCGCTGCTACTTTGAGGACAGTATCATATGCAGTGACAGTAGACTTGTCAGAAATTGTTGGCACGTCCTTCAGTCGAGACCATATGTCCAAACCGGCCCTTGACTTATGACACAGGCGCACGCTTGGCGCTGCTACTGTGTTGATGCACGTGCGGCTACATCGCACACAAGTCACAAACACATAAAAAAAATAGTTTTTTATTTTTTTGGAGCACTTTGAGGGTTACACCACCCTTTAACAGACAGAAGCACGCTTGTAGCTGCTGCTTTGAGGATGCAAGTGCGGCTACAGCCCACACATTTCACAAAGACAGAAAAAAAAAGAAGAATTTTTTAATTGTTTGTGGAGCGCACTTTGAGCTTTACACCACCCTTTAACAGACAGACGCACGCTTGTCGCTGCTGCTTTGAGGATGCTTGTGGAATCTAGACGGGATATGGAACCGGGGACACACTACCTCCATCAATTGTCTAAATCCCACTGCACTAATTGCGGATACCGGACGCACGTCCAACACCAACATAGCAGTCAAGGCCTCAGTTATACGTTTTGCTTCAGGATGACTGCTGTCGTACTTCATCCTAATCACTAGGGACTGTTGGAGGGTCAATTGTTTAGTAAAAGTATTGGTGTTCCTACTTCCTCTCTGGGATGATGAACAACTCCCAGCAGCAGCAACAGCACTAGGAGGAAGAGGTTCTTGATCTTTCCCTATTTTATTTTTATCGGAGAAAGTTTAGTCCTTCATTTATGTTATATTGATATATACGTGCGGCTAAGGCGCACACAAACACAGAAAATATTTTTTTTATTTTTGCTGGAGAGTAGTGCACTTTGTGGGTTACACCACCCTTTAAGAAATGAGCCAGCTGGCTCTTTACTTATGGGACACAGGCACACGCTTGGCACTACTTTGTTTATGCACGTGCGGCTACTGCGCACACAATTCACAAACACAGAAAATATTTTTTTATTTTGTTTGGAGTGTACTTTGGGGGTTACAGCACCCTTTAACTGTCAAGCCAGCCGGCCCTTTACTTATGACACAGGCGCACGCTTGGCACTACTTTGTTGATGCACGTGCGGCTACTGCGCACACAATTCACAAACACAGAAAATATTTTTTTATTTTGTTTGGAGTGTACTTTGGGGGTTACAGCACCCTTTAACGGACAAGCCAGCTGGCCCTTTACTTATGGGACACAGGCGCATGCTTGGCGCTGCTCCTTTGTTGATGCACGTGCAGCCACAGTGCACACAATTCACAAACACAGAAAAAATATTTTTTTTTTAGCACTTGGGGGGAGCACCCCTGACAGACAGAGCACCCCCTGGACAACACTACAGCACCCCTTTAGGACTGGGACACTGCACAGGACTTTGGAGTGGACACAGCCCCTATGGACAACTGACTGCACAACACAGTCCAGCCAGCCCCTATGGACTTTGAAGTAGTGGACACAGCCCCTATGGACAACAGCAGCACAGTGCAGCACAGCGCAGCACAGCACAACACTACACTGCACTACACTACACTACACTACACAGCCCAGCCAGCCCTAACTCCCACCCTCCCTCTTCATTGTCCACAGCCGAGTGAGAAAATGGCGCCGACGCGGGTACCTTATATAGGATCCAAAACCTGCGAGACCTGGAAGGCGGGATGATGACGATTTGCCTCGATTTCAGATCTGAGTCAGGCGGGAAAAGTCGAGCCTGACTCGGATCGGCCTCGGATTGGGGGGGCTCGGGGGGGTTCGGATTTCAGATATCCGATCCTGCTCACCCGTACTATATAGACGATCTTTTCCTTATCTGGTCAGGACCTAGGGAGGAATTTGTACATTTAATGGAGTCATGTAATGGATCCTTAAGTCCTGTTAAATTTACCTATGCTATTGATATATCTAGTGTCAACTTTTTGGATGTTCAGATTTGTCAAAGTGATGGTATAATCTCTACATCTATATATACTAAAAGCACTGACAGGAATTTGCTGCTTCATTCCAGCAGCTTTCACCCTAAGTCCCTGAAGTATGGATTACCATACTCTCAATTTATTAGAACAAGAAGAATATGCAGTGATAATAATGATGCAGTGTCTAAGATCGAGGCTCTAATCCTTACATTTTTACAAAGGGGCTGTGAGATGCAAGCTTAGGTATTTGCCAAAAAGCGGGCTTTGGCTATTGAGCAGTTGTTATCATCTAGTGTCAGGGGCACCCAGAAGAAAAGATTACCTTGGGTTAATCACTTCAATGACAAAAGTAACAACATTAGGAGCATCACAAAGAGGTTATGGCCTATAGTGCAGGGAGATGATTATCTCAATTTTGGTGACACCACGATTGTGCCTTGTTACAGCCGCAGAAAGAATATCCGCGACTGGGTGGTAAGGACCAATATTTCAACCTTACATAATAAAAACAGAAAAAAAATATGGTAGTTGCGCAAATCAGCTTAATTGCATAACACAGGTGCTTGAAAAGGGTGGGGTTTACACTGAACACAGAAAAAAGAGATTTGCCCCCCAGCACACTGCAACAAAAACAATACTTAAATCCTAAATGATAATAGAGATTCAGAGGTATTAGTTACATACATTTGCAAATATATGAATAAGTGCCAGGCCAATCACCAAGGCTCCTCTGTACTGGCATCCCTAACATTAAGGGGTTCACGTCCGAGAAGCAAGGCACCCCAAAAAATTCCAGCCAAGGGCCATCCCTTGGGCATCACACAAAAAAGGGAAAAAGGTGATAGTGAAGTGTTATAGTGCCATGTGGAGGTTTTTTGGGGTACCTCCAAGGTAAGTTAGCTCTCAGCTCATACATGTGCTGTTATCATGCAGTACACCAATTGTAATTATATGGCCCAGAGTGGGTGCTACCATTATGTAGCAATAATTATTTTGGGGTGAGCGTTTGGGAGTGGGGCCACCGGGGGGGTTCTGACTGAATCTTTCTCATGGCATCACCACTTAATTCACATAGAATACTTTTATCACTTCTCTATTTGTTTGTATATTATTTATGTCATTTTAATTCTTTCTCATTTCATTAACACTTATTGATTTATCCTTACACATCTTTTCTTTACACTTCACTATCACCTTTTTCCCTTTTTCGTGTGATGCCCTGGGGATGGCCCTTGGCTGGAATTTTTTTGGGGTGCCTTGCTTCTCGGACGTGAACCCCTTAATGTTAGGGACGCCAGTACAGAGGAGCCTTGACAATTGGCCTGTCGCTTATTCATATATTTGCAAATGTATGTAACTAATACCTCTGAATCTCTATTATCATGTAGGAATTAAGTATTGTTTTTCCTGCAGTGTGCTGGGGGGCAAATCTCTTTTTTCTGTGTATAATAAAAACAGAATCTGAAATTTTTTTCCAGCAGTGTAATGGCTGTTACAAATGCCTTAACTATCTAACTTGTAGGTATATGACCACAGGTGACTCATTTTGTCGTCCCTGCAGTGGTAAGAGATATATGATATGGCATCGATTGAGCTGTATGAGTAAATTTATTATTTATCTCATTACGTGTCCTTGCGGCCTTAACTATGTGGAAAAACCGACTGGACCCTGCATGAGCAGATGGGTCTACATCGCTCAGCGATTAGGGCGGCTGTAACTACAGGCTTTAGTGATCAGCACTTTGCGCAGGCTGGCCACAATCTGGCAGCCTTTAGATATATTATTATCAACCACATACCCACCACATTGAGAGGGGGAAATTGATCTCTTAGACTATTGCAGTGTGAATCACTTTGGATTTACAGTTTAGAAACATTGGCACCGAAGGGGTTAAACGAAAATCTGGGGCTGCACTGTTTCCTATAGATGTTCACAAATTTTTGTGATTTTGATAATATTAATATTTTTATATATAGTTTTGGGATAGATTGTGTACTGTAGTTTGTGTAATACCTCATACTTTGTATCATCGGACCTGAGCATCCATATTAGCTGAGGGTTTATGTCTTTATGTCAGCAACCTTTTGTCCCATTGTTGTGCTGGAGATTAGTTATAATAGATTAATGGTTATTACTGATTAGTGGTGATCTAGTAATAGTATGGCTTGGCACTTGTAACATGTCAGTTTGTTTTGATTTTATTGGTTGTGTATATGTATATTTAAGATGGTGCATGTGTCACTTTTTTAATTGTTGATGTATATTTTATTCGTATATTTTTTCATGTATTTTTGTTATTGCTATTTGTTGTTGTCATGACAGTGGACAGAGGGGTGGGTGGTCCCTGGCTGCGCTGCACCCATGTGACCAGGTGCCAGCATTGGAGGTGTTTGGTCACTGCTGTGACGTCATCAGGATGAGCGCCCGTCCTGGATTTCAGCGTTCGTGCATGCACATGTTGGTGGGGATATAAGGTGAGCTTTTATTGTTATTATGTTATTATACCCTGAAGACAATACAGTAAAGGTATCGAAACGTTTGTATTTAAATACCTGCGCCTGTGAGATTTTTTATGATCGAGTGCCATTGTCATTGGTGTATATGTTTGGACCTGGCTGCGGGTACCCACGGAAGGCAACGGGCTACATTGTATTTGAATGGGAGTGCCGCCTGACAGGTTCTCTCTCTTTCTCTCTCTCTCTCTATATATATATATATTCATGACATTATGGAGAATTTTTTTATCCCCAAAAATAGTGTACCATACACACAACAATAACTCTTTAAACCATCACTTTTTGATGCAACCATTACTTATCACTATTAGCATAGTATTTCACAGCAGGGATAGGACGATGGAATTCCAACATATTAACTTGCGGCTGCTAGACTGCATTTGTAGACTGTTAGCAGTACTGTATGTCACAGTGGAAGACTTGTCTGGGTTCAGCACACTGGGTGTTATTATATTTGTCCAGTTAGAAAACAATGCACTTAACCAGAGTGTATACTTGTGTTAAGTGTGTTACGCAACATTTTGGTGCTGGTGGCAGTAAGTGCTCACGTGGTACAGCTTAACCATTTCTTAGGTTTATTTAGGTAGAAACAACATGTAGCATAGAGATGCATGGCCAGATATAGTAACTGTATAGAGCAGCCTGGAGTGCAAGTGTATTGCTGTGCTTTGCAGTTTGCCGGGCAGTATGATAACAACCACCCTGGTGGTTAGTGGTGCTATGAGGTGGTAATACAGTAGTGGTAATACAGTATAGTGTACTTGCAGCACTCTGCAGGCTCTGTATGTCTCTGTAGTACTGGGAGTCTCAGGAGTAAATTTACTAAGAATCATGTTCACATTTTGCATTTAAGGGAGTATTTAACCATTTTTACAAACACAGGAATTTACTATGGCAAAAACTAGTGTATTTTCCATCTTTATGGAGGTAAACATGGGAGTTTTTGTAATTAAAATGTGTCCATAAACACTAATGCAAATGAATACACCATCGACTCAAGATGACAGTACTTTCCATACACATACAGGGCCTGATTCTGCAAGAATCATAATTGCAAAGTTGCATGCAGGCAGCTTTGCAATTGCAACCCTTGCAGGTATGGTAATGCAGCAGGAGGCATCACACCTCATGTGCATTACTTATCCAAGCTGCGTTGTCCAACGCAGCATTGGATCATTTGCGTAACATCGTCCGGCTTCGGTGACAGATGGGGTCCCGCTGCTGGCCGCCGCAGTTTAGAGGAGAGGCCAGGAAACCACTGTCAGCTGATGGAGATCCTGGCTTCATCACTCCCTCGCAACAACGGCGACATGCCTCCATTTCAGGAAATGGAGTGCATCGCCGCCCCCCCACCCACAAATGGCAGCAGACTGTCAATCACTGAAAGTCTGTTGCCAGTCTGCGAGCGAGTTAGCAGGACCCATTCTGCACACTCACAGAATGGGTCCTGTGCCTGCGCAGATTCCCAAACATCGGGAATCTGCATTCAGCAGTGCACTAGCATGCACTGCTGAATCCGGCCCACTGCATGTGAAACACAAGATTTTACCATCAATCGTATTATAATTATTGGCCATAAATGTGTGAAACACAGTGTTGAAATAGAAGATTCAAATGCACCAGCTTTTGGCCAGTGATATGGATTTGCAATTGCTTTGGGAACAGCCTTTTTCACATGTGTTTCCATTTGAAAACATTCTACAAACAATTATGATGCCTATTAATGGGTCCACAACTGCAGCATACATTTCTCCATACTTGCCTACTTTTGAAAAAGCTTTTTAGGGAGATACACCTATGAGTGCAGTGGTAAAGTGGACATATACTGCTACATCTGAGAGGTGTGTCATTAAATTGATTTACATCCAAATGTAAACAAGCCCCAAAGCAGTTAGTAAGATCTGTGTGTTGATGAAAACACATTGATACTTTTCTGAAAATGCATGTAGCCATAGGTATCGTTGTATCTCTGTTATTTCTTTTATATGACAGCTTCATAATGGGGGTAAGGTACAATCAGGGAGATTGCTAGACTCTTCAGGGAGTCATGGAGATTGCTACTATTTCAGGGAGTCTCCATGACAATCAAGGAGAGTTGGCAAGAATGCCTTTCCCTGATTCCAAGATGGCAGAATATATTTATTGTGGATTGATGCAGGGTGCTGTGATATTGCTGAGCCTCTGCCACCAGGCTAAAAGGACCCAGGAAACCCAGGAGAAAGAAACTGAACAAGGTCAGCAGGTTATGCAGGTTCCGCAGAGGCTGTACAGGCCTAGTTTTTAGAGGGCGTCTGAACCTGAAAGGATTAGTCGAGGTCATACAGATGTTCCGGCTCAATCGGAACAACTTATTCCATCTGTATGACCTAGTCAAACTTTACATAGACGCTGACACAGTACACTCATTCTCTGTTTCAGACATGCATAAACTCATGGCTGTGTTGCACTTTCTGGCTACTGGGAATTTTCAGTCTGTCATTGGTAAAGTTATTGGGATCTAACAGTTCACCTTTTCCTGCTACCTCACCCTGTTGATGTCTGCATTCCAGCCTTTGATTGGTGCCTCTATCTGCTTCCCTAGCCAGGTTTCATAGTGGCATGCAGTCAGGGTAGCTTTTTATCATATAGCAGGCATGTCAAATGTTCTGAGTGCGTTTGGCTGAACACATATTGGGCTGAGACCATCTAGGGTAAATGCACATGTTTATTTTAATAGGCACTATGCACACTCCACTAATGTGCAGGTGGTTTGTGATGCAACCCTGAAAGCAATGAGTGTTGTGGTGGGTTACCCTGGCTCATTCATGACTCATTTATCATCAGTCAGTCAACCCTTCATGATCAATTTGAGGCTGGACAAATGCCAGAGTGTTGACTACTGGCTGAGTATTTAAATCATTGACCCTTTAAGGCCAACACACATGTCTGTTTGTAAATGTTTTTTACATTTATTTATCTCTTTGTTTAGGATATTTTGGATATGGCTGTTTCTCCTGGCTACTGACTCCGTTGTTGCTTCCAGAATCCCCTGCTGAACACAGATGTAATGATGCACATAATGTCACTAGAACAGTGATAGAAAGATTTTTTGGGCTACTGATATTTTACATAATCTGTGTTTGCACCAAGGTGCGGCCCATGATTATGTATTAGACAGTTAGCAGGCAGGCAAAGGATTCTGTTGTATCAGGTAACAATCTGACACAAGAGAGTCGGAGGCAGGTAAGGCAGGAGCTCATTGAACAACATTTTACCAGTAAGTATGTGTTTGTTTTCATACAAGAATAACACTAATTCGATGTGTTTTATGTTAATATACTGTATATCAGTCATGTGGGTAGTATAAAATAATCATTTGACTTGACTACAATAAACACAACATAAAATATTCACAGTGACATTTGTCAATGTGTCACATTTTTGGCAGTAGTCCTTATACATGTTCAGTGTCTATACACAATATTTTGCTATGGTGGAGTCTAAAAAAAATATCTAATTTGAAGATATTTGTAAAACTAATTATTTTTTTGCCTGTATATTAAAATATAATAATGTATGTTTGTGTAGAACATAGTGATGAAATACCACATTATTTACATGATTTATCCACAACATACATATCATTAACCTCAAAAGAAGAAATATATGACTAATATACTCTATATTATTGGTCAATAATTTGTTAATTAAATGTTAAATAACTGACAAACACAATAACAAATAATGTTTTACAACTTATTCACTTTTTTCACAACACAGCCACCTCATAGATGAGCCAGTCCATGACTGTGGGGGTCATTCAGACCCGCTCGTGAGTGGCAGTACGCTCGCAAGCGGGTCGATGTTCCCCCACTGCGCATGCGCACGACGGAGGGAGCTCTGTCGTGTGCATGCGCGAGACCCGGTGAGCGACGGGCTCTCCATTGCTCCGGGTCTCGCACCAAAGGGGGCATGCTGTCGATGTTGATTGACAGCACACCCCCTTTGGTGGGCATGCCTGCCAGACGGAGGCATTCCCATGGGAACGCCTACCATCTCAAGCCGGCCCCACTGACATCACTAGTGATGTCAGTGGGAGTGATTTTGGCAGGGCTTGCGGCAGCGAGACCCTACCGCAGGGTCTCCGTCGCAAGCCCGATGGTCGCGATGGTTAAGATCATCGCGACCAACATCATGGACGCTCGCTATAGCTGTGGGTGGTAACCCACAGCTATGCAAGCGTCCATGAGGACGCTCCAAAAAAAGGTAGGAGGGCCCTGATTCAGAGAGAGTGCTCTGGTCAGAGCGTTCAGCTCTGAATCAGACCCTGTGTTTGTTGCAAGGTTTTGCAAGTGCATTTTTTATGGTGAGTTAACATGTTTTTTTGTAAACATAAAAAATAAAACAAATCAGTAAACCAATTTCACATGTAAGTAAAGAACATTTACAACATCTCTGCAAAAATAAGCAAACGCATGATTCAAACAGTATCTACTTGGTATAAATATCCATAAAAAGGAATGTTTGGTGAACCAACATTTGTTAAACACTAAATATTTAGTATAATGTACATTAGATCATTTTTTACTATGTTATTTTTCCGATACACATGACTCCTACCGTTGGAGTGTTCTCTTTGTGGACTGTCAGTCGAGTCTCTAGTGCGCAAACTGCGCCATACAGGAGAACCCATTGGTGTGGTATGTGGAGTGGTATCCCCTGAAGTGTTGCCACTATCATCTGCTAATCTATTAATTATTTGTCTCCCTAAATTGTTCAAGTTATTATTTAAGTCCTTGGCCCTGATTCAGAGCCGTTCGTTAACAGCAGTACGCTCGTTGCGTTCCGATGTTGAGTAACCACGCATGCATCGGTGTTACACTGCGCATGTGCGTACGGCAGATTGCGAGTTTTTTTTGACTCGTTCGTCAAATAGCATACAGGAAGTGACATGTCAAATGTGATTGACAGAACAGGCCGTTTTTGGGCATTGACGGGGGTGGAGATGGAAAAACGCAGGCGTGGCGAGGCGTTTTTGGGGCGTACATACATTAACAAATGCAAACGTCAAATGTGTTCGTACCAACTCATACGTCACTGGATGATCCTCTTTCCCTTCAAAATGCTCGCACAGCTTAGGGGCTGGATAACTCGACCACAGTGGCGATGGCCTTCTCCTCCGTCCCGGGACTCCACGATGTTGCATCGATTAATCACGGCTTGTCAGAAACTCAATTAGTGTTGGATTGAAAAACGGCTTGGTATGTGTTTGGGAAGCAGTTTTTTTGGATAGCACAAAACCGAACGCAGGTGGAAATCATAGCTGCTAATGTCTGGATTACACAATCAATTAGCGTACATTTGTGGGGGTGTATTTTGGCCGCAATGTGTTCGTTTTTGGACTATTGTAACAATAATGTCATCATGTTTTGGTTTGGTCCCTCATTTTGTGTTTGCAAGGTGATTTTTCCTCCTTAGGTAATGTTTTAAACGTTCCTTAACGAGCCCTTTTTTTTCAATGTGTAATTTTTTAGTTTGAACGTTGTTGGCTTGTGTGCCCGGATTAAATGTAACCCATTTTTACAATAATGTCAGAATACAAAGTCGTACATTTGTGGTAAATTTATTGGTATCCACACAAAAAAAAAAAAATATTGAACTCAAACATTAATTGTGCAAACAATAATTTTTGGGTAAACGTAAATGCAAAAATTAAAAATAATTCACAAGAAAGGAGAGGGAAGTTTTGGCCAGAAAGGAATATGAGGCAAGCACAGAAGGAGTGTGGGAAAAGTAGCCAATGGTGTCACCGTTTTTTCGGCCGTTTGGCTGGGGGAGGGAGGGCGCCAGGCCGGGTCCAGGATGTCATCGGGCTGGCCTGTCCAGAGGCAGATGTTGTGGCCTCTGGACTAGGCACAGGGCTAGGCACATTTGGAGGATTGGCTGATGTTGTGCCAGAGGTGGAGGATCCTGATGTTCCGGCAGGAAGGGAGGTCGGCTCCACCATGTGCTGGCGAACGAGCTGCTCCAGGGCAGTGGCGATGCGGATGTTGGCCCTGGTATTTTCCGCCAGGGCCTGACCAATGGTCACGTTGGCCGCAGCATTTTGCTCCAGGGCCTCAGCCACCCGTACCAGACTGGCGTCCATCCTCTGCAGAATCTCCGTATGGAAATCCGATTTAAAATTGAGTTCTGTGAGGAGGGACACTGCCTGCGAGGGGGATTGCCCTGGACTGGCTTCTGCAGGGTCCTCAGCCAGATGTACTGGTTCCTCCCCTGCAGAGCCAGCAGAAATTCTGCGGCCAAGGCTCCCCTCTGGAGCAGACTCATCCGCCTGTGTCTCTGTTGGAAAAATGAGAAAAGACTCACATTAGAATCTACATATTGGCACAATAACATTTCAGAGTTGGTGACCTCACAACATTTACCTGGGACAACATGAAGAGCCGCAAAGTCTGGCATGTCCGTATCCATGTTGGACACGCCAAACACCTCCACAGGCTGCACACACCCCTGTGCCAGCTCTTCTAAATCAGTCAACTCCAATGACATAGGGGTGGGACCCCCACCTGTCCCCCTTGCATGCCTAGCCCTGTCCGCCAGTTTTTGCTTCAGGCGATATTTGAAGTCGGCCCATCTGTGGGATGAAATTGGAACCATTATTTTTTTTAGGATTTGGTTTTTGGTTTTAGGGTGGTCAAGTGTTTACTTACCGCCGTTTGACATCCCGGGCTAGACGGACATAATCACCCACCCTATTGATATCCACGGCTACCTCTTCCCACATTCTCCACTTCTGGCTAGCACTCATATTCCTGTCTGCCTGTGGCAGGATGTCCACACATTTCTGAATCAAAACCTCCATCTCCTTTCTTGTGAATTGTGGCTGCCTTTTCTTTTTGGCAGCTTTGCCCGGAATACTGGACCCAGCAGCTTCTTCCATGTCATCCTCCTCACCTATGTGTGTAATTTTGGAGAATTGTCAACTTCACAAATTGCACAATATTCTGTTTCAAATTAATCATTGAGTCAAAATGCATGAAATACTTACCGCCTGACTGTTGTCCATTGTTTGCCTGGTCTGTAGCCATGTGTGAGCTTCAAACGAGAAATAAGCCAGAATTGTGTTTTTGTCTCGTGACGTATTTATACATGCGTCCTTATTTTGCAGCCGCATCATTGATTGTGCGTTCCTATGATCCTTCCTTAATTTGTGCGGGAAACAAAACACTATTTATGGCTTGGGGCATCTCGAATCGAGGTGGCGTTTATTGAATGTTGGAGGTTACGTTGGTTGGAGTTGATTGTTGGCTGGTGTAGGAGATTGCGTTTGTTGATTTATTTTTTTGGGATTTATATTTTTTTGGTTTTCCGTTCGTTTTTTTTGAATTTTCATTTTTTTGGTCATTTCCAGTTTTGGTAAGTTTGGGGAAGTCTAACTTTGGGTCAATTTGTCTCTCATTCTGGTGTTGATTTTTCTAATAAGTTTTTTGCGTCATTTCATCTCTCTTAGGTTTTATTTTGGCTCTGCCCCAAAGACATTTTGTTCCGGATTCTTAGATATTATCTCTTGGTAAGTTCATTTGTTAAACTGTTTTTGAAATGTTCTTGTTTGTCTGTACGCAACTTTGGTTGGCCTTCCACATGTAACGTTTGTTTTTGCAAATTCGAACTCTGTGTTTTTTTTTTATTTATTTATGCGGCGTTGTTGTAACTTGTATTTGCGAGCTAATTAGCGCATTTTTACTACTTACTATTGTGACTTGTATTTGCGAACTAATTAGCGCATTTTTACTACTTACTATTGTGACGTATTTGCAAACTAATTTGCGCATTTTTACTACTTACTATTGTGACTTGTATTTGCGAACTAATTAGCGCATTTTTACTACTTACTATTGTGACTTGTATTTGTGAACTAATTAGCACATTTTTACTACTTACTATTGTGACTTGTATTTGCGAACTAATTAGCGCATTTTTACTACTTACTATTGTGACTTGTATTTGCGAACTAATTTGCGCATTTTTACTACTTACTATTGTGACTTGTATTTGCGAACTAATTAGCGCATTTTTACTACTTACTATTGTGACTTGTATTTGCGAACTAATTAGCGCATTTTTACTACTTACTATTGTGACTTGTATTTGTGAACTAATTTGCACATTTTTACTACTTACTATTGTGACTTGTATTTGCGAACTAATTAGCGCATTTTTACTACTTACTATTGTGACTTGTATTTGCGAACTAATTTGTGCATTTTTACAACTTACTATTGTGACTTGTATTTGCGAACTAATTAGCGCATTTTTACTACTTACTATTGTGACTTGTATTTGCGAACTAATTTGCGCATTTTTACTACTTACTATTGTGACTTGTATTTGCGAACTAATTTGCGCTTTGTGAAATGTTTATTCATCCCTTAAAATTGTTTTTTTTTTTTTCGGGAGCATTGGTTGCTTACATTTGGCCTCAATTTGACGTAGTGTGCGCAACGTCGTTTTGCTCTTTGCCCAAATGTGTGTGTGTCCCCTTTTATGTGTTTTGTTGCTTAAATTTTTGATAATGACATGGCCAGCATAAAATGATGTATATTTTTGATGTGATTATTTGCAGTTACAACATATCATGACACTACCCCGGCATGTAAGCATCAATGGATTGTATTTTCAAGTTAAGTTACATGTATTTTTAATGGGTGGGGTAAAAAGCCTGACATTCCAATGTTGTCATTTCAGGTTGATATGGGTCGGATTGTTCTGGCCCTGCTCCCGGAAGCCGACCAACCTCAAACTCGTCCCAGGCGTAGGCATCGTAGGCGTGCAAGGCCCCAGATATTTCGAACACGTGTCACCCTTTTTGGAATGCCAGATGATGAGGTTTGAAGATGCTACCGTCTTCCTCCCAAAATCATCATAGACACTCTCTCATTAATAGAGAGTGATCTTGAGCGGCAAATTGACAGTCCTACAGCAATTCCACCACTTACGCAATTTATGGTGGTGTTACATTTCTGTGCCTCAGGATCATTCCAAACAATGGTGGGAATAGTGGCGGGCATCTCACAATCCTCCTTTTCCCGGATCCTGAGGGCAGTGATGGAGGCACTTTTCAAGTACCTCCATCATTTTATTCAAATGCCTTTGGATATGGGTGCCCTTAGTGTGGCCAAGGCCAATTTTTACCAAATAGCTGGCTTCCCACACATCATAGGGGTTGTGGATGGTACTCACATACCACTTCAGCCTCCAGCACGGGTGGAGGCAATATTTAGAAACCGGAAACACTATCACTCCCTCAATGTAATGGTGGTATGTGATGCCTCCCTCCAGATCCTGTCCCTGAATGCAAAATTACCAGGAAGTGCACATGACTCCTTCGTCATCCGGCAATCAGGGATATGGCACAAATTAACCAACCTACAAGCTGGTGATGCGTGGCTTCTGGGTAAGTGGAGACCTTTAGTACATAACAATGTTAAGCTTCATACACAGTGAGCCTGATGTTGACTATTCTTTTTCACAGGAGACAGTGGCTAACCTTGCACGCCCTGGCTGCTCACTCCTTATTTGGCTCCCACACCAGGGCCACAAAGTGAGTATAATTCCGCACTTACAGCCACCAGGCAAGTGGTGGAGCACTGTATCGGCCTTTTAAAAGGCCGATTCAGATGCCTCCTTCGCTCTGGTGGCGAACTCATGTATTTGCCGGATATGGTTTTGAAAATTGTGGTCCTGTGTGGGATATTTCACAACATTGCCATAAGGAGTGGTGTCCCAATGCAGCCAGAGGATGCCTTACCTGAGGATGGCCCCCCCGAGGTTGGTCGGAGGTCAGTATGTGGGGGGGCCATACGCGATGATGTGGTGGCCAGATTTTTTAGGTAATTATTTTTAAAAAAACAGTGTTGATACCTAATGTGTTTGGTTTTGTTTGAGAACATCTAATTTTTGGATAATTATTTTCTACATCTTCTGTTTTTTCACATAATCTTTGGCACTCCAACGATGACTACTTCCTGCTACCCTTACAAAACCTGTATGTGGACATTTTGGGGATATATTCTGGAACCCTTATTGCAACGCCATATTTGTGGAATCATGTTGGCATGGTCCTTCGTCAACCAGTTCTTGATTTTTTGTTTTGTGATGTGGTTTTTTTGGTATGTGTTGTATTTGAGATTATCACTGTGTGTTTTGTTTGTGAGTGACCACTTTGATTTTTCACTTATGTTGATAATAAATGTTTTGAGATTGAAATGTACATTTTTTGTAACGTTACCAGCAAGTGTAACCATGTTCACACACGTTACTTTTGACTAAGGGGTAATCCAGTACTGACGCCAGTTGAGATAAAATGTTATTTTTTTTCAGGGTCCAAACCAACACCAAAAGGAAACCTGTACAATCATTTTGCTTCGTAAGATTGGCCTAAGCAGCTTGCACACCAACTAGGAACCTGTAAAATGTAGAAATATCTAATTGTGACTACACCAAAAAAGGGAAATCAGATTGTTACTGTTAGGTGTTTTTTGTGGCTGTTTGACATAAAAATCCAACACACACTCTTAGTGTAAAAAATTTGAAATCCTTGCAGGAACAGTCTACTTATGTCAGGGTAAACAATATGTGCTTACGAAAAAACGAATGAGCCAGAACGTAACTTCAAAAATAACAATTTATTAACATAATGGGGCAAAAATAAAAAACTACTCCCTAAGGAGGACTGACATACGGTCAAGGACCACCAGCACCACGATGATATTGGTGTGCATCTGGGCCACACAGGCGGATAAATCGGCCCGATGCCTCTGTTCCTCTGTGGGTGAGAAAAGTGTGTGGATTAATACAACAATAGTGAAAACACATTAAAAAAAAGAAAACCAAACTCCACAAAAAACAAACAAAAAAAAAAACATTAAAACTCATCAAACTAAAATGGTGTAGGGCAAAAATACAAGGCCTATGTACAAATTCCGACAGGTGTGCTATGTGTATGTTGAAAACAGCAGTAACAGGTAAAGGCAATCGCCAAAAACCCCCAAAGTTTAGCATAAATACCCCAAAACAGGAAACACCCATGATTACATACAAACAGTTTGTGACGATAAAAAACTGCAAAGAAAAACATACCGGAAGACCCAACGCCAGCTCCGGAAGGCCCTCCATCGTCCTCCTCAGAGGTGGGTCCATTCCCCAAAGATCGGGGCGGGGTAATGACCGACTCCGGGGAGGGGGTCATTCTAAGAGGGGTGGTTGGAGGAGAGGGGGAATTGGGACGGAGGGGAAGGAGGCCAGAAAAATCAGGCTGAGGGTGTAGGAAGGCTGGGGAGGAGTGGGGAATAGGGGAAGGACTGGAGTTGGAGTGTTGGCTGGGGGTTGGGGAGAGTGGCCGTGATCGTCGTCTGGCCGGACGCTGACGGCGTAGTCTTCGCTGGGCCCCTAAAAGATGGGAAACAAATTGTGGTTAGTTTCAACACAAATCCGCGCCCAAAAACTATTTCAAATGCACCCCAAAAAAAAAAAAAAAAACAGATATGAGGAGAATGAATAAATATGAAATAAAGGGTAAACAGGGCCATGCAGATATGAGGAGAATGAATAAATATGAAATACAGGGAAAACAGGGTCATGCAGATATGAGGAGAATGAATAAATATGAAATACACGGAAAACAGGGCCATGCAGATATGAGGAGAATGAATAAATATGAAATACAGGGAAAACAGGGCCATGCAGATATGAGGAGAATGAATAAATATGAAATACAGGGAAAACAGGGCCATGCAGTTAGGGCCACAAAGACAAACATGAAAACCACAATTCATTAAACTTACTTTCAGCGATCTGCATGCGAAAGCATGCCAGCAAGCGGGGCGTCCGCCGTTGCAGGTCCGACCACCTGCGCTCCAGCTGCCCGATATTGCGGCGTGAGCCGAAGGAGCACAGGCGGGCCCGAACCTCCGCATATGCGGATCGCTTCTCGCGGTTGGTGATGGGTGAAGGCTGGCTGGTGATCCGCCTATCCATCACCTCCGTAAGCACCAGCAGCTCGCGCCTGGTGAATGCGGAGGCTCTCATGATGGCAATGGAGTTTTTCATAAAAAACATTTTTGATAAAGTGCACCCAAATTTTATGATTGGCTAATGTATTTAGGAAATTAACAGGAGCAATTCTATTGGTTAGTGTATGAGTCATGTGTTCGACAGGGCCAGAAATCTTTTGAGACTTATGATAGGCTTGATGCAGTGACATGCGTAAGCAAATTTACATAAAGATTTGAACTCCAGGAAATATGCGGGTAGAAAAAGAAATAGAACAAATATTTAATAGGGGCTAACATGTATTTTGACAATTAAAAGCGAATGTTTAAGCCGTACGTATTCTGCGGGTAAACACAAACACGGACATAAATAAAGTTTATTGCATTGTGTTAAAAAAAAAACCAATTAAGCTAATTGATATATTGATTGGCATGTTACGATTGAGGGAGGTAGGCAGAATCAAAGAGCAGTTTATCGAAATCTGACAGTCCAACTTCCGGGTAGTACTAGTGCGTGCATTCCCTTCAAACCACTTCGGGGATGTACGCTCGCTATTTGGCACGCTCGTTAGTTAGAGGAGGGGTCGCCTGAGTTTGGGGAGGATGTTTTGATGCGAGCGAAAATACGAGCGTGTGCCAGAATTTAAATATTTTTTTACGTTCGCCGAACGTACGAACGGTCACTTGCGTCCGGGTCTGAATGAGGGCCCTTGTTAGCACTATTATGGGATTCCATAATTTCATGGATAACATTTTAAGCTGACATTGTTACTATATGCACCCATGGGCGCCGAGAGGGGAGGGGGAGTGGGTACAGTTTACTAAAGCCTGGGCTTGCAAGAGGGGCCCAGTGTAGCCCGGGTCCAGCATCACCCCCCCCCACAGCAGCTCAGCACACACTTGTGCTGTTTTGCAGTTCAAGAGTGCTCGCGGCTGCTGCAGCAGCCGGAGCAGTCTCCTATGGCTGTGGGGGGAGTGATCACACTGATCACGCCCCCCTCCATTTAGCGCTGGGCAGGGGAGGCTTACAGCGCCCCCCTCCCAGCACGGCTCTGTAAAAGTAACATTTTTTCAAGGGGGCGTGGCCAGCATCCCACGATTAGGCCACGCCCCCTCCTTTACCCGGGCTCATCCAGGCTCTCTACGGCCCTGTTTGTACCTGCAGTCTCATCATCCTCCACAACATGTTGGCTGATTGGACACCTCAGTGCTGCAGTTTTTCTTGCTATGTTGTGAAGTGTTGGAAAAATTATTTTCAGAAATATTGTTAATGTTTATAAAATTTTTGGTAGATTATAAACACAATCATAAGCATTACCATTAAACATTTATGTCAGTCTCCCCCTGAAAAACAGAATTCACTGAAAAAATGCATGAACAAATGAATTTCAGTTTCTGGGAAAATACTGTAGTAGTATTTCTTGCTCTACATATGAAGAATTAATGTATTGTTACTCAACAGATCTTGTGTGTGTAAATACTTTGTTTATATCAGAAGTCATTCAAATGACAGCAACTTTAGAATAATTCAACACACATTGGAGTAACATGATGAAGGGAACTAAATTTATTAAGGCCCAACCTGTTGGGGATCTGCTATAGACCTTATAATTTGATGTAAAAATTTGTGACTACAAAAGAATAAAACACTTAAGCACTGGGTATATAGGTGCTGGAACACCACATATGGCAACAAGATTAAAACTATCAATACAAAATAACATATTGTAAACTTTATAGAGGAATATGTTCATTCACAGCGCCTAAATAAGAATCACATTGAGGATGTGTTTTTTAGTTATTGAGTTTAAGCACAACACATGTGTGGGTGTGTACACAACATTACAGTATACAATACAAACATCACTTTCTTATGGTAGTGGGCTGCAAAAATAATTTAAATACACACACATATATGTTTTTTAAAGGAACATAACCCTGCACTTTGCACCCATGGAAGCAGACCCACATGATGCCTACAATACACCCAATACATTAGACATTACTATAAAACACAGCACATACAAAATGATTATAGATGGCTTGGAAGTACACATCCATCTAAACACACCGAGTTAAACAGAACCACTGACAAAACAACATGGCTAAAATATTTATACAATTATGAACCAAATTTGTAATTGCCAATATCGATACCCCTTAATCTATACACCCTAAATGTCGCTGTTTAGCAATACAAGTTGTATAACAAATAATTGCTTTCCAGACTTATATTGTGGTTCCAAAGCACAAAAGTTCTTATTGCAATAAAAGAAATTTACACGCTTTCATCTAGCACAATTAGTGCAAAGACAATTATATACAAAAGGTACAAGCCGATACATACGCGTGTGCACTGGTCCCAGTAAACAGTCGTCACTCCAGAATCCTGTGGTCATCCAAGAAGAATGGCTGTGTTCTATAACCAGTGAGCTGGTTATATACCTTACAGAACAAAGAAACTAGTTAACAGGTTTCCATTGGGTCTTGCTCCTGGACATTCTGGTACGATGCAGGTCATTGTACAGTTCATATAGCATCACTGGGGGTATGTCCCAGTTCCTCAGATGTTGCTTTGTGTGGTTTTCCCGCCGAAGAACTGGATTAAACTAATAAAAGACACTTCATACAGCTTTACATTCTAACCACTAATTTTCATATAGTTCATATCTTGTGAACGCATGATGCGATTTCCTTGCAGGTCGAAGCAGAAATCTGCAAATAAACAGTGATTTAGAATGGTACCAAATATGATATGTCTACTAGCTTATGTATCTTAAATATCGTATACATTACATTTAACAACATAAGTATTCGCTAATAAAACCCCTGATGTTAAGCTTTTAATGCGGAGGAAACTTTTTATAAGTTATTGTATGTGTAAGTGTGAGAATATTGCGTAAAGTCGCTAATAAGGGTGGTGCGTTTATGTGTTTTGTGTTTTGATAAACAGCGCAACTGTGCGCTGTGCATCTTGTATATTTTATATGTATGATTTAATGTGTGTATAAGTTATGGTAGGACTTTTAACAATATACGGGAGCAAAGCAGTCGCACAACGCTAATAATCTAATAAAGCATCGTACTCAATGGTTTTGTGCTGACGAGCAAAAGATGTCATTGTCAGAGGCAACACAAGATGGCGTCACCCGATATTAACTTAAGATCTGGTCTCAGCCAATCATCCGGCTTCAACAGTCCACCCTTTGATAGCAAACAATACACTATCACACTCTGGTCTTAAATTTATTCAGTCATACACTATGAAATATTATCTAATGTTATATTATGGGATGGCACAATGTGGTCATTAAACCATCAATAATGCACCCCTGGGAGGGACATAAAACTACCCTCATACGCACACCATGGATCTCGGAAGATCATGGGAATGATGTGGGGATGCACCTAACCTATAAAGGAGGTCTTGAAGGGGATAGGGACTTACATTATTTAGGATGTTTAAAATAACATTTAATAATACATTTCATGCATGACTAAATCTATACATCATCTGATGGTACATTTTAGTTCAGGATTGTAATGCAGTTCTTTATTTACCTTGGTATTTATACTATTAATACTAGTAACTACCATCATAATTTAATTCTCCTGGTTTACCTTAGCATTACATTTTCCACACTTCAACACAGCAGGAACACATCTGACACATAAGCCAATTACTAAGATGACAACCAATATGAGGATCAGGAGCTTACCTACACTAGCAACCATTTCCTGGACCCACTCTCCTAGACTGGAGAACCATTTTACAGGGTTCAACCATGAGAACCACTCTTCTACCTTTTTCTCTACCTCAATCAATGAGGCATTATGGTTCTTTCAGAATTCCCAATGCAGCTGCAGAATCTCATCCATCTTCCGGTCTATAGCCTCCTTGGGATCACCAGTATTATTTGTGATGTAAGTGCAACACTTGACAACAATTTGGGAAGCCAGAGTCACACAGTATCCACCAGTAACAGCTGTTAAATAATTTAACACTAGTCTATGCTGCACAAGTTCTTTCTTATAGGCCTGTAGCTCCTTACCAGTGTACCTGAACATGTCATCATACATCTCGGTGACATTATCTATTAATTTAGCAAGATGTTGAATGTATCTAAAATTTAATGCACCCCGAGCAATCCTGGTGGGATCTAATGCTACCAAAATTTGGAAGCCAGTTTTGCTAATCAACTGTGTGGCTGTATGTACATCACCAGCTATCATATTTTTTTTGTCTGTGTTCATACTGTGTATGAAGATATGGTGATGGTGTGTTTTTATTCATACCAAGCATTTCACCATGTGTAATGGTCATAACCTCTGGGAGGACTCTTCCAAGATAACATAAACCTTCTGAACTCGGAGTGAGCCACTTGTACACTTTCCTTCCACATATATAATACACATCGTCTGGGAGTACGTAGGGAATAGAATGCATCATTACCATTAAACACATTTCTCTGACAAAGGATCCTATTCCAGGTTCTCCCATTTGGCTAATACATGTCTCTTGTTGTATAATAACTGCACAGTACCTTACTGGTACCCTGCCAACCATCATCTTGATGGGACTACGAGTATACCTATACCGGAAATATCTCCCACTGTAAGTAATGTTATGTACAAGTTTATCATTTAGTGGTACATTATCAGCTCTGAGTGAGAAGATCATTGTCTGATTGTTCCCGGTCACCTCCCAGTTTCCTGGTTTATTGGAATTGGTGAAATTAAAACATAAGATAATTCTATCTACCTGGTAAGGGTGAAGCTTAAAATTTGGAGGTTTGTACATAACGAACATCCCATCCAGCGTTTTCCCCTTATGTAATCTAAGAACCTCAGAGACATTTAACGGGAATGGTACTAAACCTACATTATGTTGTTAATGAGGCACATGACTGCAAACCCAACACTCAGTCTGGTTTAAAACCTTACCCACTAAGGAATGGTAATCGTCTAAAGGATGCTCGCCCAAATACAGCTTACTCTTGGACTGGCATTGCTGGATGCACTTGTCATCAATTAGAGATCCACAGTTTGCACACATACAGTATTTCTCAGACAATAGACTTTCACACTGACTTCGAGTTTCTAGAATGACAGATCTCTTAAGTACTGTACTGATTTTGGTCAGATACCATCCTGGTGAATGTATTGCTCCTTCTCCCGACTCCACTCCATCAGTATCACCATCGACCTCTCCCTCCATTATCTGTCCACCATTATAGAAACAAGACATCCTGAACCAAACAAGGATGATGAGAACTCTGGAAGAAATAGGAACGCAAACCCAGCCCGCCATTCCATTGCTGGAATAGTGGACTGTAAATTTCTCTAGCTCAGGTATCTCACTGCAGTCTTTAACTCTCCCGATACAAGCTCGCAATTGAAAGGTCTGCGTTATCTGCCTCGACTCCGCCTTATATCTCCACCGGATAGTTAACCTTCCTGCAGTGAGTGGAATGGACCCAGGTATCTTTCCCTGCCACTTTCAAGGATGTCGTACTTGTCAGCAACACTTGATATTGACCTTCCCATCGATCTGTCAGACAACCCGGACGTAAGAAATTTCTGATCATAACAAATTCTCCAGGTTCAACATCATGACAGTTTGTTCTGGCATATCAGGTGACAACAATTTCAATTCCTGCTGCTGCTGTTTCAACTGTTTACTCATTGTTATAAGATACATCACAGTAACCTCATTGTTACTCTTCAAATCTTCCTGTGGACTTACAATCAGATGAGGTTGTCTCCCAAACAGTATCTCAAAGGGGGAGTTGTCCTGATGCTATGAAGGACTAGCGGTAATGCTTCTGGCCAACCTAATCCAGTTTCAGCCATGATATTACTTAATTTGTTTTTAATAGTACCATTCATCCTCTCTACCTTGGCACTGGCTTGCGTTCGGTAAGGGGTGTGAAGCCTACTATTAATACCCATTAACTTACACATGTTCTGGAAGACATCACCAGTGAAATGGGTACCCCTATCACTTTCATGAATTCTAGGGAAACTGTATTTGCATACAAATTCCTGAACAATCTTTTTAGCAGTAAACGCAGCAGTATTAAAGGCATCTGGATATGCCTAAACCCAATTAGAAAACACATCTGTACAAACGAATACATACTTGAGATTCCTGCAGGGTGTTAATTGTATGAAATCAATTTGTATTATCTGAAAAGGTCCATCTGTCGGAGGGATATGGGATGGCTCAGTCGGTATTGTCTTCCCGACATTCTTCCTCAAGCAGGTCAGGCAGAACATTTCCCTTTTCTCAGCTTGAGAAGAAAAGCCTGGTGCACACCAATACGATCTAACCAACTTGCACATACCTTGTTTACCTAGGTGAGTCAGACCATGCGCTGCCTCAGCTAGGCTTGGGTAGTATGCCTTGGGAGCGACCGGCTTACCTTGTCCATCTCGCCAGAGTCCAGAGCACTCTTGCCCACATTCCTTTGATCTCCAGACTGCCTTTTCCTGAATGGAACACAAATTTTGCATCTCAATTCATTACTGCGTGTCAATCATTTAAAAAAACATCATCTTATCAACTGGTATGTTAACTCTTAAACAAAAAAAATACAGTGGACAACTGCACACAAAGGGGCTGCAAAGTGAGGATTGACCATGGGGGGATCACCAACCCCCAATAGATAAGTCACAAACCACAAAAATGGACAACCCTAAACCTCTGCACACTCCTTATAGAATAGCAAACACCGTTCAAACAGGAAATCAATACAATACTGTAAGTTTTATCTTACTGCCAATAGGAAATGTTCAATATGGTGGATGAAATTGCAGTTCTTCTTGTATGGAATCTTGCAGGTAATGGAAAAAGAAAACAAACAAGAGGAAAATAATATAGTGTAGTAGTTCATAACAGGAAAGTCTCTCAAGTGACACAAATAGATTGTAACTTCTTCCCCTGAATGTGGACAGAAAAAGTGGTCTTACCGCACTCACGTTCAAATATTATAGATTCCTCACATAAAGGTATCTTATAATCAGAAAACCTCATCACCACTGTGAAATCATTCCAATAGTGGAGCTCACCCATGCATATGGTGAAATATAAAAGGCAGATGTACCCCAACTCACACTGATAGTAAATTCATAAGGCCCATAAAGGGATCTTTAATTCCGTTATTTCTAATCTTCTGTTATAGTGGTTATCTTATCCTTTGCTGATAGCTGTAGGGTTTTCCTCCTCCTTACACTGCTGATCACCCCTCTCATCTGTCTCTTCTTCTTCCTTTATATCTTCTTTAATATCAGTCAGATAATCACCCTGATCCTCCTGTAGGACACTGCAATTTCATCCATGTTAACTCTTAACCCTGCTGCCCATTTGGCAGCTTCATCTGCTCTATTATTGCCCAGTGACATGTATGGGCTTTACATTTGATGACAGCTACTACCTTTGGTAGTTGGAATGCTGTCAAGAGTCCTTTTTAATGTGGTGTGAGTGTGCAACTGGTGTGCCTGCTGCTGTCATAAACTTTCGGAGACGCCAAAGAGCACCAAAATTGCAGACTACCCCGAAGGCATACCTAGAGTCAGTGTAGATATTAGCTGACTTACCTTGTGCCAGCTCACATGCTCTCCTTAATGCCACCAGTTCAACCACCTGTGCTGAATGAGGTGGACCAAGTGGTTTGGCTTCTACAACATCATAATCATTTACAACAGCATAACCTGTGCATAATTCTCCTGTGTCAGTTTGTCTATGACAACTCCCATCCATGTAAAACGTCACATCTACATTTTCTAATGGTGTATCACGTATGTCAGGTCTTGCAGTAAAGGTCTGATTCAAATATTCCATACAATCATGTGCATCAGTATACCTACAAAACTCACCTTCCACCAGCGGCTCACCTCTCTCCAATGTTTGTGCATCCTGAGGCACATACGATAAATACGTTGCTCGGTTTAATGTACTGCACCATTTAATGGTGATATTTGCAGGTGCTATTAGAGCTAGTTCCGATTTCGTGAACCTAGCTGAGGAAACATGCCTGGTTTGGGCAGAATTCAGCAAAGCAGATACAGCATGGGGTGTATAAACAATCATATCATGGCCTAATACTACATCCTCAATCTTACTGACCAAAAGAGCAGTTGCTGCTATACTTCTTAAACACGTTGGGAGTGATCTTGCCACAGTGTCCAATTGGGCACTGTAGTATGCTACAGGTCTACTAGCATCACCATGTTTTTGTGTGAGGACACCTGCTGCACAGCCATCAGCCTCCGTACAATATACATCAAAAGGTTTTTCGTAATCTGGTATTCCCAATGCAGGTGCTCTTGTCAGACTGTCCTTAAGGTTAAGGAAAGCCTGCTCTGTTTCCTCAGTGTGTGTGACACGGTCGGGTTTTGAGGATGACAACAATTCCTGCAAAGGTAAGGCCAAAATAGAAAAACCTTGGATCCTCGTCCTGCAGTATCCACACATGCCCAAGAAGGTATGGATTTGTTGTTGGTTCTGCGGCAGTGTCATGGTCTGTATGACCTGTATTCTGTCGGTTGTCAAATGTCGTTGGCCCTGGGTTAGACAGTGTCCCAATTATTTAACCTTAGTCTAGCATGGCTGTAATTTGTCCTTAGCAACCTTGTGTCCTGTCTGTGAGAGATGAAGCAACAGTAGTTTAATATCATTTAAACATGGCATAAACAAATCAGAGCACAACAATAAATCGTCTACATATTGCATTAGAACAGATCCACTGCCTGGTTGAGAGGATTGCAAACAGTTGTGTAAGGCCTGTGAGAAAATACTGGGGCTGTCTATGAAATCCTGGGGAAATCATATCCATGTGTATTGAACCCCCCTGTAGGTGAATGCAAAGAGATACTGACAGTTAGGATGAAGAGGGACAGAGAAGAAAGCAGAACATAGGTCAATGGGCTGCAGATGGTGGAATTTGCATGAGGATGACAGCTGGATTGGGCACTACAGGGAATTGGCTTTCGACTACTTTGTTTACACCCCTAAGGTCCTGTACTAACCTATAGCCCCTCCCCCCAACCTTCTTCACTGGAAAAATGAGACTATTAGCTACACTTGCTGTATGGACTAAAATCCCCTGCTGTAACAACCTCTCAATTATTGGGTAAACCCCTAGCTCTACCTCTGACTTTAATGGTTATTGAGGGATTTTTGGAGCTTGCCTATTACTTTTTAAATTTACCATTTCAGGAGATACATTTGCCATCAATCCAGTGTCCTGTCCAACCTTGGTCCAAAGTGAACCCGGTATTTGAGATAACATCTCTTTTACTTGGGATGGGCTTTGTTCTAAAATGGTAGAGTGAAGAATTAACCTTTGTGGAGTGTCTAATATATCCCTTACCTAATGCACAACCTTCTCTGGGATATCTAGGAATAAACCATCAGGAGTACAGTAAATGACACATAACAAATCCCTTCCCAGTAGGTTAGTAGGAGCTGCTGCCGTCAAAAGAAAGGAATGCCTAGTTTGCAGCGGCCCGACAGTAACCTCTGCAGATTTGGTTAAAGGATAATGCTGCACTTTACCCATTACTCCCATGGCTGGTACTGTCTTGTTGGTCACCATAAATTTGATGGAGAATTTAACACTGATCTGCTCCCCCCTGTGTCTATAAGAAAAGAGTGTTTAGTACCAGCTATATTAACTGTCATTGTAGGTTCTTCCCTAGTATTCCCAGTTAACCTGACTGGCTGTAGACTACAGGTATGACCTACCCCCTAGCACTGACTGTCACTCTCTAACAGAGCATTCACTGCCACTATGTGAGCAGGTGATTGCTAGAAGTTTCCTGAATTATGGGGGTGTCCTCTCGGTGGGTATCTAGTTTAGGCAGTACCCACTTCTTTACTTTAGGCAGTACCCACTTCTTTACTTTACAGGACCTACTTAAGTGTCCTAATTTACCACATTTAAAACACCTTAGTGATTCGGATGGGTTAAAAGGTTGTTGCTGTGTGGATTAAGGTGCATGAAGAGTTTGTGGCTGTGTACGGTATGGGTTTGTGGCAAGGTATGTTGATATGTGTCTTGTTGCTGTATGTGATATGGGTGTTGTGGCTTGGTGTACATTCCTTCTAAAGCTTGAATGCTAACAGCCATTAGCTTCTCACTTTGTGTTTCTCTCTTCATGAGGATGTTTTTATCGTGTTCTATAGCTGACTCCCTAAGAGCATCTACCATAATTCCTCTCCAATTAGGCTGAGAGGTTTGAACCCTGGTCTTTAGAGTGTCTTTAAGACCATCCATAAGTACCATGACAGCTACTTCCCTGTGGTGTGTGTTATCTTTTATATCTTCTATCCCAGTGTACTGAGTGATTGTCTGCAGTGCTCGGGTGAAATACTCTGCTGCAGACTCACTATCCTTCTGTCTAATAGGGAAAATTTTACTCCACTTCACTACAACTGGAAAATATATGGCCAATTGTGTGACTATACGTGTAATGTTCTGCTGATTATCCTTGTCAGTTAAGGGTACATCTCCATCCAATACACAAGATGTGATAAACTTTTTCACATTGGTATTAGAGGGAAGACATGCCCTTAATACCACTCGCCAATCTTTGTTAGTTGGCTCGTGGGCATTACCCAAATCCTTAACAAACTTCTGACACTTAGCTAATTCTTTTCTAAGATTGGGGAAATCTGACATTATGGAATGTAACTCCACCCTCATCCATGGACGATGCATAGTTACTTCCCTCATGGGTACAACACCATCTCCGTTCGGATTCCCATTGGGAACAGTTATTATCCGGACAGGATGGACGCCTACCACTTTGCTATTGCTAGAGTTAACTATGGGAACTTTGGCCTTGGTACTTGGGGGGTTCAATCTGCTACTTCTACGTATTGCACTATTCTCACCAATCTCCACGACCTGTATGGCAGGTGGGATCACTTCTGCTGCTACACTTGGTGAGGTCACTTCCCTTTCCTGTATTAGTGCTGTCTCTGACAGATTAATTGCATGTGAAACGGCTGACACTACAACAGGTTCATCATCTACATACACATTTTCCTTATGATTACTCAGGACAGGGTACAAATTACTTGTTCCATTTATATAGATTTTGTTATCAGCTGTACCATCACCGCCCACTGCATAGGGTGGTGGTGGTGCACATGCGGTATTCCCTTTGCTATGGGAAGTGCTACCTTGTGGTATTGGCATGCTCCCCTGAGGCACGCATATGACACTGTTCTGCGTTGCGTACGCGCTCCCTTGCATAGCATGCGCAATGCTGTTTTGCGTCACGTACACACCACTAAGCCACATTTTTTCTCGTGCTGCCACAATTTTAAACAGTCATTGTACTTTATACGTGTTTTCAGGGATTTGACTACACATATTCTATCTCTTAAATTATTTAGCACCTCAAGATCGAAACTGACGATTTTAGGAAAAAGTTTCAAACATACCTCAGTCATCTTAACCCATACGTCACATTATGCAATTACATACGCACCATACTTAGTATACATTATATGCCTTGCCGACTCTGTCGGTCCTTCCATGAGAAGCCTATCATCGACCATGACAAGCGATTGTCTAGCACCCATCTGGGAAAACGATTTCACAAGCTATGTGTACGCATTCCTTCCCATTATGTCTGCCGACCCGCTAGCTGTTTCGGTCAGCTTGCACAACGAGGAGCAAAATACTTGCCTATTGCAATCTAACCTGCTTGCGGCAAATTCATTCAAGCTTCACCGCTCGCTTGTAAACGATTCAGAGCTACGTGTACCCACTCCTCCCTTTTTCGAGTTACTTTCCCCTGGTAGCATGTAATTCTTCCAATATGCTTACCCTTTCCAGTGATTTGACTCCACACGCCCCCGTCACAACCACAGTCTACCCAACTGTGTGGTCCTATCGCAATGCCCAGAGATCCTAACTGATCAATGGATTTTGCGATTACTCTGAGGGACCGATAAACAGCTAACCTCCGTATTCCCGATGCACGGGAAACTTGCGGTTAGCTACCGAATACCACAATGTACCTGCTCTGTACACTGGCCCAGTAGTTTACTGCCTCATCAGACACCTACCGAGTTACAGCAGGTTCTGCCAGCAGCCTATTCATCACAAGCATACATTCACTTTCATACACCTTTTGTTTTCTGCGCATAAAAACTTTTACTTAAACTTGGCAGTTACAATATAAAGG
This sequence comes from Taudactylus pleione, assembly GCA_031769625.1. NCBI lineage: Eukaryota > Metazoa > Chordata > Amphibia > Anura > Myobatrachidae > Taudactylus > Taudactylus pleione. The sequence continues at coordinate 12,274,099 of JAUIMM010000177.1, read as the reverse complement.
GGTTAACCAGTTAACCACACTGTGCATATAACAAGACTATTTATCAAAATTACTGTTTAAACCCATGGCAGCATACACAATAATGCGACTGATACACAAAAGCACAAAATAAAAATTACGCTATAGTGCGACTAGTCGCATACACAATAATGCGACTACCACACAAAGCGTGAACAAACAATACAAGAAACAAACCTTTCTCTCTTGTCCCCAGGTTCCTAATCAGTGCCCCTTAAAATCACACAATAAAGGACATCGATTCCACAACACTGAATGGTAGCAGGGTTTCGAACACAGTGCGTTCTTACCTGCTTATGGCGCCTCCACCCTTTGGTGCGGAATCAAGGTCTGTTCGCTATTGTGCGAATTTTGGTGGTGTGATATCAGCTGCAAGCCCCCATCTATTGATACCCCTTAATCTATACACTATAAATGTCACTGTTTAGCAATACAAGTTGTATAAGAAATAATTGCGTTCCAGACTTATATTGTGGTTCCAAAGCACAAAAGTTCTTATTGCAATAAAGAAAGTAACACGCTTTCATCTAGCACAATTAGTGCAAAGACAATTATATACAAAAGGTACAAGCCGATACATACGCGTGTGCACTCGTCCCAGTAAACAGTCGTCACTCTAGAAGCCTGTGGTCATCCAAGAAGAATGGCTGTGTACTATAACCAGTATGCCAGCTATATACCTTACAGAAACATTAAAGAAACTAGTTAACAGGTTTCCATTGGGTCTTGCTCCTGGTACAATGCAGGTCATTGGACAGTTCATATAGCATCACTGGGGGTATGTCCCAGTTCCTCAGATGTTGCTTTGTGTGGTTTTCCTGCCAAAGAACTGGTTTAAACTAATAAAAGACACTTCATACAGCTTTACATTCTAACCACTAATTTTCATATATCTTGCGAACGCATGATGCGATTTCCTTGCGGGTCGAACTGGAAATCTGCAAATAAACAGTGATTTAGAATGGTACCACACATGATATGTCTACTAGCTTATGTATCTTAAATATTGTATACATTACATTTAACATAAGTATTAGCTAATTAAACCTCTGATATTAAGCTTTTAATGTGGAGGAACCTTTTTATAAGTTATTGTATGTGTAAGTATGAGAATATTGCGTAAAGTCGCTAATAAGCGTGGTGCGTTTATGTGTTTTGTGTTTTGATAAACAGCGCAACTGTGCGCTGTGCATCATGTATATTTTATATGTATGATTTAATGTGCAAAAATAGATAAGTGGCACTAATCACTCACAGCAGATCCTATAAAAATGTTTATTGACAAATACACATAAATAAATCAGATACTCCCTATTAATTCCCGGGAAAGGGATATATATAACTCAATCAATATACAATCATAAAAGACAAACAGAAATAAAATAACAATAAAACATATGCATAAGCAAGAATCAGCATAAGACAGCCAGCCGGTGATTAATGATGTCCAACATCCGTATGATGTATTGTAAATGTAAATCACAATTGCTCCTCTCCAGGTAAAACAGCTAGAAGCTGTACGTAATGACAGCTCTACAAGAAGTCATATGTTAAATACAGTTCTGAGTCACTGTCACAATAGTATCAAGTAGGCCAGAAAGCAACAGTGTAGGTAACACTTGTATCCAATCAGTCAAACGCTCCAGCATAAACAGCAGATGTAAAATGAAAAGGAGTATTAACAAAGTGGTACTGGAGTCTTACTTGTGTATACGCTCAACAGTACTCACAGTCCTCCTTCTGTGTGAGCGCTTCAGCGGTATTCACACTGTTATCTCCGTGGCTCTGATAAATCCTCCACGAGCAAAATAAAGAGCTGATCCCCTCCCGACACTGTCCAAGCGGTGTCACGTGTGCAGACCAGCAGTAAGATCCAATAGTCGGGGGAAATGGGGAAAAGGATTCGGGCTGAGTGAACCTCACTCTCCTGCAGATGTCCAAGCGGTGTCACGTGTGCAGACCAGCAGTAAGATCCAATAGTCGGGGGAAATGGAGAAAAGGCTGAGTGACTGCAGCGTGCCGTACAGGATGAATTCCACCACCGGCCGGGTATTCCGTACCTTGAGGGTATATTGGACCTTACTGCTGGTCTGCACAGCCACCACCCAGGAACTCCCAATACACCTTCAATGTACTACTCCGTGCGTGCATCTGAAATCGCAACTGCGACTCTGTACAAACACAAATTGGATGCAACTTACATGCATGTACAGTAAATAAAAGAATTGCACAACTACAGTATGTCAGACATTGACATATTGTATCAATTTGAATGAGCCATATTTATATTAATAGTGCTCCTTTTTGATTATCAATAATGTTTGTAAGTTAAGTTTTTTTTTTTAATCAGGTCACTTAGTGTGCAGTTTTGACAAACAAACCATCCCGCTATGTTGCATAACACGTACACTTGAATGTATTTTATTCTACTCTTAAATACTTTAATATCATGTTTGTCAATTTTATTATGACAACATTCTATATCTATATAATATTTTTCTAAAGTCAAATACTGTACAAAAACCATATTTTTTAAATATTACAAAATGTTTTTTATTGAAACAAAAAAATTCCATTATTCTAGATTTAATTGCAACTGTTGGGTGTAATGTTAAACTATAATTAGTAAGTATATACAGCTATGTTTTTAATAATGATACCTTCTTAAAAGACAGACACCCAGGTGCTATCCTCAAAAGTACAATACTGTAGAAACAATATATACTACAGGTGAGCTGAACATACTGTACACGGGTATGGGAGCTTGAAAATAGAGCAGAACTGTATCTCAAACATCACTGACAGTTAAAAAATTCTGCTTAGCGTGAAAGGCTCATGTGTTCCCAGCTCACTGGTAATTTGAGTAGTAATGTAAATCATAGGAATATTAAATTCTTACTATTAAATCAAATTAACTAATAATTAAAATTAATAAAAATAGTAAAATAAATCAAAGTATAAATATACTAGTTGTTGAGTGTAATTTAAAAAAAAATGTTACTCTTTCTTATATACAGTATGTGTATATATATATATATATATATATACTGTATATACTATATCTATCTATATATCTATCTATCTATATATGTATATATATATATATACTGTATATACTATATCTATCTATATATCTATCTATCTATATATGTATATATATATATATATATATATATATACTGTATATACTATATCTATCTATATATCTATCTATATATATATATATATATATATATATATATATATACTGTAAATATGCAGGGCCGTAACTAGGGTGGTGAAGCCGCTGCGGTCGCACAGAGCGTAGGATGCCATGTGGGCGAAACTGGCCGCCACTACAGTCACTATGTACTGGGTGCCTGCTGTGATGTGTGCAATGCTAGCGGTGTGCCCAGTTCCTTCACTCCTCTCTGGACTTCCAGCTCCCGTGCTGTGTATGTGTGTGGGAAAGGATACTCTCACAGTGCTGAGTGAGGTGCTGCTGGATGGGACTGCACCGCATGGAGACTTCACACATACTGTTGGTGCCAGCAAGTGAGTGAGTGATGGTCACCAGGGCAGGGGGGTCACCAGACATGGTTCTGCATTATGGGAGGGTGGTCATTAGCTATGGATCTGCATTAAGGCTGGGGGACATTAGACAAGGGTCTGCATTAGGAGTGGGGGGTAATTAGGCAAGGGCCTGCATTGGGGTGTGGAGAGGTAATTAGACAGGGGTCTGCATGGAGGTGGCAGTAATTAGACAGGGATCTGCATTTGGGCTGGGGGTGGTTATTAGACAGGTGTCTGCCTTAGGGACTGGGGGTCATTAGCTAATATGGGGTAGGAGTCATTAGACATGAAACAGACCCTCCAACTGCGCTATTTTGGCTAGTACAGTTAAGGAGGTCATCTTCACAGTGTGGGGGACAGCCCAGCATCTACAAAGTGATGAAAATAGGGGTGTAAGGCTACACTATTCCCCACAAGACTACACGCCTTTTTCTGGCAAGTGCCGAATATCCCTACTTAAAAAATGGGGAGGGGGGGGCGCCAATGCGCTTCCTGGCACAGGGCACTAAAATGTCTAGTTACAGCTCTGATATATATATATATATATATATATATATATATAAAATGGTTGTATGTTGTATACAAAATATTCCAATTCATGCAGTTGGAGGAGGATTGAGGTGTAGTGTATATATTAGTAAAACACAGATGTATGCCATAACAGTTGGAATGTCCATCAATGTGGTAATTGCACTTTTACATTTTCGGGGAAGGATTGGGGGTATGGTTATAATGTATTTGTATATTATTTATATATGTATGTATCATACTTGCCAACATTCTGCCAGCCAAATTGGCACAGTGGGGGGGGGGGGGAGGGGACATAATGGGGGCCTGGCAGTGAAATGATGCTGATTTGAGAGCGTGAATTATATCTTCGACCCCCCTGTTGCCGGGGTGTGTGTGAGATGGTGCGGGGAGGGACACAAGTGTTCCCTCTCTTTGATCATGGCACTAAAGTATTTAGTCACTCCTGTGTTATTCTCTTTCACAATCACACAGACAGGAATAGGTTAATGACTTGCTCTTCTCTGTTTTCAGGTTTGCTGTTTTTTTGTTTCTGCTGCTGAAGTGGATCATTTATTCTGCAATGAAATGTCCAAATATTCCTGTGAATGTTGACACTGTACAGTGCTGCTGGACAGCCAAGAGCCTACCATACATATGAAAAATATTGCCTTTGGACTCAGCCTAGTAGCACAGATACTGTATTTCTGAAAGCCTTATTGCATTGCTGAATGTCCTTGTGTGGGAATTGGTGCTTAAACTCCTTGTACACACTGTTTTCTGACATCAACCACGTGGCATACATCGTCTTAGACTTTGCTGTCTTTGTTATAGATACATATTAGCTCACTGCTACTCAAAAAGCAAAAGACGCCTAAAAGGAAAAGGTACAAAAAACAGAGCACAACTGCTACATAATAGGATGTATTATAAATGAAGTATAAGGTAGCCACTGTACCCACTTCTATGTGTTGTGCCAGGGTTTACAGAAAGAGAGCTTATGTCATTTTCTACCTCTATTGCTGAACCTCGCTACAATTATCACCATATTAGTCTCTCACCCAGCACAAGGCTGCGTTTGTCATTGAAAGCTATGATGTGACCCTGGCTGAGTTGGCTTAGGGCATAATGCTCAGGCGAGTGGTGTCTGTGTCTTCTATTTTTGAAAGTTAACGGACATTTAGTTTCTTTCCATTACTGTAAATCTAACACACTTAACAAACATTATATTTATAAGCATAGACACTCAGAGAACACATTTCCCATTGTGGGTGAGTGTAAAAATAATGTAAAAGATGGAATGTAACTTTTCCCAAAGGGTCTGTGCTATTAGTTTTTAACATGGTCAATATGGATGCCACCCATTGGAGAACCATTTTAAATAGTTTGTGGAGCTGAGACACTTTCACTTGGACATGTATTCTGACCACAATTCCACCTGGACTGCATAACAGATGTCCCATTAGCATGACACTGGGTCACTGTCACTTACACTGGGTCACTGTCACTTACACTGGGTCACTGTCACTTACACTGGGTCACTGCTGACGTTTGAAACATTTTTAGCTACGACCAAACGTAAGAGTTTCCTGTGCTTTGCCAACTTACAAACTCCTTTTAGGTTTGTAGCCTCAGAAAACTGCATCTTTTTCACAAAATCATGTTAACAAATAGGAAGGAAGAAGAGTTAAAATATTAGGTAGGGAAAAGGTATTTAAAATTGAAGAGTAGGCAATAGGTGGTCTATTCTAGGAATTTCATGGTGAGAACATTATTTGTACCAATACTGTCTATATCTTAATAGAAATGTGTCAGAACATATGGCATCTGTAATTTAATACATTTCAAAAGCCTATATTATACAATGCTTGATTACAGAATAAAGGTCTGATGCTGAGTTGAACACCTGTGTGGCATGTTTTCATACTGCAAATGCTCTGGAATGGAGAACATGTAAGTAAGATTTTTTTTTTTTTTTAGAGTTATATGCATCACAATTACAGATGTGTGTAGACCCCCGTGTTTTAGTTTTGGTCCTAAATCAGCGTCTTGTTTTGGCTTTGGTAAAACCACCCTCAAGTGTTTTGTTTTCAGTTTTGGATCTGGATTTCTTTAAAAATTGATAGAAACAGCTAAAATCATGTAAATTGGATTAGATGTTGCTCCTGTAGTATTTTTAACCATATCATTAATTTCTAGTTATTTACAGACAATACTGACCACCTCGCAGATCACAATATTTTTTTCACCAATATTGGCCAAAGGTTGCATGGAGCTGACTTGCTAAACTAAGCTAAAGAGCACAGGCACAAACACATGGCAGTATAAAAGCATATAGCACATCTATATAAAAATATTTGTAAGTAAGTGCAGCTCACTAAAGGCCCGATTCAGACCCGGTCGCAGGCTGCGTTCACATGCAGCCTGTTGAGGTGAAAATATGCTAGTGACCCCATATGCAATGTAACCGCAGCACAATAAGTAGATACCCAACACTACATAATGCCGCCTACTTCCCTTCACTTACGTTCTCGCAAGACAGCAGTAACATCGAGAACCATCGGACCCACACGCACAAGTTGTGGTTGACCTGACCCTACCGCAGACATTGCTAATGTTTGTGTGTGTAACTAGATGTTAGGATGCGTATGTCGTCGCTTGGGTCTAATTATGCACGCCCCCAAAACAGCGTTTAAACACCCAGGCACGCCTGCGTTGCTCTGACCACCCCCTATCACCACCCTCAAATGGTCACTTCCTGTCAATCACTGTATAAAGGCTCTGCGTGCTCGCTGAGGTCGATCTCCACACACACACTGCATACGCATGCGTAGAATTCAAACATTGATAGGCTGCGTGCGAACGGAGCCTTGTGACCGAGTCTGAATCAGGCCCTAAGTTCACTAATAACAAACATACACAGGAGCCTGTTTGCACTGAATTGCCGGTGCTAGCAATGTCTGACAAATGAGCATACAAAGTGACACAGATGTCTGCAGTTTTTACATGCTTCCCATCCACTCCATCCAGGATCAGATTTTCCACTAGGCAACCTAGGTACCCACCTTGGGCACAGTAGGTCCTAGGGGACCCACGGCACCCTAAAATCCAGCCCTTACTATTAAGGCAGGCATCACTCTTGATGCTGTAATTTTGTTTTACAGAAGCTCTGCACAGGGGGCCTGATTCAGAGCCGCTCGCGAGCGCACAGTGCTCTGAAGCGGCTCTATGTTTGGGCACTGCGCATCCGGCGTGCACATGCGCGAGCCACGTCGAGCGACTGAACTTCAATCACTGCGGGCTTGCTACAAGATGGGGATGCTGTTGATGGTGAGTGACAGCTAGCCCCGTTTTGTAGGCAGGTAGGGGGGGTGGCTGCACAAATGCAGGAGTTCCCTTAGGAACGCCTGACATTTGTGGGAGGACCCACTGACATCACTAGTGATGTCAGTAGTAGACTTCCTGCTCTATTAGAACAGGAAGTCCACTCGGGCTTGCGGCAACCGAGACCCTACCCTAGGGTCTCGTTGCAAGCACGATGGTCACGATAATCGTGACGGACTCCAGCCCGCTCACACAAGCTGTGGGAGGTCTCAGACAGCTTTGCGAGCGGCATGGAAACAAAAAAACGCCCACAGACCCTGTGAGCTGCCTGCGGCAGCGAGCGGGTCTGAATCAGGGCCAGTGCTCAGACCAGTAATAGTGCTAATACTGATGCTGGGCTGGGCTCCATACTGAGCCTCTGCAAAACATCTGCCAGCAGAGCACTGTGCAAAGTCATGATGTCATGCAGCCCCGCCCCCATCATGACATCACATAGCCCCGTCCCCTGTAATATTGCAGTCAAGCCCGACTCAGCCAGCCCGGCCTCGGCCCAGCCCCATCTCACAATAGTGAGGACTCTGAATGGAAGGAGACTGCTTATGTTGCAGTGTGTGAGAGAGAGGACAGGTTAGGGATGAAGTCTAACTCATATAAGGAGTTTTGATGATAAATATTAAGCTGTGTATACACACATATTTAAGAAAGCAGTATATATACATCTGTGTGTGTGTGTGTGTGTGTGTGTGTATGTATAGATATATATAAATATATATATATATATATATATTTCATAAATATGTGTGTATTTACTACTGGATGATATATATATATATATATATATATATATACATACATATATATAATTATAGCAAAATGTCCGGCACTCCCAATTCTCATGTATATAATGCTCCAGTGTCTATCCTAAAAAAATTGTATATTCCATATGGTAGATGGCACTCAGAGACTTATACTAAGAAAAAATCACAGAAGCTGTCTGTTAAGCAAATCGACGTTTTGGAGGTATGACCCCCTTTATCAAGACATATAAATACACTGAAAAAACAAACCATATAAATACCTGTGTATTCACCCTTGTGAATCCTGTCACACCGCCAAACGGAGAGCCGGTGACATCACTTACCGATGGCCGGAGACTCCAAAGTGAGGCGTGGAGAGACATGTGACTTCCCATCACCATTGTGACTGTAAATAACATCATAAAATCAGTACAGTCTAGGTCCAGTATACAATAAATGGGAAATACTGAAAGCTGATAGCATATAAACAATGAAAAAAATATATATAGAAGCTACTGTATTATATCTCACATTCTAAACGAAGGATAACAAGAAGGAGACCATATGCAGTCTATTAGTAACCAAATATTATCGCTGACTCAATAAAAGCTGATATCTGTGCACCCGCGCACGCAGGGGGGGTTTCCGAGTACCTAGAAACCCCCCCTGTCAGTTGCTCCATCGCCGCCAGCCCGGCGAGCTGCTTAACAAAATTACTTTGTTTTTGTTTTTTTGCAAAGCCTGGGCTTGCTGTAGGGGGAGCTGCCCCTCCCAGTCACTTCCCATAGGGGCACTGTGACCGGCCCGCAATGTGAGAGAGCGCCTGCTGCCGGGACTCTCTGTCCTTTACTGCATGCGCAGCGAGTCCCGGAGCTGCACGAGGCAGGTGGAGGTGCGGGAGGAATAATATTTATAAAATTAAGCCAGGTGACTTCTGTATGTATGTATGTATGTATGTATTGGGGGGGGAGGGAGGGAGGGAACGGCGGTGGAGGAGGATAATCTTTATTATAACGTGACTCACTGCTGTATGTATTTGCGAGGGGGGGGCAGATGGCCTAGGGGGGAGGGGGGAGAGGATAATATTTAGGTGCCGGGGGGATGGGGGGGGGAATTATCTTTACAAAATTTCTCACTGCTGTATGTATTTGGGGGTGGAGAGAATAATATTTATTAAATGAAGCCAAATGACTGCTGTATGTATTTGGGTGTGGGGGGGACAATATTTATGAAATTATGCCAAATGACTTCTGTATGTATTTGGGGAGGGGGGATAATAATTAATAAATGATTGATAACTTCTTTATGTATTTTGGCTCTGCATTTATGTTTTTTTTAGGTGAGTGCATGTGTCAGTGTGTCTGTCAGTATGTGTGTCTGTCTCTGTCAATGTGTGTTTGTGTGTATCTGTCTGTGTCAGTGTTGTGTAGTGTGCAGGCTAAGGGGGAGGGGAGGGGTGGGAGCGGGAACATGTCGGCATGTCAGTAATTGTAGTGAAAGAAGTACTGGCATAGGAAAGGACAAAATGGCTGCTGTAAGGCGTAAGTAGAGATGACGAAATGCAGAGGTCAAAAGTACATTCAGACCTTTTTGGAACTTGGGTATTGTTAGAACATCAACATTACTCTCTATTACCCATTTGAAAACAGAAAAACATATCCATAGGTTGCTTCACATACAGTATATCATGTCTATCAGAGCAGCCTATAGCCACCTGATGCCTTGTTATTTATATTAAAACACTTGAAGTACACAGTAAAGTGTATGTTGCAGGCTTATTCTGTTTAGCCATTTTTGTCATTGGGTCTGTAACCAATTATTTAGAAACTCCCCTTTCAAAATCCTGTGTTTGCCACTGCTGTGTACCCAAAGGACCATGACCTAATACTGTGAAAGAATATATTAAAATCAACCAATTAGGTGCATATATGAGGTAGCCTTAACAGCTATACCTCATATATGCATCTAATTGGTTGATGTGTGAGCTCATATACACCAAGTGTGCCCACCTTTCACTACTGCATTAATAACCCAATGCGTTACATCAAATTATCAACTTTCTCAGGGGTGTCTTAAAATAAAAGCAAAACGTGGGTGTCTCATCAGTAATCTCATAACAATTACAATATATTTTTCATATACACTCTCCAATTCAAATATAATTACTTATAATTCATTAAGTACTTACTAGATAATTAGTAGAATAATCTTCCCTTCCCAAAATAATGACTTCTTAGAATCACCTAAAGCAACATTTCATTTAGTACTGCTAACCCATTTTTAAGTATATAATATATAGTAACAGTGCTCCAATAGGCACTTACTCTATCCAAATACTGCAGCTGTCTCATATCAGGACCTGGGCTGTCAGGCCACAGCGAAGGTCCCAGACAGCTGCATCTTACCTAGCCAGGTTCCGGTGCTCTGCTTGTGTCCATGTCTGTTGTCTCCCTGTCAGCGTGGCACTGCTCTGCTGCATCCATGCTGACTTCTCCTGATCATGGGCACAGCCATCTTGCCTTGGATCATGTGATGCAGTTTACTCCAATCCTGTCCTGTCTCCAGAGTCAGCTGGGAGTTGCCATCCAACCAGCAACCAGGGCGGGGTATTTAAGTCTCTTCAGTGCACACAGCCAGTGTCTGTACAATGTCTCCTTATGTTCTCATGGCTCTTGTATGTTGTGTTGTTTCAGACCCTGTGTGCTATCTCATTGTTTCCTGCTGTTCTAGTAACGTGTCCTGAAGCATATCTCTTGGATTAGTCCAGTCCTGTGTCCTGTGTACTCCTTTGGACTTTGCTCTTTTATGATTTGTCCTCTGTGATCAACCCAGGGACTCCTTAGTGATTGCACTACAGCATCGATTATTGTCAAGTTCAGCTCAGTACAAACATTGGATACACTCCAGTACTGCGTTGATTATTGTTAAGTTCAGCTCAGTACAAGCATCGGACAACACTCCAGTACTGCATCAATTATTGTCAAGTTCAGCTCAGTACAAACATCGGATACACTCCAGTACTGCATCGATTATTGACAAGTTTAACCCAGTACAAATATCGAATATAATCTAGTACTGCATTGATTATTGTCAAGTTCAGCTCAGTACAAACATCGGATACACTCCAGCACTGCATCGATTATTGACAAGTTTAACCCAGTACAAATATCGGATACAATCCAGTACTGCATCGATTATTGTCAAGTTCAGCTCAGTACAAACATCGGATACACTCCAGTACTGCATCGATTATTAACAAGTTTAACCCAGTACCAATATCGGATACAGTCCAGTACTGCATCGACTCTATTGTCAAGTTCAGTTCAGTACAAACATCAGATAAATTCCGGTGTTGCTTTGATTATATTCCCAAGTCTAATTCAGTACAAGCATCGGATTCAATTCCAGTTCTATATCGACTTTACTGTGAAGTTCTATTTAGTACTACATCGGATGTATTCCAGTGCTACACTGATTATATAGTCAAGTGACTCTCAATGTACTCTGGACTTAGATATCATTGAATACATCATTGAACCCTTCTAGTTATCCATTGACTGTACTATCCGGTTCAGTCCAGTGAACTACCAGACTTTCTATGCATTAAACTTGCTTTTGTTTATTGTTTTACATCATTAATAAATCGTCAAGTTCCTGTTTATCTTTAGCTCGTTTCATCGTTCATCTTTGTGCTTTAGTATACTCCCATGAGTATAACCTATCTTTAACAACCACAACTAGTATTGTCAGGGACTCAGCGTATGAGGCCTGCTACGTCACAGTCGTGACATCTCCTGTGTGTGTTCTGTTTCTCAGTCAAATGATGAATGACCCATAGTGTCCAAAATTCTCCTTTTATCACCCCTACCTAATTGTGTCACTTCCTGTTTGTGTTAATTAAATATAAAGTTCCAAAATTCTACGTTTCTTTCTTCCATTACAGGTTGAGTCTCCGATATCCAAAATGCTTGGAACCAAGGGTATTTTGGATAATGGAATATTCCGTATTTTGGAATATTTGCATATCATAATGAAATATCTTGGGAATGGGACCCAAATATACACACAGAATGCATTTATGTGTTATATACACCTTATACACAAAGCCTGCAGGTAATTTTGTACAATATTTTCAATAATTTTGTGCCTCAAACAAAGTTTGTGTCCATACATAAAATTCAGTTATGTTTCATATACACCCTATACACACAGCTTGAAGGTAATTTTATACAATATTTTTAATAATTTGTGCCTTAGACAAAGTTTGTATACATTGAACCATCAAAAATCAAAGGTTTCATTATCTCAGTCAAGCCAAAAAAATTCCATATTTCGGAATATTCTGTATTTTGGAATATTTGGATATGGGAGACTCAACCTGTACTAACATTACTTGCTGTCCTTAATGGTGCTTTCAGCACTCTAACCATAAAGTAAAAAAAGTTTTTTTAGTTATTTTATTTATCTAATTTTGATAGTTTTTTCCTTAATTACTATTTGTATGATGATAAACTTCTTCCTGGTTGTGTTTCAAGCCTCATTATGGAGTAGTACTTTAGTTATTAGGAATGATTTCAATCACTTCCTGTTTGTGTTTCAAGCTTCTCTACCAGTTCCCACTCTTTCATGAGAGCCATGTGTTCCAAGCCTCATTGTGAATCATTCAGAAAGTGTATCAGGAGTGATTGCAATCACTTCTGGTTTGTGTTCCAAGCCTCTTTCATTGGAGCCATCCCATACTGTGTAATATTATTGTTAGTGTGCGTTTTTACTGGGATTGGTATGAAATACCACCTGATGTTGGCCCGGTGGATGTTATACCAACGCCGGAAAACAGAACAGCAGGATCCTGACTAAGGTAAGTTTCTAACTATCCCTAACCCTCTCCCCCCTAACCCTAACTCTCCCTTAGGGGTGCCTAACCCTTACCTCCCCCCTAGTGCCTAACCCTAACCTACCCCCATAAGTGCCTAAGCCTAACCCCCCTCCCTGCAGCCTAAACCTAACTCTCGGGGTGCCTAACCCTAACCTCCCCCTGGAGTGCCTAACCCTAACCCTCCCTTCCCCTAGCCTAACCCTAATCCTCCTGGGGGGGCACCTAACTCTAAGTGCCCCCCAGGAGTCCCTAACTTAACCCTCCCCCCCACAGCTGTCCACACCCAGCGCCCGGCTTACCTTCGTTCAATATGCCAGGTGTCGGGCTCCTGGCGTAGGTATAATGACAGGTATCGAGATTTTGACGCCTGTCATTAGTCCCTGCCAGGATTTGACAGTCGGGAGCCGGCAGTCAGCATTTTGACCATCGTTTTTTTGCTGCATCCCGTTTTTACTTTTACCCTTAATGTGTATTTCATGTATCCCTATTAGTGCTCTATTTTATTTTACTTTAACCATTATATTTTTTCTTAATAAAGATATGTATATAAAATAGGAGAGATGAGCTCCATGGACCCCACAAAGATATTTTAAACTCTGTGTTCCCCACAAAACTTTTCCCCCATTTAATTAAAAGTTTGGAGTCCCATAATTATCTAACATTTTACAATATGAATTCACAAAAACAATAATAAAAGCTTAAGTGTATATATTTGCATAATTACATATAAGTATATTTTGTTCTATTATATAAACAGTTTCCAAACACATATGGGTACATTGTACAATACAAATTGTCTTTTTATATCAAATGTACATATTTGCATTAATACAAAAAGATACAATTTTCTACATTGTTCATATACAATTTAAATAGAATTTAAAAACAGTTTACATACACATACGGGTACACTGTTCAATAGCAAAACAAAATGATCTGTTACAGCAAATTATCCCAATTCACCAGAAACATTAATCTGATAGTTATTTCTCAATAAATTATACAATATATATTCCTTTCATTCAGACCTCTTGGAACAAATTAATTAAGGGTGTAGATCCAGTAGGATTCCTGTCTAGATAATTTTAAGTTTTTTTCTTCCCTCTCTGGGGTCTGCTTTAATGTGCCCTAGAACTGTAAATTTTAGATCTTTAATATCTGAATTATATTCTAGAAAATGCATTGGAAGGCTATGTGTTCTCATCTTGTTTTTAATATTTCTAAGTTGTTCTTGTATGTAGAGTTTTATACTTCTTTTTGTTTTCCCCACATAGTGAAGTCCACACCCACAGGTGATCCTATATACAACATAGCTTGAATTACAGTACACATTATTGTATCTTTAAGTTTCAGGGTCTTTTTAGTGTCTTCATTTATAATGCATGGATGTTTTTCCATGTGTTTACAACAATAAATTTGTTACAAGGGTAACGCCACGGTTTCTTATTTAAGAAACCCTCAATACACTGTTTTGGATCCCTGTTCACTGGTCTCAACATACTAGGGGCTAAGATAATTTTTAGATTAGTTCCTTTTTTAAAGATTAGTCTAGGTTTTTCTGGGAGGTGAGGACCCAACACCGGATCTCTTAGTCATATTTTCCAATGTTTTTCCAATTTCTTAGTGCTTTATTCTCTTTATTAAATTGTGTTACAAAGGGCCTTCCTTCAGAGTGCCCCTCTTCCTTTACTGGGGATTTTATTTTTAACAAATCCAATCTATCTTTTTGAAATGCTCTTAATTTTACTTCCTTTATCAATTCTTTCTCATATACCCTTTCTATAAATCTATCCTCCAATACTTGTGACTGTTTCCAAAATTGGTCTGAGCTACTACAATTTTTCTTTATTCTCAAAAATTGGGAGTAGGGAACATTATTTTTCCACCTAGCTAGGTGGTAACTTTTAGAGGGAATATAACTGTTTGTATCAGTTTCTTTAAATAATGTTGAAGTAGTTATATGACCATTACTTTGTCCCTCTAATTCTAGATCTAAAAAACCTATACTTTTCATGTGATGTTTCTATGTAAATTTTAAATTAAAATCATTATCATTAACCTTAGATACAAATTCCTCAATACTCAATTCATCTCCCGTCCATACTAAAATCAAATCATCCAAATAGCACCAATAAAAGCTAATGTTATTAGTTTCGAAATTTGTATTATAAATAAACTTTTGTTCCCACTCCCCCATAAAAATATTTGCATATGCCAGGGTAAATTTCATACCCTTAACTGTGCCTTGTTTCTGGAGAAAAAATGTATCCTTGAATTGAAAAAAATTATGTTTATATTTAATACTGTCCAGTATAAATTCTCTTTCATTTTTAGACATACTCTGATCTTGTTGTAATGTTTTATCAGCTTCTCCTAATCCTTTCCTATGTGGTATGGAGGAGTAAAATGTCTTTACATCAATTGTCATCCATTTGTATGATGAATCCCAAATGAAATCTTAAAATTCTGTTAATAAACATGTAGAATCTTTCAAATATGATCTTAGGGACTTCACGTACGGTTGTAGTTTCAAGTCCACATAATGTGATAAATTAGATGTTAGGGAATCTATTCATGATATCATAGGTCTTCCGGGGGGGGGGTCGGGGGTAGTCTTTGTTTTTATATACCTTAGGCATGTAGTAAAAAATTGGAACACATATATTGTTTGGGTATAAGTATTCAAATTCTTTTTCACATATAATACCATTTCTTTTTTCCCTATTTAGTAAATGAAAAAGTTCTTATTGATATATCTCTGTCTGGTCATTAGATAGTTTTGCAAATGTTGTATTATTGCCTATAATTGTATAAGCTTCAGACAGATATGATTCTTTATTCTGAACCATGACTGCCCTCCCCTTTGTCAGCCTGTTTTATTACTAACATCAGACTGTAATTGTTTTACTGCTTGTTTTTCCATAGGATTCAAGTTACAAATAAATTTATCTGCATTCATTTTTTTTTTTCTAAAATCCTCCTTTACTAAATCATAGACTATGTTTATATAGCTCCCTTTTGACTCGACAGGGTAATATTTAGAAGGCTGCGAGACTAGCAGTTTCAGTACTGGTTCATATGCTAATTTTGGAATTGGGTTTTTCAAGAAGTGACGTTGGAGGGTCAAATTGTAAATTTTAGTCCCTTCTCTAATACTTTAGTCTATGGGCCTGATAGTTATTTTTGTGAGACAATGAATATTCCTGTCTGGTGTTCTCTTGTAGATTGAATTGAGCTTTTCTTTTCTTTGGAGACCCTCCCACCGCCCCTCTTTCCTCTTCTTTATTATCCTATTTAGGTGCAAGTCCAGAAACTAATGATGATGGCTGTGGATGGACAAACAGTGGGTGGGATATTTTTTATTATATTTATATGTTTTTTAGTCACAAATTTCAACACCTACCTTCTTGTCCTCTGTACTTAAAACAAGATATTCAATAAACCATATAGAATGTTCTAACTATATACATACAGTTTAAGGATTGATATATTTGATATTATTTTATGTTATTCCATTTATATATCTGAAGGACAGATAATATGATCTGAGTACCAAGTTGTAATATATATATGGGTATTATATTTCTTAATTGAACAGATTACATACCTTTATTTTATATTAAGCATAATATAATGGGATATGCATATGATTGCTTTATTCCATCTTATATACAAACATTCTGACAGGTTACTAACACAAGTTTTTAAGCACTGATATATGCAATAATAGACTGATAAGTCTTCTGGTAGCATGTGTCAAAGGGGCCTATTTTACAAAGTCTTCTGGTAGTATGTATATGGGTTCTATTTTTTAAATAATATATGTGGGGTTTTATGTAAATATTAAGGATCCTCTGGATGTACAATGAAGGGACCTCAGCAGATAGCTCCAATATCTGCCACAGTCCCTCTATTTCCAACAGCAGAAGCAGCTCCAATAGGTTTCCATGGGGGTTGGTAGGCTGCCGGATTTACAAATCACTGGAATACAGAGCTAATGTTGTAGCCCAGCAGTCCTCAAGGCTCCCAAACAGTTCATGTTTTAGAGATATCCATGGTTGAACACAGGTGGTTAAATCAAATTGACTGTGGTACTAATTAAGTCACCTGTGCTCAACCGTGGATATCTCTAAAATTTGAACTGCTGGGGAGCCTTGAGGATCACAATTGGGAACCTCTGTTGTAGCCTATTGGCTACATTTTCAAAATTTATCAGGAGAGGGATCTGTTGGATCAGTAGTGCAGCAGCTGGCTGAAATATAAAGAAAAGTGATTGCGGATGCGATCAATTTACTTCTACTGATCACCCTTGACAGGCTGCTATAGGAGCCCCTGTTCCAGCAACTAAGTAATAATACATTTAGATGAATAAGTATTCCTTATTGCCTCAAATTGCAGTAATAAGGAATCCTTGTTATCAGGCTGCATATATAAATAAATATGCCCCTAAATGAGAAAGTTGTTAGTATACAAACTCAGCACAATGACATTGCCCGCGCAAACTGATAGTCATTTAAGGGTGTCCCAAGCAAAGGGATTGGCTAACAGCTGAAGACCTCTGAAATAAATGCCAATATCATTGACTGCTCTTGTTCAACCTTGTAAAATTGGAACACAGTGAAAAGCGCATCGACATTTAACAGCTGTATACAGCATTGACATATTTACTATATGTACATAATGTAATATATGTGTATATGGATTATTATTTTATTTATTACCAGATATTTATATAGCACACACATATTTCGCAGCACTGTACAGGGAATATTTGGCCGTACCCATCAGTCCCTGACCAAGTGGAGCTAACACTCTATATTTCCTACCCCATGTACACATATACTTATACACTAGGGTTAATATTTTTGTCGGTAACCAATTAACCTACCAGTATATTTTTGGATTGTGGGAGAAAACCATAGTAACTGGAGGAAAATCTCCCGTGAAAGGCCATTAGGTTGATTTGAGCAACCACCATTTTATATTCAGTTTGGGACTAGCATTTGAAAGGTGTGCTGGTTCCTGTAGTGCCTTTTGAAGGATTTTGGGGTTCCTCCAGGTGAGTTGACTCTCAATTTAGATATATTAATGTATGTGCTATTATCATGTAGCCTAACAGTATGCAATTATATGATCCAAAGTGGGTGCTATAATCATATAGCGTTAGGGACCGCCAGAACACCTTGACGTGCACGATTTAGCTCATTTATATGTGTATGTATATGTGATTACTGTATCGATCATTACCTCAGCCACGGTTCTCTGACACATTCTTTACAATATTAGGAGGAGGAAATAGTTTTGCACTATTTTTGAACAAGTAAAGGTCTCCTGCATATAATGGCATTTTGACCTTCAAATTTATATAGCTGTGCTGTACAATTAATGTTGTTATTTAGTGACTTTTTCTCTGATACTCAATAATCTTAGACAAAGCATCATTAAAGTGAATGATCATAATACACACTGTATCTACTTAAGAAGGATACGTGGATGACATCGCTCTACAATATATTGGATATTACTAAGATTAAGTAGTACATTTAATTTATACTAGGGGTGAGCGGGTTCGGATTTCTGAAATCCGAACTCCCCCGAGCCCCCCCGATCCGAGTCCGATCCGAATCAGGCTCGACTTTTCCCGCCTGACTCGGATCTGAAATCGAGGCAAAACGTCATCATCCCGCCTTCCGAGTCTCGCGGGTTTTGGATCCTATATAAGGTACCCACGTCGGCGCCATTTTCTCACTCGGCTGTGGACAGTGAAGAGGGAGGGTGGGAGTTAGGGCTGTGTAGTGTAGTGTAGTGCTGCTGTTGTCCACTACTTCAAAGTCCATAGGGGCTGGCTGTGTTGTGCTGTGCTGCTGTTGTTAATAGGGGCTGTGTCCACTACTTCAAAGTCCATAGGGGCTGGCTGGACTGTGTTGTGCAGTCAGTTCTCCATAGGGGCTGTGTCCACTCCAAAGTCCTGTGCAGTGTCCCAGTCCTAAAGAGGTGCTGTAGTGTTGTCCAGGGGGTGCTCTGTCCATCAGGGGTGCTCCCCCCAAGTGCTAAAAAAATAATATATTTTCTGTGTTTGTGAATTGTGTGCGCAGTAGCCGCACGTGCATCAACAAAGTAGTGCCAAGCGTGCGCCTGTGTCATAAGTAAAGGGCCGACTGGCTTGACCGTTAAAGGGTGCTGTAACCCCCGAAAGTACACTCCAGTCCAAACCAAAAAAAATTTATTTTCTGTGTTTGTGAATTGTGTGCGCAGTAGCCGCACGTGCATCAACAAAGTAGTGCCAAGCGTGCGCCTGTGTCATAAGTAAAGGGCCGGCTGGCTTGACCGTTAAGGGTGCTGTAACCCCCGAAAGTACACTCCAGTCCAAACCAAAAAAATAATTATTTTCTGTGTTTGTGAATTGTGTGCGCAGTAGCCGCACGTGCATCAACAAAGTAGTGCCAAGCGTGCGCCTGTGTCATAAGTAAAGGGCCGGCTGGCTTGACCGTTAAGGGTGCTGTAACCCCCGAAAGTACACTCCAGTCCAAACCAAAAAAAAAATTATTTTCTGTGTTTGTGAATTGTGTGCGCAGTAGCCGCACGTGCATCAACAAAGTAGTGCCAAGCGTGCGCCTGTGTCATAAGTAAAGGGCCAGCTGGCTTGACCATTAAGGGTGCTGTAACCCCCGAAAGTACACTCCAGTCCAAACCAAGAAAAAAATTATTTTCTGTGTTTGTGAATTGTGTGCGCAGTAGCCGCACGTGCATCAACAAAGTAGTGCCAAGCGTGCGCCTGTGTCATAAGTAAAGGGCCGGCTGGCTTGACCGTTAAAGGGTGCTGTAACCCCCAAAGTACACTCCAGTCCAAACCAAAAAAAAAATTATTTTCTGTGTTTGTGAATTGTGTGCGCAGTAGCCGCATGTGCATCAACAAAGTAGTGCCAAGCGTGCGCCTGTGTCATAAGTAAAGGGCCAGCTGGCTTGACCGTTAAAGGGTGCTGTAACCCCCAAAGTACACTCCAGTCCAAACCAAAAAAAAATTTATTTTCTGTGTTTGTGAATTGTGTGCGCAGTAGCCGCACGTGCATCAACAAAGTAGTGCCAAGCGTGCGCCTGTGTCATAAGTAAAGGGCCGGCTGGCTTGACCGTTAAGGGTGCTGTAACCCCCGAAAGTACACTCCAGTCCAAACCAAAAAAAAAATTATTTTCTGTGTTTGTGAATTGTGTGCGCAGTAGCCGCACGTGCATCAACAAAGTAGTGCCAAGCGTGCACCTGTGTCATAAGTAAAGGGCCGGCTGGCTTGACCGTTAAGGGTGCTGTAACCCCCGAAAGTACACTCCAGTCCAAACCAAAAAAAAAATTATTTTCTGTGTTTGTGAATTGTGTGCGCAGTAGCCGCACGTGCATCAACAAAGTAGTGCCAAGCGTGCGCCTTTGTCATAAGTAAAGGGCCGGCTGGCTTGACCGTTAAGGGTGCTGTAACCCCCGAAAGTACACTCCAGTCCAAACCAAAAAAAAAATTATTTTCTGTGTTTGTGAATTGTGTGCGCAGTAGCCGCACGTGCATCAACAAAGTAGTGCCAAGCGTGCGCCTGTGTCATAAGTAAAGGGCCGGCTGGCTTGACCGTTAAGAGTGCTGTAACCCCCGAAAGTACACTCCAGTCCAAACCCAAAAAAAAATTATTTTCTGTGTTTGTGAATTGTGTGCGCAGTAGCCGCACGTGCATCAACAAAGTAGTGCCAAGCGTGCGCCTGTGTCATAAGTAAAGGGCCAGCTGGCTTGACCGTTAAAGGGTGCTGTAACCCCCGAAAGTACACTCCAGTCCAAATCAAAAAAAAAATTATTTTCTGTGTTTGTGAATTGTGTGCGCAGTAGCCGCACGTGCATCAACAAAGTAGTGCCAAGCGTGCGCCTGTGTCATAAGTAAAGGGCCGGCTGGCTTGACCGTTAAAGGGTGCTGTAACCCCTAAAGTACACTCCAGTCCAAACCGAAAAAAAATTATTTTCTGTGTTTGTGAATTGTGTGCGCAGTAGCCGCACGTGCATCAACAAAGTAGTGCCAAGCGTGCGCCTGTGTCATAAGTAAAGGGCCGGCTGGCTTGACCGTTAAAGGGTTCTGTAACCCCCAAAGTACACTCCAAACCAAAAAAATATATATTTTCTGTGTTTGTGACTTGTGTGCACTGTGGCTGCACGTGCATCAACAAAGGAGCAGCGCCAAGCGTGCGCCTGTGTCCCATAAGTAAAGAGCCGGCTGGCTCATTTCTTAAAGGGTGGTGTAACCCACAAAGTGCACTACTCTCCAGCAAAAATAAAAAAATATTTTCTGTGTTTGTGTGCGCTTTAGCCGCACGTATATATATCAATATAACATAAATGGAGGACCAAACTTTCTCTGATAAAAATAAAATAGGGAAAGATCAAGAACCACTTCCTACTAGTGCTGTTGCTGCTGCTGGGAGTTGTTCATCATCCCAGAGAGGAAGTAGGAACATCACTACTTTTACTAAACAATTGACCCTCCAACAGTCCCTAGCGATGAGGATGAAGTACGACAGCAGTCATCCTGAAGCAAAACGTATAACTGAGGCCTTGACTGCTATGTTGGTGTTAGACGTGCGTCCGGTATCCGACATTAGTGCAGTGGGATTTAGACAATTGATGGAGGTAGTGTGTCCTCGGTTCCAAATCCCGTCTAGATTCCACCTGCATCCTCAAAGCAGCAGCGACAAGCGTGCGTCTGTCTGTTAAAGGGTGGTGACACCCTCAAAGTGTGCTACACAAACAATTAAAATATTGTTCTTTTTTTTTCTGTCTTTGTGAAATGTGTGGGCTGTAGCCGCACCTGCATCCTTAAAGCAGCAGCGACAAGCATGCGTCTGTCTGTTAAAGGGTGGTGACACCCTCAAAGTGTGCTACACAAACAATAAAAATATTCTTCTTTTTTTTTTGGTCTTTGTGAAATGTGTGGGCTGTAGCCGCACCTGCATCCTTAAAGCAGCAGCGACAAGCGTGCGTCTGTCTGTTAAAGGGTGGTGTAACTCTCAAAGTGCTCCAAAAAATAAAAAACTATTTTTTTAATGTGTTTGTGACTTGTGTGCGATGTAGCCAAACTTGCATCCTCAAAGCAGCAGCGACAAGCGTGCGTCTGTCTGTTAAAGGGTGGTGACACCCTCAAAGTGTGCTCCACAAACAATAAAAATATTCTTCTTCTTTTTTCTGTCTTTGTGAATTGTGTGGGCTGTAGCCGCACCTGCATCCTTAAAGCAGCAGTGACAAGCGTGCGTCTGTCTGTTAAAGGGTGGTGTAACTCACGAAGTGCTCCAAAAAATAAAAAACTATTTTTTTAATGTGTTTGTGACTTGTGTGCGATGTAGCCGCACTTGCATCCTCAAAGCAGCAGCGACAAGCGTGCGTTTGTCTGTTAAAGGGTGGTGACACCCTCAAAGTGTGCTACACAAACAATAAAAATATTCTTCTTTTTTCTGTCTTTGTGAATTGTGTGGGCTGTAGCCGCACCTGCATCCTTAAAGCAGCAGCGACAAGCGTGCGTCTGTCTGTTAAAGGGTGGTGACACCCTCAAAGTGTGCTACACAAACAATTAAAATATTGTTCTTTTTTTTTCGGTCTTTGTGAAATGTGTGGGCTGTAGCCGCACCTGCATCCTTAAAGCAGCAGCGACAAGCGTGCGTCTGTCTGTTAAAGGGTGGTGACACCCTCAAAGTGTGCTACACAAAGAATAAAAATATTCTTCTTCTTTTTTCTGTCTTTGTGAATTGTGTGGGCTGTAGCCGCACTTGCATCCTCAAAGCAGCAGCGACAAGCGTGCGTCTGTCTGTTAGAGGGTGGTGTAACCCTCAAAGTGTGCTCCACAAACAATAAAAATATTCTTTTTTTTTTCTGTCTTTGTGAATTGTGTGGGCTGTAGCCGCACTTGAATCCTCAAAGCAGCAGCGACAAGCGTGCGTCTGTCTGTTAAAGGATTACATCGGTGACAGCATCCAAGTAGGCATGTCAGACAGTCCGTACCTGTACTGGCAGGAAAAAGAAGCAATTTGGAGGTCCCTGTACAAACTGGCTCTATTTTACCTGAGTTGCCCCCCCTCCAGTGTGTACTCCGAAAGAGTGTTTAGTGCAGCCGGGAACCTTGTTAGCGAAAGGCGTAGGAGGTTGCTTCCACAAAATGTGGAGAAGATGATGTTCATAAAATGAATGATCAACTCTTCCAGGGAGACCAGCCTCCAGAACGTACAGAGGGACCTGTGGTTCCAGCAGGGACGAATTAATACTCTGTGAGGATGAGGATGTACATAACACTGAAGAGGGTGAGGAATCTGTGGATGAGGAGGATGAGGACGACTTCTTGCCTCCGTAGAGCCAGTTTGTGCAGGGACAGATTAATTGCCAGCTTGTTTTGTGGGGGCCCAAACGAACCAATCATTTCAGCCACAGTTGTGTGGCAGACCCTGGCGCTGAAATGATTGGTTTGTTAAAGTGTGCATGTCCTGTTTATACAACATAAGGGTGGGTGGGAGGGCCCAAGGACAATTCCATCTTGCACCTCTTTTTTTTCTTTGCATTATGTACAGTTTGGGGCCTAGTTTTTCAATGCCATCCTGTCTGCCACTGCAGTTTCACGCCTAGATGGGTCACGTGTTTGTGCCGCCCACTCGTGTCGCTTGGCATAGTCATCCAGCTACCTCGGTGCAACCTTTTGGACATAAAAACACTATTGTGAGGTGTGGGGTATTCAGAATAGACTGCAAATGAGTGGAAATTAAGGTTATTGAGGTTAATAATAGCATAGGAGCAGAAAAACCTACAAATTCTGTGATTTTAGCTGTTTTTATGCTTTTTTTCAAAAAAATACAGATCCAAAACACAAAACCCAGAACCCAAAACACGGAAGGGTGGTTTTGGCAAAACCAATCCAGATCCAAAACCCAAAGAAAGATCCAGATCCAAAACCAAAACACAAAACACGAAAAGTGGCAGGTGCACACCCCTAATTTATACCAATACCTTTTTATAATATAAGTCTGATGGTCAATGCCTAACAGACCAATATATGTTTATAATGAACTCTGTAAGGCTAATTCAGCGGCCAGAATCCAGACACCGGCATCCTGACAGGGTTAGAATACCGACAATTTGTTGGTCGGTATCCTAACCCTCCCCCTCTCCCAACCCTAATCCTCCCTCCCCATTGCCTGACCCTAGCCTCCCCCCTAGTGCCTAACGCTCCACCCCAACTCCGCTACTTACCTTTGAGATTCCAGCAGTTCAGATGCCGGTGCCAGGATTCTGACAAGTGTCAGGATTCTGGCGTCAACATTCTGACCGCCGGAATCCCAGTGGTCGGGATATTGACATCATTCAATCCAACTATTATATTAGAATGTAAGCCCGAATGTCTAAAATATATATCATGTGCTAATCAGTGGTAAATAAGCAACTTTGTGGGAGATTTGTCAAATCTTTGTAAGATACTCAGATTCTTTTATTTTACAGGCTGTGTTTAAAAAATGACAGAAGTTGATTCGTTAGTAAATTTATTTCTCTCCATGCTTTGATAAATCTCCCATTTAATGTGGTGGGAGAGGAACAATCCTCCTCATTAGTTGGTATTAACAGGCACCTTGATGTGAGATTGGGAGAGTAATAATCAGGGCTGTAACTTGGGGTGTGCGAGTGGTGCCGCTGCACAGAGTGCAGAGTCCTGTGGGTGTCACTGCCGCTAACCCATCACCTCTGTATCCAGCTGGTGGGATGCCTGGAACAGCACCCAACAGAATTGCAACTGTAGTGCCACCCATAGAGTACAGGTGACCATCCAGATGTGCACACATTATGTGGATGGGGACTCTTTAACCTGGTAGTCAGTCATATCAGTCAGTCTGCCTGCTTAGAGCCATGCAGACAGTGTGGTGGCCACCCCTAACATCTCCTTAAGTCCTTTCCTGCACTCTGACCCCTTCAGAACCTATCAACCACAAGCTCTGTCCCCCCATATTACAAAGGAGCTGCTACTGAAAGAAGCCCAGTAAGTTATCTCTGTAATGGCTTCCTGATGAGGAGAAGGTGTTGGTCTGTTTATAACCTATGTTACTTTGAGGATCTCAAGGAACATTTCAGTGAAAACCTGATAAAAATCAGTTCTCGAGTTTATCGTGAACATACATACAAAATATATAGATAATCAATGTGCTATTTTTAGGATTACTTTAACAGTATATATTTTAGTATTGGTAAATTATTTCTATTCCTGATATAACCTATGGATAGTTGGTATAATAGATTAAAATGATGACTACACTTCACCCACACCTCCAGGCCTGGTACCAGTAAAGGTGATGGAGTAAGAAT
This sequence comes from Taudactylus pleione, assembly GCA_031769625.1. NCBI lineage: Eukaryota > Metazoa > Chordata > Amphibia > Anura > Myobatrachidae > Taudactylus > Taudactylus pleione. The sequence continues at coordinate 12,248,675 of JAUIMM010000177.1, read as the reverse complement.
ATTACTGTCCCAATCTTTTACATATTGTACACAGTTCTCCCACAGGTACTATCACTCACATTTATATAATTTGTAGTACATTCTATTAGGACTGTCACCCCTTTCTCTCTGCGCATTGCTGCTATCTTTCGCCCACCTGGACCACCCAATCAATTTCTGGAACATTTTTCTGCCTGTCTCCCTCACGACCTATCCTCTGACATCTCCACCATCATCATGGGTGATTTCAATATCCCAATTGACAGTCCACAATCTCCTCATGCCTCCAAACTTCTCTCTCTAACCTTCTCTCTTGGCCTCTCCCAATGGACTGATTCCTCTACTCATCAGGATGGCCACTGCCTTGATCTTGTATTCACCAGACTATGCTCAGTATCTGATTTCACAAATTCTCCTTTCCCTCTCTCAGATCATAACCTTATCATGTGCACTTTCTCCTCCATTACATCAACCTCAATGTCAATCAAAATCAAACAAGCATCCTCAAATCCGTAGAGATATTAATGCTATTAATTTTCAGCAACTAGCCACCTCTCTTCAACAATTACTCTCAACAATTTCTAAGTTCACTTTTCCTGCTGTATCACACCTGAACCATACTCTAGAACTAGCCCTTGATGAAGTAGCTCCAGCTACCCATCACACTCCACGTAGACTTAGCCGTCAACCATGGCATTCCAAAGTGACAAGACACCTACAAAAACTGTCATGTAAAGTAGAACATCAGTGGCATAAGTCTCATACTCCAAGTGACTTTCTCACATATAAGACTATCTCCCACTCTTATCATAATGCACTGGATAATGCCAAGCAAACATATTTCGAATCTGTCATCTCTGCCCAAGCCTCTAACACCAAGTGACTTTTTAATACATTTAAATCATTTCTTACCCCTCCCTCACCCAAACCACCTGCTACTAACAGTGCACAAGATCTTGCTGCCTATTTCAAGGATAAGAGTGATTATATCCAAAATGAAATGGTGGGCTCTTCCTCATCCAGTGACCTGCTCAATCCCCTACCTGAACCCACTGGCACATTCTTTTCATTTGACCCCACTAATGAAGATTAAGGCCCTCATTCAGAGCCGTACGCTCTGAGCAGAGCGCACGCTCTGAATGAGGGCCGGCCTCCATGAAAATGGAGCGTCCTTCTGGACGCTCGTATAGCTGTGGGTCACCACCCACAAGCTATACGAGCGTGCATTTTGATGGCCGCGATGGTCGAGACCATCGCGACCATCGAAATTGCGAGCCGGAGCGCATGCTCAGTCCAGAACATCGACCCACTTGCGAGCGGACAGCCGCTCATGAGTGGGTCTGAATCAGGCCCTAAGTATCTACACTCTTCTCATACTCCTACTCTACTACCTCTCCTCTTGAAACTATACCCTCACAAATCAGTAAAGCTCTGTCACCTGTGCTTATCTCACCCTTAACTAAAATATGTAATCTCTCCTTCTCTACTGGTATCTTTCCATCACTGTAAAAGCATGCAGTGATCACTCCCATTTTGAAAAAATGAAATTCTGACCCTAACTATCTCTCAAATTACCATCCTATCTCCCAGCTCCCATGCCCCTCCAAGCTACTGGAGAAACTGGCCTACACTCATCTCACACAATTTCTTAACACCCACAACTTATTGGACCCACTTTAGTCAGGATTTCTTTCCCAACACTCCACAGAGACAGCACTGACTACTGTAGTAAATGGCCTGGTCACTGCCAAGGCTAAAGGACATTACTCACTTCTAATTCTTCTAGATCTCTCTGCTGCCTTTGACACTGTGGACCACTCTCTTCTCATACAAACACTACAATCCCTAGGTCTTCAAGACACAGTCCTTTCTTGATTCTCATCCTACCTGTCTAATCGCTCTTTCACTGTTCACTCTTATGATTCTACCTCCACTTCGCTACCTCTATCAGTTGGAGTGCTGCAAGGCTCAGTCTTAGGTCCTCTTCTTTTCTTAATCTATACCACCTCTCTTGGCAAACTAATCAGCTCTTTTGGTTTTCAGTATCATCTGTACGCGGATGATACTCAAATCTACCTATCCTTCCTAGATTTGTCACCATCTGTGATGGTCCATGTCACTGAATGTCTCTCTGCCATTTCATCTTAGATGGCATCTCGCCACCTCAAACTTAATATATCCAAAACAGAATTAATCATATTTCCACCAGCCAATAGTAGTTACCAACCTGATATCTGTACCACTGTTGACACTTCAACAATCAAGCCGACCCCACAAGCTCGCTGCCTAGGTGTCATCCTTAACTCTGAACTGTCCTTTCTTCCCCACATTCAATCTGTGTCAAAATCCTGTTACATACATCTAAAAAACATAGCCAAAATTTTACCATATCTTACACAAGACACTGCAAAAACTCTAATCCATGCACTCATTATTTCCCACATTGACTATTGCAATAGTCTCCCTACTAGTTTTTCCAAAAACAGACTCTTTCCACTACAGTCCATTATGAATGCAGCTGCGAGGCTGATCTTTCTCGCCAAACATTCATTGTCTGTTGATCCACTCTGTCAGTCCCTCCATTGGCTACCGGTCTTCTACCATATTCAATATAAAATACTTACACTCACACTTAAAGCTGTTAACCAAACCACACCAACATACATCTCTTCATTCCTCTCAAAATATCTCCCAACCCAACCTCTCCGCTCAGCACAAGATCTGCATTTCTCATCCCCACACATTACTTTCTCCCATTCACAGTTATAGGAATTTTTTTGGGCTGCACCAACCCTGTGGAATGCCCTCCCACGAACAATAACACTTTCCGCTAGTCTCCAAACATTCAAGCATTCTCTGAAAACTCACCTCTTCAGACAAGCTTATCAGATTCCAGAATCACCTACTTAACCTTCATAGCATCCCTATCTAATTACATCCCTTCGTACAGTCCACACATAACCTCACTTATTTTCTCTTTCTTCAATTTCATATCCTCCTAACCCTAGGCCAACATTCCTGTGTGACTGGATCATACAGCTCACCAAGAACCTCTGCAATCTGGATGGACCAATTTGCAATATGTAGCACCTATCTTTGTGTATCAACACCTATTTCCCAATAGAGTGTAAGCTTGTCTCTTACAACCCAGTCTTGTTCTATTAATATTGTTTTAAATTGTAAAGCGCAATGGAATATGCTGCGCTATATAAGAAACTGTTAATAAATAAATAACCCCTTAATGTTTTTGCTGCTATATTGCTGCATTATTTACATGTGTTTATTATATTGTGTGTTATTTTTACTTGTTGTCTATGGATTATTTTCCATTTTATTTTCTATGAAATGATGCATTATCTATCTGAATCCTTTAGTTTTTTTTTTATATTATACCCCATGAGTTTAAATGCGCTGCTTGGATCTATTTTTATGTTATAAGTATCTCACTCTTTAGATTTGTATCAATTGTGTAGTAAGGACTAATGCAGAGCTTGTAATATTGTAGAAAATTTTTCATACAACTGATTGGTAGTTGCCACGCCGCTGTATTTGACATGAATTGTGATCCTGTAATGAACATGAAGACAACTTTGTTGTGACTCCGAGCTTGTAGCTATAATACCTCTCTGGGCTAAAATAGCACAAATAGAAGACATGGACTGTTAGAAAGTGATTTGCAGTCCCAATGATCAAATCCGGGAACTGTCTGGCAGATGACTTATATTCAAAGCTATACTATGGACAAGGGCATCTTAAGAGAGGAGAGGTCCCGTGTGCATTCCCCGTCCAGGGCCCCCTCCTCTCTCACCGGTCGGCCAGCAGCCGACTGACGTGGCTGGCCGGCAACCAAAGCATCAGTAGACTCTGGGCACTAGAGTGTGCCCAGAGTCTACTGCGTATGCGAAGATCGCTGGGGAAATGGCGCGGTTGGCATTTTCCGAGCGATTTCCTCACTGCGCATGCGCGAAATGCCAGAAAAATATTTGCAGCTCCCATTTTCCAGTGTTTTGAGCAGCACTGAGACACCCGACGTGGGACCTCGGAGAGGTAAGTTTTAGATAATATGGGTGCAGGGTGTGCAGTGCAGGTCCCCCTGGACCCAGGGGCCCATGTGCACCGCACACCTTGCATCCATTATAGATATGCCCCACACTTTGGGTATAAAATTTAATTTATATATAATTATGTTTGCTTGTGGTGGTGATTGCTCTCACTTGCAACAAGGGTGCAAAACACAGCCAACCCAAGAGATGACAAAATGTAGGTGCTTGTTTTTTTTACTATTGTTCTGTAAAAAAGGAGTGGCAGGGAGCAGAAAGGATTGATTTTGATTGAAAAAAAAAGGATGTGGAAAACTTCTCTTGTTTTTATTTTGTGAGTGGACAATGTTGCCTGTTGGGCCACATGTAACTTGATTAATAATGTTATTGAGTTTGGAGGCCTCTCCAGTTAGCACACCTCAAGTTGTGCCTGTTTTTGGATAAATCAGGGGAACGGTGAACGGAGCATGAGGTTCTGTAAACTTATTCATTTGGCTAATTTCATTTAAAGCTTTTGTTGGATACTATAATAATATGCCAAAATAACTACTGCATGATCAAAGAAGATGATGGTGATATGAAGGGATGTGAAGATCATGAAGCGACTTGAGGATGTTAATGCATAAAAATTCCCTCTCTGGTGGATTGCTGCATAGGGAGGTGTGTCTCTAGAAAATTTGGACACCTTCAAAATGTTGTTATGGGGCCCACAAATTTCTAGTTATGTCCCTGAATCTATGACCACATTTTTTTTAGAATTCCTCTGTTCCTATTTTGTTAAATAGATGCCACTAAAAGTGTTGCTGCACAAGCCACTATATTTCCTGATAGACTGTTATTTTATAACAAGCATGCTTGTCCTGTTTATTTTGTTGGCATAGTAATTATACTACCCACTGCGTTTGTCACGTGAGAGCAAGTCCATTTTTCTAGACAGAGTTTTACACATCTTGAGATGCAACCGCATTTGTGTGTATGTCTGGCTTACTAGTAATAATCATCATTAAAGGCAGCAGCATACACCTGTACCTGCTGTGTACTAGGTGTAAAAGATATGCCTCCAAACAGATATACTCATAATTTCATTTACATTCAGGTCTTCATGAGACACCTTCAAACGTTGACTACAGTATACACCCCTTCACATCCTAGTTCTGAAGCATTGGTTGTAAGTGTAGATGCAATCGAAATGTGTTAAACTCTGCATTACTGGCACTTGTGCGAGCACATTTTCGGAGCATGTGCACAGTGAATTCACACCAGAGACTGAGATCTGAGAGGCTGCTGGTCTCAATGAGCACAACGTAGAACTTCCAGGACATCAAGAGTAAATGTGGGCACACTAAGAAAGATCGTGGGCCAAGTCTAACATTGTTATGTTAACTTGAAGAGAGAAAGCAGAAAAAGGTTATTTGAGTCAAGTGACAATAGTAAAGGTGAAAAGTTTTGCCGACCTGAATACAAAATGACCATGCGATTGGAAGTAACAGAGGGATAATCCCCTAGGTGTCAACTCTGATGGAAAACTGTGAATCACTGTTGATTTTAATTATTAACTGCAAATGAATGCAACTAAGAACCTCATTCAGAGTTGGATGTAAATGCAAGTGTAAAACCCCAATATTTGAGGTATTACAGCTGCCGCACAACATTGTGCTTTTCTACACATGGGGGCCTGTGATAAGTCTACTGGAAGGCTGGGAACAGTTGGTAGAAGAGGAGTAGCAGTTGGTTAGCGGCAGTTAGTCTGATGAAGCAGCCAGAGAGGGTAGAACTACACCACTCAGAGAGAGAGCAGGGTGCCTCACAGGATCCAGTGACCTGTGGAGACTGATCGGAAATGGCATTGGCTGATATCCAAGGTGCTGAACTATACCATGGATGTGAGCACTGAGGGATAATAACCCTGTAGGAAGTGAATCAATAGGACATTTTTGACAGCTGGAGAGGGACAGAACCTACCTGTAGCATGGATCAAGTCTGTTCCTAAAATGCAGGACATTACACCAACCCACTTTCAGGGGCGCCAAGAGGGGGGGAGAGAGGGTACTAATTACCATTGCCCAGGCTTCCCGGGTTCGGTGCCGCCCCCCCTCCCTCTTTCATTACAGCAGCCCAGCACACGGTGCTCTGTGCTGGGCTGCACTGAGAGACTGCTCGTAGCCGCTATTTAGCAGCCGTAGCAGTCTCCGATGCCTGTGGGGGGAGCGATCACACTGATCGTGTCCCCACTGGCTATGCTCTGGGCTCATGGGGCTCACACGCCCCCTCCCCAGCACACAGCGCCGCCTAGTGGCACTGCAAAAATGTTATTTTTATTATTTTTCCCCTAAGGGCATGTGGCCACGCCTCCCGTGATTAGGCCACGCCCCTTCACCGGGGCCAGCGGCGTTCTTGGCATGCCTAACCACTTTCACCTCACACTTATATTAAGCATCAGCAGCAGAGAGTCGCACAGGCATTACAGAAAACATACTGTAAATAAATTGTATGACCAGGAGAGCTCCGTCTTCATCCCTAGTTAAGAAGTATAAAGGATACCTTAAAGCTCCTTAACTTTAATTTACTGTAATGTGTATTAATTGTGTATGAATTGAGTACTGTGCATGAGGAAGGTGTTGCAATTTCTACTTATGTAGAGTTTGTCACATCTCGTGTCTGTGGCTAGATCAGAATAGGTAACAAATTGCAACTTTTATTTCCATGCACATTTTACATTGCGTAAAAATTAACTGGAACTTATTTCTGTTCTGGAAAATTATGTAAACAATATATCATGGCTGTCCCAGACCCTGGGCCGCAACCTGATTGAAAACATATAGGATAGGGGTATACAATATGCGATCCTTCAGCTGCTGTGGAACTACACATCCCAGCATGCCCTGTCACAGTTTTTCTATTAGTGCATGCTTAAACTGTGACAGGGCATGCTGGGATGTAAAATTCCACTGCAGCTAGAGGGCCACATGTTGGGTATCCCTGCTATGGGAGATCCTACAGCAGTACTACTATTAAGCAGAGTAGTCTTTACAAAATAGTGTACAATTCGGAATAGAAAAAGGTACACATAAACGGTGATCACAATGTTCCAAATGGGATATAGTTAAGAGAACGGTTGCCGCGATGCCGCCAGGCTTAATACCTACAGTGAAATCCCGACAAGGGACTTAAGATAGGTGTTGAAATACCAATGCCTATCTTAATCCCAATGCCGGAATGCCGAAGGATGGCAGCCAAAATGAGGTAAGTCTGGGGTGCCCTTAGCGTTAGCCGCACGAGAGGGGGAAGATTAGGTTTAAGGAGTGTAGCGGGGTTAGAGTTGGGTTTTAGGGGGGGGTTAGGGTTAGGCACTCCTAGGGGGGAGGGTTAGGGTTAGGCACCCCCGGGAGGAGGTGAGGGGAAGGTACCCCCCCGGGAGAGTTAGGTTTAGGCTGCGGTAAGGGGAGTTAGTGTCAGGCACCCCTGGGGAGAGGTTAGAGTTAGGAACCACTAAGAGAGGGTTAGGGGGGATAAAGGGTAGGGATAGGGTACTTACCTGCCTTGTCGGGATGTTCTCCCTTTGGGCTGCCGACGTCGGGATATGAACCAGCCACCAAGACTTCATACCCATTCCATTCTAAATATATCATGAATAAACACAGTGAGTCCAGGTTATCACCTTATTTATAATGTATCAAAAAATATAATCAAATGTACTTGATGTCTCCTAATTGTATTAACAAATATACAGTGTGAGTCCAGCAACTTTGCTTCTTGACAGATAGATCGCTCATAGAGAAAGTATATAGAATAAAAGCAAAAAACAGGAAAAATATAGTCTAATACCGTCAATAAATCTACAAATCCAGTGTGCTGATAATGTCATTATTTTTTGCACCGTCTGTTTGTGGTAAAGCATATAATGGTTTATTTAAAGAGACACCTCCACCTCTCTGCGCAGAGTGACATGGAGTAAGTACAATGAGAAGTTAGATCATTTCTGCCTTTAGAACAGATTTCCAAGACATTTTAAACACATAATTGTGGAATCATTTACAAAGGGATTCAGTTTATAGAATGGCGGTCTATATCCCAACACGAGAAACCCGACGGGGGACTTCATATAGGTGTCAAAATACTGATGCCTATCTGAATCCTGATGCCAGAATGCCAAAGGACGAAAGCCCGAATGAGATAAGTCTGGGGCATCCTTAGAGTTAGCCGTGGGGGACGGATTAGGTTTAGGAAGTGTAGCGGGGTTAGGGTTAGGTTTTAAGGCGGAAGGTAAGGTTTAGGCACCCCTAGGGGGGAGGGTTAGGGTTAAGTACCCCCAGGGGTAGGTTAGGGTTAGGCACCCCCCTGGAAAGGTTAGGTTTAGGGTGCAGGAAGGGGAGGCTAGGTTTAGGCAACTCCGGGGGGGACTTAAGGTTAGGCACCACCCTGGGAGTTTTAGGGTTAGGCACCACTAAGGGAGGGTTAGGGGGGGAGGGGAGGTTTAGGGTACTTACCATGCACATCCGGATCTCCTGCTGTTGGGCTTCTCATGTCGGGAGCCCCCCAGTATTACATACTGATTCCTTTACAAAGGGGTGTTTAGAAATACATTACAATACAGATATATTGTTGGATGATGTATAGTAAAGGGAGTAACAATGTATGTTTAAGGGAGTGATCTAGAGGACATGTAAGCGAAATCAGGTGATGTTCAGGTGATCTTTGTGACATTAGATTACTTGCTCAAAGTGACAATCAGTAGATAACATGATGTTAGTTTTTCACTAAAACAAATAAGGACCGAGGCTGATATTTGTCTTGTCCCAGGCTGAAGGGCACCTTCAAAATCATAGTTCATGAAATTCTCAACAAACCCACATTTTCAGTCTCTTTTGTGGTTAACCCATCAACATCCCTTTGGGCACTACAAGTATTAACTAAAGACAATTATATTGAACAGAACATTTAATTATTCAATCAAGCAATGCACACACCATTTTTATTTAACTTTAACAGTTCACCGCTTGACAATACTAATTAACATTTAAAATTTAGAGATGAGCGTTTTCGGATTAGTTCGGATTTTCGCGCCAAGTTCGTATTTCTCCCGAGTTCCAAGTTCCCGCTTTTGTCCAGGAATGATTATGTATGTCCATGAAAGATGACATTTTGCTGCTTTCTCGGGGAAAATCCGAACTAACTGAACCCGCTCATCTCTATTAAAATTCATTATCAAAATGTTTCCAAGTACTCATCTAAAAACCTTCTTCCACTTAAGAGAGGTGTGAAGAGTATGACAGAATAAGGATATCAGGATATTGGAATCCCCATTAGAGTCAGTGAAAACATGGAGTAGTGACACTAAGTAGAATCTTCAGTACTTCATTGGATCATTTGATTGAGGCACATGTCCTGTTTTTATATTAGGGATGTGCAGGCTCGGTTCTACTCAGTTCCGTTAGGTTTTTTTTACCGAATCTTATTGGCTATCCAAAACTCGTGACAGCTGCTACCCAATAAGATTCGGTAAAAAAAATCACAGGGGCTCTGCACTCACCATAATAACTAACAATAATAATAATAAACATAATAAACAGTGGGGTTTTGGTTCATGAATTGATCAATGCATTTAAGCTTGCAGCCCCCGTCACGGGATCCCACTTTACTGCAAGTCCCTACTCTATTGCTCAGAATTATAACATGGACATAGCCATCACATTAGTATTAAACTCAGGGTATGCTATCAAGGTTTAAAGCTCACAGTAAGCAAGCACACCTATTGCAAAGCACCTAGGAAAACAGCTGACACAAGTTAGATAACTAGTTAAAAGGGGTGCACCCCAAATCTAGGAATGGTGAGTGCCATGGATTAGTGCATTATATATATATATATATATATATATATATATATATATATATATACACACTACCGTTCAAAAGTTTGGGGTCACTTAGAAATTTCTTTATTTTTGAAAGAAAAACACAGTTTTTTTCAATGAAGATAACGTTAAATTAATCAGATATACACTCTACATGCAGTGCCTGTTGCTGATTGGTGATTGAGTCCCAGCTGACAGGAAACACAGGTGGACTCTGGTTACAACAAGATGGCCGCACCCATGAACTGGAGACTCTGTGGACAATTTTGGAGACATCATACAGCTCTAGGGACTCCAGTCAGCATAGAGGAGAGGTCTGCGCCCTGCAGTTGGAGCGTTGCCGTGAAGAAGTCCAGCGGCTGCCTAAGGCCACGAAGCGGAGAGCAGAGGTAAGTAACGCTGCTGGCTGGGCTCTCTGTCGGGACCTGATGTCGGTGTTCCTGACAAGTGTGTTTGACTCTATTCCCATTACTCTGCTCATTTCCTGAAATACTTGCCCTGTGAAATCTATACCCTGATAAGATTCTATTATATGGGGTGTACTATATCTGGACACAAATTCCTCTACTATCTTTTTGCTGTAAAACTAGAAGTACACGCTATGGCTGGAAATCTATCCGAGATCACATTACAACATATTATTACATACTTGACATTTCTACAGGGCGAAAGCTGTATAAAGTCAATCTGTATTGCCTGGATAGGTCCCTGAGTAGACCGAAATGACAAATGACCATGAGAAACTGTTTTTCTGGGGTTCTTTCTCAAACAGGTGTGCTATTTTACCCACATAGGAGGAGAAGCCAGTAGCACAACCAGACCATTTTCAGCATACCTTTCCTTTCTATCTCTCCAGCTACCCTCATTGTCTGGTTCACATCCTTTTACCTCCCTCAAGGAGATTTCCTGCTTAGAACAAGACTAGTATGTATGTATTAAATTTTTTGCATTTTATGGGTGTAAAATAGTGCAGTGAAACAACATTTTCAGTTTTAGGAATTACATCTTTCCCTGATTTGGCGCCCATGGCAGCCAGTTTAGCCACTTCATCAGTCCTTTTGTTGCCTTGTGAGACTGGATCATTGAAGATAGTATGTCTTTGGCATTTCACCATCACTACTTCATTAGACCACTGGTCAGTTTTCATCAAGTAGTGGACTATGGCCCTCATTCAGAGCCGGACGCTCTGAGCAGAGCACTCGCTCTGAATGAGGGCCGTCCTCCATAAAAATGGAGCGTCCTCCTGGACGCTCGTATAGCTGTGGGTCACCACCCACAGCACATACGAGCGTGCAGGATGATGGTCGCGATGGTATTGACCATCGCGACCATCGCCAGTGCGACCAGAAGCCTGTGGTCGGGGTTTTCGACCACAAGCCCTGGAGTGATTTTGGCTCTCTCAGAGCCAAAATCACTCCCACTGACATCACTAGTGATGTCAGTGGGCCGGCTTCTGATGGTAGGCGTTCCCTTGGGAACGCCCCCGTCTGGGAGGCACGCCCACGGCACGCCCACCAAAGGGGTCGTGCTGTCAATCAACATCGACAGCACGCCCCCTTTGATCAGACACAACGAGCGAAGGAAACTCCTTCGCTCGTCGCGTCTGGCGCATGCGCACGACGGAGCTCCCTCCGTCGTGCGCATGCTCAGTGCACACCATCGACCCACTTGCGAGCAGACAGCCGCTCGCGAGTGGGTCTGAATCAGGCCCAATGTCTACATGTGATATTGGTGTACCACTAGATGTTAGGAAGCGTTTGAGTTTCCAAATAGCACCGTTATCATGCAAGGCAACATAGGCGTACTGTGAGTCAGTGTAAATATTGACAGTCTTGTTTTCTGCCAACTGACCTGGCCTTCCAAGTGCTATAAGTTTTGCTTTCTGGGCTGAATGCGATGGGGTAGTGGATGTGCTTCTACAATGCCAGTGTCATCTACTATAGCATACCCTGAAGTAAGTATGCCTAGATCATTTTGCCTGTGGTGGCTACCATCTGCATAGGAGTTCAAATAAGCATTTTAATGGGTGTGTCCCTAATGACAGGTCTGGGCGTGCAGTGTTGTTGGGTTAACTCAGCACCTTGAATTAAAAGAAAGTGTGTTTTAGTCAGAGAGCCAACCACACACATAGGTAAGAGGACGTTTTAATCTCCTACACCATAGCCCCTTCAGATGATCTGCTTACAAGATAGAAACTTGATATAAGGCAAACAGCAAGTTAGTTTTCTCAGAAGTCCAACACCATTTCCCCTCAATGTGATTTGCTTACAAGATAAAGGCTTGATATAAGGCACATACAGTAGCAATTTCTTTATCCACAGGGGTAGATGTACTTTATCCTCACTCGTCTCCAATGTAGGATATAAAACAAGTTTAACAAATTAATAGTGTAGTATATCCAAACATATTTTTAATAAACATATGGTAAATAATTAAAAACATGCAATATAAAATAGCAGGACTTACTTCTTAATGACTGGAGATGGTAACAAACGCATCTAGGTAAGTCTCAGCCACTATCAATCCCACAAAGGAAACTGTGAATACACCCATATTGTAACACCAGCATGTAGTACCCCTGCTGCCGCCCCTCAGATACGTTTTGATGTTGAAATGTCAGTCTTGCAATCTGGGTGTGTTCAGGGTTCCTCTGTTGTTAATATTTTTATACAAAATTAGCACAGCAGTCTATAGTTTTTGTAGTATACAGTAGATAGAATAGACAGTTAATATATTTACTTTACTTACAGACAAGTTATGAACTAGTGGGAAAATAGTCAGATTTATTGAAAACAGAGCAGACCTAATTTAATAAGACTATATTGAGGATAATATAACTTTAATACCAAAGTATATTTTTAAAACTTTTCATGCTCTATCTAACGAACATGAAACATAATGATACTGTATTTCAGAAAATGATACAGTTTAACAAATCTACCCACTGTGAAATAACTCAAACAAATTTTGGTTAGCACATCCTAACATCACTAGATCAGATCCACATTTATTCAACTTCATTTTTCATGGCACTCAAGAAATTCAAGAAAACACGACTACCTGAGAAGCCAACAAGATCATTTCAATTGAAGAATTAGTGTTAAGTTTAAACTTTGACTTTAGATTGGCTGTAAGTGATTTAATAACATCTGGAAATTGTAATCCTAGACATTCAAGCATCCAAGTACTTACAATGAAATTGGAAAATATTTAAAATATGTTTTAAAGAAGTTTCTCTTTTATTGGAAACAGATCAATACATTTTATTATTATTTGTACAGAGTCTTAGATCAGATGTCAATGCGAGTCCTTCTCCATTAATGGAGTGCAAACTGGAAAATTGACCAACCTTATAAATTCAGAATGATCACAATAGATAGTGTCCTGTGTCACTTTCACTCTCAGCTGAAGAGTATTCATGCAGTCACAGAACATAAAGAAATCCAACGCATTTCAGGTATCCTATATTTTATCAGGGGAATACATTTTGAATGAGGATGGGTACAGGATCCTGGCAGTCAGAATCCCGACCCTGGCATTCTGACAGGGTTAGGATACTGACACCTGTTGGTTGGTATCCTAACCCTCCCCTTCTCCCTATCCTAATCCTCCCTCCCCAGTGCCTGAACCTAACCTCGCCCTAGTGCCTAAACCCAAACTCCCCCTATTCACACCCTAAATCTAACCCTCCCTGTTTATTAGAAAAAGGGGGGTTTAACCCCCTATTGTTCCTCAGCACACTGAATTATACTTGCAACAATATATGAAGACTATATGGTAATAGAATTTCAGAGCTATTAGTTGCATGCATTTGCAAATATATGGGAAGCTGCTAGGCCATGTCACGGCTTCTCTGTCACTAGCAGTCCCTAACACTAAGGGGTTCAAATCTGGGGTGCAGGGCACCCCAAAAAAGTCCAGCCAAGGACCGCTCCAGGGCATCACATGAAAAATGGAAAAAAGGTGAAAGGGAGGGGTCATACCAAGTAGAAAAAGGGGGGGTCTTTATCATGAGGCCTTATAACTGGTATATATTACATATGGGGTGAGTGTTTGGGCATAGGGCCCCCGAGGCTACGCTGGCTGGGCCTCCTCAGGGCATCACCACTTAATACACATATTTACTTTTCATATCACCTATGTTTGTATTTTATTCATGTAATTTTTCACATATATTTTAACCACTTTTTCAACACTTATTAACTACTCACACACATTTATACTTTACACTGCACTGTCACCCTTTTCCCATTTTTTGTGTGATGCTCTGGGGGGGTCCTGGTCTGAATGTTTTTTGGGGTGCCCTGCAGCCCGGACATGAATGCCTTAGTGTTAGGGACTGCTAATGACAGAGAAGCCGTGACGTGGCCTAGCAGCTTTCCATGTATTTGCAAACGCATGCAACTGATATCTCTGAAATTCTATTACCATATAGTCTTCATATATTGTTACAAGTATAATACAGTGTGCTGAGGAACAATAGCGGGTTAACCCCCCTTTTTCTACTTGGTATGACCCCTCCCTTTTATGCATCTGAAAAGTACTGCCAGATTGATTGAGCAGCTGAAATTTTTTGTTTGTGGCCTCACTGTTTAGTGCCTAACCCTAACTCATAACGTTAACACTAACCCATCCCCCCGAAAAACTTACCTTTGGGAATCCAGCAGTGAGGACTCTGACTTGATACCAGGGTGCATTAGGTAGCTCAGTCTAGTTAGTGAGGCATGGGGTTCCATTTTTTAATTTTACATATTGACAGGCAGAATAGCTGCAATTACAGCTATCTCACCTGTCATAACCTCTTTTTGGGGGGCATTTTTTTTCTTGTAGGTTTAACTGTAGTTTTGTATAATCTCAGGATAATTTGTTTATGTGGATTTTTTTTGTTAAAGTTAAAAATTAAGATCGCAGCGGATCACATTCAAATATGATGGTTTTGCAGTAATTTTTCATCAGACTGGCATTGATAAATTCTCTGACAATCATACCCAAATCACTTTCTATTACATTTCCCCCTCTGTCCTGTCCACAGTGAGGGAATATACAGTCATTGAAGTAGTACAATTTATGAGTGAGATCATCCAATTTTTTGTATTATCTCGAAGTATCTAAATCTGATCTTTTCTTACACCCACATCAATATGGGTAACATTCCTTTGTATGTGATATGTAATAGGGCAATCTGACCACATATAATCAATATTTTAGGTATACTGACTGAGATAATTAATGCATGATGTTGGATTGTACTATAAAAACCAAGCTGATGTTCATTAATTTAATAAATGTGACAAATCTATTTAGCTAAATTGAATGTAACTTGTGTCCTATGTTGAAGGGAAATTTGTAGCATTGCACTACTTTAGTCTTACTTAATAGAGGTTCTATATGTCTACTAATTATTTATTAGCCCAGAGGATCCCAAACTGGGTCCCATGGCACCCTGGGATGGGGCAGTTGCAGGGGTGCCACAATTCGGTGGTACAAGACCAAATCAAATCATTTATGGTAAATGTGATAAGCAATACCAGTGATAGTGGCTGCCAGTCATAAAATAGAAGCAGAACCCTGCCAGGACCATGTAACTGAACCTAAGGATGACAGGTAAGTACAATTTACTTAATTTTTTTTTTCTGAATTTCTCAATAACAAATTTGTTGCCAAAGGGTGCCCTGAAAAAGCTGATTTTCTAGGGTGCCATGATTGAAGAAAGTTTGGGAACCACTGGATTAACCTGTTTGTAGCACAACTGCAGTTGGCATTATCACTTGCACAGTTTTGTGAGCAAACAATTCCAGTAATTTAAATAATATGAGTAATGGCTGATACCCTTATTTTTGCTTTAAATAATTACATTTTCATTATTTCCACAAGCTTTAGATTAAGAGAAAGGTACAGCATTCCACTGCTTTTGAACTTGTACTTTTAATTAGCACAGGATATGGTCATGGCAATATAACACTAGTATTCCTGACTTGTTATTCACCAAGACACAAGCTGAGCACAGTGTAACCTTTATTAGCCACCTCAAGCAGGACATTGTGGTCAAAGTCATGATCCAATGGCTTTTGACCATTAGGAGAAAGCCCTTGATGGTTGAACCATCGAAGGCCCCCAAAAGTGCATGTGCAGATCACAAATCTTGTACATTATTACACCTCTGTAGCCAAATTTCAGCAGTAAACATTCATTGATGGTAAAACTATTTACCATTTGCACCAGATCATCAATTATTACTAATCATCATTGGTTGATGGCATCCGTACAACATCCCAATCCTCCAGCCTAGTGAGTGACTGGGTGTATTGTGTACTGTGCTATCCCTGGAAGGATGCTGGGCTGGCAGTATGTATGCTTAATACTGTACGTCCCATTCCATGACTCCTCTGGGCTCTTTCTGGAATGGTCCACAGCCCTAGTATGCATGAAGTACATAGAGCCACTGTCTAACACCACGTTGCAGGGCAGAACATCTATTGTGGAGATAGCCCAACTAAGGAGACTGTGCAGGGATTGGTGTGTTTCACAAGGGATCCAGGACACATGGAGAGCTGTGATCCCCACACCAAGTACACTGTGTCTAGTGTAGTGTTGGAGAGTAGGGACTGGCTGATATTTTTATCAATCAATATGAATGGCAGAACCCTGTGTCTGGACAATTGTATAGTAGATTATGTCAAAATACTGTTCTGCATTTTGGTAATCAAGTGCATTATAACAGTCCAATCCCTTTCACTGCATATATCATATCTACTGTGTAATACCTGAGGTGTAAGTGATTTAAAGTCACACTCCTTGTTACATTAAAAGAGTATGCTACTTTAAGGGGAAACTGGAGAGAGCATGTATGGGACATGAGGTGGAGATATGTGACACAGGTGCCACATATGAGTTCTGTATGGAAAAGTCTGTTTGGAGGTATTCCAGTTTATGCCTAAACCTGATACTCTATTTATTTGCACCTGTTCAAGTCCAAGGTATACATCTGTTGTATGGAGCTTTATTTAAGATTTGCGGGTTAAGTTGGACATTACATCTAACGTAAAGTTTGTAGCACTGTATTGCACAGAACTATTTATAACCACATGTACTGTATCTTACACTTGGACAGATTAGGGATATTCATGTGTAAGTGGTGTATAGTTTGGGTATAGAAAAGTACTTTAGCTACACTCTTTCAGATGCATCTACTGTATAAGTTGATCTGTGGCCATTAATGACTTTGAGCAGCCTGGGAAGCAAAGCCTGCAGAAAATTACTTGTTTATTGGGATTGGCTCTCGAGAAGCCTCCTGATTGGCTGCCTATTCCTTTAAATATATGGATCTCAGAACAACTGTGCCTATAAAACAGAAGGTGGAATCATTCTGTTCCTGTGTGACACCTCCTTTAGTATAATTAATCCTGATTCAGGTGCTTTGGATCTGATTACTTTCTAGATTGCTGCCTGTCCTTTCCTCTGCTCTAGACCCCAACTAGTGTTTGGATGGCAGTCTGCCCTGACCTCGGCTCTGGACCCTAAATAATCTCTGAATCACTCCCACTCCAGAGTGTATTGGCTTTTGACTGTTCCTTGGACCACTGCTTAAACTTTACACCAAACCTGTGTGAGTGGGTATATGTAAGATGAGGGGGCCTCTGCAAGCAGCCACTTCTTTGTATATTTGACCTAAAAATTTAAAGCAGCAAAGACATTAAATACAAAGCTTGACATGTTAATATTAGTGTCCTTTTAAATTTTGAGGTCAAACCCACTGAGAAGCGGTGACTTGCCAAAAATACCCCTTAGTTTTTGTGTGTTTTTGTTTGAAAAACTTGGCTTTGATTATTACAGCATGACAATATAGCAATAATTAATATTTATAATTGAGCATATTTCATAATTAAAATATTATTCTTGATCAGAAAATTGCCTCATAGCTATGTTGCTTTTTTTCCCATAAATTGCCCTTAAATTTGCATTTAAAAAATAAATATGTAGACATAGAAACGCTTTCCAATAATACTGTACGTAGATATTTGCCATGTTGCAGGAATATTTTGGTTTGTTTTAAAGCCTGTAAGCATAATGACCTTACATCTTACATCAAATTTTGTTCAAGCTCCACATTACCTTAATGTTATTTTACAAACTGTTTGCTCAAAGAGGTTAAAGGTTTCAGTTTATATTTTCTCATGTTTGGAAGAACATTGAGAACACCTATGTGTTTATAATACATGGTTTCAGGGCATTTGTCTTTTTGCACGTGTTTGTAGTAGGGGTGAGCGGGTTCGGATTTCTGAAATCCGAACCCCCCCGAGCCCCCCCGATCCGAGTCCGATCCGAGTCAGGCTCGACTTTTCCCGCCTGACTCGGATCTGAAATCGAGGCAAAACGTCATCTTCCCGCCTTCCGAGTCTCGCGGGTTTTGGATCCTATATAAGGTACACACGTCGGCGCCATTTTCTCACTCGGCTGTGGACAGTGAAGAGGGAGGGTGGGAGTTAGGGCTGTGTAGTGTAGTGTAGTGTAGTGCTGCTGTTGTCCACTACTTCAAAGTCCATAGGGGCTGGCTGTGTTGTGCTGTGCTGCTGTTGTTAATAGGGGCTGTGTCCACTACTTCAAAGTCCATAGGGGCTGGCTGGACTGTGTTGTGCAGTCAGTTCTCCATAGGGGCTGTGTCCACTCCAAAGTCCTGTGCAGTGTCCCAGTCCTAAAGGAGTGCTGTAGTGTTGTCCAGGGGGTGCTCTGTCCATCAGGGGTGCTCCCCCCAAGTGCTAAAAAAATAATATATTTTCTGTGTTTGTGAATTGTGTGCGCAGTAGCCGCACGTGCATCAACAAAGTAGTGCCAAGCGTGCGCCTGTGTCATAAGTAAAGGGCCGGCTGGCTTGACCGTTAAGGGTGCTGTAACCCCCGAAAGTACACTCCAGTCCAAACCAAAAAAAAAATTATTTTCTGTGTTTGTGAATTGTGTGCGCAGTAGCCGCACGTGCATCAACAAAGTAGTGCCAAGCGTGCGCCTGTGTCATAAGTAAAGGGCCGGCTGGCTTGACCGTTAAGGGTGCTGTAACCCCCGAAAGTACACTCCAGTCCAAACCAAAAAAAAAATTATTTTCTGTGTTTGTGAATTGTGTGCGCAGTAGCCGCACGTGCATCAACAAAGTAGTGCCAAGCGTGCGCCTGTGTCATAAGTAAAGGGCCGGCTGGCTTGACCGTTAAGGGTGCTGTAACCCCCGAAAGTACACTCCAGTCCAAACCAAAAAAAATATTATTTTCTGTGTTTGTGAATTGTGTGCGCAGTAGTCGCACGTGCATCAACAAAGTAGTGCCAAGCGTGCGCCTGTGTCATAAGTAAAGGGCCGGCTGGCTTGACCGTTAAGGGTGCTGTAACCCCCGAAAGTACACTCCAGTCCAAACCAAAAAAAAAATTATTTTCTGTGTTTGTGAATTGTGTGCGCAGTAGCCGCACGTGCATCAACAAAGTAGTGCCAAGCGTGCGCCTGTGTCATAAGTAAAGGGCCGGCTGGCTTGACCGTTAAGGGTGCTGTAACCCCCGAAAGTACACTCCAGTCCAAACCAAAAAAAATATTATTTTCTGTGTTTGTGAATTGTGTGCGCAGTAGTCGCACGTGCATCAACAAAGTAGTGCCAAGCGTGCGCCTGTGTCATAAGTAAAGGGCCGGCTGGCTTGACCGTTAAAGGGTGCTGTAACCCCCAAGTACACTCCAGTCCAAACCAAAAAAAAAATTATTTTCTGTGTTTGTGAATTGTGTGCGCAGTAGCCGCACGTGCATCAACAAAGTAGTGCCAAGCGTGCGCCTGTGTCATAAGTAAAGGGCCGGCTGGCTTGACCGTTAAGGGTGCTGTAACCCCCGAAAGTACACTCCAGTCCAAACCAAAAAAAAAATTATTTTCTGTGTTTGTGAATTGTGTGCGCAGTAGCCGCACGTGCATCAACAAAGTAGTGCCAAGCGTGCGCCTGTGTCATAAGTAAAGGGCCGGCTGGCTTGACCGTTAAAGGGTGCTGTAACCCCCGAAAGTACACTCCAGTCCTAACCAAAAAAAAATTATTTTCTGTGTTTGTGAATTGTGTGCGCAGTAGCCGCACGTGCATCAACAAAGTAGTGCCAAGAGTGCGCCTGTGTCATAAGTAAAGGGCCGGCTGGCTTGACCGTTAAGGGTGCTGTAACCCCCGAAAGTACACTCCAGTCCAAACCAAAAAAAAAATTATTTTCTGTGTTTGTGAATTGTGTGCGCAGTAGCCGCACGTGCATCAACAAAGTAGTGCCAAGCGTGCGCCTGTGTCATAAGTAAAGGGCCGGCTGGCTTGACCGTTAAGGGTGCTGTAACCCCCGAAAGTACACTCCAGTCCAAACCAAAAAAAAATTATTTTCTGTGTTTGTGAATTGTGTGCGCAGTAGCCGCACGTGCATCAACAAAGTAGTGCCAAGCGTGCGCCTGTGTCATAAGTAAAGGGCCGGCTGGCTTGACCGTTAAAGGGTGCTGTAACCCCCAAAGTACACTCCAGTCCAAACCAAAAAAAAATTATTTTCTGTGTTTGTGAATTGTGTGCGCAGTAGCCGCACGTGCATCAACAAAGTAGTGCCAAGAGTGCGCCTGTGTCATTAGTAAAGGGCCGGCTGGCTTGACCGTTAAAGGGTGCTGTAACCCACAAAGTACACTCCAGTCCGAACCAAAAAAAAATTTATTTTCTGTGTTTAGCCGCACGTATATATCAAATCGATATAACATAAATGGAGGACCAAACTTTCTCCGATAAAAATAAAATAGAGAAAGATCAAGAACCACTTCCTCCTAGTGCTGAAGCTGCTGCCACTAGTCATGACATAGACGATAACATGCCATCAACGTCGTCTGCCAAGGCCGATGCCCAATGTCATAGTAGAGGGCACATACAATCCCAAATGGCAAAGTTCAGGAAAATGACCTTGAAAAAGACATTTAAATCAGCTGAAGAGAAACGTAAACTTGCCAATATGCCATTTACGACACGGAGTGGCAAGGAACGGCTAAGGTCGATCCCTAGTATGTTCATGACTAGTGGTTCAGCTTCACATGACGATGGAAGCACTCCTCCCACTAAAAAAATCAAAAGAGTTAAGCTGGCAAAAGCACAGCGAAGAACTGTGCTTTCTAAGAAGATATCACAAATCCCCAAAGAGAGTCCAAGTGTGGTGGTGGTTGCGATGCCTGACCTTCCCAGCACTGGACGGGAAGAGGTGGCTCTTTCCACCATTTGCACGCCCCCTGCAAGTGCTGAAAGGAGCACCCACAGTCCACTTGCTGATATGCAAATTGAAGATGTCACTGTTGAAGTACAACAGGATGAGGATACTGGTGTAGCTGGCGCTGAGGAGGAAGTTGGCGAGGAGGATTCTGATGGTGATGTGGTTTGTTTAAATCAGGCTCCGGGGGAGACAGTTGTTGTCCGTGGGATGAAAAAGCCCATCACGGTCATGCCTGGGCAGAAGACCAAACATTCCACCTCTTTGGTCTGGCAATATTTCTATCCAAATCCGGACAACAACTGTCTTGCCATATGTACCATATGTAAAGGTGAAATAAGTAGGGGTAGGGACGTCAACCACCTAGGAACATCCTCCCTTATACGGCACCTGCAGCGCGTTCATAAAAAGTTACTGTCAAGTTCAGAAACTTTGGCTCAGACCGTAAGCAGTCCAGGGACACCTAAATCCCGTTGTCCTGTTGTATCCAAGCGCCTGCAAACCACACCGTCAACTCCCTCCTCGTCAATTTCCTCCTTAGTCAGGATCGGAAGTAGTCCTGCAGGCCATATCACTGGCATGACTGACTCTCCTATCCGGGATTCCTCCGGAGGATCCTGCATTGCTACGCCTACTGCTGCCGCTGCTGCTGTTGCTGCTGCTGCTGGGAGTCGTTCATCATCCCAGAGAGGAAGTAGGAACACCACTACTTTTACTAAACAATTGACCCTCCAACAGTCCTTAGCGAGGAGGATGAAGTACGACAGCAGTCATCCTGAAGCAAAACGTATAACTGAGGCCTTGACTGCTATGTTGGTGTTAGACGTGCGTCCGGTATCCGCCATTAGTGCAGTGGGATTTAGACAATTGATGGAGGTAGTGTGTCCCCGGTTCCAAATCCCGTCTAGATTCCACTTCACTAGGCAGGCGATACCGAGACTGTACAGAAACGTCAGAAAAAGTGTCCTCAGTGTCCTGAAAAATGCCGTTGTACACAATGTCCACTTAACCACGGACATGTGGACAAGTGGAACAGGGCAGACTAAGGACTATATGACTGTGACAGCCCACTGGGTAGATGTATCACCTTACGCAGCAACAGCAGCAGCGTCACCAGTAGCAGCATCTCAGAAACGCCAGCTCGTTACAAGGCAGGCTACGCTGTGTATCACCGGTTTCAGTAAGAGGCACACCGCCGACAACCTCTTAGAGAAACTGAGGGAAATCATCGCCCAGTGGCTTACCCCACTTAGACTCTCCTGGGGATTTGTGATATCTGACAACGCCACCAATATTGTGCGGGCATTACATCTGGGCAAATTCCAGCACGTCCCATGTTTTGCTCACACAATAAACTTGGTGGTGCAGAATTTTCTGAAAAGCGACAGGGGCGTGCAGGAGACGCTTTGGGTGGCCCGAAAAATTTCTGGCCACTTTCGCCATTCAGCGACTGCGTGCCGAAGACTGGAGCGCCAGCAAACACTCTTGAACCTGCCCCGCCATCACCTGAAGCAAGAGGTTGTGACGCGGTGGAACTCAACCCTCTATATGCTTCAGAGGATGGAGGAGCAGCAAAAGGCCATACAAGCCTATACATCCACCTATGACATAGGCAAAGGAGGGGGTATGCACCTGACTCAAGCGCAGTGGAGAATGATTTCCGTGTTGTGCAAGGTTCTTCAGCCCTTCGAACTTGCCACACGTGAAGTCAGTTCAGACACTGCCAGCTTGAGTCAGGTCATTCCCCTCATCAGGCTTTTGCAGAAGCAGCTGGAGAAAGTGAAGGAGGAGCTAAGACGGAGCGATTCCGCTCGGCATGTGGGACTTGTGGATGAAGCCCTTCATTCGCTTTGCCAGGATTCCAGGGTGGTCAATCTGTTGAAATCAGACCACTACATTTTGGCCACCGTGCTCGATCCTAGGTTTAAAGCCTATGTGGTGTCTCTCTTTCCGGCCGACACAAGCCTGCAGAGGTGCAAAGACCTGCTGGTGAACACACTGTCAGCTGAAGCGGAACGTGACACGTCAACGGCTCCTTCTTCATTTTCTCCCGCAACTGGGGCTGCCAGGAAAAAACTTAGGTATCCTAAGCAACCCGCTGGCGGTGATGCAGGGCAGGCAGGACCAAGTTTGGACATCTGGTCCGGACTGAAGGACCTGGCAACAATTTCTGACATGTCTACTGTCACTGCATATGATACTGTCACCATTGACAGAATGGTGGAGGATTACATCGGTGACAGCATCCAAGTAGGCATGTCAGACAGTCCATACCTGTACTGGCAGGAAAAAGAGGCAATTTGGAGGCCCCTGTACAAACTGGCTCTATTTTACCTGAGTTGCCCCCCCTCCAGTGTGTACTCCGAAAGAGTGTTTAGTGCAGCCGGGAACCTTGTCAGCGAAAGGCGTAGGAGGTTGCTTCCACAGAATGTGGAGAAGATGATGTTCATCAAAATGAATTATCAGCTCTTCCAGGGAGACCAGCCTCCAGAAGGTACAGAGGGACCTGTGGTGGTGGATTCAAGTGGGGACGAGTTAATACTTTGTGAGGATGAGGATGTACACACTGAAGAGGGTGAGGAATCGGTGGATGAGGAGGATGAGGATGACATCTTGCCTCCGTAGAGCCAGTTTGTGCAGGGACACATTAATTGCCAGCTTGTTTTGTGGGGGCCCAAACGAACCAATCATTTCAGCCACAGTTGTGTGGCAGACCCTGGCGCTGAAATGATTGATTTGTTAAAGTGTGCATGTCCTGTTTATACAACATAAGGGTGGGTGGGAGGGCCCAAGGACAATTCCATCTTGCACCTCTTTTTTTCTTTGCATTATGTACAGTTTGGGGCCTAGTTTTTCTAACTGCCATCCTGTCTGCCACTGCAGTGTCACTCCTAGATGGGTCACGTGTTTGTGCCGCCCACTCGTGTCGCTTAGCATAGTCATCCAGCTACCTCGGTGCAACCTTTTGGACATAAAAACACTATTGTGAGGTGTGAGGTGTTCAGAATAGACTGGAAATGAGTGGAAATTAAGGTTATTGAGGTTAATAATAGCATAGGAGCAGAAAAACCTACAAATTCTGTGATTTTAGCTGTTTTTATGCTTTTTTTCAAAAAAATACAGATCCAAAACACAAAACCCAGAACCCAAAACACGGAAGGGTGGTTTTGGCAAAACCAATCCAGATCCAAAACACGAAGAAAGATCCAGATCCAAAACCAAAACACAAAACACGAAAAGTGGCCGGTGCACACCCCTAGTTTGTAGACATGTACACTACAAGCTTTACTGTGGCTGCTCCTGTCTGGCATTTTTCCCGATATTATTAAATCTATCCATAACTTTTTCCTTCTCAACTATGAGCTCATACTTTTAAAAGTATTTTTAGCCCTTTCAATAGCTGTTTTTGACTACATTGTGTTGATTGAATAGCATACAGCTGTGTTTATCATTGTCTATGGCAATTTTTAAAGGTAAACACTGAGCAATATATTTTTTACTCTCTTCCCCTGACCTTCCTCACTCCCCAGCCAAAAAGCCTGCTGAGAAATACTGTAGAATCCAGCCAAATCCAGCCAAAAAGCCTGCTGAGAGCCTGAAGAATCATGGAAGCGAAGATACCAAACATGGCATCATCATATGGAATCATCCGATCAGGTAGGGTTAATATTAATTAGTGTCAGGAATATGAGGCATTTACATTCTGATCTTTGTAGGAAAGGATGCGTCCAGCTCCAAAATGGTAGTTTTTGCCACAGGTATTTGTATGAAGTGTCTATACTTACTAGAGGTGTGTGGTTTGGTTTTCCTGAAAATGAAGACACCTGAACTTAGGGGTTCCAAGTCAAATCAAGTCCTGGCTCGGATCACTTCTGGGGTTCTGAGTAGAACCGAGTCCCAGCTCGGGTCTGCTGAAAGTACTGAACTCGGATTAAAAAAACAAATCTTGGTTTTGGATTGAATGTAAACAATTGTTTTTATCAATTTTAAAGCAATACAAAATCAAGACGAATCTGAACTAGAGGTGTGCGCCGACCCTCGTGTTTTGGTTTGGATCTGTATCTCCTTGCAGTTTGGATCTGACTTGGTTTTGCCAAAACTGCCCCTTGCATGTTGTGGTTTTTGGTTTTGGATCTGTATTTTTTTTTAAATGTATAAAATCTGCTAAAATCACAATTTTTTTTGTTGAACCTACAGTATTATTAACCTCAATAACATTAATTTCCACTCATTTCCAGTTAATTTTGACCACCTCACAGCTCACAATATTGTTTTCATCCCGTTTACGCCCAAAATTTGCACCAAGTTAGCTGACTCACTAAACTAAGCTGCAGCAGTGAGCGGCACAAACACGTGACAGTTCAACTTCCAACATGGCACATAAGGAAACATATGTTTTCATTAATGAAGAGGCCTGAGGAAGTTGGAGTATGTATGTAGTAGAAGGCAGGGTCAGGAAGGGTTGATTGGTAATAAATGTAATTAAATTTTTTTATTTTTTGAGGGAGGAGGGGAGAGCATGGGTGAACAATATGTCCCATGTTTTGCCCACAAAATCAACTTGGTGGTTCAGAATATTTTTTTTAAATTAAAGGGGCATGCAGGAGATGCATAAAAATTTCTGGACATTTTTGGCTTTCAGCAACGGCATGTCAAAGATTGCAGCAGCGTGACAATTCAATTTCCAACATGGCACATCAGGAAACAAATGTTTTTATTATTCAAGAGGCCTGATGAAGTTGGAGTATGTATGTAGTTGAAGGCAGGGAAAGAAAGATTTGATTAGTAGTAAAATTAATTTCATTTTTTGATTCCAAAGCAAATTTATGAGAGGGGAGGAGGGGAGGCATTTGCAAAAAATGATTTACTTATTTACATCAGTCCTTGCCCCAGAAGAATCCTTGAGCACTATGCCTGCTGCTGCTGGGAGTGGATTTATATCTCAGAAGGGGACCAGGAAGAATACTAGTAGTGCTAGTATTCACTTCACTAGAAAAACAATTCCCAACCTGTACAGGGACATAAAAAAAACTTAATTAGTGGCCTCCAAATTGCTGTTGTGCCCACTGTCCACTTAACCACAGATATGCAGACAAGCTGAACAGAGCAAATGCAAGATTTAAGATATAAGGTTTAAGTCTTACATTATGTCTTTCTTAAGAATCATTGAGTGCTATGCCTGCTGCTACTGGGAGTGGATTTTCATCCCAGAAGGGATGAAGACATTGTGTCTTTCTTCCTAGTTAACACAGATCTGAAGAGATGCAAATAGCTGTTGGTAAGAAAATTGTCACCTCAAGTGGCATGTGATGCATCTGTGGCTTCTCCTTCAGTTTCTCCAGCAAGTGAAACTGCTGAGAAAAAACTAAACTTTCCCAAATAAACCCACTGGTGATGCAGATGAGTCAACACAACCAAGTTTTTTGTCTTGTGCCCAGGCATGACAATGGGCTTTTCCTTATCATGGGTAACAACTGTTTCATCCACTGGTGCCTAATTTACACAAACAACATCCTCATCAACAACATCCTCATAAATAACATCCTCATCATCAACATCCTCACCATCATCATCATCAACATCCTTATTAGCATCAGCTACACAAATATCCTGCGCAACCTGTTGCACTTCCACAGACGCATCCTCGATATCTGTGTCAGCATGTTCACTTGTGCTTACATCATCAAAAGAGGCAGAACCACCAGTCAAACATAAAGGCCAAGACCTTAGCTTTTCCTTGCCACTTCATGTGGTGAAACTGGCATATTGCCAATGTTATGTCTTTCTGCAGCTAACTTTCCCTTTGATGTTTTCTTCTTTACCACTGTAAAAGATTGGTTCTTGATTTTAGATGCCCTGACTTAAGTCCTGTATGCCCCTGGGCATCGGTTTTATTAGCTTATGTATATTGCCTAGTATAGTCATGACTGGTGGCACTGGCAGCAGCTCCAGCACTAGTAAGTGGTTCCTGCTCTTCTCTTAAGTCTCAACTGATTGTTCTCCATATCAACAAAAACAAATGAAGTGGGGTACAACACACATTTCAATTTGTACCTATTTTAAATATTACACTGCTGTATCAATGACCTACAGTGTCACAAGATTTTTTATGAATAAGAAAAGAATAACACACTGCGCTGCCACTTACAGTGTCCCAATATTATTTATGAATAAGAATAACACACTGCGCTACCACTTACAGTGTCACAAGATTAATTATTTATGAATAAAAATAACACACTGTGCTACCACTTTCACTGTCACAAGATTAATTATTTATGAATAAGAATAACACACTGCGCTAGCACTTAGTGTCACAAGATTATTTATGAATAAGAATAACATACTGTGCTACCACTTGCAACATCACAAGATTATTTATGAATAAGAATAACATACTGCGGTACCACTTAGTGTTGCAAGATTATTTATGAATAAGAACACACTGCGATACCACTTACAGTGTCTCAAGATTAATTATTTATGAATAAGAATAACACACTGCGCTACCACTTAGTGTCACAAGATTATTTATGAATAAGAATAACACATTGCAATACCACTTACAGTGTCATCACAAGATTATTATGAATAAGAATAACACACTGTGCTGCCACTTACAGTGATGTCATTATGTTTTATATATAACGCATGTTATTTATCACTTTGTTGTGGTCTTGTAGTCAACATGTAGACTAATCATTTATTCATAATTGATGAAAGTAGTGAAAAGTTGAATATTAGACTGTGCTACCACTTATAGTGTCACAAGACTAATTATTTATGAATAAGAATAACACACTGTGCTACCACCTAGTGTCACAAGATTTTTTATGAATAAGAATAACACACTGCGCTATGACTTATAGTGTCACAATACATGGACAATAAACTGTGGTCTGGCTGGCAGTGTCATCAAACAATAATAGCGCAGCTAAGTTGCTAACACATTCAAACACAAAAAAAAGCACTTTTATTTTTTTGGACACTGGGGAAGAGCACCCCTGAATGAAGCAGCAGCCCCTTGATGAACAGCACACACAGCACCACTTTTTTATGGACAAAAACGCACCGCTGCCGAGTGCGGACAGACCACCTGCAGAGTCACAAATACGTGGACGATAAGCTGCGGCAGTGTCACCAAACAATAATAGTGCAACTAAGTTGCTAATACACACACAAAAAAAGTACTTTTATTTTTTTTACACTGGGGAAGAGCACCGCTAATTGACAGAGCACCCCCCTGGACAACACAGCACCCCTTATTGGACTGCAGCCCTAGCCTGATGGACAGGACAACAACACAGCAGCAGCCACAGTTAATTGACGGGACAACTGACACAGCAGCTGCAGCACCCACTGATATACTGCAGCCTAAGCCCTTTTATGGACAAGACAGCAGCAACTTTCAGGCCAAGACCCCGACTGGACACACAAACTGAGTGACTGACTACGTCTGCTAGCTTCTCTCTCTACAACCGGAGTGAAAATGGCACCAATCGCGGGACTTTTATATAATCCAAAACCCGCGAGAATCCAACAACGGGAGGATGATGTGTTTTGCCTCGTTTTCGGATCCGAGTCAGGCAGGAAAACCCGGTTCTTGTCTCGGATCTGGAAGTTTGGAAGGGTCCGGTTCTCAGAGAACCGGACCCACTCATCTCTTATCTGAACCAAAACACTTGATGGTGGTTTTGCCCCTAAATTCTCCCCCTGATTTAGAGAATTGTACTGTACTACAGTTGTAGTGAAGTATGAGCAAAGAAACATTCTATGTTCCATCCATAATTAGCTCTACAACAGAGTATTATTCTTGCAACACTTGCAAAGTGTTGTCATGTGTCACAGCAGCTGCACAGAGATGTGTACAATCTCAAACATACTCTTGACTGAGTTTCTCTGATAAATTTTGTGATTTAATCAGAAGGATAGTGAAATAAATCCAGTCTGAGTAATTAAGCTTATAGTGACTAAAAAGTGAGCACAGTAAAGACAATTACAACGATTCAAATCTTCATTAAGCCAAAATTAGTTTCTGCAATATCAAAGGGATTGATTCAATTAACCAACAGTTTTGCACTGTGTACTCACATGTGAATAACTGCCATTGTCACGTCATATTTTAGCTAATACAATCAGAACTGCTCTTGCAATTACAATGGACTCTCACACATACTGTACAGGGTCCCAGGTCAACTAATGTTATGTGCGAGGTGTGTAAAAAGTAGAGATGAGCGAATTTAGCAGATCCGAGTCGTATCCAAGCAGGCTCAGGGTTTCCCGCCTGACTCGGATCTCAAAACCAAGGCAAAACCATAGAGTCGGAAATCTTGCAGTACGCAAACTTACGTCTCTATGATCAATGTAGTATATAGGGACCACGCGGCAGACGCCATCTCACTCCGGCTGTGGAGACTGAACAGGGAGGGTGGGTAGTGTAGGGCTGGGCTGCTGTGTTCTGGGCTGGTGCACTGCTGATCCATTATGGGCTGGTGCTGACTGCTGTGTCCTGGGCTGGTGGTGCTGTGCTGTCTGCTGTGTAATGGGCTGGTGCTGCTGAACCATTCTGGGCTGTGCTGTCTGCTGTGTCCATCTGGGCTGGTGCAGAATACATCTGGGCTCTGCTGCATCCATCTGGGCCCAAGTTCTGCACTAAAAAAAAAAAAATAGTAAAAAAAAAAAACTATAAAAGTGTCATTTTGTGTAATATGTTACTGTGTGTATGTGCGTGTTAGGCTTAACCGCACAAGATCCAGCCAGCAACGCAAGTTACAACCTAGTGCTGCCCGACTCCAGTCGTGATCAATCAGTGCTCTGGGCCCAAGTTCTGGAGCTGAAAAAAATTAAAAATGTCTTTTTTATCTTTGTCTGTGTGTGTGTGCGCGTGTTAGGCTTAGCCTCACGAAACAAATCTTGTCTTTTTTTTCTAATAATTGTCTGTGTGTCTGTGCTTGTTAGGCTTAGCCTCACAAGATCTAGCAAGTCGGCAACGCAACCTAGTGCTTCCCGACTCCAGTCGTCATCAATCTGTGCTCTGGGCCCAAGTTCTGGACCTGAATAAAAAACACAAAAAAATAGTGTCTTTTGTCTATTTTCTGTGTGTGTGCACGTGTTAGGCTTAACCACACAAGATACAGCAACGCAACCTAGTGCTGCCCGACTCCAGTCGTCACCAATCTGTGCTCTGGACCCGAAGAAAAAAAATAGCGTCTTTTGTATATTTTTTCTATGTGCGCATGACTGCACGTGTGTGAATTTTGTAACCGCACCTTGGCTACACTATTGGTGCTTGAAAATATGGAGGGCTGTCACATGACAGGAGAGCAAGGCCAAGAACCACATGTTGTAGCTGCCGCCAGCAGTCATCATGATAATGCAAGGCCGTCAACTTCCTTGTTCTCTATGAAGGCCCATGCCTTCAAACCTCAAGGGAATCCCAACCATCATCTTTGCACAGTCCTCAACGCTATTAATAATCATATCAATCAGTTTTGAGCCATCAAGCTGGATGCAACATTTTGGCCCTTTAACTAGATGAAAAATATCAATATTGTGAGCTGTGAGGTAACCAAAATTGACTGGAAACGAGTGGAAATAAATGTCATTGAGGTTATTAATACTGTAGGAACAAAAAAAGGCACATTTTATGTGATTTTAGCTGTTTTTTGGATTTTTTTAAGAAAAAGGCCAGATCCAAAACTAAAACACGAAAACAAAACACGGAGGTGAGGTTTTGGTAAAACCAATCCAGATCCAAAACCAGGGGAGATCCAGATCCAAAACCAAAACACGAGGGTAGGCGCACATCTCTAGTAAAAAGCATTTTGCAGTTGGATAAGGTTAACACCCAAAAATCTGTGTTTACTTGTCACTCAATTTGCCATAATAAAACTATGCGAGTTAACTAGGGTTTGCTTATCACCTGTATTGTTAGTTAAGTTTTAGTTGCAAGCTGTATAGATGCTGCAGCCAACAGTGTAGTAGTTAACTTCTCGTGTTAATAGTAGAGATGTCTGTTTTGGTTTTCCTGAAATATGAACACACCTGAACTTAGGGGTTTAGATTCTAATCAGGTCCTACTTCGGATCACTCTGGGGTTCTGAGTGGAACCAAGTCCCGGCTCGTGTTAGCTGTCATTTCGGAACTTGGATTTAAAAAACAAACTTGGGTTTTGGCTTGCATGTAAACAGGTCCAAATTACTTTATTTTAGCTGTTTTTATTGATTTTTTAAATTGATTTTTCAGGAATCCAAACCAAATCTGAACGCGAACCAAAACACCTGAGGATAATTTTGCCAAAACCAAAATACTTAGATGAATTAGAACTAAAGATGTGTGATTCGGTTCTCCAGAAATCCAGATCCCCCTGAATTTTGTAAATCCTGACAGAACCAAATCGCTGTTCTAATCTTCTGTGGAGATCCGAATAAATCTGAGTCATGGTTCTGATCTTCCAAGCGGTTGAAATTCGGATTTTAATTCCGAATTTTGGGTTTGGGTAGCAAAAATTACATGATTTTAGCTGTTTTTAAAATCTTTTTATCATTTTTATAAAAAAATAAAAAATCCAGATCCAAAACCAAAACACGGGGATCAAGGCATATATCTAATTAGAACCAAAATCCAGGGTTTGTGCACCTCATTAGTTAATAGGCTTATTTTGCATTATGTTTAATTATTTTGATCATTCCTGTTTAGAGAATGTGAGACTTAGGGGCATATTCAATTAGCTACGCGATTTCACCCGCGACTAATTGCCAGCCAAAAGTCCAGCAGTGCGGGGAATAGCTATTCAATTAAATAGCTTTTTCCCCGCGTCGTTAAATCGGGACTCACACCTAAACACACTGATTCCGCGAAAACTGCGGAATCACTGTGTTTTTCCCTCACGCGCGAGGCTGTACAGGCCGTTTTTAAGCAGATTTTAAAATCCGACTGCGGGGACTCGCGCGCAGGGTCTCTGGACTTCTGCGCGAGGAATCCCCCCTAATTGAATCGGATCAGTATGACAATTGAATATGCCCCTTCTGAGTTGGAAACAAGCAAAAAAAATTAAATAAGCTATTTTGCACCTGGGTAAAACCAGGCTGCACTACAGGTGGGGCAGATTTAAAATGTGTAGAGAGATTTAAATGAAATGTGAAAGGACCATGTCTAAGTATAAAAATAAGGCAGTGTAAAAAATAAAATAAAGCTGTCCAGCATTTGTGGGCTACATGCAAAAGCAGCCAGTATTTACCCTACATGCAAATATATACAAATGTACTTGCTTTGTTTTTTTGCTTTGCTTAAATTCAGAATCAACCCCTTTTTGAGTGTCTTATACATAATGAGCAAGTATGCAGGAGATGTTATTTACAATGTGTAAGGTTAATTTTTTTTAATGCAAATAGTTTTTATTGGTTTTAAAAAGAGAAATACAATCAAGTGGCATAACCTGAGCAAACGCCAACAGTAAGTAGGCACCTAAAAACAAGAGAGACCCATTCAGGGCAACATTATATACATGAGTGTATGGTAGAAACCAGCAATTTGACATTCCTGTAATGTATGAGATATTGGGCTACTGTAATCATACCGATTCCGTTGCAGTTTCATTATCAATCTTGTTAGTAAATATGAATCCCTTTGAACTAGGGATGTGCAGGCGTTTGAACCAATATAATCTCCATCCAATAACGGTTAGTATGTCAGCGGTGTTAGATGGAAGAAGCATATTTAATCCAGAGTTGCCTACCTTTACAGAACTCTTCCCGGGAGAAGCCCGGGTAAGAGAAGCAGAAGGGGGGCGATGGGGCGGGGCCTGATGATTTGCATCATTAAGCCCCGCCCCCTAGCTGTAAAATTGTCGCGATAGGCTAGAATTTGCATAGGGGCGGGGCCAAGTGACATGATTCATGTAGAATAATGTTTTAAGCCCCGCCCCCTTCACGGAGACCCGCGATCGCCGCCGGTATTCTCCTCATTGCAGGAGAAATGCCTACCCTTCCGGGGGTGCGGGGGGTTACCCGAAAAATCGTGAGCCTTCCACGAAAACCGGGAGGGTAGGCATGTATGATTTAATCCAATATGGTTAGTTTAGAGCACAGGTTCTCAAACTCTATCCTCAGGACCCCAAACAGTGCATGTTTTCCAGGTCTCCTCACAGAATCACAAGTGAAATACTTAGCTGCACCTGTGGGTCTTTTAAAATGTGCCAGTGAGTAATGAATACACCTGTGCACCTGCTGGGTGACCTGGAAAATGAGAACTGTGTGGGGTCCTGAGGACCGAGTTTGAGAAGCAGTGGTTTAGACGACTTGTTCAGAATTCTCCACCAACTATAGCTGTGCTGGTTATCAAGTCCAATAAGAGCAACAACAATGAAGAATCCTTACTCATACAAGGAAATGTTGACCACAATTAGTACATACCAGTACTCAGTGTGCCTCCCTGATCCAGCAATAAAAATGGTGAGTCACTAATTGCAATCAGTAAATAGGGGTATCAACCCACTAAGGGCGTTTATACTAAGCCCTTATTAAAATCAGACAATTCATGTGAAAATTGGAGCACCATACAAAGAGTCCATATTAGGCTCTAATGAAGTGTTAAGGTTGTATACTTGTTTTACCTCTGGTCCCGCTGCTGTATTCCCTCTCTGGGCAGATGTTCTCCCACTGTAGGACTGATGTACCATGTGGATGTCAGTAGGTGGGCAGGGCTGCATAAATCTGGAGCAGGTGCTGTGGTGGATGGCCAGTGGGGGAGGCTGCTGCTGGGTCTCTGTGATGCAGAGTAAGTTTTCGGTCATGTCACAATGGAGTGGCGGCTTAATGCATTTTGGCAGGGCTGCCACCAATGGAGGGTGCAGCTCGCTGCCCATAATGATGGACAGTGTTCTACTAATGGCCCTATGTAAAGCCAACCATGGCCACCGCTCTGTCAGTGTGCAGCGGCAGTGCTGCACACTGTCTCCTCACTTCCCGGCCCCCACAGCCAAAACGTCTTCCCTGTGTCCGGCTTCAGACAGGCCCGCCTGTTGTGTCAACGTCAGTGGTGACATTACGTGCCTCCCGCAATGCTTGCTTTCACTTGTTTGTGAAAGCAAGCCAATTAATTAATCGCCTGCCCCCTAGGTTAGCTCTGTATTTCCCTCTTTGCTCCTCCTCTCTTTCTCTCAGAGACGAGGAGCAGGGAATGATACCGCCCAAGCTGATAGCCTGGAAGTAGGAATGAGTGCTGCCTGAAGGGGACTGTAATCAATATGTAATATTAAATATAATAAGTTTGGTATCGCAGTTTATACTTTCACCCTATATCATCAAAAAAAGAAATACAAGTATATCTTTGATGTATACTAAAAATAACACATTATTACCCAGAAGGCAGATATCTTAAAATAGATATAACTATTGACAAGATAATGTATAGAATAACACAGGTCTGTGATGGGAAAACAAATTTAAACATTTTCACACTTTTCATAGATTATTAGATTCTGATATTTCCCAAAAAAAAGAAAAGAAAATTTTACTATTCAACATATCATCTATTCTTACATATAAACTGGAGATGTGCACCAACCCCTGTGTTTTGGTTCTAATTCTAACCACCCTCACGTGTTTTGGTTGGGTTTTGTATCTGTATTTTTTTTTCTTTTAAATTGCTAAAAACAGCTGAAATCACATAATTTTAGCCTTTTTTGTTCCTACAGTTTTATTAACCTCAATAACATTAATTTCCAGCCATTTCCAGTCAATTTTGACCACCACACAGCTCACAATATTGTTTTCATCCAGTTTAGGCCAAAAGGTTGCTCTGAACTAGTTAGTGTGGCACTGCAATGGCAGACAGAATTTAAAAACCATGTGACCCCATGGAAACCAAGAATGATTTAATAAAAGAAGTAAGGATTGAATAGTTTGTAAATGTAATTACATTTTTTTATTCTGAAGCAAATGTATGCAAATTTATGATGGAGGAGGGGAGAGCATTACAACGGGGTGAACCATGTTTTGCCCTCAAAATAAACATGGTGGTTCAGAATTTTTATTTTAAATTAAAGGAGCATGCAGGGGATGCTGTCTGTGCCCGTAAAACTGTATGGACATGTTCAGCATTCAGCAACTGCATGTAGAAGATTTCAGTGGCTGTGGCAGTTCAACTTTCAACATGGCACATGTAGAAAACAAAGTGGCACTGCAGTGGCAGACAGGATGGCAGTTTAATAAACTACAGTATATGACCCCATAGACACAAAAAATGTTTTCATTAATAAAGAACTAGATCAGAGGCCCAAGAGAGGTGAAGTATGTATGTAGCTGAAGGCAGGTAAGGATTTATTAGTTTGTAAATTTAATTGGATTTTTTTATTCCAAAGCAAATTTCTAGGCAGGAGCTGAGAGTATTACAACTAGATTAACATGTCCCATGATTTGCCCACAAAATATACTTGGTGTTTCAAAATTAAAAATGAAAGTGGCAGGCAGGAGACGCTTTCTGTGGCCATTAAAATTTCTGGACATTTTTGGAATTCAGCAACCGCATATCAAAGATTTCAGAGGCTGTGGCAGTTTAATTTCCAACATGTCACATCTAGAAAACAAAGTAGGACTGCAGTGGCAGACAGAATTATAGTTTAATAAACTATATGTCAAGCTCTGGCTAAGATGATTCTCCACCACGAGATTAGAAGACATGGACCCAGGTTGAGGAAGGAACAGAAGATGAGGGGCCTGAATTAGTGTTTTAATCATCCGCAAGTCCCGGATGTTGGCGAGACCTGACCAAAGGTGCGGTGTCTAACCTACTGGAAGGTGTTTACCAGTGACCCCTCCAAGTGGGATTTGGGCTTAAGCTGCACCCAGTAGACAGGTTGGTGGCCCTTTGGTCAGGTATCCGGCACAAGTGTGAAAAAATGGAAGAACACTACCACAGGGCAAGCAGAGGAGAAAGATATGTACTGAAGTGATGTACAGAGAACACACTTAGTGGTGTCAATCGCAATGCTGGCACTGGAGATGGTATAATGAGCAGGTACTTGGATGATGTACTAAGTACACACACTGTGACTTAGACTCAACACTGGCACAGGAGAATGGTATCATGAGATGGTACTTCAATGATGAACTCAGTACACACACTGAGGATTCAGCCATGGAGCTATCACAGAAGCTGACTCTTAATAGATTGTACTCAGAAGATGTTCTGATTACACACACCATAGAAATCAATAGAAGGAACATTGCTTGGAACCTGAAATGCCGCAAAAGCAAGTTAACACTGGAAGTAATTACATTGTACAGACAATTTCCTGTTGTCCAGAGCCTGGTTATATGCCCTAAAGTAGAAGTCCATTGGAAGACACTGTCAGCTGACCACAACCAATGCTACCATTGGGTAAAAGGTTAGTTAGGTGAAAACAGAATGTCATGGCTGCTACCATGATGGTAACCACAGAAACCACATTACAGAGGGAGCACATGGATGTCCTAGCAGACCCCAGGTATCTTTCTCAGCACATCACTCACTGTTGCCCCTGGCGTCTGAATGCTCTAGAGATCAGGAGAAGCCAGCACTGAGGTGAGTAATGGCCAATCCTAGGCTGCAACCTGATACTATACAACCCCATAGAAACAAGAATGTTTTCATTAATCAAGAACTAGATCAGACACCAGATGGAGGTGGAGTAAGTATGTTGTGGAAGGCAGGGAAAGAAAGAAAGGATTGATTTGTAAATTAATTTAATTTAATTATTTTCAAAAAGACAGTCACCAATGCACCAAACATGGCATAATGCAAAGAAAAGAGGTCAACGATGGTTCTGTCCTTGTGCATATCTGTTGTGAAGTGGACAATGTGTACAATGGCATTTTGTTGGCCACTAATTACAATTTTTTATGTTTTGGTACAGGCAAAGAATTGCTTTTCTTGGCATTTGGAATCAAGGTGGAATTTGCTCGCGGAGACACAGGATCTCAATTAATTGTCTAAAGCCCAATGCAATGGAGGATATTGGATGCAGATCTAATACTAGCATAGCCATTTTGGAGTCAATGATCCGTTGTGTGACTGGATGACAGCTGTCATACTTTCTTCCTCTTGCATAGGATTGTTTGACAGTCATTTTTTTTAACTACTAGTATTAGACTTCTTGGTTCCCTCCCTTCTGGGATGAAGATCCACTCCCAGCAGCAGCAGCAGGCCTTGTGCTCAAGGATTCTTCTAAAGAATCCTGGATAGGGAAGGACTCAGTTACCCTTAGAAAATTGGATGCAGGTCTACCTACAATCATTAGTGAGGATATTTATTATGAAGATGTTGGCAGTGGAGATTGCAGGTACTGGGATAGAGGTGAGAGAAGGGAGCTAGCTGATGCTGGAATGCTTGTTGTTACTTTTTTAGCATGTTTCTGATTTTGTCAAAAAATGTTCATGCATGCACTGCAAATG
The DNA here is from genome assembly GCA_031769625.1 of Taudactylus pleione. NCBI lineage: Eukaryota > Metazoa > Chordata > Amphibia > Anura > Myobatrachidae > Taudactylus > Taudactylus pleione. The sequence continues at coordinate 12,211,144 of JAUIMM010000177.1, read as the reverse complement.
ACATAGGGAGTAGGTTCCTGGATGGTAAGGTCCCTACCTCTACTTACTGTGGCTTTACAAATGCTAGAGATGGCAAAACAATTGTTGTCAGATATTGTGTCAAAATAATTCCATATATAATAGGTGGATTTTATTCATCTTATTCTCAGGCATAACAATGGGCTTTTTCTTATTACGGGTAAGAACTGTTTTCCCTGGTGCCTCACTTATACAAAAAACATCCTCATCATCAGCATCCTCATTAGTACTGGCATCAGCTACACAAATATCCCCCTCATCCTGTTGCACTTCCACCGTATCATCCTCAACTTCTAAGTCAGCATTTTCTTGACTTGTGCTGCTCATCCCCACATTTGCAGAGGATGCAAAAATGGAGGAAGGAGTCTTCTCTATGAGTACAGTATCAGAAAGGTCAGGCTCACACATAGCTCTTGTGGACACACTTAGACTCTCCTAAGGGATTTGTGATGTTTGTTCTACTGCCTCAGTGTTTTTTTAGAAATGATTTTCCCGTTTTCATTTTTTTCACACCTCTTCTAGATTCAGAAGTCTTGACATCAGACAGTCTTGCATCATCAGGTGAGGCAGAAGAAGTGGTCTGACTGACAGCAGTTGCAGAATGACCACTCAGAAATAAAGGCTTGAGCCTTTCCTTGCCACTGCATGAGATGTATGGCATGTTGGCAATTTTATGTTATTCTGCAGGAAACTTTCCCATTATTAGAGGTGTTTTTTCTTTAGTAACTAAAATTTTGTTTTAATTTTAGAAGCCCCGACACAAACCCCCTATGCCCTTGAGCATTGGCTTTAGTAGATGTTGAATGACTATTATCATCATGTCTTGTGGCAGCAGCTGCAACAATATTATTTGGTTGCTGTTCCTGCTCTTCTCTTGCCTGATTGTGATCCATGTCTATGAACAACACAAGTTGTACAAAACAAAAAAATTTTTTTTCAGTAATGACAACTTACACTGCAGAGTCACACAGTGCTTATGTTTATGAATGCTATGCGGCACCTACAGCATAAATACACAAAAAATGTGTTCAAGATTTGCACAACAAACTGCAGCCAATGGGAACTGAAGAGAATCCTTTCTTTTCTCTTTACCTACAGCACACAGAAGTTGTACAAAAAAACAACTTTTGTGATCACTAATAATAGTAGACTGGTGCAAAAACGTAAGTATCTTCACTGATATGCTATAGTTTCACAGCTGTGTTTCCCCCAGTCCCTTAATTATATATTAAATTCACCCCTGGAAATATAAAAAAAATAATGATAATGGGGGGGTAGGGCAGAAATTATGGTCCTCTTTTTATAGTACTTTTAAACCAACATCTTTACTTTTAAAGTATTGCTAGGGGAAACCAAGCACAAATAGGTGGTAAAAATGGATAGGATTACTCATTACTGTGGCTTCACATAAAGTAATGAGGATGCATATTCTGGCCTTAATTAGCTATACCAAAGATTAAATTGTCTGCTCAGGAGACAAAGGATCCAATACTAAGTTGGACACATATTTTCAATACAGCAGAACTTAAAGATAGTGTATTTAAAACCGTATCTTGAGGTGTCACATTGCAAGATACCTGCAGGTCTGCAACAGTAGCATATGCACCCAGCTTGCATAGCACATATGTCACATACACTTACATCCATGTCTTTAATATATTCGTCATTAGATTTCAATACAACATAAAAAACCTTGATAATACTATATGTAAAGTCTTATGTATTAAAACGAAATCAACCTCTAAAGAAAATATATACATATCAGTGTAGACTGCATGAGGGAAAGAGATCTCTTCCCTTTGTCTTTGCAGCTCATCCTGCCCTGCATCATGAGCAGCCAGAGACTCAAAAAATGGATATTGCAGGTGATATTGTAAAACCAAGAGCTTTTTGTATTTTTGCAGGTAATTAAAGATAGTTTTTCTTCATGTACACATTTGTAGTATCCTTCTTCTGTCCCACACAGGCTCACAGACTGCTCTCCCCTTAGTCCCCTTTCAGTGAGAGTTGTGCATACAGATCAGTATGATTTCAGACAGATCTCTTGGTGCAAATGTGCTCTGATATAGATGACAGATAATTCAGCAAGAGTTTGGATTGGGGTGGTGCAATTGCTCTCATACAGTTGAATGTCCGCATTTAGTACCAGGGCAGTAACTAACGGTGTATGATGGGTGCCACCACACAGAGTGCACGGCCCTGTGACAGCACTGTCGCTGCCCCATGGCCCTTGCTTCTGGCTAGCAGCATGCCTGGAACAGTACCCTGCAACCAGTAACTCTGCGGCAGTGCCACCCATAGCGTCCATTGGATGCTACAGGTGGCACCCTGCCATGTATACAGCTGCACGGAGCACCTTCTAGAAGCTCCATGCTGCGCTTCTGAGTGCTATCATGACATCACCTGCAAAGGGGATGGGGCCAGGACAGGGTGTGTTAAAGCCCTTTTACGGCGCTGTTTAGTACCATCCATGTAGTGCGAGTGCAATTTTTCCGACTTGTGTGCAACTGTGAATTTGTCCTTAGAACTGAAAAGCGACTCTCTATATGTTACATATAGTACTGTTTTGGGATGTGTGCCCATTTTGAAAAATAAGCTAGGAGCACTGTGCAATACACTGAAACCCTTCTGGTATGTAACAAACAATGCCAAAACTGTTTTCCAATGTCCTCATTTAAAAGATAAATTGAGAATTGGTTCTTCTTCTACCATAAGTCACCAAGGGGTCCATTTATCATCACTTAATTTCTACTATTCATTATAAAGATAATGCAGGAGATATCACTGATATCTCCTGCTTACCTTTCAGCCCCTTTCTGTCCCGCAGTTCCCATACACTAGTATGGGGACCTAAATTCATCAAGCTCCAAAAATATAATATTTTCAGTGCTTGACTGTGGGATCATTTGCCATCTTCAGATGGCATTTGCTCCTGCACCCCTGCTCCTTCCCTATGGGAAGGAGTCCCGGGTTACGAAGAGGGATGCTTTCATATTCCTCAGCCCCTGTCCGGCTCTTTCTGTCAAATGCTGGGTCATTATGCGCCTGTGTGAAGCCCAGTTCATGCAGGCGCACTAGCACTACTGAGTCAGCATTTTGAGGTACAGAAAAATCTAGTAATTTTTCATTTAAAAAAAAATTAGAATAAAGACTTTTACTTTTCATCTGCTAGTCCAAAAACCCCTCTCCTATCAATACAACACCTCTATGTTCCTGTCCCACATCGGTTTCCTAAAGACACCTCCTGCTGCATTTGCATTTGAGATGAACGGAATTACACAGCTTCTTGTGTGTGGTTCTGCAATTCCGTCCATCTATAAATCAGGCTTATAATTTGCAGTGCAAGTTTGCTGTGAGAATGGCTAGCAGGACCCTATTCGCACCTAAATTAATTGACCCCTATATATTATGTTTGAAGATACCAGTAAAGTTTTATTAAATATGTTCACTTTCTATTTGTGTACAAGATTGTATTGATTGATAAACATTCTGAAGCACTTTCAACTCAATAGTGTATATTACAATTTTAGATGTGATTTATTTTGTAATATTTTGAAGCAAAAAACCGTATAAGGCATCTAAATCTCATTTATGTGTTGCTGCAACTACTAGTACAAAAATGTGGTAGACATTTTTTATGGAGTTCATCAACTAGAACAGACAATTTTAATTTGAAAAAAAGCAACAGAATAATCCAGAGAACAAAAGTTCAAACTCCTGAGGAAACTGGAAAATTCTACTGTTTATTTTTTTTTATACAAATATCAATATGTGTAATTCCAGGACACACTTGTTTTTCCAGTTCCTCTAAAGAATGCAGACTACAAATATCTTTTAGGTTTTTTTTTTCCGTTGTAATGTTGGAGGACAGTTTAATATTTATTAGTAGATATTTGTTTCTATTTTTCTTAATTACAACTTTGAATTTAGAATTTCAAATATGGGAAAATATTAAGAGTTGTGTTTATAACATTCAATCACGGTTTATCCAGTTACGTAAACCATGTTCGGAGGAGATGTCCTTAGCATGATATGAGGAGCAAAGTGAGTGACCAGATACTGGGCCTGCGCTTTCTGCGGTCTCGCTTCTGTGTGGACAGCTTAATGTCTAGCAGCCAGAAAAAACAACAACTAGCAACAGATTGTATCCGTAACTCATTAGAATTCTCAGAAAGGCCAATAAACAAACTGCGTCACACTCCGCTCTCTAGTCAGTAACTAGAGAGTCTCTCTGGGAGCTTCAATACATGACTCGCAAGTGGACTGTACATCAGATATTTTAGATCAGGAATGTATTCTCACCAAACACTTATTCAACATGTTTTTGTGTGTACATTTTTTGACCGTTGGCTGCACTACTATTTTGCTGATGGCTTGCAGTGGAATATCTAGATTTGTTATAAATGGTAGTTAACTTGAGATCAGGTTGTGCAAACTAATATTAGATCCTAATGATTCAGCACTATCGAGCTTCTGTGAAGTGGAATGTTTGTATTTCCATGAAACTTATTAAAAGATAATCAGGTTGAAAATGTAAGCCCCTTTATTAGCATAGGAACTGGCTATGAGGCTACATGCACTGCATAAATGAGTGCGCAAGTAATGTTTCAGAAAACAGAAATATATTAGTATGTAGAATAATATAGAGAATTCAAGAGATGCAGCAGAAATAGTGCTCCCTCTTTTCTTTCAGTACATCAGTAATCTATTTTTGCACAGTTGCAGGTCCTATTTATGTGCATGTGCATGGGTCAACAAATGAAGATTATGATGACTTCTAAGGTAGCATTTAGATTTTCATATGAGAGTTTGACAATGGGCCAGTAAATGGACAGATTACAATATTATTTTGAAAGCATGTTGGCTGTACTATTGCTCTTGATTTTGAGCACATGTAATAAATACAAGACAGTCATATGAATTACAAGTAGAGATGTGCGCTGACCCCCGTGTTTTGGGTTTGGTTTTGGATCTGTATCTCCTTTGTGTTTTGGATCTGGATTTGGTTTTGCCAAAACCGGCCTTAAGTGTTTTGGTTTTGGTTCTGGATCTGTATTTTGTTTCTAAAAAAATCCTAAAAACAGCTGATATCAAATAATTTGGGCCTTTTTGTTCCTACAGTATTATTAACCTCAATAACATGTATTTCCAGTCATTTCCAATCAATTTTGATTACCTCACAGCTCACAATATTAATTTCATCGAGTTTAGGCCAAAAGGTTGCATCAAGCTAACTGGCTGACTAAGCTAAGCTACAGTAGTGGGCGTCACAAACATATGGCAGTTCAGCTTCCAACATGGCACATCTAGGAAATAGAGCGGCACTGCAGTGGCACACAGGATAGCAGTTTAATAAACTATATGACCCCAAAGGAAGTTATTACCAAGAATGTTTTCATTAAGCAAGAACTAGGTCAGAGGCCCAAGGGAGTTAGAGTATGTTTATGGAGTAGTTGAAGACAGTGAAAGGACAGAAGGATTGATTAGTTTCTACATTTATTTATTTACATTTTTTGACTCTGAAGAAAATTTATGAGGGAGGGTCAATGTAGGATCAAGTTCTTCAGTTCCTGAAATATATCTTTGATCTGGAGGAGGTTCGGTATTCACACATGGATAGTTTGCCAGAAGATATTATGCAGTGTCTGCATCATACAGAGATTCTTGGGCGTATATGGGAGCAGGATCACTAAAGCCCACTTGTGTCCTATGTGAACCAACCACCGAAAACCTGATCACCTGAGTGACATCTGCAGAGGACCTGGTGCTGACACACAGTGAGGTCAGCAATTTGGTGCCACATAATCATTGAATATTGATCAGCCCATATATACTGTATATTTTTATACATCTAATCGAAATGCGATGGCCTTGCTTGTGGAGGTGCTGCTAAATAGTACACACTGTAAACTGATGTGTACTTTGTGCTCAGGGAGGATGTTGGGGATAATGGGACCAAGTCTTGTGGTTTACATCAGAGGAAAGCAGCCTGTAGCAATCCTGATGAACTACTACTCCCAGCATCCTTCCTGTTTGCAGGACCTGCTGGTAGTTGTTTTTCAGCAATGGGTGGGTGCCTCAGGTTACCTCAGCCTGCTTTACACATGGTATGTACTGTACCATGTAAATATGTAAGTGACTAGTATAAACAACTAATTTTTGTATTAAACGTATTTGCACTTTATTGCACACATCCAGACAAGAAGATGCTCTGTGCTGCTGCTCATATTTCTGGCCTCTCACATTACAACCACCATCTACATTATCCAGTTATTCTGCTTAGAGTGACCTACATACAAAAGAGGCAGGCATTTATTGAGCTTAAAATTTACCATGTTTTGCCCACCCCATCAACTTGGTGATTCTGAATTTTTTTTTAAAATGTAAAAGGTGTACAGGATATGGTGTGTGTGGCCATAACAATTTCTGGACAACATATGTGGAATCATCAACCGCATGTAGAGGATTTCAGCGGCTGTAGCAGTGCGACTTGCAACATGGCACATCTAGGAAACAAGAGTGGCACTGCAGTGGCAGATAGGATAGCAATTTAATAAACTATAAAAAATGTTTTTCTATGCAAAAAGACAGTCAACAAAGCCAAAAACAGTGCATAATGCAAAGAAAAGAGCTGCAAGATGGAATTGTCATTGGGCCCTTCCACCCACCCTTAGCGAATAAATACTTGATCTACAAGTCCGACATACTTAGCGGAATCACTTCGTTTCAGCTCCTCCTTCAGTGTCTCAAGCTGCTTTTCCAACAGTTTAATTAGGGGAATTACCTGACTCAAGCTGACAGTGTCTGAACTCACTTCACAGGTGACTATTTTTAATGGTTTCAGCACCTTGCACAACATGAAAGTGTATTACTCTGAGCTTGAGTAAGGTACATTTCCTCTCCTCTTCTTATGTCATAGGTTGTTGTGTAGCTTTAGTTGGCTTTTTGCTGTTCCTCCATCTGCTGAAGCATATGAAGGGTAGAGTTCAATAATACCTCTTGCTTCAGCTGGTGGCAGGGTAAATTAAAGTTTTCTTGCATGTGCTGCAATCTTCTACATGCACCTGCTGATTGGCGAAAATGTCAAGAAATTTTTTCGGGCCACATAGAGCATCTCCTCCACGGCCCTGTCATTTAAAAAAAAAATTGCATCACCAAGTTCATTGTCTGAGCAAAACATGGGACATTTTGGCATTCACCCAGCTGTAATGCTCTCACAATACTGTTTGCATTGTCATAAATCACAAATCCAGAGGAGAGCCCAAGCAGGGTAAGCCATTTTGCAATGACTGAGTTTTTCGAAGAGATTGTCAGTGGTATGCCTCTTAGTGAAACCAGTGGTGCACAGAGTAGCCTGCTTCTGAATGAGCTGCTGTTTCTTAGAAGCTGTTGGTGCCACTGAAGGCAATACTTCCACCCAGTGGGCTGTTACAGTCATGTAATCTTTATTCTGCCCTGTTCTGCTTGTCCACATATCTGTGGTCATGTGGACAATGGGTGCAATGGCATTTTGGAGGACACCAATTAAGATTTTCTTAATGTCCCTGTACAGACTGGGAATTGCTTTTCTAGTGAAGTGGAATCTAGATGGGATTTGGTAGTGGGGACACAGAACCTCAATTAACTGTCTAAAACCCACTGCATTAATGGCCGATATTGGATGCACATCTAACACCAGCATAGATGTTATGGCATCAGTGATATGCCATGCAACTGGGTGAATGCTGTATAACTTGCTCCTCCATGCAAAGGAATTTTTAACAGTCAATTATTTTTTAAACAACTGCTAGTAGTGTTCCTGGTCCGCTTCTGGGATGAAGGTCCACTCCCAGCAGTAGGCGTAGCGCTCAAAGATTCTTCTAAGGAATTCTGGATAGGAGGGGACTCTGTTAGCCTTATCAAATTGGATGCAGGACTACTTCCGATCATGATTGAGGATACTGTTGATGAAGGTGTTGGTGGTGGAGATGGCAGGTGCTTGGGTCTCATTAACAAAAGAAAACCTCAGCGCTCAAAGATCACACCTGTAACTACAATTAACCTGCAGCAGTAATAAGATAAACTGCAACCCCACAAAAACTATAATAAGAATAACAATAACCGTGCTGGTATACAATAGTATATTTAACTCTATTTAATAAATCATTCAGGCGAGTGTAAATATACAGTAAATTTAGAGACAATGGATGTACATAAACCAAGAAGGATATACTACAATTATTGTAATAAATGTAAATTGGTATGCAAAGATTATATGCAACAAAATGAACCTAGACCATATAAGCTAATACAATAAAATCAATGTACTTCAACTTTAATAGAAAAATAGCTGGTAGTTCATTTGAATCTTAAAAATATAATATTCTTTTAAAGCCTTGAGGAATACTGTGTCCCGGATTTATTGTGAAAGCCAGTTGACTTAAAATAACAATGTAGTGAAAAATGTTACCATTAGGATGTAAATAGTACCTATTTTAATGGTTACAATATGTCCACAACATACTTGTAGGAATAAATCCGTGCTGTTTAGCTGAGAGCCTGAGTGGAGCAGTGGGAGAACATACCTTGATAGGGTTGCAGGTAGCCGGAGCAGAGAACACAATAGCCGCCAGATCCAGCCCCAGCTGTGCAGCATACCGGCAAGCTCCACAAGATGATAATATGCCACAGTTTTCTCTGAGAAATCAGCTATTTAGAAAATATATATTTTTAACCACACCTGTGGTAGTGAGACCACGGCTTTAGAAGGATCTCCGAGACGGATGTTTGTAGAACTTTACTGGACATACAAGGCAATTCCGATCTGGATCCGGGACATAAGCACACTCCAGGCAATGGGTAGCAATGCATTTCGTCCCTATCCTGGGACTTTTTCAAACAAAGTGCCCACAGTACAGACCCCTCTCTTTAAATAGGGGAAGTTGTAAATCCAATTAGTACTTAATTGAAATCCACATATTTAATTGCCTTCAGTGTTTAAGAACCATAGACAAAGTCCTCCATTCATGATTATAGTAGTTTCTGTAAATAGGTCTATATAGTTGCATATTTATTCACAATAAAAATAATATTATCTATAAAACATTCTATATCTATATGTATATATAAATGAACACAAATGGTCATAATAATAATACTAATACTAATAGTGAAAATAATAATTTTCAAATAATATAACAATATAATTAAAAACAATGGTGAAAGTAAATAAATCTTAAAATAAGAGATTCATAGTGTGTTCCATACTCTATATTTTATATTGCACATATTGATCCTGTCGCCTGTCGTTACTTAATATATTTGTCCAGATTAATATACATCCCTTAACAATAATAATTTACTATGAATTAAAGATACCTGGTTCAATAAAGGATTAATTAATTTCTTCAAATTTAGATGTACCAATTTTATTAACCCAAGACGTATACCATTATATACACATGTATGCATACATACACATACATACACGTATACATATATATATATATATATATATATATATATAATTATTTTTTATACATTGTGGTGAGAGCGGTTGTCTCTCACCTGAATTACCCACATTCTGGTGGAATCAGCTCCATTAAAAGGAGGCTGGTGTGAAACCTGTGAGAAGAGACTTTCACAGAGGGAGATGTACTTGATATATACTCTGAACACTATATGTCCACATTGGTTAAATGAGTCTTATGAACTTGCACCATTCCTCTGATCACCCTATATTCATTTGATTCTTTATTCTATTATTAACTATTTGCAAAAAAACTGTCTTGTGTCTTTTGAAGTGAATTTGATATTTTTAATCCCTATAATGGATATGATCAAATACGTAATCTATAATGTGGCATATCTCTTTTTGGTATCAATATATGAGGGCTGTTCAAAAAGTAATGCCTAAATGCTCACAACTCAAATTTTGTTATAGATACAGATTTGAAAATTTGCATTAAAATACTTTGAAGTCTTAATAACAGAATTACTCTACTCAAAAAATTCACCATCTGCCCTCAAACATTTTTTCCACCTCTCAACCCAAGCTTTGAATCCACTTTGGAAAAATTCCAGTGGTTGGTGTTTGACCCATGAACATATGGCGTTTTTAACAACCTTTATGTCTTCAAAATGTTGACCACGGAGACAGTATTTGAGAGGCCTAAACATATGAAAGTCAGAAGGGGCCAATCAGGACTGTATGGTTGATGTGGCATGTTGCCATCGAAGTGTGAGGTCTGAAATTGTCGTGGTGTAAGATGACATTTGAAAGTCGAATTGTTGACCTTTTTTGTGGATGGCTTCTTTCATCTTCTTAAGTGTAATAATGTATCGATCACTGTTGATTGATTGGTTTTGTTCCAAGTAATCAATGAGAATAACACCTCGGCAATCCCAGAAGAATGTGGCCATGACTTACGATCGCTGTGATTTAAGCTTTTTTGGCCTAGGTGAACTTGGGTGTTTCCATTGATTTGATTGGGCCTTTGTTTCTGGGTCATAAAGGAATACCCAGGTCTCATCTCCTGTAATGACATTTTCCAAAAACATCTCAGGGTTGGCTTCAAAGTTGGTCAAAAGGTTATTGTACACTTCCACCATCTGGCTCGGCCTTATGATCCCTGGTCAATTGCTTTGGAACCCATTTAGCACACACTTTACGATATCGCAAAACATTGATTAGTGTTTCTACAGTGCCAAGTTCATCACTGACATCTCTGATGGTCACACAATGGTCTTTCTGAATCATGGCATCAACTTTGGGTCTGTTCTCTGCTGTCACTGCAGTTGATGGTCTGCCACCACGAAGTTTGTTGCACTCGGATGATATCCCGATTGAAAGCACTTCATCCACCTTCTGACATTGCTATAGTCAATTGTACGCTCACCATACACTTTTTTCAGTCTTCTGTAGATTTCTGTAGCACTGCAGACTTCTTTTTCCAGAAATTCAATGATGGCTCTTTGTTTCATCTTGGATTCCATGGTATTTCTTGGACTACCTAAACAAAACTACATATATAGTTAGCAGACATATTAAAGTATAAACTGACAAAGTTTCAAATAAATGTTGCGTATTATTTCAGAGTTATGAGCATTTAGGCATTACTTTTTAACAACCCTCGTATATTCATTATTTTCCTGTTGTTTTAAACTATTACATGTCAAGTAGGGAGTTTTAATGTTACTTCTTATTATTTTTAACTTATTTATATTTATATTATACACTCAGCACCTTAAAAAAGGAATCCAAAATAGTCTCTTGATAAGGGTATATTGATAACACATCTATTCAAAGATGTGCACCGCTAAACACTGTCCATAAAGTAGGTACCCTAGAGCTACAAACATGAAATCTCTGACAAACTAGCATATATTTATATATAAATGGACTCCAGAAAGATGGCTGCCATGTTTTAACACTCCGGTTCAAATAAAATCCCCTTTTTTGTGCAAAGTTCAGTTTCTTGGCACAGCGTCCGCCATCAGTAGTGGAACCGCTAATGTATCAATGTGACTGTAGCTGTATATAAGCCGGAATGTATCTGTTGCATAGTAACAAAACAACTATTGCGGACTTTGGTAAATCCAGCACATGCGCAGATGATTCCAAAATGGCGCCTCCATACAAACGAGCGGAAATGCCATAGAAGGTAAGCACAATTAGTCCTCCCCTATAAAAAAGGGTCTCTGAGCTCCAGACAAGTATCCTCCTGATGAAGTCCTGCCTAAGTTGAGAGGCATAAGAGACAAAATGCTTTGAGGGCAATAGCGTGACACCAACACTCATTCCAACTTGGTGGTCAATACTGCAAGTAAGAAGCTTCTACCCACTTTGTTACTGTGTATCTTTTTGTCTATTTTGTTTTTTTATATTACTTACTCGTTTGCTCTGTGTAGATTGTGTTAATAAAACTACAATGAAACATTGTATTGATGGCATTTTTTGCACTCTTTGTACCCACAAAGCTTTAATACATTGAGTAAATTTTAAGTACATTTTAATCAAATTAACTGTGAGACACAGAGGATACCGGATACTAGGTACATCTTGGTACTTAGATGCAAGGACCAGTGGAGGGAAGCCTTACAGGATTGCAGGAGACAAACCTATATGTTGAACTGCATATATATCATCGGATTGTGGTAAGCATATTCATTTATTTTCTTAACCATCAATGTGAAAGTTAATACACTAGGGAGTGGAAATCTTTAACCTTCCCATCTAATAACCATCATCATTTGAGGTACTAGAACTATTACCTGGGAGAAAGTGTGGAGAGATGACTTCTCTGCTTGTAGAAAGACCTATAAGGCAGATGAGCTCATTTTTCAACTAACTGCAGTACGCACAATAATTATATTGCCCATTTTTACTATAAAGTTAATACACTAGGGAGTGCCTTTTTCACACCCCTTTTTAGTAATATATATATATATATATACAGTATATATACATTGTGGTAAGAGCGGTTGTCTTTCACCTGAATTTCCCACATTCTGGTGGAATCAGCTCCATCCAAAGGAAGCTGGAGTGAAACCTGCTTTTCCCATTTACACAGACCCAGCTGGAATAATCACTGGAGAACAGGAAGGATTTGAAACTCCCACACATCTGATGCTCCTTGATCCTGATACTGGATAAGCTAGCCAGGCGATAGGCTGGGGGTGGTGGTTAGCACTAGGGTGCCAGGATCTGGAGGATCCTCAGACATTAGCACAAGAAGTGCTGGAACACTTACTTTTATGTTGTTTGCTTATTTTCTGTTATGTGCCTGTGTGTGTCAAGGCCTAACCTCACGTATGCTAAGGTGCAGTGTTTGCTGCTATTAAAAAGCCACTGCTTTACCAAGTACATGCCTTGTTGGAATCCTCATTTCTATACCCCGTGTTACAACATATATATATATACACATACATACATACACATATATATATACACACATACCCATTTATACACACATATATACATATACATACACATGCTTACACACTCTATCTTAGCGAGATTGCTCTACACTCCTGTATATAGGTAGAGCAAGAATATCTTGATCCAGAATATGAGTAAGGGTTGAGTATTTCTCCACAATTTATATGGTAGATGAGAATCAACAATATCTATACTAAATAACTGGAAGTTAAAAACGTATTGGAAATTGTATATTTACAAGAAGGCTGATGACTAGAAGAGTGTCATGAGGGTGATGGAAGGGAGAATAATAAGAGAAACTGAAGAGAGACATGGGAAAGAAGGAGAAAAAGATTATCATAACATGAGGACCGGAGAGGGCGAGGAGCAAAAATGGAGGCAGGTAGGTGACGCCATGTGACGTCCAGTGACCGGACAATACAGGTGGATATCAAACGGTGACCGCCAACCACTTCCAATCACTAATCAACAAATTCCAAGGCTTCATTCAGCCCATCTGGAGACAATGGCCCTCATTCAGAGCCGTACGCTCTGAGCAGAGCGCACGCTCTGAATGAGGGCCGGGCTCCATTTTCATGGAGCGTCCTCCTGGACGCTCGTATAGCTGTGGGTCACCACCCACAGGCTATACGAGCGTGCATTGTGATGGTCGCGATGGTCGAGACCATCGCGACCATCGAATTTGCGAGCCGGAGCCTGCGGTTGAGGTTTTCAACCGCAAGCTCCGGAGTGATTTTGGCTCTATCAGAGCCAAAATCACTCCCACTGACATCACTAGTGATGTCAGTGGGCCGGCTTCTGACGGGAGGCGTTCCCGTGGGAACGCCCCCGTCAGGGAGGCACGCCCCCGGCATGCCCACCAAAGGGGGCGTGCTGTCAATCAACATTGACAGCACGCCCCCTTTGATCGAACACAACGAGCGAAGGACTTTCCTTCGCTCGTCGCGTCTGGCGCATGCGCACGACGGAGCTCCCTCCGTCGTGCGCATGCTCAGTCCATAACATCGACCCACTTGCGAGCGGACAGCCGCTCGCGAGTGGGTCTGAATCAGGCCCAATGTTTGAAGCTTAAATATCCCCTCTGATTCAGCTCTTCAGAGCTTTCTACATAGGTCTGGAATACGAAAGCATACACTGGGGTACTGCCTGCAGCATCATAATCATAGTGCTTATATGGATACACTGGGGTATGGAAGCATACACTAGGGTTCATCCTGCAGCATCACAGTGCTTATATGGATACACTGGGGTGCGTCCTGCAGCATCGCAGTGCTTACACGGATACACTTGGGTATGGCCTGCACCAAGACAGTGGGTACAGTGGATACACTGGGGTATGGCTTGCAGCATCACAGTACTTACATGAATACACTGGCGTACAGAAGCATACACTGGGTTACGGCCTGCAGCATCACATTACTTATATGGATACACTGGGGTATGGGAGCATAGACTGGGGTACATCCTGCAGCATCACAGTGCTTACATGAATACACTGGGGTATGGAAGCATACACTGGGGTATGGCCTGCAGCATCACAGTGCTTATATGGATATACTGGGGTATGAAAGCACACACTGGGGTATGGCCTGTAGTGTCACAGTGCTTATATGGATACACTGGGGTATGCAATCATACACTGGAGTACGGCCTGTAGTGTCACAGTGCTTATATGGATAGGATACACTGGGATATGGAAGCATACACTGGGGTATGGCCTGTAGTGTCACAGTGCTTATATGGATACACTGGGATATGGAAGCATACACTGGGGTATGGCCTGTAGTGTCACAGTGCTTATATGGGCACACTGGGATATGGAAGCATACACTGGGGTATGGCCTGCAGTGTCACAGTGCTTATATGGGCACACTGGGGTATGGAAGCATACACTGGGGTATGGCCTGTAGTGTCACAGTGCTTATATGGATACACTGGGATATGGAAGCATACACTGGGGTACGGCCTGTAGTGTCACAGTGCTTATATGGATACACTGGGGTATGGATGGAAACATATACTGGGGCATGGCCTGCAGCATCACAGTACTTATGTGGATACACTGGGGTACAGCACAAAAAAAATTTAATATTTTTTCTTATTTTTTTTTTTAAAATGTAAACTTTCCTAGACTTTTTTTTTTACAGCCCCAGGATGAACAGCACAGCCCCTGGATGGACAGCACACCCTTGGATGGACAGCACACTGGATGGACAGCACTCCCCTGGATGGACAGCACTCCCCTGGATGGACAGCAAGCTGAGTGGACAGCGCACCCCTGGATGGACAGCACACCCCTGAATGGACAGCACACCCCTGGATGGACATCACAGCACACCCCTGGATGGACAGCATGCCCCTTGATGGACAGCACACCCCAGGATGGACAGCACACCCCTGAATGGACAGCACACCCCTGAATGGACAGCACACCTCTGGATGGACAGCACAGCACACACCCCTGGATGGGCAGCACAGCACACCCGTGAATGGACAGTGCAGCACACCCCCGGGGGGATAGCACAACCCTGGATGGACAGCACTCCCCTGCATAGACAGCACTCTCCTGTATGGACAGCACAGTCCTGTATAGACAGCACAGCACACACAGCCCACCAGCGTGCCCTCCCTGCACGGAGACTCAGTAGAAAATGGCGCAGATCAATGCCCGTGAGAATCCAATGTAGGATTGATGATGTTTTGCCTCGTTTTGGATTCCGAGTCAGGCGGGAAAACCTGAACCTGACTCGGATCTTGCTTGGATTCACTATGTTTGAGTGGACCCGCTCCTCACTAATTACAAGCATATTTGGATATGTACTCAATTAAACTTTTGGTTTTCTATAATTAGGCAATGGACATTAAGATGCCTTCAAGGCACATAAATAAATCTAAAATAGTTGAGTAGTCACAAAATGTAACTTCCTAATTATGGAGACTGAGTAAGACAGACCTTAACATACACTATGTTTAAAATGTGTGTGCTATTTGGCAATGTTATGCGGAGTAATAGCAACACTAGAGGAAGTGCAGACACACCAAACAGGTGTCAGGTATATTTGAAGTGTAGTAGTTACTGATACTCAATGTTATAAACTGATCTGAATGGAGCAGAGCTTGAATGGAGCATATACATCACCAGCCAGTGATGTATGTAGGTAGAAAAGCTTGAATATACAGGATGTGCTGTACAAATAGAACAGGGGTTCATCGGAGGAGCTGAGAGCCCTGTGCCTACTTTGAGGTAGTACAATAAATTGACATCACAAACAGAATCAGAGTCTCTTAAGCAAGCCTTCTTTTTCCAGACGCAATGCATAACCTTTCAATTCTAAAAGTATAGAACTGTAACCAGTTGGAGCTATTATTGTGATTTTGACACGTTTTGACTTACATTTTAGGAATTGTTGAAATGTTCAAAGTTTGGTCTGATCATGAGTAGTGGAATGAAGAATATGAGGACATGTAATATTCTTGTGGGGAATAAGGATGGGGTCCCACTCTTGTTAAACTCTGAGATACCTCTTAAATCCAGCCTGTTGTTTTTCTTTATTTGGAAAAAGAGAACTGTTCCCTAAATCAGTAAACTTTTATTGACCACACCAACCAGCCTGTATCAGTGACTGCAGTCAGAGGGGAGAAGACTTTTCCAAGGGTCCGAACAACTGAAAGAGTGAGCTTCTGGTCCCCTGCTGGCAGAAACAAGCTATAGGGCAGAAGTCGGACAGGGGTCCTCTGATCCAAGGGGATGTTGAATACTAGAGGAGGCAGGGCTAAGAAAGGGTGTAAATAAAGACAGCAGCCCAGTGACAAGAGGACACATATGGGAGAGAGTGTGTAGTAGCATCAGACATGTAGCAGTGATGAGTACCTGTGTGGACCAGCAGGGGTAGCAGTGGAAGATGTCACCAGCAGTGGCCCAGTGGATGTGGAGTAGATCCCTAAGGATGAGCGGTGTGCGCTGTCCACATGGGAAGAAGTCCAGCAGAATTTCCTAAGAGCCTGGGTATGGAAGCCGGCCAGGGGATCGTCGGAGAATCTGAGGACTCTGGGCGTGATGCATAGTGCTCGCAAGCGGGTCGATGTTGGGCCATTGCGCATGTGTGGCGTGCGCACCACCACTTGTGTGCAAGCCCCGGAGAGAGTGAGAAATCACTTGCTCTAGGGCTAGCTACAAGACGGGGTGGCTGTCGATGTTGTTCGACAGCTCAACCCATTTTGTAGGCGGGGAGGGGGGTGGCTGCACAAACGGAGGCATTCCCGAAGGAACGCCTGCCGTTTGTGGGCGGCCCTACTGACATCACTAGTGATGTCAGTAGTGGACTTCCTGCTCTATTAGAGCAGGAAGTCCACTCGGGCTTGCAAGACCTGAGACCCTACCACAGGGTCTCCTCGGAAGACATTAAAATTAAATCGGAAAGTCTGCAGTTAAAGCACATCTTGATTGTTTCATTTCAAAGCCATTGTGGTGGTGAATAGAGGCCAAAATATGAAAATTCTGTCAATGTCCCAATATTTATGCACCTGACTATATGTATAAATATTATTAAGGTTTTTGGGCAATTGAATTCCCAGGTAAGTTATATATATATATTGGGTCACAGAATAGGAATAGTCCTGGACCTTTCTGGTTGTATGCAGTCCACCTGAGGTTAGAGAGCAGTGGATTGTTTAAAATTAACATTAAAAAAACAAATTGTTAAAATTATTGAATTTGCTTCATTAGGGTTCCAAGCATCTCCTTCATATTTGACAAATATAGAAGAACATCATCAGCAAATGCCGATACCACCTCAATCGCTGCCATTTCTGAATGACTCTAAGCATGGGATGCAAGTTAAAGAGCAACATTGATAAGGAACAACCCGCTCTCACAACCCTGGGCATTGTAAGCCTGTTAATTAACAAAGACGTAGAAAGGAAAGTATAGAAAAATGTAACAAGTGAAATGATGCTAAGACTAAACCCCAGTCTGGCCACAATCTTGTTAAAGCCAAGAGACCATGTTATAGGTTTTAGTTGCATCAATAACATGCCTGAGGAGTCAGGATGAACATTAGTTGCAGCAATAGCAAATACACTTGACTGACTGTCTACCTCTGATAAAGCCCATTTGATGTTCCGTGAGCAAGAAAGTCAGACTGCAATATATCTGTAATGATCTTGACCATCAATTTAAAGTTGACATTAAGGAGAGTAATGAGAAAATTTGAGGAAGGCAGGGTCAGATCCTTGTCCAGTTTGGGAATAAGGGCCTGATTCAGAGTTGGGAATAGAGAGAGAGATAGCACTAAACTGTGTACCTGGACAAACCATGTTGCAATGCAAGGGGTGTAAATAAATACATTTTATTTTGCATGTAGAGTAAATACTGGCTGCTTTTACATGTAGCCCACAAATGCTGGACAGCTTTATTATTACTCTACAATTTACATCTCTCTGCACATTTTAAACATGGTTTCACCAACATGCAACATGGTTTCACCAGGATGATCATTTGAGAGAGATATCTCTCTCTATTCCCAACTCTAAATCAGGCCCTAAGTGTGGCAAGGCCTTCTTTAAAAGTTTGGAAAAAGGGAGTGAGTTTATGAATACAGTGATAAAGTTCACATAAATTTGGGACTATGGGCCTGATTCAGACCCACTCGCAAGTGGGCGTACGCACGTTCGCCGTACGTAAAAAAATATTTAAATTCAAGCACTCGCTCGTTTTTTCCTACGCAGCTAAAAATCCGCCCCAAACTCAGGCGACCCCTCCTCTGACTAACGAGCGTGCCAAATAGCGAACGTACATCCCCGAAATGGCTTGAAGGGAACGCACGCACAAGTACAAACCGGAAGTGGGACTGTCAGATTCCGATTACCTGCTCGTTTTTTCGGCCTACCTCCCTCAATCGTATCATGCCAATCAATGTATCAATTAGCTTAATTGTTTTTTTTTTTTCAACACAATGCAATAAACTTTAATCTTGTCCGTGTTTGTATTTGCTCGCAGAATACGTACGGCTGAAACCTTCGCTTTTATTGTTCCAAAGACATGTTAGCCCCAATTAAACAATTGTTCTATTTGTTTGTCTCCCCACAATTTTTCTGTGGTTCATTTCTTTATTTAAATTTGCTTACGCATGTCACTGCATCAAGCCAATCATAGCTCTCAAGAGATTTGTGGCCCTGTCGAACACATGACTCATACACTAACCAATAGAATTTGTCCTGTTAATTTCCCAAATACATTAGCCAATCAAATTTTTTTGTGGTGCTTTATTAAAAATATTTTGCAAAAAAAACACCATTGCCATCATGAGATCCGCCGCATTCACCAGGCGCGAACTGCTGGTGCTGACGGAGGTGATGGACAGGAGGATCACCAGTCAGCCTCCACCCATCTCCAACAGGCGCAAGCGTTCCGCATATGCGGAGGTACGTCGACGCCTGCGCTCCTTCGGCTCACGCCGACATATTGGCCAGCTGGAGCGCAGGTGGTCGGACCTGCACCGGCGGACGCCCCGCTTGCTGGCATGCTTTCGCATACAGATTGCGGAAAGTAAGTGTTCTGGACTGTGGTTTTCAAGTTTATCTTGTGGGCCCTAACTGCGTGTGCATGTTTTCATGTCTGTCCTATTGAGTCATTGTAGTCATATCTGCATGTGCATGTTTTCATGTCTGTCCTATTGAGTCATTGTAGTCATATCTGCATGTGCATGTTTTCATGTCTGTCCTATTGAGTCGTTGTAGTCATATCTGCATGTGCATGTTTTCATGTCTGTCCTATTGAGTCATTGTAGTCATATCTGCATGTGCATGTTTTCATGTCTGTCCTATTGAGTCATTGTAGTCATATCTGCATGTGCATGTTTTCATGTCTGTCCTATTGAGTCATTGTAGTCATATCTGCATGTGCATGTTTTCATGTCTGTCCTATTGAGTCATTGTAGTCATATCTGCATGTGCATGTTTTCATGTCTGTCCTATTGAGTCATTGTAGTCATATCTGCATGTGCATGTTTTCATGTCTGTCCTATTGAGTCATTGTAGTCATATCTGCATGTGCATGTTTTCATGTCTGTCCTATTGAGTCATTGTAGTCATATCTGCATGTGCATGTTTTCATGTCTGTCCTATTTTTTTTTTTTTTTGGTTTCCTGTTGAAACTAACAACAATTTTTTGGTCATTTTTTAGGGGCACAGCAAACACTATGGTGGCATCGCCACACAAGACGCCGGTCCCGGCCCCTCTCTCCAACCCCCAATTCCTCTATTCCCCCCTCCTCCCCAGACCCTGTGGCCGAAATTTCTGGCCTACTTCCCCTCCAGCCCAATTCCCCCTCTCCTCCATCCGTCCCTCCTCCAAATACCCCCTCCCAGGATGGCGAAAACACCTTGCCCCTCGGGTTGGGGAATGTAGCCACCTCCGAGGTGGTCCAGGGAGTGGCTTCTGGCTCTCTCGTTTTGGAGAACGGTATGTTTTTAAAGTTTATTTTGGACACCACAAACTGTTTGTATGTAATCATGTGTCGTCCCCATTTTTTTTTTCTTTTTTTCGCCTTCGGGTATTTTTGGGGGTTGTCTTTACCTGTTCCTGCTGATGTCACCATACACATATCACACCTGTGTGCCTTTTTTTAGGGCCCTTGTATTTTTGGCATACGACATTTGGGGGTTCTGGGTTTTATCCGTTTGGCCCACAAGCTTGTAAGTTTGTGTTTGCTTGTTTTTTGTTTTTTTACAATGTTGCTTCATTATCGATTTATTAATCCCCAAACTTTTGTCACCCACAGAGGAACAGAGGTGTCGGGAACAGATTGAGAATTGTGTGGGCCGTATGCGGGAGCAGGTCACCGGGCTAATGCAGGGCCTTGACCATCTGTTGGTCCTCCTTCGGAATTAATTTTTTTTTTTTTAATTGTTTTTTAATAAATCTGTTTAAAATCAAGCTCTGTCTCATGCGTTTGGAGTAAATCCAAGATTCTTTACACTGACATAAGTAGACTCTTCAAGCAAGGTTTGCCCCAGAAACTCACTACAGATTGTGTGTTGTATTTTGAATGCAAACAGGCACAAGAAACACCTCCCAGTACCAATGTCATTTTCCTTTTTTGTGGTGGTCAACATGATAGTTTACACCATTTTTCAGGTTCCTATTTGGTGGCCAAACTGCTTAGGACAATCTTACGAAGGCAACTGATTGTACACGATTCCTTGTTGTGTTGGTTAGTACCCCGAAAACATATTACATTTTAGCTCCACTTGCTTCATTACTGGGTTACCCCTTAGGTAAAATTAACGTTTGGGATTTTGTTTACACTTGCTTCTAACGTGCCCAAAAAGGAAACAAATTACACTCTCCAAATATTTATTCACAACAGAAATCAAAATACAAAGTGGTCACTCACAAACAAAACACACAGTGATAATCAGAAAAACTCCACATACCAAAAACACTAAACAAACACACAACAAATCAAGAACTGGTTGACGAAGGTCCATGCCCACATGATTTCACAAATATGGCGTTGCATTATTGGTGTCAGAATATATTCCCGAAGTTTCCACAGAAAGGTTTTTGAAGGGTAGCAGGAAGTAGTCATCGTGGGAGTGCCAAAGATTATGCAAACAAACAGAAGATGGTGCAAGAATTAATATAAAAAAAGATGAACGTTAAAAAACCGTAACACATTGGGTATACACACTGTTGTTTGATCAATAATTACCTAAAATATCGGGCCACCACATCATCGCGTATGGCCCCCCCACATACTGACCTCCGACCAACCTCGGGGGGGCCATCCTCAGGTAAGGCATCCTCTGGCTGCATTGGAACACCACTCCTTATGGCGATGTTGTGAAAGATCCCACACAGGACCACAATTTTTGAAACCATATCCGGCAAATACATGAGCTCGCCACCAGAGCGGTGGAGGCATCTGAATCGGCCTTTTAAAAGGCCGATACAGTGCTCCACCACTTGCCTGGTGGCTGTAAGTGCGGTATTAAACTCACTTTGTGGACCTGGTGTGGGAGCCAAGTAAGGAGTGAGCAGCCAGGGCATGCAAGGGTATCCACTGTCTCCTGTGAAAAAGCATAGACAACATCAGGATCACTGTGTATCAAGCTTAACATTGTTATGTACTAAAGGTCTACACTTACCCAGAAGCCACGCATCACCAGCTTGTAGGTTGTTTAATTTGTGCCATATCCCTGATTGCCGGATGACGAAGGAGTCATGTGCACTTCCTGGTAATTTTGCATTCAGGGACAGGATCTGGAGGGAGGCATCACATACCACCATTACATTCAGGGAGTGATAGTGTTTCCTGTTTCGAAATATGGCCTCCAGCTGTGCTGGAGGCTGAAGTGGTATGTGAGTACCATCCACAACCCCTATGATGTGTGGGAAGCCAGCTATTTGGTAAATATTGGCCTTGGCCACACTAAGGGCACCCATATCCAAAGGAATTTGAATAAAATGATGGAGGTGCTTGAAAAGTGCCTCCATCACTGCCCTCAGGATCCGGGAAAAGGAGGATTGTGAGATGCCTGCCACTATTCCCACCGTTGTTTGAAACTATCCTGAGGCACAGAAATGTAACACCGCCATAAATTGCGTAAGTGGTGGTATTGCTGTAGGACTGTCAATTTGCCGCTCAAGATCACTCTCTATTAATGAGAGAGTGTCTATGATGATTTTGGGAGGAAGACGGTAGCGTCTTAAAACCTCATCATCGGGCATTCCAAAAAGGGAGACACGTGTTCGAAATATCTGGGGCCTTGCACGCCTACGATGCCTACGCCTGGGACGAGATTGAGGTTGGTCGGCTTCCGGGAGCATGGCCAGAACAATCCGCCCTAGATCAACCTGAAATGGCAAGATTGTAATGTAAGGCTTTGGACCCACCCCAAAAGAAAATTCCAAACAACTTAGCTTGATGATACCATCCATTGCTGCTTACATGCCGGGGTATTGTCATGATACGTCCAAACTGAAATTAATCACAAAAATTATTTGAAAAATTTCACTCTGTGCATTTTTGTTTCTAAATTTTGTGATAGACCAAACTTAAAATATGCGAAACACACATTTGGCAAAAGAGCAAAACGACATTGCACACAGTACATCAAAATGGTTTGAAATGTTTGCCCAAAAAGCGAAAGGGCAACCTAAAAAAAAAAAAAATTATTAATAAGCATTTAAAAATGCGCAAATTAGTTCGCAAATACAAGTCACAATAGTAAGTAGTAAAAATGCGCTAATTAGTTCGCAAATACAAGTCACAATAGTAAGTAGTAAAAATGCGCAAATTCGTTCGCAAATACAAGTCACAATAGTAAGTAGTAAAAATGCGCTAATTAGTTCGCAAATACAAGTCACAATAGTAAGTAGTAAAAATGCGCTAATTAGTTCGCAAATACAAGTCACAATAGTAAGTAGTAAAAATGCGCTAATTAGTTCGCAAATACAAGTCACAATAGTAAGTAGTAAAAATGCGCTAATTAGTTCGCAAATACAAGTCACAATAGTAAGTAGTAAAAATGCGCTAATTAGTTCACAAATACAAGTCACTATACAAACTGTGAAAAATGCCCTAATTAGTTCACAAATACAAGATAAAAAATAGACTTACCAAGAGCAAATATATAAGAGTCCAAATCAAAAGGTCTTTGGGTCCGAAATTAATCAAAAGCTAAAATATATGAAATTATGGATCCAAAATTTACAAAAATGAAGAAACACAATGAAACAACAATTGTTCAAAAGTTAGACTTCACAAAACTTACCAAATCAAGAAACAAGGTAAAAAAAATAAAAAACCAAAAAGAGAACGGAAAATAAAAAAGCAAATCTACCAAACAAAATAATCTCCAACCGCCAACTCCTTTATACGCAAACAATAAACTCCAGCCAAGGTAACCTCCAACAATCCAAAAACGCCACCTCGACTCGAGACACACCAAGCCATAAATAGTGTTTCGTTTCCCGCACAAATTAAGGAGGGATCATAGGAACGCACAATCAATGATGCGGCCGCAAAATAAGGACGCATGTATAAATACGTCACGAAAGCACATTAAAATTCTGGGGTATTTCTTGATTGGACCTCAGACATGGCGACAGACCAGGGAAACAATGCCCAAGAGTCAGCCGGTAAGTCTTTCATGCATTTTGTATCAATGATTAATTGGAAACATAAGATTGGGCAAGTTGTGATTTTGTGAAATCTGAATATTTACACAAATAGGTGAGGAGGATGACATGGAAGAGGCTGCCGGGCCCAGTATTCCGGCCAAAGCTGCCAAAAAAAAAAGGCAGCCACATTTCACAAGAAAGGAGATGGAGGTTTTGATACAGAAGTGTGTGGACATCCTGCCACAGGCAGACAGGAATATGAGTCTAAGCCAGAAGGGGAGAATGTGGGAAGAGGTAGCCGTTGCTGTCAATAGGGTGGGTGATTATGTCCGTCTAGCCCGGGATGTCAAACGGCGGTAAGTAAACACTTGCCCCCCCTAAAAACAAACACCATTTTAAACAAAAGGATAATGGCTTCCATTTTTTCCCACAGATGGGGCGACTTCAAATATCGCCTAAAGCAAAAACTCGCGGACAGGGCTAGGCATGCAAGGGGGACAGGTGGGGGTCCCACCCATGTGTCATTGGAGTTGACCGATTTATAAGAGCTGGCACAGGGGTGTGTGCAGCCTGTGGAGGTGTTTGGCGTGTCCAACATGGATACGGACATGCCAGACTTTGCGGCTCCTCATGTTGTCCCAGGTAAATCTTTGGATGTTATCAACTATGAAATGTTATTGTGCCAATAGGTAGATTCTAATGTGAGGCTTTTCTCTTTTTTCCTAACAGAGACACAGGTGGATGAGTCTGCTCCAGAGGGGAGCCTTGGCCGCCGAATTTCTGCTGGCTCGGCAGGGGAGGAACCAGTACATCCGGCTGAGGACCCTGCAGAAGCCAGTCCAGGGCAATCCCCCTCGCAGGCAGTGTCCCTCCTCACAGAACTCAATTTCAAATCGGATTTCCATACGGAGATTCTGCAGAGGATGGACGCCAGTCTGCTACGGGTGGCTGAGGCCCTGGAGCAAAATGCTGCGGCCAACGTGACCATTGGTCAGGCCCTGGCGGAAAATACCAGGGCCAACATCCACATCGCCAATGCCCTGGAGCAGCTCATTCGCCAGCACATGGTGGAGCCGACCTCCCTTCCTGCCGGAACATCAGGATCCTCCACCTCTGGCACAACATCAGCCAATCCTCCAAATGTGCCTAGCCCTGTGCCTAGTCCAGAGGCCACAACATCTGCCTCTGGACAGGCCAGCCCGATGACATCCCGGACCCGGTCTGGCGCCCTCCCTCCCCCATCCAAACGGGTGAAAAAACGATGACAGCAATGGTGACTTTTCCCACAATCCTTCTGTGCTTGGCTCATATTCCTTTCTGGTCAAAACTTCCCTCTCCTTTCTTGTGAAATGTTTTTAAATTTTTTTTGTATGTTTATGTCAACAGTTATGTTGGGCCAATTTGTTTGATTTTGGGACATATCTTTGGCAAAAAAAGATGTTCCCAAACTTTTAATTTTTTTTAATTTTGTTTGAGCAATAAATTGAAACAAAAAATCTGACATTGGATTGTGAAATTATTGTACAAATGGGTTAAATTTAATCCTGGACCAAAAGGCAAAAACTGGGAAAAAACAAAACAAAAAAAAAATGGGCTCTTTAAGGAACGTTTAAAAAATCATATAACGAGGCAAATTCAAGAGGCAAAAATAAAATGGTGCGAAAATTAAAACATGATGACATTATTGTTACAATAGGCCCTAACCACCAAATTGAGGGCAAAATAAACCCTCACAAATGTACGCAAATTGATTGTGTCATCCTGACATTAGCAGCTCTGATTTCCACCTGCATACGGTTTTGTGCTATCCCAAAAAACTGATTTCAAAACACATACCAAGCCGGTTTTCAATCCAACACTAATTGCTTTTCAGCCCTCCCGTGATTAATCGCAACAACATCGTGGAGTCCCGGGACGGAGGAAAAGGCCATCGCCAATGTGGTTGAGTAATCCAGACCCTAAGCTGTGCGAGCATTTTGAAGGGATTGAGGATCATCCAGTGACGTATGAGTCGGTCCGAACACATTTTACGCTCGCATTTGCTAATGTATGTACGCCCCAAAAACACTCGCCACGCCTGCGTTTTTCCATCTCCACCCCCGTCAACACCCAAAAACGCCCTGTTCTGTCAATCACATTTGACAGGTCACTTCCTGTACGCTATATGACGAACGAGACCAAAAAAGCTCGCAATCTGCCGTACGCACATGCGCACTGTTACACCGACGCATGCGCGGTTATTCAACATCGGAACGCAACGAGCGTACTGCTGTTTGCGAGTGGCTCTGAATGAGGGCCAATGTCATGTTTTAAAAGTTTATAATACTCTGCAGTATAGACATCAAGACTGGGGATTTATTAGAATAGAGGTTACAAATAGTGTGAGCTATCTCAGCCTCTAAAATTGCTCTTTGTGCTGGAGTGAGGCTATGAAGCCTAGCTTCATCAATAAATTTTGTTATAAGAGCAGGGTCATGAGGTGAAGCTTGGTATAAATGTAATTAACAATGTTGCAATACCTAAGCATTCTCAGATAGTCAGAAGCCTCAGTGTGAGGGTCAAGTAACAATTTTTAAAACTTTATAAGCTTGGGGGCCAACTACCCAGTTATACTGACCCCAATCTTTGGATGAGAAGATCTAGAAGATCCCCAGGTATGGTAATGTAACATATGTATTTTGAGACAGTGCACAAATAGTTGACATTTTAATAATAGTCATTTTCAGTATTTTTATATTTGTTTGGCACAATACTGTATGTGTTACATGCTTTAACTCCATATTGCACCCTGCTGTCTAACTTGCTTCTGCATCAAGAATAAAAAAGATAAGGTAATTTAAAACATTTTGATAAGACTCTCTTACTTATTTCTGTTCCTCATCATCCATCTTCCTCTCTATACAAGTCTATTCTAAGCAAGTCTTGCTTCTACCATACATGCTTCTCCTCTTCTTTGCTTCTTCAGTAAGCTCCTCCTTCCGACTCTTCTACACTATCAGCTTTATGAGCCATGACATTATACATTGACATTTGCGATGCTGAAAGAAGCAGGTCCAACTTTGAGCTGAATTGAAGAGCCTGGTCCTGGTATTGGGGCCCGCCAGGGATTTCAACAGGCCAACACTGTAGGAACATTTTGACAAATATTAATAATTTAAACATTTTAAGGGATAAACAGAACAAAATAAGGGGAAAGGGGGAAGGGAAAGTACAGAAAGTAAAAAGGAAAGGACCGGGTAGGGTGTAAAGGGTACATAGTCTACATGACAGTAACATACAAAAACAGTACACAACATAGAACAGGGTAAACACAGACATAATAATGAAGCACCTGTATATGAAATCATAATAGACAAATAAACAAAATAATTTAGGAGGAAAAAAAATCATCCCTCAACAGTAAATCTGCCCCTTCGCCATCAGTGGTGAACTCATGCTATATAAACCATTTCATTAGTGGTGAGGAGGCAGAGGTAGAGTAAGTCTTCATCAAAAAAGCAAATTGAATTTTCTAAACAATTTTATATATGGAGGGAGATGGTCGCAAATGACTATTCAGAAACTTTATAAACCAATTCAAATACATTAACCCATAGTGATTGAATGGAAGAGCACCCCCAAAAATATGACAAAGGTCTCCCACTTCCATGCAGTTACAGTATGCAAACAAAATTTGGAGCGGGTTGGCCATATTGAGCCTGATTCAGAGCTGTACACTTTTAACATACTACTGTGCTAAAAAAATGCTCAAGTGTAAATAGATGCCTCCTGCCAGCTTCAGTAATCCTCTATTTTTACGCAGCCAGGACCAGTTAAACTGCATCAGAAGATGCGGACACTGGCCTTGGCATGCCCGGAAAATGGGCCAACATGCCCCCATTTTCTGGAATGCTGGCTGTTGCCACCGCTAAACCGCCCCCAAATGGCCACAGCATTTCAATCATGAAGGATTTTGTATTTTGAGCTTCATATAGTTGCAACATTTAGACACTTGATGGGCCCATAAATAATAATAATTCCCTTTATTGAAGTGTAAAGGTTGAATGCAAATCAGTTTCTCACAAAACATGAGATTAAGATTGGTCCAGGACATTTTTGCCAAGAGAGTGGGAATACTAAAAATGAACAGGTCGCATAGAGTTATCTTATTCAAATGGAAGCATTGAGGGCCACATTGTTTAACAAGACTAACCACCCAATGTCTAATATCATAATATACAAAAAGTATATATTGGGCCTGTAGGTGGGAAAAGGGTAGTCGTATATAAATTCTGCCACAAACATAAATTTATAAGAGCATCAGTGCATGATCCTAAGATCTAGAATCAGCCAGGATAGTGTAGAGATTAGATGGTAAAGTGAGGCGCTGAGTACTGGTAATCATAGCATCTCACAACTTTAGGGAATCCAGTTTTACAGGTTCCAGAGTAAATAGGGTGAAGTTGGGAAGGAGTCCAAAGAAGGTCACAATATAGATAATTAGGCAATAGTGCCCGTTTCTGGTAAACCCATGGTTTGGTGTTAGGAGGTAGCAGCCAATTGCTCATCTAGGAAATCAAATATGCAGAGTTTTAAGCAATGAAGTTGTAAATATCTAAACCACAATGGCATCTGGGCCTAGTTCAGACCCTTGCTGGTTTCTGGACCTGTGATGATTGGATGTTCAGGCTTTTTATGGATTTTCCACTAGCACTCCTTTCTGGGTTGTAATCAGTATGATCCTGTCAGTCTTGACATTTACTTAGATACCTGCTTTATGCTGCTTTGTGGTGTTCATTTATTTGGCTATTTGGAAGATCTATCAGGATTTCTCCGTAGTGCAATCAATTAGCGTAATTCATATGATCTGCCCAGTGTCTCTTTACTTTATAAATCATTTGTTATGAGGAGAACCTGCTACCTGCCAGCATTTCTCTACTGTACAAATGACTTGTGCTACTTGGAAGATCTCTTAAGCATTTATCTACTGTGTAAAATACCTGTTCTACTTGGAAGATCTATTCAGCATTTCTCTACTGTGTAAATTACGTGTTCTATTTGGAGGAGCTGACCAGAATTTCTTATAGTGAAATTATCTGTGCTATGTAGAAAACCTGTAACCTATTAGCATTTCTCCACTGTGCAAATTACATGTGCTGTTTGGAAAGATCTCCCCAGCATTTTCCTGCAGTGCAATGATCTGTGCTATTCAGAAAACCGGCTAGCATATTTTTAATTTTAATTAACAGAACTTTTCTGAGGATTTGATTAGCTGTTTTATATATATAGTTTTAGTATTATCTAGTTTGTCCTATTTAGTTGGCATATTTAGCTAGTGCATTAAGTTCCTGGTGCCATCTAGTTAAATGGTACATTAAGCTAGTGTTTTTAGATTCTGATGCCATTTAGTCTTGTTTGAAGTGTCCTGTTCCCTTTAAATATATGTGTTTGTGATCTTAAACCTGCATTATTAGAGATTAAGTCCTGTGGCAGTCGAGTAGTCCGGTGGCAGTCGAGTACCAGTGAACGATAGTAGTTTTGGGAATGGGGGTTGTTATAGTTGAACTACTCTGCAGGTTCTGCAGGTTTAGGATCATGGTAAGCTCTCATAACAACCTCCCTGTCTTGAGCAATTCATAACAGAAAAAGTGGGAAATAGAAATTACTAAAAATCCTAACTTTAGTGAGCAGCAATAGACTTCAGTATTGCATCCTAAAATCTATACCGGGATAGAGTAAAAGAGCAAAGAAAATGCTAATGAAGGCAGTCAAACACCTTTTCAGCATCTACAGAAAGGATAACAAATTCTCTATGGCATTTTAAGACATAATTCTCAAGGTTAAGGACTCTACGGGTGTTGTTAGATGCTTGCCTACCACAAATAAATCTCACCTGAATGAGTCACATGAATGAGTCAAGCTAATAGAGGAGATAGTTGATTGGCAATACAGTTTGATATCAGAATGAAGGAGGGCTATAGGGTGAACATTTTGCAAGTAGTCAGGTCTGTCCCAGGTATAAGTAGGGCAATAATTTGAGCTTCCAGCTTCTCAGAGGGCAAGGAACTTTGTTCAGAAGCAGAATTAAACAGGTGGTAAGAGGTAAGCATGGGCATCAAAAGATCTGCACAGAACTTCAGAAACGATTTGCAGGTTCCATCCGAACCAGGTGCATTATCCACCAGCAGAGCCTTGATTACATCCAGAACCTCCTGTTCAGACCAGGGGGCATTGAGGGAAGCTAAGTCCTTTGTCACCAGAGTAGAAAGTTGAAGGTTCTGGAGAAAAGCTGTCAGTTAGGGAATGGAACCATCAAGGTGCAAATTGTAGAGATTTGTAATAGCAAATTAGGATTAATGATCTTCTTACATTTAGGGGAGAGAAGGTTTCTAAAATACAATGAGTGGTCCAAAAGTGCTGTAAGTAATTGGAAAAATCAGGGAACAAAACAGTCACAGTATACACCTAATATTTGTGAAGCAAAAAACTGGAAAATCCCACTAGGGCTACAGTGTTTGCATTAGAGCAGGGGCAGGACTATGGGAGACAATGGAGGCACCTGCCACCATGCACCAGCACTGAAGGGGCACCTGCTCCATTGCCTACAATATATTCACCCCACTTAGGGCTGTAACTATGTACCCGGAGTATACCGTCATGCCGCCCAATCCATGGCACTTCTTCCCAGCACCTGAGAAGCCACCATACAATAGTGGAGAGCTCATGACAGACTATCAGCTGCCACCTCCATCTATCTATAGCCTGTCCCTACTCATTGAAGTTGCTGCTCCTCAGCAGCTTCTTATGTCAGTGTGACACATTCGGTGCCCCCTCACTCACAACTCTCCATTTCTCTCCTCCCTGGCAGCAGCCCTAGCCTCAAACCCATGCAACAATTCTGGTGCTCCCCTCACCCACAACTCCCTGTCCCACCCCTCCCTGGTGGCAGCTCTAACTGTGGAGCCATGCAGCAGACTCCTGAGTTTCTGGCCCAAGCATAAGTGCGGCTGCAGATCATCTTCATGACAACAAGGATGCATTGGACGGAGCTGCAAGTAAAAGAGCATGGGAGGCGGGGCCTAAGCACCAGCAACTGAGTCTGGGGGTCAGATCTTTGGTGGAGCAACTTCCCAGCATGTGATGCACTCTGCAGTAAACTGGGCATTTTGTGATTTGTAGTCCCACCACAGTGGCAGTCTTAAAGAATCTTGACTTAAACTCAGTACTCAAAGCCACTAAATCAGGTGGTTTTCCCCTCCATGAGGGGTATCAGGAGGGCTCCCCACTCCCCATCAGTTAGCTTTTGCCAGGAGTACTTTGAGGCCTCATGCTAATTGCACCATACAGGTCACTATCTCCTCTGTGACTAATGCATACACATGTGTCCACATACTGTACATCTATCCCTCGTGCGTGACAAGTCACTTTACACAACGTGTGAGCGCAAAGTGACTTGGTAGCGCGGAGCATCTTTTCATGCAAATGTTTCCCTTCAAATGTGTCTTATTCACACAGTGATGTGAACAGGATGCACAAGCAGCTTCTGCTGATTAAAATGATATGCAGCATGCCTATGTGATATTGCGGGTGTATCTGCATGCGAAATGCTCCATTACAGTGTAATTTGCCTCCGGGCATCTGGGATGAATTTACACCACTGCAGTTAGAGGGGGAAAACAGTGAAACAGGAACAATAAGGATTGTGGTCCCTGTGAAGAGCCACCCATGCTGTAAACTATAAATGAGAACCAGATAGACTACAAAATACAAAACCTGTAAAGGATGAGGACCAAGGTACAGTACCAGCCTGCAGAGTGAGAAGTATGACAGAAAAAAAAAAGAGGAACAGTAGAAAAAGTCACAGTGAAATAACGTGATAAAGAACCAGTCTTCAATAGATAATGAACAAGCCACATAATTAGTGCTGACAGAATTATTAATAATATAGCTAAAGCAGCAGATAAAAACAATTAAACTATCAATAAAAAAAAATAGATTTTTCCATAGGTGGGGCAGGGCACATAGTGTGCTATCACCCCATAAGGACGCAAACACATACAGTGGAATGGTACTCTTGTTTGAAAGAGAGGATTATCTGCTCTCAAAGGATATACCCTCTACGTAGTTATTGCCTGATGACCCCTAGACAATTGCTAAAACATTATACAAAAAATAGAAGGGGAAGATTTAAAATTCAAATCTACCTCATCTTGTTTCAAATAAAAAAGTACTTCCATAATTTAATGCAGTAGGTATTCTAGTTTAAAAAATGGTAGAACTTGTTGGGCTGACATATTATTCCTACACATTGTAAGCATTTAAATCATGACAGTGAAAATAAGCAAACAAAAAAAGCATTATAATTTTCAAGTGTCAACCTACATGTAGAATTCAGCTTTTTGCTATTTTGGATATGAGGATTAATGTTGAAGCAAGAACTAGAACGTATTTCATTGTGGTGTTTATAGAAAAAAAACTGCTTTTAGTTAATTTTATTGAAATTTCAGTAAAAAACAAACATTTTTTTTGCCCATTTTGGATAAATAATATATTTGAGGCGTTTGACATGCAGTGGCAAAAAGGCTAAGGGTAATTTCCTAAAATGCAATGACTGAATAAAACAAGGTATAATTTGTGTGGGTACTGCATAAGAAATGAGTAATGTTGATATCGGCATTTGATGAGCGCAAACAATGAAAAACAGGTTCAGCACAGGGCTGAGAAAACCCTCAGCAGTGAAGGGGTAATAAAGGAATTGTTAGACCTTTTTTATGGTTACATAATATTTACATAATATATCCAGGTTCATTTGATTTTTTAATTTAATATTCTTTACCCCTCCCAAAAAATATATATATATACTTTTATGTACACAAGGGCACTCTACCAGATTATCATTGTTCCTATATCACATCAAACTATTGTATCAGTTCATGTTACCATACAAAGAAGAGTAATTTGCTGCTTTTTTAAAATAAATACAGTGATGTATATGATTCTTTATGTGGCCTCAGAATTATGCAGTTCATTCACTTGATATTATGCTCTCAACTTGTAATAGTAAAGTATTGTAATATGGGGCCTGTTTCAGAGTTGTATGGTATAGCACAGCCGCAGGAAGCAGCTGTGCAATTGCCGCAGGAGGCGTCTGAGGGAAAAAGACTATTCCTATCGGCTATGAGGATCCAAATGTGCTGCTTCCTAAGTCACAGCATTGTATCATTTGTGAGACCATCGGCCATCTCAGTAACCCTGAAGTTACTCAGATTGGCCCTCGCAGCTTCGTAGCCAAGGCCAAGAATTCTACCCTGGTTCTGTTTGATATAATAAATACAAAACTTTCCAAAGCACAAACTCATTTTCCATCAGTAATCCAGCAAATGAAACTTGGAAATCCTTATTTGGGGTTAACCAACCTGAAAAACTGCAGTTATTTAGTACAACATACCAGTCTTTAAAAAGCAATTTATAGAAAAAGTACACATTATTCTGATGAGAACACTGACCTTTGGCTAGAGTGCAACCATCAGAAACATGAAGAATATAAAGGCTTATATTGTGCAAAAATATTTCCTGCAATTTAACTGGGAGAAAGCTAATGTATCAAAGGCATTTGTCTCTGATCCAGCTAGTAAAGTAAATTCATATTTAATGAGCATATAGTGTCTTCAAAGGCACATAAAAGAATACACTGCCTACCAGATTCGGCAGGGAGGAGCGGGCAATATCTCTAAAGCTCTGGCCATTATATTTTCACATCTGTGAAAGATTAAACCTAATTTTAAGGGAAAGATTATTGTATAAAAACAAATTTTCTAAAGCACATAATGGGATTTTAAGACTGTGGGTGTGAAGGAGGGTGCCGAGTTATGGTTTAGTTTTATAACTGACTAGTCGCTTCCGTAGAAGCAATGTCGTATCCAGAAATAGATTTCTTTTCACTCATTGCAAATTACTATTTTATACTCCAACACTAACCAGTACTGTATCTGTAAAAGACCATTTATAGCAAATGCAGTAAAACTGACTATTGCATTTGGCATGTACAGTATAGGGCTCCTGTCATTGAACCCGAAAAATGGCATAATATGATTTCTGATTATTCAATTAAAACCTCTAAAGTACCTTCTTGTCTTGTTTCCAAATTTCATAAAATGTTTTAAGAAACTGTCCAAGTATATTGGAGTCCTACAGTGTTTTAAGTGAAACATTTCAAGTAGAAATAAATATTCATGTTGTAGCACTCCTGGGGGTATATTTACTTCAGTGAGACTTTTTAGAAATGGAGATGTTGCCCATAGCAATCAATCAGATTCTATTTAACATTTAACTAGCACCTTCTAGAAGATAATAGCTAGAATCTGTTTGGTTGCTATCGGTAACATCGCCACTTCTAAAAACTCACTTTAGTAAATTTACCCCCTGGACTTGTAGCCAAAGTACCAATGTATTATTATACTAAATGCAGTCAATACCCCGAAAATGGACATTTTCAAAAAATTGACACATTATTTTGTATCAGTGCTATTCTGAGGATGCTGCCACTGACATCAGAAATAATTGCAACGCTCCCATTATGTTCAATTGTATAAGCATTCAGTGGATACAGGCATTTTGGGAATTGGAGCGGTTGACTTTACAACTGCGTTTGTTTCTTTTATTTGGGGGAGATCTATCAAACTTTCTAAAGTGGCCAAGTGGAGGCAATCAGATTGTAACTATGTTAGCTAGTATCTGATTGGTGCTATGGGTAGCATCTTCACTTACCCTCTTAAGAACGTTTTATAAATATCTCACAATTACAGAAATACAGTAACTGTAAAGTCACCTTCTCCCATTTACCTCTGTGCCCACTGATCTTTGTTTGAGTACAGTGCAGCTCAATCTTACAGAATTAAATCAGTCACTTAAGGTTGCATCCAAAGTTACATAGGAGAACCTGAAATAAGTGCCCTAGTTTTTTCTTATTGCAGTTTTAATAATCTTAAAGAGATTTAAATAATTGATTGTACTATCGATTCAAAATATAGGTTATGCTGTAATTATGACCATAAAAAAGGTTTAAGATAGAAATATCAAACATCTAAAATATAATATACATTTTTACATTTGCACCAGTAAATGCTTTTAGTTATATACAGTAAATGTATAAAGGTTATACATTTTTATAATGTGTATTTTAAATCATAATAACATAAGAACTACAAGCCTCTTTTTTTAATTTTCTTATCATGTCCCCTTGTCCTACAAACTTAATTTTTTCCTACATTACCTACTTCTGAGATCAATATTCTGACCTAAAGACCATACCAAACTGTTTGTCTCCTCCATACCTTTCTTTTAATATATTACATGACTATATTTAGATTACTTTGAAATTTGAACTTTTTGGGCCACAAAGTGACCTTGAAATTACCTTTTAAGATCAAGTTTTTTTAGTGGCATCCTCCCTAGTATTTCTGTTTGAGCTATGACTGATTAATTTAGCATGGTTGCTGGTTGTTAACATTCCATGCAGGTTAAAAAAAATTTTTTTAAGCCCTTCTTGGCAGGTCTACTATAAGCAAAGTTCAGAGAAGATATAGTGATGGGATTGCAGTCCATGCAGAGTTGCCTGTATAATTATGTTATCCTATTTTTAGGAAGATATTTTGCATCAGGGAGAGCTAGGGTGAAAATAAGCAATGATAATGATGACAGCTAAGAAAACAAGCGTATGGATAGGGACAGTCTGACTACAGAGATGCCGACAACTCAGCGTAAAGTAGAATATACACATTTGATTCATACACTTAATGCAGAAGCTATTACAGCTGCCCTACATTCTGCTAGGCATCAGTTCAGTACAATCTCTTATACTCACAACATACACTAATTGGCTTTAATTAGCTGACCAGGCTATTTACTCCTCTCAGATTTCCAGTATGAAGTTGTAATTCTTATTAATATCTACTTTCCTTTTCAAACATTAAAAAAATAGCACACTGAGATTAATATTATTAGTCTTAATAAAGCAGCTATTAGTTCTTACATTTTATGATTGTTGTTAAGTCTTATTAAAATGGTACAAACAGAACTAATCAAATTCTCGTGAATTACAAAAATGTAATAGTGACTCCATTTTAGGTATACTCAGTAAGTGACACTACTACCGGAGGAATAACAGCTCATTAATAACATTAGCTGACCGTGGGCATTATCATTTGATATTTTAGCTGAATAAATAAATAAAATGTAAATCCACAAGCAAAAGATCCCCAAGTGCACTGTGAATGCTGGAACAACGTATCTTGTTACCTGAGTCATAATAGAAACCCAAATCTTAAACTGTTCCTGTATAAAGCCCGAAATTGCAAATCTCCAGCCCCAAGTTGTAATGGGTAGAGGCAATGTGTCCTTTAATGTGGCAGAACATGGTGTACCATAACAAGCTGTGATTAACACGTCTAGGCAAAGATACAAGTACACATCATATAAAAACTGCAAATCTGACAGTTGTTTAGTGGAATAGTGGCACGTTCCCAACAGGAGCCTGTTTATCTGAACAAATCAGCTACATTAGATGCATGAACCTTTGTTTTACGTATGTTGAAGTCATAAGTTTTAGATTATTAACTATTTCTATTATAATAACCATAACAGTTTTTTTTTTGCAGTAATAGTTAGTAAAGGTAATAAAGGTTAGTTATTAACTAGTATAGTAGTATCCTAGTATGATTAAATTATATTTTTACTTTTGCTTTTTTACCGGTATTTTCCAGTATTTTATATCAATTGTATTATAGTAAGAACAATGGAATGATTGTTAACATTTTTTTTTAATGGACACAACCACAGGCAATGACAGCTCCAACCTCCACATACTAGTTCCACCAAAACTGCCCTCACCAAAGTCACTGCTGACCTCCCCAGGGCCACATTCAAAAGCCAGTTGTCTATTCTTAAACTCCTTGACCTCAGAGCAGCATTTGGCCACTATCTTTTCCTCCAAGCCCTCCACTCCATTAGCCTCTCCCAGGTGGTCTGGCAATCAAGGTTGCTAATTTGCTGTCTACTAGACAGAAGCTGGGAACCTGGGGTATACAAATCCCCCTTTGATGATTTCCTCAGTACTTTTGTCATAATATATATTTTTAATCTTATATTTGCTGCTCAATTTATTTTATTTTCTCTCCACTCCACCTCTACTCTTTGTTTTGTCGATCACTCCACTGACTTAGAGCTCCACTCATAATGTCAATCACCACCACAGCCCTAAATACCTCCTTCCCACTATCTCTCCATCCTGATTCCAACAACCTGCTCCTGCCCACTTTGCTCTTTCTATGATTGACACCTATCCACATCCTTAAGCATCTCCTTCCATGTCCATTTCAGCACTTCTCTCGTGCTGTACCAATTCTCTGGAATGCCCTCCCTGGCTGTATCACACACCCAAGCCTAAGCCTTCTCCTAAGCCTTTATGCTCTGTGCTAGCCAACTCTGCTACCCTTTCCCTCTATATGTCCACCAAAATCCCTCTAGAATGTGAGCAGGGCACTCTCTCCCTCTGTGGTCACCACATAATTATATATTCTGTAGATTATATTTGTCTTGGGGTGCCATATAAATAAAAGAATAATAAATAGTAAAGTTAATGAGATAATTTAATGTGTATAATATATCCATCTCAGTAGTGGTAAAACAACTTTTGTACATCATCACTGATTGCATATTGCATCAGCTTACTAATCAGCAGTAGCTACAAAGAGATGTGATATATGGCGATATATTTTAAATTTAAATCATGTTGTCTGGTTTAAAAAAAACTGTGATGATGCCACATATCCTGTATATATATATATATATATATATATATATATATAAACGACAGGCTTATATATAAACGACAGGTTTTTCAAATGTAAGACAAACTTTTTTCTTTTTCTTTATTCTTTTTCCAGGTGCTTATTAACTGATAGCCCTGGGTGTGGTCCTGTCTCTTTAAGGCAGGACCCAGTTTCATGTTTAAAATGTATGCAAGCTTGAGCCAAAGGTGGCAGATCAAGTTTATTTATCTGAGAATCAATGTAGGGACTGACCAGATGGGACCGACCATCAAGCGGTGGTCAGCTTAACAAATTATTGCAATATTTTGGAACCAACATTCCCTATGTACAAAGGAGTTGCAGTTTGAAAAGCATGTGAGTGCCGAGTTTGTATGATATATATATATATATATATATATATATATATATATATATATATATATAATCTCTGCCTATCTACCATGGACAGTGGCTAGAAATATGTGAGATCCTACAGATGGCACTATGTAAGCCAACAGGTTAACTGTGTAAAAGCCATGGGCTTCTCCACAGGGATGTTGTTGCTGGTGCCGGAATCCTCCTGACACCTCTCAGAATCCCAGCACCAGAATCCCAACTACCAGCATCCAATGGTAAGTGGTGGGGTTAGGGGGAGAGTTAGGCACTAGTGGGGAGGGTTAGGTTTATTCTGAGGAGGGGGAAGGTTAGGTTTAAGCACTAGGGAGGGAGGGTTAGGTCTAGGCAAAAGGGAGGGAGGGTTAGGGATAGGGGAAGGGTTAGGATGCAAACCGACAGGTTTCGGTATCCTAACCCTGTCGGATGCCGGTGTTGAGATTCTAACCACCGGGATTCCAAGCGTCGGCATCCCGTACCCATCCCCCTCCACATACACAGTGAATTAAGTCTAAATCTATATGGTATTCTGTTTATTTTGGTCATGATTGTATGAGATCCCTTGGCTATACAATAGGATATGAGACTGGCTACAGATATAGGGGGCTCATTGACCGCTATACTTTATCCAACACATTGATAGCAAGGGGAAAAGGTAAGAATAATATATTGTTAAACTGATATACAAATGTAATGTTTGTGTGATTGGGTTGCAATATTCCAGCCAGGATATAACTGCAATGTAATCACTTTTTTTAACCAAATCATGCTACTGTGATAGTATTTGCTTATTTGTCATACAACCCCCTGTAGAATCCTTTGTTCTTCTAAACCACCAATTTTAGAAGGATACAGCTATGCTACCCATGAAACTAGCTGGCTTACTGACTGTCCCCAGTGTGTTATCCTTAAATTCACTTTAAAAATGAATGTATTTTGTTTTGCATTAATTTCCCTAGCAACCTATGCAGTTAAATTATGTTTCTTCACGCTTTTATATAGCCCCAAGGAAGATACTGTACTTTGTTAGAAACTTTACATAGAGTAAAACAGTATGTCATAATGCAAACAGCACTAAATACACACCGTGTGGAATATTATATTTACCCATTATCCCAAACAAAGGTACATAAATCACTCAAACTATAACAGCAGCAATTAACAATGTTCTCTACACAAGCAATCTAATAAAGAGCACATCATTTATACTTGGTGAAAGGATGACTTAATATCTTAAAACATTAGACTAAATTCTATTAAAAGAGAAATAGCTCTCAAGATTAGTATTTAAAACATGAAACGTAATTTTCTCATTCAGTAAACTCAGAACTTATAAAATAACAATTTGAGTAAACTGATCTAATGTGCGTCTACAGAAAAGGTCAAGTGAGATGGTGACAGACAGGTAAGGGGCTCAGCTTCTAATACATGTGTACCAGGGGAAACTGTAACCTAACAGGGGAAACTTTGTCTGCAGATTCAATATACAGATATACAGTATGTATGATATATGCATTACGCACCCCAAAACTTCTAAGCTGTCTCTTACTATAGTCACCAAGAGGAGCTCTGCTATATAATGTTATGAATAGGAGAGTGATGGGACAACATAGGGAAAGACAGGCATATTGCTAAATATATTTTAGTAAACTTTAAATATGATGCTTCAAATCAGAGATAATCATTGCAAGAAACTCTTAAGTCATTAGCTTTTGGTAAACAACAAAACCTACTGTATACTATATGGGTACTGAAGACCAAATGAGTGAATTAGTTAACCAATGGATGGGGAGTACAATGAGAAAAGAAGAGGGTCAAGAACAGTGCCTTTTGGGACAGTAGAAATGCTGAATAATTAAGTGGATAGGTAGGATGCAAACCAGGAAAGAACGGTGTCATCAATGCAACTGGTGTGAACTGTATGTAGCACATGCTACCTTACTGATTCTGTATGACCGACCTGTGAAGGAAACCAACCACGCAGCACTCCACCCACAAGCACACACTGTAAATTAAAACTAATAGATGATGGTCAGCACACACTCCTGCGAGGGAGTGTTTGGGTCAAGTAACAGTGGTGTGGCACTGTAACCACATGCCAGTGCACTTGCCCTGGTTATGTAAATAACCAGGGCAAGTGCACTGGCATGTGGTTACATGCCACACCACTATAGTGGTGTGTTGCAGGGGACTAATTTGTCTTATCAGGGAATAGTTCTCCTATGGACATATGAAAAAATAGGCCAAACGCTAAAGTGCATAAGTTTCCAACCTTAATAAAATTGTACTTATCCAATGCAATATATTTTATAAAACACCACACTTTTACTCCTGCTGCACCCCTCTAAATTGGGGGTGCTAAACCCCAAAAAGAAACAACTCAAAAACAAGGGGAGAGAGTGCTGGAGCAAACTACAAATATAATATCTTAATAGCAACTAGTATTGATACAGAAAAAAAATAAAAAAACAAGAAATTAATATAAAATCAATGACAATACAACACTAAGGCAATGGTTAAGATATGACATAAAAAGATCTGTGAGCACACATAATCCTGATAATTATAATAATTATCAAAATAAAACATCATCTAGGTATTTTAAAAAAGCAATATTTCTGCTGGTGGGATGCTGAGAGTCAATCAAGAGTTACAGTAGCAGGTGAGACATTAATCACACTTGAACCACTAACTAGCTGGTAGATAATAGTTAATAGTTGGTATAATATTAGCTGCAATAAGCATATCATTCGTTATCAATGTTAGTATTCAGCATGGATCA
Organism: Taudactylus pleione; assembly: GCA_031769625.1. Lineage (NCBI taxonomy): Eukaryota > Metazoa > Chordata > Amphibia > Anura > Myobatrachidae > Taudactylus > Taudactylus pleione. Next base: position 12,170,117 of record JAUIMM010000177.1, on the reverse strand, counting down.
GGCTCAGGGGCAGCGCTGCAGATGGAGCAAAACAGATGGTGTAGGGATGTTGTTCTATTACTTATGACATCCAGTGTTAGTAGTATGGATGCAGCCTAAATAAACCCAGATGGAACTTATATTAATCCTGTCTTAAGGACAGGCACCCTAGACACAGGCCCAATATCGCCTGTGCACCTGGCTGAAACTAGTATCCCGGTCAGTGTGGGTCAGCGATGACACTGTATCTGTTACAACGGCTCAATGCCCAAGCTGGGTCTGTGTGCATACGCAAAACAGGTCCTGTGTCTGCGCAGACCCAGAACTATTGGATTTGTACGTAAACCATCGGGTTTGTGTACATATCTGAAACATGCCCATTATCCATTACTAATATGTGAGTATGTATAAGAAATACTGTAGATCAACCCAGGGGGGCTAGGTTTAGGGTAGGGAAAGGGGGGGTTAGGGTTAGGCATCCCCCCCGGGAGGGTTAGGTTTAGGGTGCGGGGAGGGGGGTTAGGTTTAGGCACTAACAGGGGGAGGTTACGGTTAGGCACTAGGGGGGAGGTTAGGGTTAGACACCACTAAGGGAGGGTTAGGGTTAGGGTAGGGAGAGGGGAGGGTTAGAGTACTTACCACCTGCAGTCGGGATTTTGACCCGTCGGGCTGCCGCTGTCAGTATTTGATCCGGCAGCTAAACAGCCACCGGCATTACATACCGATTCTGATCTAACAACCCTACCTGTACGGTGTAACGGTCACGTTATTTTATCTTATAATATCCTAATGTTGAAACTGCTATTGACGTACAGTATCTTTGCATATGTGAGGAGACATTGATAGAAAGAGATATGTGAACATTTACAAATTCATCAAAAAACAAAAATGTATTAAATTATAAAAAACTGATTACAATCAAGTATTAAATCAAACTTTAAGATGGAGCAGTTTTGCATCATATACAGTATATGGCTTGAATTGTGAACATTTTATGGCAAATTTATGGCTAGATATTTTTGTTATATTGAAACAGGTTGGGTACGGGATGCCGGTGCTCGGGATCTGACTGGTGTCGGGATTCTGGGCCAGCATTCTGAGTGCCGGTATCCTGACAGCTGGCATTTCAACTACTTCCTGAAAACAGTTTTTGTCATACTGAGTTGGAAGCAACGAAAAAAAGGAGTAACTTTTCACTTTGGCAAAACTACGTTGCACTGTAGTTGGGCAGAATGAAGGTGTGCAGAGAGAGTTACAGTTGGTGGGATTCATACTAAAGCACCAGTATTTACCCTGCATTCAAATATAAATAAATCTATGTGCACCCCTTGCATTTTTACATGGTTTGTCCAGGTGCAAAGTTGCTCCTTTTTTTTACTTATGCTCCCATCTCTGAATCAGCCTAAGGTCTTCAAGTGTTACTCATCTCTTTTTCAGGAAGTGCAGACTTTATCGTAAAGCTCAAGTCAGGCTGTGCACACCACATTAAATATGTATATCAGTTTAAAAACATTCAATTGTATATTGCTGCATTTTTATCATATGAAGAGACCATTCCATACTCATTTCCATTTATATATTCTTCAACCAATGAGATTAAAGTTTTTTAATGGAAAATATTATAATCACTGCTTTTATATATGCAAATACAGTTATCTATTTCATGGCTTTTATACTAAAATTGTGTTCTTCATTATAGTACAGGACCTCATTTAGGGGTATATTACTAACCAGTGTATTGTGAAAGCCGCCATTCATTAGCAGTTTTGACTGATAGACATGAATCATCAATAGAAATAAATTCTAAATTAAATTCTATTTAAGTATCCTTCCACTACCTAAGTTAAGGAAACTAAAAAGATAAGTGGACCAAGTAGGCAGCTGAGGTGGCTACAGCCAAACTTACAATCAAATTCTATAAGGATGCCACCCGTGGTTACTGAACTGTTTTATTCCCCACAATATAGAAATAATAAACTCTATAAACTTAATGCATAGCCAATGAAGGCTCTTATTAAAGTACTAGTTCCTATGAATTGTTATATTTGTCAGAATGAAACACAAACAGAGGTTTTGCAACAACAAAGAAATTTCATCCTACTAAGTGCACTAACATCAGCTGCATTGTTAGGAGACTACTTTTTAAAGTCAGAGACTCACTAATATAAGTACATATACAAATTCTATTTAATAGGTTGCAAAGGTAGTGATTAATATTAAAGAGGTAGCAAGTTATATGTGATTGGGAACATTTAGATGTGAGTCCAGTTGGAATTAGATCATATTTCATAAGATAAATTTATTTATATTTTTTGTTTGTTTTTTAGGATTTTTTTCCATTACATACATCAAAATATAAAATATTATGAAAAGAAAACATTTGAAACAAAAAAAAAGGTATGATCAAAAGAAAAGTACACATGTAACATTTCGGTAAGTAGAAATAGACCAGTTAAACAATTGAGGAACACAATGATTTAAGAGACATATTTTAAGAATTAAACAGTCATATGCATGACCAATTGAGTGTGCACAGTAGTAAAAAAGGGAGACAATCTAGTAAGGTATTGAGAAGTTGGGATGAGTTATTTATATAATAGTTAGCAGCCCATCAAAACTACGGGACATTGTTGCGCCTGCGAGAAGTCCTATTTGAGCGCTCAAGAGAGGTAATTTCTGCACAACAGCTCAGGGGGCTGCATGTAGAAATGTCAGCTCCGGCGGCTGTGCATGCCCAATTGAATTGCTCCGTCAGGTGCCATCTAGTGGCCTCTGGTGCGCAACACTCTTGAATTCCCCACATAGAGGTGAGGAGCAGTGTTAGGCTTTTTTATACATAGATTTATATTGTATATTTTTATTAATGGGTAGTGATACGTAAGTGAACATGATACTATAGCAATTTAAATGTACCCAGAATTGCCTATGTACCTGTAGATGTTGCAAACTGGGCTATCATTTAGTTTTAAGAAGAGAAAACAAAGTATAAATCTAAGTGGATCGACCTGTATTAAGGGAATTTCCCAGGTCATCATAAGAGAAAATAAAGTAAACCCTTGTTTATGTTTATTACTGTGTCTGGGGGAAGGGGAAGGGAGTCCTTCCATTTCTGCCTTGGGGAAAAGTGAGGCTGACCAACAGGGCAGTATTACTCACGATTGAATTCAATCCAAGAAAAAAAATGTGATCCACTTCCAGTCTGCAAATACACAGGTATTGTTAAAATGAATCGTACCATACTGCCAGGGTGTTACAATTATTTTAGTTGGTCTACCAGCCCGGTAGATCTTCTAGTGTGCAATGTTGGGCAACGTACAGGGTAAGATCATGAAAGCTATGGCATACCCCTTTCTTCTTATCATTACTTAATAATCTTGCCATTAATATATCTAGGCTGGTAGGAATGTCTTTCACATTGAGAGGAAGATCAAACATTTAACCCCACCTCAGAAAAATATCTCCTTCATGTTTGTAATGGGATAGTAATCTGATGATGCTCCTTTGTGTAGAACAATACTGACTTTGCATTTGTTTTAATTTAAAATCATTCAAGATCTCTACCCGTATAAACTCTGGCATCCCTGTTGAGCCGAATATTCAAGTTAAAGCATTTATCAACAAGGGGTACAGAGTAAAACATATTCTAATTTGCATGTTTCTCCATTTAGGAAGTATACTAGATGCACACCCCAAAACACCTTTGCACACCAGTTCTCCTCTGTAGTCACCAATTCAGGAGAAATCTTCATAAACAAAATGGCCATCTACTATGTCATTCCTTTTCTACATATGTCATTTGTGTGTTTGTAGATTATCTTTATCAAATTATGAAAAGCTCACCTAGAAATGTGCTTTAACATCTACACATAATTGAAAGCTGCGAAATGTGTATCACTAGCATACTGTACAGAACAAGCTATTATCTCTACTTACTCAGAGTAACAGTTGTGCAAAATCAAAGCCATTTTATATAGTGGAAAACACTGTATGCCATAACTCACAGTAATAATAGTTCCCCAAAAAATGTGACCTCAACACCCCTTTATCTAATTTCTATAATGTCTAATATAAATAATATTTTCACAAATAGAAAATTGTTACAAATTTGTGAGAACTTTGTGAGTAGTGCAGAGGAGGGTCATCACACCAAGGACAGAGTTGTATTCAAGAACTGCTGAAATACCAGTTCAACTCCTAGACCAAGAGATTTGAACTGACCTTGCTGTTATAATCTCTGTTCCTCTTCTGGTGATATCAGCTGCTGCTACTACAACTTTGCACACTTGGGTATCAAGTGTCTTGGCTCAGTGTCCTGTAGCGAGCTTGATGCCATAGAAAAATAACTTAATTAGACTAAAGACACATTTATTATAAAACCAAGTCATGAACTGGGTTTGTGCTGCATGACCTTGAGTACAGATGCTGGATCATCCCGGTAACTCTAGTTTAAGTTTGCTTCACCTGTAGTTATTAAGGTATAATAAATAAATCATGCCCATCCAGTACTTTTATAAAATCTGTATCTGTTGATCCAGAGGAATATTAATAAAAGCCTCGCCAAGATAACTTCATATGAGAATAGTCTTCAGGTTATTTAATGGCCAGTAAATTCCTAGAGTAATCTATGGTTCTTTAAATCTATAGCGCAGACATTGTTGAAAGTGCAATGTTATAATAATATAATCAACAAAGGCCTATTTTCATTAATCTATAATCTTCAATTCTCTTGCCAAGATAGAATTTTTGCATCCTTGTAAAATCAACTCCGTGCTTCAGGGGAACATCAAATGGTAATTTACCTAGTGCTTTTATTCTTCTAACTTAAAGTACATAAACTGTATGACTGTGGATGATTGAATGTCACTTAGCATGGAAAGCAATCTGACGCCCCAGGTTAGAGAATCTGTTTCTAACTGTATTGTTATCATAACAGCATCTTGGCAGATGAATGGAATGCACACCTTGAATTTCCAGCACATGAAATAATGTCTCTCGCACAAATATTACAACAAGATTTGCCCATAGGTTTTCAATATCAAGTGAGTAACTAATTTAAGACTGGGCACAAATGCCAGCTCATTAGCCAATCCATTTTGTATGATTATGGGAAAATTCAATAAAAAAATTTGAATGTCCCATGTATTTGGTAGATCATTAAGTCCATTAGGAAAGTATGCATACCTCCTATTTTAGTATGTTCTACAGAGGCCAAAAATACCTTTTCATCCAATTTAATATAACCAAGAAACTCCCTTTTATAATGATAGGTTATGAATTGAAAGACAGTTAAGAAGACACTTCAAGATGGAACAGCAAGATCCAGTATTAGAGGCCAACAGTTCTTGGATTTGAAGTACGGACAAAGGAAAAACACTTTGGACTGACTATTCTCAAAAATCACATGTGTTTTGAATAATTTTTCAACTTTGAAAAGAGAAAAGAAAAAGTCCTGGAAAGTTGGCTAGTTTGTCATCTTACATGTAATGCAAACATTGTTCATTCCTCACATTACTGGATATGCCGTGTTCCATTTATATGCTTATGTTTGCGGGTTGTACAGTAAGAGAAGAACATAGTCCAATGTTACTTTGGTGATTGTTCACACAATGTAATTTCCAGTATGAGATCTTTGATTTTTTTGAAAATGTATTAAGGATGGTGTTCTGTAACAGACATTGGATACTCATGGAACAAGACAATCACACAAATAAATGTTGTAGGTTTTCTGAGCTATTTAAAAAAATAATAATAATATATTGGCCATCAGAGTAAAGGGGAGACCAGTTTTCCCCATATACAGTACTGTATGCATTTCTCCACTTTCTTAAATGTTTGCTATATAATTTGTTTGGGTCATGTTTGTATATAAAATCAAGTTGATCTCCAAAAGTGAGACAACACAGTATTTGTGGAAGATCATATATCTATAACTTGTATACTAGATGTTGTCACTGACAGATTAATCTTCATTCCACAAGGATGTCATGATGTTATATTTCAAAATTACCGAGCTGATAAATGCACAGTTATCCCTATTTACTAAATGTAAATCCTGCTATTGGTGGGTCCAGACATAGTGTACTGTACCTCTTTTGGAAGGTCATGAATGGTGGGGGTTTTTGTAACAATATTAGACTATTCTCTTTGCTTTCAAATTGTCTGTCTTTTGGGATAGTTGTAGATGAGCTTCAATATTCAACCCAATTGGTAAATAGAGTATATTAGTAGTTACTTTTGGTGGATGGTCTGGTTTGTCGGGACACATTTAACTTGGCTCCAGCTATCCTTCTATTACAAATGGGATTTAGCCTACCTGTGCCCCTCTTCCTGCCCTTAGCCTCTGCACCCTTCATCTAAGGAGAATGACTCTGTGCTGGATATGGGTTGACAGGAACAGAAGAGCCTCCATACAGCCACCAGAACCTGCCTTCTCCTGGTGCAATAGCAGTGTTTGTTTTTTCGGCCTTCACCCACCCACACTACACTGTCCTGCACCATAATTGAACTGCTTGGGTGACTCACTGCAATCCCCCTCCTGTCTTAGGCTGACCTGGTTGTGGAACACTTATCCTGCCTGTTGCCTTCATGGTGTTCCTGCTGGGGCTACTGTCCTGGCTGTGGCTGCTTCTGGCTACCTCCTTCACACCTGCTCTGGATTCTCCCTGTTGGCTTCAAAGGGTTCTCTGGGCTCCATCTCCCAGGCTCTGTTCGATCCAATTGACAGCCATACTGCCTCCTTCTTCTCAGAGGTCAACCATCACCTCACCTTATTGCAAGCACAGATAAGTACTGTCTCTCTGTTGGGGGATCATTTGACAGTGTTATTGCTAACTGTGCTGTCTGTGCTCCAGGTTGCTACACAGTGGGCTGCTAATATATTGCTCTAGGACCTGTTGCATCTTCAATAAATACACTACATCATTGTTCTCACTAACTGCAATTCCTTTTTACTCTTTACTCCATGCATGTTGACCTTTCCAACTTGGCTGCAAAGTTTTACCTGCAACTAACTTATGGTTCCCTAGCACTGATACCTGCCATTACATATACCAACCCCCTCCTTCTACAATTATTTACATTTTTGACACTAAGCTCCCTCCATATACTCATTCAATGCCTCTCTTATCTTGTAAATCCTGCTCCAATGCAGGGGACAAAGAACATAGGTCGACACTCTGCATACTAAGAACAATGATAGTCAAAATAATCCTGATAAACTCTACAATTAAAATGGAGTATAAGTGAGATTCTTAGTACAAGTTTGGCCAAAATTGTTTGCCCATCCACCACGTCAAGGTGATCCCCATAAGATGGGTCCCTAACATCCCTAATAATAACACATTATGTCAATTTATCCAGGACTTACCTCTCATAGTTTCCATTCTGATATGTACAGTAATGTAGGAACCTATGCAGATATAGTGGAAAGAGGGAGGGTTGCTTGGACTGCACACCCTAATTTTAAACATAAAAGAGGTGCAACCATGCTGAGACTTGTAGTACAATGCAGGGGACAAAATACATAAGTGCACACTCTGAGTACTAAGAACAATGATAGTCAAAATAATCCAGATAAACTTTACAAATAAAATGGAGTATAAGTGAGGTTCAACCATTACTTCTCTATTGTTGTTTTCACTAGTGAACTTTCCCTATAAATAAATCCACTGGAAAATTAATAGCGTACAGTATTGGTTTCTATAAATGCTGTTCTTTGTCACTTGGGGGAGATATATCAAGCCTAGAGGGGATATGCATCAAACCTTGGAAAGGGAAGAAGTGGAGAGAGATAAAGTACCAACCAATCAGCTTCTGCTGTCATTTTACAGGCTCTGTTTGGTTGTTCACTTTATCTCTCTCTCCAAGGTTTGATACATCTCCTCCTTGGAGTTGAATACCAAAAGAATAGTGGAGTTGGAACAATGTACTCTGGGGACTCTATCTTAGTCCTACAATATAAGCTGGAGTTATAAGAGCAATATATGGGCCCCATTTAACAATGATACATAACTCCTTTAGCACTTTGAAAAGGGGTTATGCCATCCTTTCAATATTTAAGAAACAAATAAAAGATTACTGCTGCTTGTCACTGCATCACTCTCGCTATCTTTAGATGGCTAGAGCGATTCAGCCCCCATTGGCAGCTTCAGCAAAAGCCTTCCAGGCATTGCCAGGTCCCCACTGGGTTAGACAGTCATGCATATGTGCAGATTGACCGTCGTGCATGACATAGAAGTTCGCTGCTGGCAGCGATAGGCTGCCAGCAGCTAAGCTGAGGACACTGCAGATGAGGAGGACGCCACTGGACCTTGCCGGCGAAGGTAAGTAATAATGAATACCAGTGGTATATTAATTTCTATCATTGCCATACTAAATTAAATATGCCGCTAGTATTTAGGTTTGTTAATAAATGGGTCCCTATGTCTAAAATGGCAAAGAAAATGGAGCCCATTAATGGTTTGGATCTCTATGATCTTCTGTCCACTGATCATATTGCTACCCTAAATGTCAACACTCCATCGATATCTGTGTGCCTCGAGTGAGCCCATTGGTTGGGGCTGGAGAGAGAGTACCTAATAGAACACCTCTATAACACCTACATTCTAGACTTTAAAGATAAAGCTAATATTCTCAAAGTATATATTAAAGTATGATCCTTAACTATATGTGACTTTCGTTCTGATCTACCAGGACTTTTCCACTCTGGTGATTGAGAAATGTAGAGAGTTTGCGCCTATCTAAAAGATCCTCTATGAAGATAATGTCAGACTCGCCCAGCTGTTTTCTGCTAAATTGAGGATGGCCATCCACTTTTCTTTAGAATCTTCAAAATGCTGTTACTCACCTTAAGAGTAAAGGTGCCCACACACATAGCGATCTGCCCATGATCAGTCGATGTGTACGATTTCCCTTGAAACTCTCTCTCTGCACAAGATCTCCACACGATCTGCACACAATTTGGTGTCCAATCTTCAAATGATCTCTTCTGCATCCAGACTTTCACAGTGCATCGCCTCCTAGATTGTCAGATCTGCCCTACTGCACGGCAGATCTGAAGATGTGATGTGCGACCAGCGGGGACTCGCATTGCATCGTGATCATGAGTGGGGACTTACGATTTCCTCACGATTTGCCCATATTTTACACGATCTGTCATTCCAATGCATCGGAATCGGCCAGATCGTGTAAAATATCGCTATGTGTGTGGGCACCTTAACACAACATCAGCTAAGACTGCTCCATCGTCACCCTCTCCAACACCATTATAAGTTTGTGCCTTGTGGCCAGAGTGTGCTGGCAATTTCTTTCCTTTTACTTTCCCGTCAGTGCTTTCACACTCTATGGAATGAATATAAAAATGAAAACAGATGCTATTACATTCTGTTGGTTTGACTTTAATGTTTACATGCTGTTGTATTTGTTTAGTTTCAACCTTCCATTCCGTTTTTGCCCTTGTTTGTTTGGTTCTCCCTGTTCTCCATCTTCCTCTTTTTTCTTTTTGGCTTTGACTGGACCCCCAATTACCAGCACCATCTCCTTTTGAGGATTTGTCTCATGTGGACATCCTGCCCCTTACATGCGGGTATCCCAAGCTCTTGGGGACAGGTGAGTCCCTCATTATATTGGTTAACTCTTGCTATGTATTCTAGGAAAATTGTATTGGATGACTACACCAACACCCACCACACATAACCTTTCCTGTGCATCTTTCAATGCTATCCACATGAATGGAATGTGCCAAGCCTCAAACTCTGATTAAAAGGAACAGAGTACTTACTCACCTTAAATCTTTTCACCCTGATATCATACTTTTGCAACAGATTCATTGGTTACAGGGGGCAGTAGCATACCATAGCCTTCTACACTTAGACTTCTCTCCAGCTCCTGCCATACACTCCAGTCTGGGTACAGATAAACCCTCAGGCATGATAGTTTGCACTGACCCAATGGATTCAACAGGAGATCAGACTCAAGGAGCAGGCTCCATGCAAAGTCTGGTGAGCTGACTAGAGAGTCAGGAGTCTATGCAGAGACATGTTATGCAGCTCCTATAGGAGTTGTCCTCACGTCTGGATAATATTCAAGAAACTCTCAGTGGTCCGGGAGCTTCTTCTGGGACCTTTCAAGATCTTCCAGTTCCATCTCCAATTTCTGCACCTTCATCTTCCAACTTCTGCTAAGTTTGAAGGAGATCCTAAATTGAGTAGAGGGTTTTTGAGCCACGGAGAACTACATCCACTTCAGCCAAGGCTCCCATTCTGTGGGTGAATATCATGTTCAATTTCAAGCCCTAGCCTATGAGCTGAAATGAAATATCAAAGCTAAGCTTTATTTGCAGCCTTCTGGAGTGGATTATCTGACAGAATAAAGGAGGAATTATCTACCAATGATTTACCAACTAAACTTGATTATCTGGTTTGATTGTGCAAACAAAGTGGATTTATGATTTCAAGAATGATCTCTGGAAAAAGGGAAGAATGAACACTTCAACTCAATCAAACCACCACAACCTTCACCGTCTAGTCAAGAACCAATGCAGACAAAGATAACTTGCTTCTGCTTGACTTCAGAAGAGTGTCAAATATGTCATACGGAAAATCATTATCTATATTGTGTCACTCCTGGCCATCTGCTCAGAACCTGTCCCAAACACCTGGGAAACTCCACTCCTAATCTGCGGTGGAGAAGCCAAGTTAGGAATAGCTAATTTTTTCTCCACAAAAATCAGATTGTACAGTCACTTTGGAGCATGTCCAACAATCTAAGGGCCTGATTCAGACCCGCTTGCAAGTGCTATGTGCTATGCTACTACCTCCAGACTTATTATCTCGACCAATATATCTCACGGCTGTAGACTGTGAGATATATGCTATAGACCAACAGCATTATCACTCTACAAATTCAACCATTGAAGATTAGTCAGGGTTCTACATTCAGAACTTTTGAAATTCATGGTCATACCCAAAGCATATTACTCTCTGAAGCTAGACCTTCCATGGCTTTGCCAACATAGGGGCATATTCAATTGGGTGCGAGAATATCAAAAATCCCACGCCTGCGAGGTTTTTCCTGTAGGTGCGGGATTTTTGCTATTTAATACGGTGCGTGTTTTTTCTTTTCTTTTGTGAGCCAGGAGGTTTTTTTCCTCGCACCTCCAGAGCAAGTGTAATTTTTCCTAAAATCATTAATTTTAGGTAAAATCAGTGGGACTTGCTCACTTAGGACTAATTAAGCAATTGTAAGTTTCTAACTAGCTTAATTAGTCCATCATTTCTTACCTTCTGCAGCACTGTCTTCTGTATCCAGCATCGGGAGCCGGCTCTTCTGCAGCAGGGTATATCAGTGTGTGTGGTGTTTGTAAGTGTGTATGAGTGAGTGTGTGTGTATATGTGTATGTATGACCCCGGTGTATGTGTCCCCCCCGCAGGGTTAGTGTGGCCCCCTCGAATGAGCGCTGTGAGAACTACATCACCTTGCAGCCCTTGCCCCTACCACCAGCACCTGAAGCCTACTAGCAGCCCCCAGGGCTCCCAGAAGCCCTCTCTCCTTGAGAAGGTAGAGGGAAGGCCACCGGGAGCTTCGGAGACCACCAGAGACCCCAGGGCAGGTAAGTGAAGAATACTTTTTTTTTATGCGGTGCTGGGTTTTCAGAGCTGAAAACTCTGTGACCACTATTTTTTTAATTGGATACCACGGGTATCTGGAGCAGGCGTACCCATAGTATTCCAAAATTGGGTGCAAGGGGCGCAAGGATTTTTTCTCGCTAAGCCTTGTGCCCAATTGAATCTGCCTCACAATCTTTAAATTGATTGGATGACTGCACAAATTACCTCTTGGGGATGCACTTGCTGAAATTGTTGCCTCCAGCTAAAGCAGCTTTTCATCATGTTAAACAAGTGCCAGGATCTCAGAATTGCAAAGATGGCATCCTCTCTTTTTCAATGGTCCAAGATGAAGATTCCTTTTTCAAAGGAAAGCATTCCATCATTAATCCAGTATCTTTCTCAGTGGTCAATCTGATTCTTACTCCACCTCTAGGGAAAAATCTGAATTTCTGAATTTCGCTCTCCGCAAGAAATTACTTCATATATTAGAGATGAGCGGGTTCGGATTTCAGAGATCCAAACCCACCTGAATTTAGGTGAGCCAAGCCAGATCCGAGTTGGCTTGGGTTTTCCCGCCTGACTCGGATCTCAAAATGAGGCAAAACATCATCATCCCGCTGATGGGTTCTCGCGGGTTTTGGATTGTATAAAAGGTCTTGCGATTGCCGCCATTTTCATTCTGGCTGTGGAGACTGAAGAGGAAGGAGGGAGCTGTGCTATGCTGTTGCAACTTGCTGTGTGTTTAAGGGGCTGGCTACTATTGTCACTTGTCAGGGGCTGGCTGCTTAATGTCCATACTGCATAGGGGCTGGCTGGCTGTTGTTACTTGTTGGTAAAGGGGCTGGCTGGCTGGCTGTTGTCCACTCCATCCATACTAATTGACTAGGGCTGGCTGCTGTGCTGGGCTGTGCTGTGGCTGTTGTCCATAAGGGCTGTATTTCTGACACTGTCTATATATACTAGGAGGAGCTGTGCTGCAGACAGAAGAGGGGGGCTTCAGTGGCTCCTGTGTCACTGCAGTCCACAAGGGGTGCTGCTGTGTTGCCCAGGGAGTGCTCTGTCCATCAGGGGTGCTCTCCCTCCCAAATGCCAAAAAAAAATGTTCTGTGTGTGTGCATTAGCCACACTTATCAGCAAAGTAGCTGCGCAGGGGTGCTGCCTGAATCGTTTATCAAGGGGCTGCTGCCTTGTTCAGGGGTTCTCTCCCCCCAAGTGCAAAAAAATTAAAAATAAACTGCTTTTCTGTGTGTGTGTGTGTGTGTGTGTGTGTGCACATTAGCCACACTAATCAGCAACATAGTTGTGCATGATTGTTGCATCTGTCATTTATCAAGGGGCTGCTGCCTTGTTCAGGGGTGCTCTTCTCCCCAAGTGCAAAAAAAAATAAAAATTAGTGTTTTTTTTCTGTGTGTGTGTACATTAGCCACACTTATCAGCATTGTAGCATCAGCATTGTGGCTGTGCAGGTGTGCTGCATGTGTTGTTTATCAAGGGGCTGCTGCCTTGTTCAGGGGTGCTCTCCCCCAAGTGCAAAGAAATAAAAAATAAAGTGTTTTTTTTCTGTGTGTGCGCACATTAGCCACACTTAACAGCAATGTAGTTGTGCAGGATTGCTGCATCTGTCATTTATCAGAGGTGCTCTCCCCCCCAAGTGCAACAAAAAAAGTGTTTTTTTCTGTGTGTGTGTGTGCACGTTAGCCACACTTATCAGCAACGTAGTTGCACAGGATTGCTGCATCTGTCGTTTATCAAGGGGTATGTTGCCTCATTCAGGGGTGCTCTTCCCCAGTTTTAAAAATATTTTTTTTTGTGTGTGGTTGTGTGCGTTAGCTGCAACTTTGCTGCGCTATTATTGCTTGGTGACACTGCTGTAAGACCGCAGTGAGTATGGAGGACAGTCACATGACAGGAGAGCAAGATCCACATACCAGTCTTGTAGCTGCCGGCAGCAGTCATGATGATGATGCAAGGTCGTCAACGTAATCTATGAAAGCCGATGCACCAGGGCTTAAGTCAGGCCATGTAAAAAAATCTACTTTTACCCTGTTAAAGAAAAAAAATCTAAAGCTAAGTCAGCTTTAGAGAAACAAAAAATTGGCAAATGCCATTCACTACATGAAGTGGCAAGGAAATATTATGCGAGCATTACATGTGTGCAAATTCAAACACATCCTATGTTTTGCTCACCCAATTCATTTGGTGGTGCAACATTTCTTAGAAAATGACAGGGGCGTGCAGGAGATGCTCTCAGTTGCCCAAAAGATTTCTGCCCATTTTCGACATTCAGCAACTGCGTGTCCAAGATTGCAGATCCAGCAAGAACTGTTGAATTTGCTCTGTCATCAGCTGAAGCAAGTGGTAGTAACTAGGTGGAATTCTACCCTCTATATGCTTCAGCAGATGGAGGAGCAGCAAAAGGCCAACCAAGGCTATGCTATGGTCTATGACATAAGAAGAGGACAGGGCATGCACCTTAGTCAAGCGCAGTGGAGAATAATTTTCGTGTTGTGCAAGGTTCTCAAACCCTTTGAACTTTGCACATGTGAAGTTAGTTCAGACACTGCCAGCTTGAGTCAGGTTATTCCCCTAATCAGACTTTTGAAAAAGCAGCTGGAGAAACTGAAGGAGGACCTGAAATGGAGTGATTCCGCTAAGTATGTTGGACTTGTAGATCAAGTACTACATACACTTCGCCGCGATCCAAGGGTCGTCAATCTATTGAAATCTGATCACTATATTTTAGCGACCATACATGATCCTAGGTTTAAGTCATACCTTGTGTCTTTCTTTCCGATGGACATAAATCTGAAAAGATGCAAAGAGCTGTTGTCAAATTTGTCAGCTCAAGCGACACATGACACGGCATCATCTCCTCCTTCAGTTTCTGCAGCTGCCAGGAAAAAACTACATTTTCCTAAGAGACCCACTGCTGGTGATGATCAGTCAGATCAGTCAGTAAAAGCTAATGACATCTGGTTGGGTCTGAAAGAACTGCCCACAATGAGTGACATGTCTATGTGACTTTGTCTGATACGGTCACCATTCAGAGAATGGTGGATTATTATTTTAGAGATAGCATCCAAATAGGCATGTCAGACAGTCCATTTCACTGCTGGCAAGAAAAGGAGGTAATTTGGAGTCCCTTACACAAACTGGCTTTGCTGTACTTAAGTTGCCCACCCTCAAGTGTGCACTCTCAAAGAGTTTTAAGCGCAGCCAGGAACCTTGTCAGTGATCGTCGTAGGAGATTACTTCCCCAGAATGTGTAAAAGATGATGTTCATCAAAATGAATTATAAACTCCACGAGGAAGACCTTTACCAGCAATTAAGTAAAAAAAACTACAGAAACATCTGTAATGGTGGATTCCAGCGGGGACGAATTAATATTGTATGAAGAAGAGGATGTAAACACTGATGGGGATGATGATGACAACATTTGATCTTACTTATGTTGTAAAGCCAGTTTGTGTATGGGATCATTGCCACCAATGTCAACTGTGCATTGGCAGCTTGTTTTGTGGGGGGTCCAAACAAACCAATCATTTCAGCACCATCATTCAGCACCATCCAATCATTCCATCTTGCACCTCTTTTCTTTGCATTATGTGCTGTTTGGGGCAATACTGTCTGACATTTTTAATTTTATGGTTTATGAATGTCCAGAAATTGTAATGGCAACAGGCAGCACCTCCTGCATGCCCCTTTCATTTTTTTTAAAGAAAATTATGAACTACCAAATTGATGGAGTGGCCATCTGGCTGACATCACCTCTGCTGGAACAGGATTGGTGCATCCTCCTTTTTCTACCTTGCTGATGAGTTTCTCAGGTGATGGTGATAGCATTCACACGTGTTTCCCCCAGTTCAGCTGTGAGTCTCCTGTTCAAGTCGTGTATCCAGTTCCCCAGTCTGTGTCGTTTTGCTCCTGCCATTTGTGTCAACCTGGCGGCAAAAGCCAAACATTAGCGTCAAGTGTACGCAAGCCTGTGTACTGCTGCTTGTGTCAACCCGGCGGCACAAGTCACACAACAGTGACATTCAGCTAAGGGTTCTCAGCCCTCAAGGTTGCTACACAGCCCAAAGGCTGCATCCTGCTGCACGGCCCAAAGGCCACATCCCGCCAAGAGTTCCAGCCCTCAAGGCTGTAGCAGGGCTGGTTCCTAATCATAGCTCTGTATTCCACTGCTACTCAGCCTGGAGGTTGCATCAATAATTAACTATCAACTATCAATCCATACTTCAGCCAGTGGCTGCACCAATTATCAAGTATCAACTGTTCTTACTTCAGCCAGTGGTTGCACCAATTATCAAGTATCAACTCTTACTTCAGCCAGTGGCTGCTCCAATTATCAACTATCAATTCTTCAATCCTCAAGGAGTACCCCAACCATCATCTCTGCACAGTCCTCAACTCTATTTATCACTCAGTTTTGAGCCAGCTACCTGGATGCAACCTTTTGGCTCTTAACTAGATGAAAAAAAAACAATATTGTGAGCTGTGAGGTGGTCAAAATTGACTAGAAACGAGTGCAAATAAATGTTATTGAGGTTAATAATACAGTAGGAACAAAAACAGGCCCATTTCATGTGATTTTAGCTGTTTTTATGATTTTTTTAAAGAAAAAAATACAGATCCAAATCTAAAAACAAAAAACAAAACACGGAAGGGAGTTTTGGAAAAACCAATCCAGATCCAAAACCAGGGGAGATACAGATCCAAAACCAAAACACAGGGGTTGGCACACATCTCTAATATATATATATAAATATATATATATATATATATATATATATATATACACAGTCAGGTGCATAAATATTGGGACATTGACAGAATTTTCATATTTTAGCCTCTATTCACCACCACAATGGCTTTGAAATGAAGCAAACAAGATGTGCTTTAACTGCAGACTTTCAGATTTAATTTGAGGGTAATTACATCCAAATCAGGTGAACGATGTAGGAATTACAACGGTTTCTATATGTGCCTCCCACTTTTCCCACGTCATCTACTAAAGCCAATGCTTAAGAGCATATAGGCTTTCAGTTAGGGCATCTAAAAAAATTTAAAACATAAAATTGCCAACATGCCATACACCACACGCAGTGGCAAGGAAAGGCACAGACCTTGTCCTATATTTTTTAGTGGTGATTCTGCAACTGCTGTCAGTTAGACATCTTCTGCCTCACATGATGATGCAAGACTGTCTCACTCTGAGCCTAGAAGAGATGTCAAAAAAATTAAAACCATAATATCAGTGTTGAAAAAAACCACTAAAGCAGTAGAACAAACTGTGTTCAGAATCATCAAAAAAAGTGTGTTCACAAGTGTGTGAACCTGATCTTTCTGATATTGTACTCATAGAGAAGCCTCTTACCAGCATTTCTGCACCCTTTGCTAATGTGGAGACTATCAGCATGTCAAGAAAATGCTGACTAAGAAATTGAGGATGCTACAGTGGAAGTGCAACAGGATGAGGGGGATATTTGTGTAGCTGATGTCGGCACTAATGAGGATGTTGATGATGAGGATGTTGATGATGAAGATGTTGTTTGTGTAAGTGAGGCACCAGTGGAAGCAGTTTTTGCCCATGATAAGAATAAGGCCATTATCATGTCTGGGCATATGATGAAAAAATCCACCTATGTGTGTAATAATTTTTACCCAAATCCTGACAACAATTGTCTTGCCATATGTAGCATTTGTAAAGCCACAGTAAGTAGAGGTAGGAACCTCATCCCTGTTATATCATTTGCAGCACATTCATGAAAAGTTTTTGCCAAAATCACTTATGCAAAAAAAGTAACAACAAGCAGTCCAGCGACTTTTCTTTGCTAGATCCAAGCACCTATAATCTCCACCACCAATCCCTTCATCATCAATATCCACAATAATAATTGGAAGTAGCCCTGCATCTGATTTGATAAAGCTAACTGACTCCTCCACTATCCATGATTCCTCAGAAGAATCATTGAGTACCAGGCCTGCTGCGGCTGGGGGTGGATCTTCATTCCAGAAAGGAACCAAGAAAACTACTAGTAGTAGTTTAAAAAACAATTGACTGTTAAACAAACCTTTGCTAGAGGAAGCAAGTATGACAGCTGTCACCAAGTTGCAGAGAGTATCACTGACACCATGATGGCTATGCTAGAATTAGATCTGTATTGAATATCCACCATTAATGCAATGGGTTTTAGACAGTTAATTGAGTTCCTGTGTCCCTGTTACAAAAGTCCATCTAGATTCCATTTTACTAGAAATGAAACTGTACATGGATGTTAAAAAAATGTAATTATTTGCCTACAAAATGTTGTGTACCTCTGTCCACCTTTCCACAGATATGTGGACAAGTGGAACTGGGCAAACTAAAGATTACATGACTGTGACAACCTACTGGGTGGGTGTATTGTCTTCAGCAGCACGAACAGCGGCAGCATCTAACAAACACCAGATCATTCAGATGCAGGCTACTCTCTGTATCACTGGCTTCACTAAGAGGCATACCTGTGTCAACCTCTTAGAAAAACTTAGGGCTGTCATTGCAAAATGGCTTACCCCACTTGGATGCTTCTCAGGATTTGTGACTTCTGATAATGCCACAAATACTGTGAGAGATTACAGCTGGGTGATTTCAAACATATCCCATGTTTTGCTCACACAATAAATTTGATGGTGCATAATTTTTTAAAAATAACAGAGGCATGCAGAGATGCTGTCTGTGGCCCAAAAATGTTTGACTTTCATCAGCTGCATGTAGAAGATTGCAGCACCTGTAAGAACCCTGCCACCAGCTGAATCAAGAGGTAGTAACAAGGTGGAATTCCACCCTTTATATGCTTCAGCAGATGGAGGAACAGCAAAAAGCCACCCAAAGCTACACAATGAGCCATGACATAGGGAGAATGAACCTTATTTCAGCATAATGGAAAATACTTTCTGTGTTCTGCAAAGTGCTGAAGTAGTCACCTGTGAAGTTAGTTCAGACACTGCCAGCTTGAGTCAGGTTATTACCCTAATTAGACTTTTGGAAAAGCAGCTTTAGAAACTGAAGAATGATATGAACCAAAGCAATTCCACTAAGTATGTCACCAGGAACCAAGGGTTGTCAGCATCTTCAAAGCAGATCAATACATTTTGATGACCGTGCTTGATCTGTATTGAATATCCACCATTAATGCAATGGGTTTTAGACAGTTAATTGAGTTCCTGTGTCCCTGTTACCAAAGTCCATCTAGATTCCATTTTACTAGAAATGAAACTGTACATGGATGTTAAAAAAATGTAATTATTTGCCTACAAAATGTTGTGTACCACTGTCCACCTTTCCACAGATATGTGGACAAGTGGAACTGGGCAAACTAAAGATTACATGACTGTGACAACCTACTGGGTGGGTGTATTGTCTTCAGCAGCACGAACAGCGGCAGCATCTAACAAACACCAGCTCATTCAGATGCAGGCTACTCTCTGTATCACTGGCTTCACTAAGAGGCATACCGGTGTCAACCTCTTAGAAAAACTTAGGGCTGTCATTGCAAAATGGCTTACCCCGCTTGGATGCTTCTCAGGATTTGTGATTTCTGATAATGCCACAAATACTGTGGGAGATTACAGCTGGGTGATTTCAAACACATCCCATGTTTTGCTCACACAATAAATTTGATGGTGCATAATTTTTTAAAAATAACAGAGGCATGCAGAGATGCTGTCTGTGGCCCAAAAATGTTTGACTTTCATCAGCTGCATGTAGAAGATTGCAGCACCTGTAAGAACCCTGCCACCAGCTGAATCAAGAGGTAGTAACAAGGTGGAATTCCACCCTTTATATGCTTCAGCAGATGGAGGAACAGCAAAAAGCCACCCAAAGCTACACAATGAGCCATGACATAGGGAGAATGAACCTTATTTCAGCATAATGGAAAATACTTTCTGTGTTCTGCAAAGTGCTGAAGTAGTCACCTGTGAAGTTAGTTCAGACACTGCCAGCTTGAGTCAGGTTATTACCCTAATTAGACTTTTGGAAAAGCAGCTTTAGAAACTGAAGAATGATATGAACCAAAGCAATTCCACTAAGTATGTCACCAGGAACCAAGGGTTGTCAGCATCTTCAAAGCAGATCAATACATTTTGATGACCGTGCTTGATCCTAGTTTCAAATCATATATCATGTCTTTCTTTCCAATGGACACAGATCTCAAGAGATGCAAAGAGCTCCTGGCAAGCAAGTTGTTAGCTCAAGCGGCATGTGACACAACAACGTCCTCTTGTTCTGTTTCTCTGGCAACTGTGGCTGCCAGAAAAAAACTCAATGTTCTCAAGAGACCCATCGGTGATGCAGATGAGTCAACACAACATTTTAACATCTGGTTGGGTCTAAAAGAAGTGCCTAAAATTAGTGACACCTCTGCCACACCTACATCTGATATGGTCACTGTCAAAAGAAGGGTGGATGATAATTTTAATGAAGGTGTCCAAATAGGCATGCCAGACAGTCCCTTTGACTACTGGGAGAAAAAAAAAGGGAATTTGGAGGCCCTTGTACAAACTGGCTTTGCTTTAGTTAAGCTGCCCACCCTCCAGTGTGTACTTGGAAAGGAGTTTTCAGCACAGATGGGAACCTTGTCAATGATCAATGTACAGTAGGAAGCTACTTCCACAAAATGTGGAAAAAAAGATGGAAATACAAATTCCACGAGGAAGACCTTTCCTGGCAATTACGTCAAACTCCAGAGGTACCTGTAATGGTGTATTCCAGTGGGACAAATTCATATTGTGTCAAGATAATGTACACACTGACCAGGGTGAGGATGATAATGGTGATGACATCTTGCCTCTGTAGAGATCATTGCCAGCAATGTTAGCTGCCCATTTGTAGCTTGTATTGTGTGGGCCCAAACAAACCAATTACTTCAGCTACAAGGGGCAATCCCTGTCACTGAAGTGATTGGTTTGTTAAACTGTGCATGTCTTGTTTAATATACTACATAAGGGTGGGTGGGAGGGCCCAAGGACAATTCCATCTTGCACCTCTTTTCTGCATTATGCGCTGTTTGGGGTATTGATGACTGTCTTTTTGCATAGACGACAAACATTTTTATAGTTTATTAAACTGCCATCCTGTCTGCCACTGCTGTGTGGCAATTTTTCATAGATGCCCTTTATTCTTTTAAACTACTGTGCATTTTTGCCACTGCTCTGTCGCTTGCTTTAGCCAGCCAGCTCGCTGCAGCTCTTGGCCTATATTGGTGAAAAGTGAAAACAATATCATGAGCTGTGAGGTGGTCAAAATTGATTGGAAATGACTGGAATTAATGTTATTGAGGTTAATAATACTGTAGGAACAAAAGCAGACCCATATTATGTGATTTTAGCTCTTTTTACCTTCTCAAAAAAAATACAGATCCAAAACCAAAACACGTGAGGGCGGTTTTGGCTAAACCAAAACTCAATTATGAATTAGAACCAAAACCAAAACACGGGGGTTGACCACATCGCAGTTGAATCATAATATATGCTCACACAAACCAATGTCATGTAAACAGTAAACTGTACATTATACAACTATAAACAAGACACACATTTTCCCTAATTCTTATGATTTATTTAATCCAACAAGCATCATTTTATGAGAAGTGACCAATTAAAAATGAGCAAATCATCATCACATTTTCCCTGCTTTATAAATGACCCCCAATGATTCATGTCTTAGCAACCACTTGAATTTAATCTCCGAGTGATCACATCTAGTAAAGATTTTACAACCAACCACAGTTTCTGGCACAACACACAAACACAGAAAGATTTATTCAGGCAGTTTGGAATGTAAATATAGAAAATGTTATGACACAAAGAGGCTGATTTCGGCACTATAGCTGCCAGAAAGATGGTTTCTTTATATACTGGCAGAAATTGGAGATACTGTCTAACTCTAAGAGCTTCTATACATAATTTCATCAGTTCTGGATTTGAGCCACAATATTCTAAATGGTGCTTAACATAAGAACATGCAAAATAATAAAATGTAATAAGCATGTCACAATACGGAGATATGCGGATGGCTTATTTTTTAAACTTTGCACTGTGATGAACAAATCACTGCATCACAGGGTGAACTTGAACAAGAGAATAATCCTTTGTCATATGTACAGTATGTTACTCTATATTACTGGTAACCAAAGGCGTCACTTACCTGGATGAATCCTGGTGCGGCAGCTTGGCTGGTTGGTGTTCGTCCACACACGTGAAAGGGGTGTGGCTTTGCAAAAGGGGGCATGGCATTGCACCGCATAGTCACGCCTATTTATGTGTGTCCTGATCCTGGGGGTGTTATCACCCCCGTTCTCGGCACACAGTGGGCTTACCCAGCGCTCCAGCAGCTGCTGAGGCAGCCCATAATCCCTACCCTGCCTCTATACATGTTCTGGCTTCTTGGTGACACCATTTGATGGGGTGACACCAAAATGGCAGAGCATCTCTGATATATTGGTGTCACCCCCTCGCATGGTGTCACCCGGTTTTGGTCCGCACACACCGCACCCCCCTAGTGACGCCAGTGCTGGTAACTTCAATGCCATATTTATATTAATAAAACCTTAACCTCACTGGATGTATGAGGCATTTTCCTTTGCAGTGCTCCCCCTTCATTTGTAAAATAATTTCATTGCTGACATGGCAGGGCTTAGGGGTCCATTTGCTGGAGAATCAGCTGACCCAATTTATTCATTACAATCAACACAAGTTGTGTGAGCCTCGTTTCTCGTACACAACAATTTACTTTGATAATGTTTTGACTTAGCAGATGTGTAAACCAACCACTGTGAATTCAGACCAGGGATGAGCAAACTTCTGTGTTGCTGAGTAGCTGGAGAACATCATGAATGTTTAGAAGATAGCCACAAAATGATTCCTGGCCTTCAAGTCGTGGAACACTTTGGGTTCTGAATAGAATAGAGGCCCTCATTCAGAGAGCGGCCGCCCTCTGAATGAGGGCAGACGCTTCCTTTTTTTAGTGCAGCCTCCTGGTCGCTAGCTATGCTGTGGGTTACCACCCACAGCTTAGCAACCAACCAGGTTGATGGTCATGATGGTGAACACCATTGCGACCATTGAGGCTTGCGACGAGACCCTAAGGTTGGGTCTCGGCAACCGCAAGCCCCAGAGAGCTTCCTGCTCTGATTGAGCAGGAAACTCCCCACTGACATCACTGATGATGTCAGTGCGGCTGCCCACAAAATGGTAGATGTTCCTCAAGGAACACCTCCATTTTGGAAAACACCCCCCGGCCTGTCTACAAAACGGGGCGAGCTGTCGATCAACATCGACAGCCACCCCTTTTGTAGAGAGCTCCAGAGAGAGAGAGTTTCTCTCTCGCTCTGGAGCTTGCGCACACGCAGTGCGGCCGCTGCGCGTGCACAGGGCTAACCATTGACCCGGTTGTGAGCGCATCATCGCTTGCGACCTGGTCTGAATGAGACCCAGAGTGCCTACTAGGGTCATCTCACTAAGAAGCTGATTCAGACCCGGATGCTAAGAAGCATTCACTCGTAGCTGCCGATGGTTCACATTGTGCACATGTGTATGCATCACAATGCGCGTGCACGAACCACTGCAAAAGATAGGGAAGAAATTGCCCAGCATAGACAGCCCAGCTGAATGAGTGACAGGTCAAGTCGTTTGTGAGTGGTAACAGGGGCAGGCCACTAGAAACGGGGGAGTGGAGGTGCGAACGCAGGCATGTCTGATCGTCTTAATGCCAGTTCAGAGGCGTGCATAATTAACAGGCAGCATCATAGTACACGGGAAAGGGGTCCTATACTTCACACCCTGAATATATATAATGGGATTTCTTTGCAATAAATAGAGGTATTTAGCATAATCATGGCCAAGGTTATGGGCCTACCCCCATATCCAGGTAACCTCTGTAGGGTAGGTCCCGAACATACAGGGGTTCAAATCCAGGGTGCAGGACACCCCCAAACCAGCTCAGCCGAGTCACCCCAGGGGCATTGCTCTAATGAGAAAGGTGAAGTGAAAAGTAAGATAGTTAAGAGCAGCTACAGCTGCATGTATAGAGTAGAAAAGTGAAATTACATGTATAATAAACAAACAGTAAAAGTGTTAAAATATGCCCTGAAGCAGACCAACCAAAGCAATCCAGGGGACCTACGCCCCAAAAATCAACCCAAAGCTGCACTACAGTATATAAGTTGTCGGTCTTACCTATAATGTGCCCAATACAAGTGTGCATTCACAATGCCAGACTTTTTGCAATAAATGGGAGTGTCCTGCGCATTCGATGGTGCTCGATGTACCAATGGTTTCAAGCACTTCCAGGAGATAATGTGCGCAAGTAGGCTTCTTATGAATGGCTGGTGGGCGTCTGCATACACTAAGTGATCGCACGCCAAGACATAGTGGGCATGCTAATGCCTTGTCATGCGATTGCCTGGTGCAAGCGAACGCATCTAGTGAGCAGGTCTGAATGAGCTCCTAAAAGTTTAGAACTCTGATCTAAAAACCGTCCCTAGCATGTTTTAGATTGCATTTAAGTCCCTCCCTCCTAATTTTAAGTGTGAGGTGGTCATAATTGACTGGAAATTACTGAAAATTATTGTTATTGATGTTAATAATACTATAGGAACAAAAATGGGTCCAATTTAGCTGTTTTAGTTATTTATTATCAATTTTGAAAAGAATTCCAAAACCAAAACTGAATCAAAACACTTGAGGGTGATTTTGTCAAAAACCAAAACACAATAATTTAGAATCAAAACCAAAACACAGGGGCCTGCGCATGTCTCTAATACATAGTGGCATCTCATGTATTAAGAGTATTGATTGAGTGAAGCATTGTGGTTGTCTCCGTCCAGTTAATGCTCTTGCCAATAAGAAATCCCTTCCTCCAGTTCTGACACTAGGGAAGGTAGTTGATTATAAAAATGTACTTAGTTGGACAGATCTTCGAAATAATGATGAGAATGAAAACTGTAGCATTTGATAGGTTCTTCTACATTTTGTTCATACCAATAATCTTTAAAAATAGTTGCTTTATTATAGACATATTTGGGTTTGGTTTCCTGGAAACTTAGGGTTTCCGAGTGATTCAGAGTCACAGATCTTCCCGCCATGTTTGGATCTCAAAACGAGGCAATATGTAATCTTCTCAGCGTTGGATCTCGCATGTTTTGGATTGCATATAAAAGACTCCAGTGACGTGCGGTGAGGACAATGGCTAGGGAGGCTAATAATACAAAGAAGATATTTATAATATTTTCTTTAACATTTTCTTATAATTTTTATTGTCAAAACTTTGGAGTATACCTAAGTATGACAGGAAAGGCTCTGCTAACATGCCTCACCTGACCGCACATCACTGAAAGCCTCTCCCTTGTGATCCGGCGCCATTTCACCCAGGAGAGCAGAGGGCTGGGGCATTGCGAGGCACCATGTTAAAAAATCAAAACAGTTTAGCAAGCCATCAGAGCACCATTAGGGTGCCATTTGCATTAGGTTAGAAGTAGTTAAGTTTAGGTTTTGGAGTTAAACAGGTACTATAGATTTGGAGACAGGAATAAAGGTGTCTGGGAATGTTACTGCAGACAGCATTGTCACTTGTCAGTACACAGTGCTGTACAAACAAATAGGCTAGTGTCTGTGTTGCTGCTGATTGTTTTTGAACCTGCACCAGCAGTATACTTATTGTTTATCTGTCCAAAAAAATACTCTACTGTGTTTGAGGCTGCTACACCCCAAGAAGACCTCTTTGTTTTGAGATTTTTTTTCTTCAGTTATTATATATAAAAAAAATTGAAAGCCCTAAACTCATCACCCAGGCTTTATTAAATTCTATGACAAACTCTATAATGTGTTTGGGTCCTCTTGGACTCCGCCTTCACTTGGGACTGAGATCCAAAATTTCCTCTCACAATGCCAACTACCCCGCTTATCTCCAGAGGCAGCTTCTGCACTAAATGCTGAGATATCTGAGGAGGAGGTCGCTTCCACTATTAAAATTCTGAAGATCAATAAAGTGCCGGGCCCTGATGGCTTCACGGCCAGCTAATACAAAACCTTTCAATGTCATCTTATACCCCACTTGTTGGTTTTATTCAATGATATTCTACAGGGAGCCCCCTCTCTAAATCAGCTCTTGATGCCAAGATTATTGTAATACCCAAAGAGGGTAAAGATACAACGAATTGTGCTAATTATCGACCCATATCTTTACTTAATGTGGATATTAAGTTATATGCTAAAATTCTGGCCTTACGCTTGAACACTGTATTGCCTCAACTTATACATAATGACCAGGTGGGGTTTATCCCAGAAAGACAGGCATGGGATGATAAAAGATGTATAATTAGCCTTACGCAGAGAAAGCGTTCGATAGGATTAGCTGGCCCTTTATGTTTGAGGCCTTGCAACATTTCGGACTTAGAGGAGACTTCCTCACTGGGATTCAGGCCTTGTACTCGGGCCCATCGGCCAAGGTGTCTGTAAATAGTCTTGCTTCCTGTCCATTGGAGATTACAAATGGCACTAGGCAGGGGTGCCCTTTGTCGCCCCTGGTTTTTGCTAGGGATGTGCAGGCTCGGTTTTACTCAGATTTACTCGGTTCTTATCGCCACTTTACCGCAAATTTGGATTTATTATATTGGCTATCCAAAACACATGATAGGCGATAGCCAATAAAATGCCATTTAAAGATCCGAGTAAATCCGAGTAAAACCGAACCCGCTCACCCCTAGTTTTTGCCTTGACCATCGAACCCCTGGCAGCCTGTGTTCGTGCTTCAGGGGATATTGCGGGGCTTGTGGTGGGTGGGTCCGAATACAAGATTTCGTTGTTAGCTGATGACGTTCTGCTTTCCCTTTCTTTACCCCATACCTCTCTACCAAATTGATTCAATTGGTCCAAAACTGAAGCCTTGCCTTTTCATATTGATCCGGCCTGTTTGTCACTCTTGCAAATCAACTACAAATTCTCTTGGTGGCCTACTAAGATTTGTTACCTGGGCATCTTTTTTACAAACCATTATAGCACTCTCTATAAAGAGAATTTTATACCTTTGTCATCATCCATCAGAGCGGACCTGCACAAGTGGCAATCTCTCATCATCTTTTGGTTAGGTAGTATAGTGGTCCTTAAAATGAATATACTTCCATGTCTCTTATACCTGTTTCAAACTTTACTGGTTAAAGTTCCAGAGGCAACTTTAGCTCAATTACGCACATGGTTTCTTCGCTTTGTATGGAGGAACAAGGTACCCAGAATGGGATTTTCGACTTTATGGAGACATGTAATGGAGGGATTTCCCGGACATCCATTTATACTGCTACACCTCTCATTTGAGTCAAGCTGTTGCATGGTTTACCCCTACCTCCACTCTTCGGTGGCTCCAATTAGAGATGGATTTAGGTCACGCTATCTCACTGGCCTCCCAACTACTATTACCCTCCAAATCCAGACTCCCTTACATTGGTTCCCATCCTGTCCTTAGTTTTACTTGTCAGATTTGGGATTACTGTACCCATCGCTTTATACTCCTCTTGTCTCCCTCTACCCTTACCCCTATATGGGACAACCCTGCCTTCCCACCAGGTCAATTCATGATCCATGCTCACCCCTGGGTTAATAGAAATATCCACTTTGATATAGATATTATGGTCGGATAATGATGTACTGTATGTATGTTGTTACCAAATATTATAACTAAATATAAGTTCCCTGAAGTGAACCCTTTTCTATGCTTCCAACTGAGGCATTTTGTATCCACTCTGGCTTGCCCTTATGAATACCATTTAGTCACTATTTAGCGCTGCAAGTCGCTTAAGAAAGAATTGCTTTCCAGTCCAATCGTGTGGTTCCAAAGCACAAAAAGTTATTTATGTAAAAGGGATAACACGATGTAAGATTTAACAATTAGAGTAAAAAGCAATGAAAATAGTACAGCCTGATACATACACATGCGCACTGGTGCCAGTATACAGTCATAAGCTTACCTACACTAGCAATCATTTCCTGGGCCCACTGCCCTAGACTGGAGAACCATTTTACAGGGTTTAGCCATGAGAACCATCTGCTCAAGACACATTTCAGCCTGAATAACATTTTTACAATAACCCATAGGAACTTTTCCAATAGATACCATATTCAGTTTGTTCCTACATCCTCATCTCTGGTGTTCGTCACTAATGGTGTGGCGAGCCATTGTCTTATCCCATAAGTCTGCTTCCCAATTCTCCAGTCTATCAATGTATGAAATGTTCAGACACAGCAAAGACCGATCTATGGAGTATTGGCGCAGATTTAAACTAGGGGACCTTGTAATGTTATACTTCCCGTCTATGCACCTCCCTCCTCGTAATTCAAAGACCTAAGAGAAATTTAATGGGAATGGTACTAATCCTACATTATGTTGTCCCTGAAGCACGTGAGTGCACACCCAACATTCAGTCTGGTTTAAGACCTTACCTACTAAGGAATGGTAATCCTCTAAAGGATGCTCACCCAAATACAGATTACTCTTGGACTGGCATCGTTGGATGCATTTCTCATCAACTAGGGATCCACAGTACTCACAAATATAATACTCCTCAGACAATAGCCCCTCACACTGTCTCCGAGTTCCATGGCAAACAGATCTCTTGACAATCCCTTAACTGAGTTTGACCATAGGCTACCCTGATTGTTCTATTGCTCTCTCCTCTGACTCCACTCTATCGACATTACTATCTGCCTCCCTCTCCGTCATCTGTCCTCCATCACAGAAATAGGAAATCCTGAAACAAATAAGAATGAGAAGAAACCTGGAACAAGAAAAGAAACAGAAACAGATCGCCACTCCATTGCTGGAATAGTAATCCGTACAAGTCTCTGGCTCAGGTGTTTTCACTGCAGTCTTTAGTTCTCCCAGAACAGGCTCACAGTCAACAGGTCCACGTGGTCTGTCTCGACTTCGCCTTGTACCTCCTTCGGGTGGTTGACCTTTTTGCAGTGAGTTGAATGGACCAAGGTATCTCTTTCTGCTACCTTCAAAGATGTGGAACTTGTCACCAACACCTGGTAAGGACCTTCCCACCGGTCTGTCAAACAACCTGAGCGTAAGAAATTTCAGATCATAACATATTCTCCAGGTTCAACATCATGACAGTTTGTTTCTGGCATATCAGGTAACAACATTTTCAGTTTCTGTTGCAGTTGTTTCAGCTGTCTACTCATTTTTATAAGATATTGCACAGTAACCTCATTATTACTCTTCAAATCATCCTGTGGATTTATAATCAAATGAGGTTGCCTCCCAAACAGTATCTCAAAGGGGGACAGATTAAGAAGAGATCTGGGAGTGGTTCTGATGCTATGGAGGATGAGCGGTAAGGATTCTGGACATCCTAATCCAGTTTCAGTCATGATCTTGCTCAGTTTATTCTTAAGAGTACCGATCACTCTCTCCACCTTCGCACTGGCTGGCGGTTGGTAGGGGGTGTAAAGTCTACTATTGATTCCCATAAGCTTACACATGTTCTGGAAAACATCACCAGTGAAATGAGTACCCCTATCACTTTCTATGATTCTAGGGATACCGTATCTGCATAAAAACTCCTGAACAATCTTCTTAGCAGTAAAAACAGCAGTATCAGTGGTATATGCCTATACCCAATTAGAAAATACATCAGTACAAACTAATACATACTTGAGATTCCTGCAAGGTGGTAATTGAATGAAGTCAATTTGTATTACCCAAAAAGGACCATCTGTTGGAGGGATATGGGATGGCTTGGTTGGTATTGTCTTCCCGACATTTTTCCTCAAACAAGTCAGACAGGACATTGCTTTCTTTCCAGTTTGAGAAAAAAAGACTGGTGCACACCAATATGCTCTGACCAACTTGCACATACCTTCTTTTCCAAGATGAGTCAGACCATGCGCTGCCTCAGCCAAGCTTGGGTAGTATGCCCTGGGAGCAACAGGCCTACCTTGTCCATCTCTCCAGAGTCCTGAGGACTCCTGACTACATCCCTTTGATCTCCAGACCACCTTTTCCTGTAGGGAACACAAATCCTGCATTTCAATGAATTTCTGTTTGTCTATTGTCTGGGGGACCATCACTTTGTTTGTTGGTATATTTTTTGCAAAACCCTGCTGCCCATTTGGCAGCTTCATCTGCTCTGTTATTGCCCATCGGCACTGAGTCTTCTTCACATGTGTGGGATTTGCATTTAATGACAGCTACTGCCTTTGGTAAATGAATTGCTGTCTGAAGTCCTTTTATGTGTTGTGAATGTGCTACTGGTGTGCCTGCTGCTGTCATAAAGTTCCTAAGACGCCAAAGAGCCCCAAAATCATGTACTACCCCAAAGGCGTACCTAGAATCAGTGTATATGTTAGCTGATTTACCTTCTGCCAACTCTCACACTCTCCTTAATGCCACCAGTTCAGCTACCTGGGCTGAGTGAAGTGGTTCAGCATTTACAACAGCATAACCTGTGCATAATTCTCCTGTGTCTGTCTGTCTATGACAACTCCCATCCGTGTAAAATGTCAAATCTACATCCTCTAATGGTGTGTCACGTATGTCTGGTCTTGCAGTAAAGGACTGATTCAAATATTCCATACAATCATGTGTGTCAGTATATCTGCAAAACTCACCTTCAACCAGAAACTCACCTTCCTCCACCCTTTGTGCATCTCGAGGCACATATGGTAAGTACGTTGCTAGATATAATGTATTGCACCGTTTAATGGTAATATTTGCAGGTGCCATCAGATCTAGTTCCAGTTTCGTGAACCTTGCTGAAGAGACATGTCTGGTTTGGGCAGAATTTAACAAAGCAGATACTGCATGCGGTGTATAGACAGTTGTATCATGCCCTGCTTAGCAATACATCACCTGATTCTAAGCTTCACACCGGTGTTACCTATATAACTCCATTATGTTACTGTTCTTGAATAACCAGGTGCCACAATTTCTTTAATAATAGAGCCTGCTGTTCAGTGTAACTTCAGACCTGTAAAAATATTCTTTCTGGAAAGAAAACTATTACATATCTTGCGCAAACATTAAAAAAATTAACACAAGCAAGTTTTTTGTCAGTAGTACTGGCAGAGCCGGCCCTAACCAATTTGATGCCCTAGGCAAGATTTTAGAAGGTGCCCCTTAGCAGATAATCCCACCACACTACACTCTGCAGACACTCTCCCCCACCTCTTCATGCATACTCTTCCTTCCTTTAGGAGTCTGGCAGAGGACATAAAATTGTGATTAATTTGCCCCCATTTTATGTATCTATTACATCTCTCAATACATATATAGCTACATGTACACACACACAGCACACATGCTGATCCAGTTGCTGCCCATCTCACAGCACCCCTGGCCTCATCTAGTACCACATTCCCAGCACAGCACCCCTGGCCTCATCCAGCACCCCACATCCAGAATAGCTCCCCTGGCCTCATTATGCACCCCTTATCCAGCTGTCGGCACCCCTCATTCATTGCACCCCTTTCCCAGCACAGCACCCCTCATCCATATAATGCAGAGTGGGTCACAGTGAGGGCCATATAATGCAGAGTGCGTCACAGTGAGGACATATAATGCAGAGTGTGTCACAGTGAGGACATATAATGCAGATTGCATCACAGTGAGGGACATATAATGCAGAGAGTGTCACAGTGAGGGACATATAATGCAGAGTGTGTCATAGTGAGGGCCATATAATGCAGAGTGTGTCACAGTGAGGGCCATATAATGCAGAGAGTGTCACAGTGAGGGACATATAATGCAGAGTGCGTCACAGTGAGGGCCATATAATACACAGTGCGTTGCAGTGAGGGCCATATAATGCAGAGAGTGTCACAGTGAGGGCCATATAATGCAGAGAGCATCACAGTGAAGGCAATATAATGCAGAGAGTGCAGCAGTGAGAGCCATATAATGCAGAGAGCATCACAGTGGAGTCCAAATAATGCAGAGAGCGCACTAGTGAGAGCCATATAATGCAGAGAGCATTACAGTGAGGACATATAATGCAGAGAGTGTCACAGTGAGGGTCATATAATGCAGAGAGCGTCACAGTGAGGACATATAATGCAGAGTGTGTTACAGTGAGGGCCATATAATGCAGAGAGCACAGCAGTGAGAGCCATATAATGCAGAGAGCATCACAGTGAAGGCCATATAATGCAGAATGCATTGCAGTGAGAGACATATAGTCATAGTGAGGACATATAATGCAGAGTGTGTCACAGTGAGGGTCATATAATGCAGAGTGCATCGCAGTGAGGACCATATAGTGCAGAGTGCACAGCAGTGAGGGCCATAAAACACAGAGAACAGTGATCAGTGACCCACATATAACTTATAACATAGATAATATAAACCCTTACACACATACACATAAAATGAATACACCCCCCCCACACACACACACAAACTACATTAATACACTACAACCACCCCACCACAGAAAATAAAACACACTCCAACTCCCCCCTTCCCAGAAAAAAAACAAATACACCCTTCCCCATTGCATACCTGATACCACCCCCTAGATGACACTGGCACTTACCTGTCCTGGAAGAGGATGTGTGATCCCTGCTGGGGCTGGGCTCCATGGCACAGGATAGGAGAGGAAGAGCCTGTGAACATGATGATAGAGAAGAGACTGGAGAGGAAGGGGTGGGGACCTGGGGTTAGGGGGCGGGGTCTCGGGTAGGGAAAGCAGTGTACATGTAGAATAGACAGGGGGCAGAGACCCGAGGTTAGGGGGCATGGTCTTGGGCAGGGCAACGAGTGGGAATGTAGCATAGACAGGAGGGGATGGGGACTCGGGGGCAGGGGATGGTCTCAGGCATAGTGACAGCCTGGTCAGAGCGCCCTCCTCCTCCTCCTTCAGCCACAGTCAGACTGCCCGAGGCCAGCCGCAGTGCAGAGTACTGTAATAATGAGTCAGTGTGTGACTCATTATTAGTACTGCCGGCTGCAGGCCCCTTCACTGATGCGGGACCCAGTGCATTGCACATGCTGCACTGCTAACAGTTCTGAGCCGCGGGATGCCCCTTAGGCATTTCAGATGCCCTAGGCATTTGCCTGGAATTCCTATGCCTAGGGCCAGCTCTGAGTACTGGGAGATTTGATACCCAATTTAACATTCCATCTATTGTAACCTAGAATCCTGATTCTGGTCAATACTTGATTACAGTGAACCTCTTGTAAACAACAAATGGATCTATTGTCTAAACTTCTAAGTAGATCAAAGAATAACCTGTTCTTATTAACGTATCCTCATATCAATATTTACTATAAACAAGGACACCTGATCTTCCCAAAATGCACAATGACAGACGGTACATACACTTTAACACATACATAGCAGTGTGTTCATCATCTTCTACAAAAAAAATTTACATTTTTTTTTTTCTTAAACAGGGTATGTTACTTGTTACGATTTTTTTTAATTTTAATTTTGGTATAGGCTTATTCTCTCCTCTTATCGTGTGGCCAGTCTCCTTCCCCGTCATTTAAACTACAGTGGGAAAAATACCTAGGTCCACCACCAGATGAACAGACTTCGCCTGATATCTTTATCTCAGTCTCAAAGACATCTATTTCGACTCTGGTGAAGGAGAATGCCTATAAGATCTTTTACAGGTGATACCTGGTACCAACTAGATTATGTAAGATGTTTCCTTCTCTTTCCCCACAGTGCTGGAGAGGTTGCGGTGCCCTAGGTTCTTTTATTCATATCTGGTGGACTTGCCCCAAAATAGTGCATTATTGGGACATGATTGTAAATTTATTAAGTAAAGTAATTAATACTCTCATAATTAAAGACCCTTGGTCTTTTCTCTTGGGCTTTCCAATAGCAACGTTAGATACAATCTCCAGTAAGTTGGTGGTTCAAATATTAAATGCAGCTAGATGCCTTGTTGCACTATATTGGAAATGTTTAGACATTCCTCCTCTCCACCTAGTTACTGATAGAATTTGGCACTTGTCGAGTATGGAGAAGATCACTGCGTATCTTAATAATAGATCATCTAATTTCGTACAGATTTGGAACCCTTGGTATAATTATCAAAACCCCTCACATAGCTCCCACTTGCTGGGTGGCCTTTCAGCCCTTCTGTTCTGATCAATTGTTTTTATCTATTCACTTACCTTCCCTCTTTTTACTTTACAGGTTTTCCTACAGACTCTTTTGATTCTATCTTAGTGCCGTCTGCTCATACTATGTGTTTACGGTATTATACTGGCGAGGCCTCCCACCCCCCCTCTCCGTCTCTCTTCCCGACCCCCTTCATTCTCTACTCTTTGTGCCCCATTTCTCTCCTTTTCTGTTGTGTCTTTTTTCTTCTTATACCTTTGTTTTTGCAGCTAATGTTGCACAATTGTTTACAATATTTTGTTATACCATATACGATTTTCTATGATCACTATATCCTTCGAATGTCTATTTGACTCACAATTTTTTCTCTTTTCTAATCTGAAGGCTTATGTTATGTTTGTCTTATATATTCTAATTAAAAATAAACTATTTAAAAAAAATATATATATTTTTTAAAAATTATAATTTTTCCTGTTTAAAACAAAAAAACTGCAGTCTTTTCTAATTGAATGTAAAAATTGTATTGTGTATTTCAAGAAGTGTGTGTTCATTTCAGACGAGTGACAAAGCATATATTAATGTCCTGTGTGCACCCCAAACCAATTCTCACAAAGGGCTCTATTTACTACAATCCGCATTCGGAATTCAGATTGTAGTGTGATATTACCGACTGAATTCACAATAGCCAATATCACAGGGATTTACAAAAAATCCCTTGCGAAAAAGCTCTGTCCCTGCGAATCCCCTCCACAAACTTATCATGGTATTTGCACAAAAAATACCGTGATAAGTGTCCGCGCATGTGCGGACCGGCCGCCACTAAGCCCCACACCCTGCGATCACGACCCTCCCACAACCCTTCCCCTTCCCCCCTGCGACCCCCCTCCCTTAATTACACTTACTTCCTGTGATCGGTGCTCTGGTGATGTCCTCCTTTGCTCCCGTCAGCTGACATCCCATCCTGCATGGGGACCTAGTCAGCTGATGACCGGGTCACAGTGCAGGATTGGAGACCAGCTGACCGGAGGGAGGACATCACCAGAGCCCTGATCTCCGGTCCCTGCACTCTGGTAAGTTTTTTTTTACTATTTTTTTCTTTTTTTTTACAGTGTATCAGCATGTGGTCTGTTTAGACCACACAGCTGATCACTGGGGCTGGCTTCGGGCTCTGCTCTGCCTGTTAGAGCAGAGCAGGAGTCCGGTAACTGGGGAAGACCCTGGATAACGCCACCTCCAGGTGGCATCATTATCACAGGCCTTTCCCCGGTATTTTTTCACAATTTATTTTTAGTAACTTTGGCCAGATTACATTTCCCATTACATTTATGGGAAATGCAATCTGCTTACTAAAAATAAGTGATAATTAGGGCTTGAAGTAGAATTTTATGAATTCTACTCCAATAGCCCTTTAGTAACTTTAGGTGATACTAAAATAATGTGAAAAGGCTGTGAAAACACCCTATTTCAAAATATTTTAGCAAAAATAATGTTGATAAATAGAGCCCAAAGACCTATTCCTCCAACTGCATGCAAACAATTGCCAGTGTCCAGCTCCACCTGCTGGTGGCTACAGAGCTGTTGATAGTGATCATACCACTGTACTTTACATCAGTCTATAAGCGGTGGAGGGTCTAGAGACATTTATGATTGTATTGCCACCTCCTCAAAGTGGCAACCTGTGTACAATCTACACTGCCCTCTCTACAACTTTAATGCAAGTTAACAAGCATTACATTCCTGGGGGGATAACCATCGCCCTATTGGATAACAATATACAGCATAGTAAAGGAATCCTCTAATGTAAATTACACTGCTAAATTACCGATCGCATCAAAGGTACTATTCTAAGAGATGGACATGATTTAAACTAACTATTTAAACCTTTTTGCACATGTGATACTGTTTTTTGGGACTGCTATTATTGGGGTCCGCCATATTTAGATAAGACCCAACTAAGCTTATAGAGGCTTCCTAGTTACTAGGACTTCATTTTAATGCTACATCTCAGCCATCATTTGATACTAAATAAACAGATTATCAATCTGTTATATTGTACATTTTCTGAACGTTATAATATCACTATGTGGCTTTGGAGTTGTGAAGTTGTTGTTTATTTGATACGAGCTCTAATCAGTACATATATATTATTTTACACTTATGTTTTTTATATGTGTAATAAATTTACTGTATACTCAAGCTCACCATTTTTATATTACTATTGGTACATGAATATTCTGCTGCTTTATATATTTGTAGGGTACAATCCCTTTAGCAGTTGCATCCCAGGTATTGTGGGTTTTGGGCCATGCCTATTTTTCATTGGAATCCTGCGTCTCCGCTACCAAATTCCATCTCAATTTCAGTTTACCAGAACAGTAATTCCTCGCCTGTACCGGGACATTGAAAATAAAACATATAAAACATTTTCTTGGCCTACAAAATGCCATTGTGCTGAGTTTAGTCTTACCTACAGACATGTGAACAAGTGGTACTGGTCAAACGAAAGATTACATGACTGTGACAGCCAATTGGGTGAGTGTATCACCTTCATCAGCAGTAGTATCTAACACATAACACACAACACCAGCTCATTCCTGGGCAGGCTACTCTCTGTATCACTGGCTTCACTAAGAGGCATACCAGTGTCAACCTGTTGAAAAAACTGAGATGTGATAGTAAAATGGCTTACCCCACTAAGACTCTCCTCAGGGTTTGTCAATTCTGATAATGCAAGTAACATTATACAAACATTATATCAGGGTGGATTTGAACCCATACAAGTGACAGGACATGGCCCGTAAAATTTCTAGTCATTTTTTGCTTTTAGTAACCGCATGTAAAAGATTGCAGCAGCTGCAAAAACAGTTCAATTTGCCATTATACCAACTGAAGCAAGAGGTAGTAACCAGGTGGAATTCCACTCTTTATATGCTTCAGCAAATGAAGGAACAGCAACAAGCCATCCAAACCTACACAAAAAGCCATGGCATAGGGAGAGGATGGGAAATATACCCTACTCCAGCACAGTGGAGAATACTCTCCATTTTATGCAAGATACCAAAACCATTTGAAATAGTAACCAATGAGTTCAGACACTGCCAGCCTGAGTCAGGTGATTCTATTACTTAAATTACTGGAAAAGCAGCTAAAGTCACTGAAGGAGGAGATGAAAAAAAGCGATTTTGCTAAGTTTGTTGGAGTTGTAGATCAAATTCTTTGTTCGCTTTGCCAAGACAAAAGGGTTGTCAAAGTCTTGCACATGGATCACTAAATTTTGGCAACCATGCTTGATCCTAGGTTTAAGTCCTACATTATGTCTTTCTTTCTAACTGACACAGATCTTAAGAGATGTAAAGAGCTCCTTGCAAGCAAGTTGTCTGCTCAAGTGGCACATGACACATTGATGTCTCCTGCTTTAGTTTCTCCTGCAAAATGCTGCTGTCAGGAAAAAGCTGATTTTTTCCAAGAGACCCACCGGTGATGAAGATGAGTCAACTCAGCACACCAGAGTGAAACAACCTTATGTCAACTGGTCAGGCTTAAAAGAGTTGCCCAAACATATTGATACTTCTACTGTGACTCAATCTAAGACACTAAGGGGTAAATTTACTAAAGTGAGATTTTAGAAGTTGAGATGTTGACCCTATCAACCAATCAAATTCTAGCTATTATCTTCTAGAAGGTGCTAGTTAAATGTTAAGTAGAATCTGATTGGTTGCTATGGGCAACATCTCCACTTCTAAAAATTCTCACTTTAGTAAATATACCCCTAAGCATTAATAGAATGGTGGAGGATTATTGTAATGGCAAATTACAAATTAGCATGCTACACAGTCCCTCTGAATACTGGGAGGAAGAAAAGAGAATTTAGAGCCCCTTATACAAACTAGCTTTGCTATACTTAGGTTGCTCATTCTCCAGTGTGTATCCAGGAAAAAGTGTTCAGAACAGCCGTGCACCTTGTGAGTGATCAGTGTAGGAGGCTACTTCCTCAAAATGTGGAAAAAACTGATGTTTATGAAAATGGACTAATGAACAAATTCTATGAGGAAGACCTTTGCCGCCAATTACAACAAAGTACAGAAACTTCTGTAATGATGGATTCCAGTGGGGATGAGCTAATATTGTGTTACGATGATAATAACACTGATGAGGGTGAGGATGATAATGACATCTTACAACTGTAGAGATGTTTAACAATACTGTTAGCTACCTTAAGCCCATTGGTAGCTTGTTTTTTGTAGATCCAAACAAACCCAGCACTTCAATCACAGAAGTGGCAGTCTCTGTCACTGAAGTGTTTGGTATGTTAAACTGTTCATGTCTTTTTTAATATACAACATAGTGGCTGGGTGGAGAGCCAAAGGACCATTCTATCATGTACCACTTTTCTTTTCATTGTACTGAGCTGTACTTTACTATGGGATTGTTGACGATCTTCTGGTTTGCAATGCCCATTTCTCTATTTTTCTTTTTTCTATATAGTTATAACTTCTATTCTGTTCATATAATCATTAATCAATCTGTCAAATTAATCAATGGAATGCTTTACCTGGCTTCCACACTACATGTTTGCCAGGCCCATGTCTCTGGTTTTCATTGTTTTATAGCTATAACTGCTTCACTGTTCAAATAATCATTAATTAATCAAATTAATCATTTGACACTTTATGGGTTTCCACATTACATGTTTGTCAGGCCCATGTCTCTGTTTTCATTTTTTTCTTTATAGCTATAACTACTTCTCTGTTTGTATAATCATCAATCAATCAAATTAATAAATGGCATGGTTTACCTGACATAAAAGTCAGCGTGGAGGTCGCAGATATCCAGTCAGCCAAGCCTCAGCATCAGCAAGAGTATTGAAGAAATGGGTTACGCCATCAGCCATCACACGGAGATAAGATGGGAAAATCATGGAATACTGGATTTGTTGGTCCTGAAGTTTGCATTTAAACAGTAAAACTCTACAGCGGTTCTTCTGCACCTCCATGGCAAAATCAGGAGATGGTTGTGATCTGCCCAGGCATAGGTGCTGTGAGATCCTCCACAGCAGAGATACGATGTTCAGCCTCCCTCACTCATTCCATTATTTTCTGAAGATCATGACAGAGTATGGAAATATCAATTTGTACTTCAACAATCTTATCGGTAACCCTTTTTTCTGACTCTGCTATTGCTTGTAGGATATGTGAAAGCTGAGAATCACTTGTAGGGTCAGACATGGTTCTTGGAGGAGGAGGCGGCAGCGGGTTAACAGGTGGGGGATCCATAGGAGGAAAAGGAGCAGAATTGCTGGCAAAACATTCCAGTTTAGAGGCAGCCCCGGAGGCATGGTCTGCTTTCATGTCAGGGTAGGAATTATTAAAGCAGACAGGAATTTCAAAAGTGGAGAAAGTCCACACCACACATCAGCAACAGGGCAACATAAACAAACAGGGAGGGCAGGACTTCAGATGAGAGATTTGCTGAATAGCATCGCAAGTCCCTTTCAGTCAGCCACCACTAGAGAATAGCCACAGGATATAGGAGACTTATGCAATGTCACAAACCATGCTAGAGACCTCCGCCTCAGACCGTTGCATCTTCCCACATGTCTGTGCCATCGCTGCCCACTGAGACATTCGGCCTGCTGTTCCAGTGATTTCCAATGTGGGGCCTCTGCTTGAGGATCGTCTGCAGCATTACTGCTGTAGCCTGAGTCCCTCTGCCACAGATCCATGCACACCCGGCGTGCCAGCATACAAGTTTTCTGGAACATGGGCGCAGTCATCTTGGGCCAGGTAAGGTGTTAATCGTGCATCTAGTCAGCAGCAGTCTCAAGTTGCTTCAGCCAATCCGCTTCAGCCTGGTGGTATAAAAGACCTTCCTGTAGCACATGCAGGTTGCCAGTGCAACAATGTCCATTGCTGCAGCATGACCTATGTTCCTGAGCTCCCTGTGTGAAACCTATGCTTCCCAGCATAACAAAGCAATTCTCCAGTTCAATCCACGTTACTCCAGTCCGGAGTCACTTACTAGTTCAGCTAGTTCCAAGACTACAGTTCCTTTTCTCAGTACAGAGACTATTCAGAGACTTTGACCTACAGTTCCATTCAGCATCTTCTAGTTGCATTATATCTGCCCAGAGGACTCTAGTATTTCATCCTGTATTGCATCCTCTCTTATTCCTACTGTATGAGCAGAAATTATATTAAACTGTCCAGTTTCAAACCATCTACTGATCCTGGTGTCTCTGTCCAACACCCCAGTTCGGGTACACAACTGTCCTCAGTCCATGACATGCACTAACCTAGCAGGAACCACTCCATGGTATTCAGGCAGCAGGTGATCAAATTATCACACAAGGAGGTACACCACAGTATCCAGGCAGCCTCTCATCCAGCCAGGAGCCTCCATGCATGCAGGTTCAAATACAAGATGGTCATCATCAATGTGCACCATCTGGAGCAGATTCCGGAGGCCTGCACACAAAGGGGACAAGATCCAGGAGCCAGTCCACTACAGGAGACAAAGCCTTTTTCATATAATAATTATTCAATTAAATCAATCAATGGCATGTTTTACCTGGCATCCACATTACATGCTGGCCAGGCCAATGTCTCTGTTATTCTTTTTCTTATTGTTATAACTGCTTCTCTGTTCATATAATAAATTAATTAATCAATCAATCAATCCTTTAACTGGCTTCCATTACATAAATAGTATTAAATACTCTACCTCCATTTCCCTGTACTGGCCCAAGGCCTCTGATCTAGTTCTTGATTAATGAAAACATTATATAGCATTCTATAGTATTATATTAAACTTCCATGTTATCTGCCACTGCAGTGCCACTATGTTTCCTAGATGTGCTATATTCTTTTAAACTGCCATGTGTTTGTGCTGCTGCTCTGTCACTTAGTTTAGGCAGTCAGCTCACAGCAGCCTTCGGCCAATATGGGTAAAACAATATTGTGAGCCGTGATATCGTCAAAACTGACTGGAAATGACTGGAAATTAATGATTTTGAGGTTAATAATACTGTTTGAAAAATAGGCCCAAATTACATGATTTTAAAAGTTTTCATAAATTTTTTAGAAAACCAAACACTTAAGTGTGCTTTTGGCTAAGCCAAAACCTAAGCACAATGATGAATTAGAACTAAAACACGGGGGTCCATGCACATCTCTACTTTTAATGAGAAGAGCAGCATGGCACTCAAATTAATTTAAGAGATTTAATGGAGGTACACTCGTGCTGTGACTATGCTGTATAGCAGGATAGTGTAGAAGACTCCTTAGTGGGGGCACTCTTGACTCTAGATATATATTTTAAAACTTAACCTTTAACTGATTTATACACTTAAAATGACACATACAAATATTTAGTGCGTTTTACTCACACACAAGGACATACACTAATAATAAAGAAAATTTAAATCTAATGACTCCTTCCCTATAGAGACCTATAGGTATACAGAGAGAAATATAGGCGAAAATTTAAATAAAACATATAATTCTCAATATGTTTGTCAACAGTACAGTATATCTGAAATTCACATATTGGTTCAATTACTTAATTGGACAAAACATATGCCATAGCTCCGGCATCAGATAGGTATACAATGTAGAATAATCTACAGTAGTTTACAATTGATATCGCACAATACACTGAAAAATGCAAAATTTGTGCTTTGTGTTATTTATTGCTACAAGTTCCTGACGATATCAACTGCAAGTTTTACTACAATGTTATTCAAGTTTGAGGTGCTGGTCTAATTTTGTAGAATACACCAAATTTGAGAGCCACAGAAATGTGAATAGATGATACCATATACTATAAGTCAGGGCCGGACTGGGACTAAAAATAGGCCCTGGCATTTAAAGCACACACAGGCCCACACTGGCGTCAGCATCTGCTCCTGGCACAGACTCCTCACCCTACTATTCCTGACTCCTCCCACTAAGCTTATGCCATTAAAAATATAATTAATATTAGAACATGCAAGTGTACATCAATCTCTGTATTAAAATACCCATACAGAGCTGAGAGCTCACCCTACAGGGGATTCAAACATGTGCCATAGTCATACATTTGGGGCAGCATGTAATAGTGATAGAGTTTGCCAGAGGTGCGGGATGCTGGGTGATCTCAATCGTTTTTTTTAAAGTTGCAATCATTTACAAGGTAAAACCACTTCAGGTTTGCCTTGTAAATGTTTGCAACTATAAAAAAACGATCGAGATCAGCCGGCATCCCGCACCTCCAGCATACTCAATCCCTATTACATGCCGCCCTTGGTTGGTTCTGTTAGTTAAAGCTGGCACTCAGGGATGTTTCTAGAGAGAAGGGGGCCCGTGTGCAGTCTCCGACATGGGCCATCTCATCTCTGCCCGGCAGCCGGGAGCGCACTGAGCTGTGCACGGCCAGCACCAGAGTTATAGACTCTGGGCACTAGAGTGCACCCAGAGTCTACAGACTATGCGCAGGGCACCAGGAAAATGGCCACGACGGCCATTTTCCCTGTACTGCGCATGTGCAAACGACAGGAAAATGGCCACTGCGGCCATTTTCCAGTTGTTTTTTCAGTGCCGGACCCCCGCGCCGACGTGGGACTCCAGAGAGGTAAGTAACCGTATGGGTGCAGGGTGTGCGGTGCGGGGCCCCCCGTGGACCCAGGGGCCCGTGTGCCCCACACACCTTGCACCCATTACAGATGTAATGCCCTGCTGGCACTTCATTGATGTAAGTCACACCTGTGAACCTGCTGGGTGACCTGGAAAACATCAACTATGGGCCGGATTCAATTACCGCTGATATTATCTCATGTTTTCATGTAAAAATGGAGAAAACATTTCTCCATTTTGAGAAATGAGGAAATATTAGCAAAATCTCTTATTTTGGGGTAAAAATGTGGGGATTTCTTACAGAACCCTTTGGACAGTCCCCCTAATCATACTTTAGTGAAAATTTTTTTCGTAAGTTGCGTACTTTGGCGAAAAATGACCGCTGAAAATGTTTTGTTTTTTGTAAATGCATTTAACGCATTGGGTCTGTGTATTTCAGAGGGCCATAAAGATGCGCCAAGTGTTTTAAACATCATACGTGGCTGGCGCAGGCGTGTATTTAGCGTTTTGAAAAAAATGCCATCCAAGTGTGATGTTTAAACACTTGGCGCATCCTTATGGCCCTCCGAAATACCAGACCCAATACACACATTTTTCACAAAAAAAAAAATATTTTTGCCAAAGTACGCAACTTACACATTTTTTTTTTTATAAAGTACCATTAGGGGGGCTGTCTAAAGGGTTCTGTAAGAAATCCCCACATTTTCACCCAAAATAGGGATTTTGCACATTTTTTTCGCTTGCCATAGGCTGGAGAAAAGTTTTCTCCAGTTTATAGGTGGAAAATGGACGTTTTTTTGCCGTCGTTGGGGAAAACGGCCGATTTTGCCTCTAATTGAATCCTGTTGGGTCCTGAGGATCGAGTTTGAGAACCACTGGTGTAAGTCACACACAAAGAAAAGGGAAGGCATTTTCCCAATTGACCAAGCCCTAGCTTAGCAGTTGTAGAGGATTAGTTGGTGATCAGTGATCACTGATCATTGTAGTAATTGTTTAGAAAAGAAACTGGAATGATGAACACAGAGGAGGACACATCTGTGCACACCAAAGCAAAGCCAAAACTCCACATTCTGGTGCTTTGTGTACATAAAGAGCATTGGTGTTCCCATCCACAATTGAAGTAGGGAGAGACAGCGGCGAGGGGAGAGTGCATGCTGCAGGCGCGCGGCAGAAAAATCTGATGTGGAGAGGGGTGTTATCACACAATAGTACCTCCAATTCAAATGATGCCACA
Organism: Taudactylus pleione; assembly: GCA_031769625.1. NCBI lineage: Eukaryota > Metazoa > Chordata > Amphibia > Anura > Myobatrachidae > Taudactylus > Taudactylus pleione. Next base: position 12,126,579 of record JAUIMM010000177.1, on the reverse strand, counting down.
CAGTAGTGCCCCTTCATCACATTACACCCATACTTGATAACTCTCCCTCATTGTCAGGGAGACTCCCTGAAACAGTAGTAATACTCTCTGACTCCCTGAAGAGTCTAGCAAACTCCCCATTATGTAGCCGTTATGTACCTGGGGAAAAAAAAAAATCAAGAGATATTTACATTCAAATGGGATTATCAGTGCCATTTCCCTGCATTTGGTTATAAGGCACAATGACCCCTATAGGATGTAGTCAGCATCCCGGCATGTGGGATGCCAACCGTATAAATACCGGTGCCAAAATCCCGACAGAGTCGGGATCCCAGTACCAGTATCCTGCCCGCCAGCATCCCGAAGGTAAGTATCGCCATTTAGGGGAGGGTTAGGGTGCAGGGTTAGGGACCGGGGAGGGAGGGTTAAGTTTAGGGTGCGTGGAGGGGGAGGTTAGGTTTCGGCACTAGGGGGGAGGTTAGGTTTAGGGACCGGGGAGGGAGTGTTAGGTTTAGGCACCGGGGAGGGTTAGGGTAGGGGTTAGACTTACCTTGTTTTCTTATGGGTGTCGGGATGTCGCTGTTGGTATTCTGACCAGCGGCATCCCGACCACCGGCAATCCATACCCAGCCAAATCCCTGTGGCTACATGCATTTTCATATAAGGTTTCTAGTGGCCACTTACAGTATATGGAACCACTTGTTAAACGCAATGCTTGTAGATCTTACTAACTGCTCTATGGCTCATTAACATTTGGATGTAAGTGATTATTATGACAGCCTCTCAGATGTAGCAATACACGTTCACTTTAACGCTGCACTCATAGGTGTTGATTTCACAATCTTCCTGAAATGCTTTTTCAGAAGTAGACAAGTATGATTACACTGCACAGTAGTGTCAGTGTCCCTTCACAATACACCACACAGTAGAGCCCCTTATACACGTTACACCACTCAGTAGTGCCCATCAACATTACACCACAAAGAACCCATTCACGTTATGCCACACTGTAGTACTCCTTATACACATTATGCCACAGTGTAGTAGTGCCACTTATACATTATGCCACACAGTAATGCCACACACAATAGTAGTGCACCTGATATTATTAGCCAATCAGACAATACATTGTGGTGATAGGAAAGCTAGCCTATAACACAATAAAATGAAGTCTTGCAAGCAGTGAACCACATACGAAATTCACCTGACCTTTTAAGGATATTTTAAGGCACCCTCACCTGACTAAGTTTACAAAGTGTAGCCCTTAGGCTACAGCAGTGGTTCCCAAACTGTGTGCCACGGCACCCTGGGGTGCCTCGGGACACTAGCAGGGGTGCCTCAGGTTGGTGGTCCAGCACCAAATCAAATTCTTTATGCTCAATGTAATGTAAATATGTGCACAAAAAGAGGGCAGTGAAATGGCGGGGGACACTGAAATGGGGAGAGAGGGGGCACTGGGCTGGACATGGGGGAGACACTGGGAAGGGAGGACAGTGAGATGGCAGGGGACACTGAAATGGGGAGAGAGGGGGCACTGGGAAGGGAGGGCAGTGAGATGGCAGGGGACACTGAAATGGGGAGAGAGGGGGACACTGGGAAGGGAGGGCAGTGAGATGGCAGGGGACACTGAAATGGGGAGAGAGGGGGCACTGGGCTGGACATGGGGGAGACCCTGGGAAGGGAGGGCAGTGAGATGGCAGGGGACACTGAAATGGGGAGAGAGGGGGCACTGGGAAGGGAGGGCAGTGAGATGGCAGGGGACACTGAAATGGGAAGAGAGGGGGCACTGGGAAGGGAGGGCAGTGAGATGGCAGGGGACACTGAAATGGGGAGAGAGGGGGCACTGGGAAGGGAGGGCAGTGAGATGGCAGGGGACACTGAAATGGGAAGAGAGGGGGCACTGGGAAGGGAGGGCAGTGAGATGGCAGGGGACACTGAAATGGGGAGAGAGGGGGCACTGGGATGGGAGGGCAGTTAGATGGGGTAGCAGTGGGCTGGGAGGATTAGAACACTGACCTGGTGTTCCAGTACCTGCACTTCAGCTCCAGCACCGCGCACGAACAACTACAGCAGCTTCCAGTCCTGAGCAAACAAAGCCCTTCAGCTGGGCTCTGGGAGACCGGACCTTGCTCACAGGCACCCGGGAGGTGGAGTTACAAGAAGGGGTAGGCTGTGGCTGCTGTCCTATTCAGCGCTGGGCACCGCGCATCGCACTGTAGGCAGCGGGCGCCCAGTACCAGCATAGAGACAAATTGAAGTAAGCGGCCGCGTAAAGACGTCACTACGTCATGACGCGGCCGCACATAACACGGTGCATAGTCTAAAATGCCCCCATCGTGTTTCTCACACAGAGGCGCAGGCCGCGTGATGACGTCATGACGCGGCCGTGCATAGTAAACACTTGGTAAACATGGCGACGGCCGGGAGGCGGTGCTGCAGTGTCGGCTATGTCTGTGTTCGGCCGGACCGGCCCATTTGACCATCGGCCCTTCTGGCATTTGCCAGAAGTGCCCGATGGCCAATCCGGCCCTGCTATAAGTGAGAAAAGCTTTTTAATAAGCCTTTTGTAGGATCAGTCCCAACAGTTCTCTTGTTTTTTCCTGCTCACATTGAAATTAATGCAGAGTGAGAACTATACCAGAGAGTATAAGTATATTCAGTGACTTTCCACTGAATACCCCCAAAACAGTGAACACACGCATATGTGCCCAATGCCCATGCAGATTTGTGTGATTCTGCCAATTATGCCAGTGTGTGCCTACAGCAGAAGGGTGGAACAGGGCAGGACATGGCTGTTCTAACATAGGAAAAGTACAGTAAAGGCATGCAGACCAAGAAAAAGACACCTATCTGTCTGGGAAAGACGTATTATTTACCGGTATCAAGGTGCAGGTGCAAATAGTGGGTGATAATGATGGCCACCCACACAAGTGAACCCTTCTTGATTGGCTGGTAATGATTACTCCGCTAACATTGACTGATGCTTTCTTTACTGCCTGGGCATCTTTTATGGTTTTGTGAGTATTTTTAAGCTTTTATTTTAAAATTCTTAATATTATTATTACTAGACAGGGAGTTGTTTCTGCAATATTAGAGAGGTTTTTGTTGTTTAATTGGTGCTTAATAGTGACTATTGCACTTAAAAAAGCAGTTGAAACATGAGTGCAAGTGGCATATACAGTATGTCTGTGGGACATGTGCGTGTAGTAAAGCAGGTACATATACTTCTGATCCCAATCGGAACTCATCTTGTGCTCTGCATATGCAGAAATCCACTATTTTGGTGTGTTTTGTGCACAGCTTTTTTAGCTAAATCTTCATAGGCCTCACTTTGGCCCTCATTCAGAGCCGCACGCAAGCGGGCGCACGTACGTTAGGCGTACGTACAAAAATATTTAAATTCAATGGCTCGCTCGTATTTTCGTTCGCATCTAAAATTCCTCCCTAAACTCTGACGACCCCTCCTCTAACTAACGAGCGTACGAAATAGCGAGCGTACATCCCCGAAATGGCTTGAAAGGAACGCACGCACAAGTATAAACAGGAAGTGGCCTTGTCAGATGTCGATTACCTGCTCCTTTATTCTGCCTACCTCCATCAATCGTATCATGCCAATCAATGTATCAATTAGCTTAATTGTTTGTTTTTTTTCAACACAATGCAAGAAACTTTACTCTTGTCTGTGTTTGTGTTTACCCGCAGAATACGTACGGATGAAACATTCGCTTTTATTGTTCAAAAAACATGTGAACCACAATTAAACAATTGTACTATTGCTGTGGATCCCCGCATATTTCCCTGGGTTCATTTCTTTATTTAAATTTGCTTACGCATGTCACTGCATCAAGCCTATCCTAACTCTCCAGAGATTTCTGGCCCTGTCGAACACATGACTCATACACTAACCAATAAAATTGCTCCTGTTAATTTACAAAATACATTAGCCAATCAGAAAATTTTTACACACTTTATCAAAAATGATTTTTAAGAAAAACACCATTGCCATCATGAGAGCCTCCGCATTCACCAGGCGTGAGCTGCTGGTGCTTACGGAGGTCATGGATCGCCGGATCACCAGCCAGCCAGAACCCATGACCAACCGGCAGAAGCGCTCCGCGTATGCGGAGGTACGGTCCCGCCTGCGGTCCTTCGGATCACGCCGCAACATCGGGCAGCTGGAGCGCAGGTGGTCCGACCTGCAACGGCGAACGCCCCGCTTGCTGGCATGCTTTCGCATGCAGATCCTGGCAAGTAAGTGTTATGTATTGTGGTTTTAATGTTTGTGTTTGTGGGGCAAACTGCGTGTGCATGTTTTCCTGTCTGTTCTATTTATTATTTGTACTCATATCTGCGTGTGCATGTTTTCCTGTCTGTTCTATTTATTATTTGTACTCATATCTGCGTGTGCATGTTTTCCTGTCTGTTCTATTTATTATTTGTACTCATATCTGCGTGTGCATGTTTTCCTGTCTGTTCTATTTATTATTTGTACTCATATCTGCGTGTGCATGTTTTCCTGTCTGTTCTATTTATTATTTGTACTCATATCTGCGTGTGCATGTTTTCCTGTCTGTTCGATTTATTATTTGTACTCATATCTGCGTGTGCATGTTTTCCTGTCTGTTCTATTTATTATTTGTACTCATATCTGCGTGTGCATGTTTTCCTGTCTGTTCGTTTTATTATTTGTACTCATATCTGCGTGTGCATGTTTTCCTGTCTGTTCTATTTATTATTTGTACTCATATCTGCGTGTGCATGTTTTCTTGTCTGTTCTATTTATTATTTGTACTCATATCTGCGTCTGCATGTTTTCCCTCTTTTTATGAATTTTTAATTCTACTGCTATTTTTTTTGGTTTTATTTATTTTTTTTTTTTTGTTTGTTTGCCCGGATTTGTCCATAAACTAAACGCAATTTATTTGACATATTTTAGGGGGACAGCCAAGACTCCGCCGTCAACGTCGGCGTTCCCGCCCACTCTCCCCAACCCCCAGCCAACACTCCACCCCAAATCTTTCCCCTATTCCCCACTCCTCCCCATCCTTCCCAGACCCTCTCCCGGAAATGTCGGGCCTCCTTCCCCTCCGTCCCACTTCCCCCTCTCCTCCACCCACCCCTCTTCCAATTACCCCCTCCCCGGAGTCCAGCATAACTCCGCCCCATTCTTTGGGGAATGACGGATCCTCCGAGGAGGATCATGGAGGTTTTGCCGGAGCTCCCGATTTGTTTCCCGGTATGTTTTTTATTATTTTTTTTTTAAAGCACAAACTGTTTGTATGTAATCATGTGTCGTGCCTTTATTCGTGTTTTTGTGGCTTGACTTTTGTTGATTGTGAAGGTTTGCCTTTACCTCTTCCTGGTGATTTAAGCATACACATATCATACCTGTGGGAATTTGCACCTAGGCCTTGTATTTTTGCCAGCCCACCCTTTTTATTTATGTTTTTGGGTTTAGGAGTGATTTGTTTTTTTTTTTATGTTTTTCTGTGGAGTCCCTATTGTTGTATTAACCCACACACTTTTCTCACCCACAGAGGAACAGAGGCGTCGGCAAGAGGTGGCGGATGTTGTGGGTCAGATGCGCCACCATGTAATCGGCCTTCTGGTGGCCCTCGACCGGCTGTCTGGCCTCCTTCGGCATTAGTTTTTTTTTTTTTGTTCTATTTGCCCAATAAATTTTTAAAGACAAATATACGTTGTGGCTCATTTTTAAAAACCAAAACCAAGATAGTTTAGCCTGACATAAGTTCCTGCAAGGATTTCCCTTTTTTAAAAGTTAGATTGTGTTTTGTCTTTGTATGTCAAACAGACACCAGAAACACATAACAGTAACAATGTAATTTCCCTTTTTGGGTGTAGTGTCAATTTCAGATTTCTACATTTTCCAGGTTCCTACTTGGTGCGCAAGCTGCTTAGGCCAATCTTACAAATCCCAAGGTTGGGCCAGGCTTCCTTTTGGTGTGGATTGGAAAGCTGAAAACATATTTCAGTTTTGCTCAACTGGCGTCAGTACTGGTTTACCCCTTAGTCAAATGTAACTTGTGTTAACCTGGTTACACTTGCTGTTAACGTCCCAAAAAAGGAAGACCATTTCACTCTTCAAACATTTATTCACCACATAACAGAGAAAACAAAGTGGTCACTCCCAAAAAAAATACACAGTGATAAATTCAAATACAACACATACCAAGAAATAATTAAATAAAAACACAAAATCAAGAACTGGTTGACGAAGGACCATGCCAACATGATTCCACAAACATGGCGTTGCGATATGGGTTCCAGAATATATGCCCAAAAGGACCAGATCCAGGTTTGGTAAGGGTAGCAGGAAGTAGTGAGCGTTGGAGTGCCAAAGATTATGTGAACAAACAGAAGATGGTGAGAAAATTAAAAATAAATTAGATGTTTGCCAAAAAAAAAAAAAACACATTAGGTATAAACACTGGAGTTTTGAACAAACTTACCTAAAAAATCTGGCCACCACATCATCGCGTATGGCCCCCCCACATACTGACCTTCGACCAACCTCGGGGGGGCCATCCTCAGGTAAGGCATCCTCTGGCTGCATTGGGACACCACTCCTTATGGCAATGTTGTGAAATATCCCACACAGGACCACAATTTTCGACACCATATCCGGCACATACATGAGCTCGCCACCAGAGCGGTGGAGGCATCTGAATCGGCCTTTTAAAAGGCCGATACAGCGCTCCACCACTTGCCTGGTGGCTGTAAGTGCGGAATTATACGCACTTTGTGGCCCTGGTGTGGGAGCCAAATAAGGAGTGAGCAGCCAGGACATGCAAGGGTATCCACTGTCTCCTGTGAACAAAAATAGACCACATCAGGAACACTGTGTATCAAGCTTAACATTGTTATGTACTAAAGGTCTCCACTTACCCAGAAGCCACGCATCACCAGCTTGTAGGTTGGTTAATTTCTGCCATATCCCTGATTGCCGGATGATGAAGGAGTCATGAGCACTTCCGGGTAATTTAGCATTCAGGGACAGGATCTGGAGGGAGGCATCACATACCACCATTACATTCAGGGAGTGATAGTGTTTCCTGTTTCTAAATATTGCCTCCAGCCGTGCTGGAGGCTGAAGTGGTATGTGAGTACCATCCACAACCCCTATGATGTGTGGGAAGCCAGCTATTTGGTAAAAATTGGCCTTGGCCACACTAAGGGCACCCATATCCAAAGGCATTTTAATAAAATGATGGAGGTGCTTGAAAAGTGCCTCCATCACTGCCCTCAGGATCCGGGAAAAGGAGGATTGGGAGATGCCCGCCACTATTCCCACCGTTGTTTGAAACGATCCTGAGGCACAGAAATGTAACACCGCCATAAATTGCGTCAGTGGTGGTATTGCTGTTGGACTGTCAATTTGCCGCTCAAGATCACTTTCTATTAATGAGAGAGTGTCTATGATGATTTTGGGAGGTAGACGGTAGCGTCTTAAAACCTCATCATCGGGCATTCCAAAAAGGGTGACACGTGTTCGAAATATCTGGGGCCTTGCATGCCTACGATGCCTACGCCTGGGACGAGTTTGAGGTTGGTCGTCTTCCGGGAGCAGGGCCAGAACAATTCGCCCCAGATCTACCTGAAATTCAAAGTTTACAATGTAAGGCTTTTGACCCACCCCAAAAGTAAGAAAAAACAACTTAGCTTTCTGATACCATCCATAGCTGCTTACATGCCGGGGTATTGTCATGATACGTATAAACTGTAAAAAAGGCAACAATGAGACTTCAAAAATTTAGAGGGTGTTTTTTTTGTTTAAAAATTGTTGCAAGCCAACACAGAAAATAGCGGAAAAACACATTTGGCCATCGATGAAAACTACATTGCACACCGTACGTCAAATAGGGTTCAAATGGACCCAAAAAATGGAAAAGGGAAAAGCAAAACTGGATTATATGATGAATAAGCCGTCAAAAATGCGGTAATTAATTCGCAAATGCAAGTCACTACACCAACAGTCAAAAATGCGGTAAATTATTCGCAAATGCAAGTCACTACACCAACAGTCAAAAATGCGGTAATTCATTCGCAAATGCAAGTCACTACACCAACAGTCAAAAATGCGGTAATTCATTCGCAAATTCAAGGCGCTACACCAACAGTCAAAAATACCGTAATTCATTCGCAAATGCAAGGCGCTACACCAACAGTCAAAAATGCCGTAATTCATTCGCAAATGCAAGACAAAAAATGGACTTACCCAACTCGAATATATAAGATGTCCTCAAAAAACTTCTTTGGGTCCGAAAACAAAAAAAAACTAAAAAAGATGAAATGAGTGTTAAACAAATTAACTAACCACAAAACAGAAGAATACACCAATTGGCCACAAATTTGAATGCACAAAACTTACCAAATCAGGAAAGGATGTTGAAAAAATGAAAAAAATGCGAACGGAAAAACCAAAGAAATGTAGCAAAAACAAACAAAAAAACAACTCTCCAAAATCCAACAAACGCAACCAACCAACCAAATCCAAACCACTTAACCGACAACACTCCAACAACCCCACCTCGAATCCACACACACCAAGCCATAAATAGTGTTTATTTTCCCGCACAAATTAAGGATGAATCATAGGGACGCACAATCAATGATGCGGCCGCAAACTAACGACGCATGTATAAATACGTCACGAAATCACATAGAATTTCTGGATGATTTCATGCTGGAAGCAGAGACATGGCTTCAAACCAGGGAAACAATGGTCAAAATTGCGGCGGTAAGGCCTTCATGCATTTTGTGTCAATGAGTATTTTAAAACATAATATTGTGCAAGTTGTGAAGTGGCTAAATCTGCATATTTACCCAAATAGGTGAGGAGGATGACATGGAAGAGACTGCTGGCCCCAGTCAACCCGCCAAAGCTGCAAAAAAAAAAAGGCAGCCACATTTCACAAGCAAGGAGATGGAGGTTTTGATCCAGAAGTGCGTTGACATCCTGCCCCAGGCAGCCAGGAATATGAGCCAAAGCCAGAAGTGGAGAATGTGGGAGGAGGTCGCCGTTGCTGTCAATAGGGTGGGTGATTATGTCCGTCTAGCCCGGGATGTCAAACGGCGGTAAGTAAACACTTTCCCATCCTATAAACAAACCCCATTGTAAAAAAAAGGATAATGGTTCCAAATTCATTCCACAGATGGGCAGACTTCAAATATCGTCTCAAACAAAAACTTGCCGACAGGGCTAGGCATGCAAGGGGGACAGGTGGGGGTCCCACCCCTGTGTCATTGGAGTTGACAGACTTAGAAGAGATGGCACAGGGGTGTGTGCAGGCTGTGGAGGTGTTTGGCGTGTCCAACATGGATACGGACATGCCAGACTTTGCGGCTCCTCATGTTGGCCAAGGTAAGTCTTGTGATGTCACCAACTCAGAAATGCTATTGTGCCAATATGTAGATTCTAATGTGAGTCTTTTCTCCAATTTCCTAACAGAGACAGAGGCGGATGAGTCTGCTCCAGAGGGGAGCCTTGGCCGCAGAATTTCTGCTGACTCTGCAGGGGAGGAACCAGTACATCCGGCTGAGGACCCTGCAGAAGCCAGTCCAGGGCGTGCCCCCTCGCAGGCAGTGGGCCTCCTCACAGAACTCAATTTTAAATCGGATTGCCATACGGAGATTCTGCAGAGGATGGACGCCAGTCTGATACGGGTGGCTGAGGCCCTGGAGCAAAATGCTGCGGCCAACGTGACCATTGCTCAGGCCCTGGCGGAAAATACCAGGGCCAACATCCGCATCGCCGATGCCCTGGAGCAGCTCGTTCGCCAGCACATGGTGGAGCCGACCTCCCTTCCTGCCGGAACATCCAGATCCTCCACCTCTGGCACAACATCAGGCAATCCTCCAAATGTGCCTAGCCCTGTGCCTAGTCCAGAGGCCACAACATCTGCCTCTGGACAGGCCAGCCCGATGGCATCCCGGACCCGGTCTGGCGCCCACCCTCACCCAGCCAAACGGGCGAGAAAACGGTGACAGCAATGGCGACTTTTCCCACTTTCCTTCTGTGCTTGGCTCATATTCCTTTCTGGTCAAAACTTCCCTCTCCTTTCTTGTGAAATGTTTTTAAATTTTGTATTTACGCTTATGTTAGTAGTTATGTTTTTTTTTTTTTTTTGATCAAATATCTTGGCCACAAAAAAAGGCAATACAATATTATGCCAATTTGTTTGTGTGTAAACAATAAATTAAAAACAAAACACTGACATTGTATTGTGACATTATTGTACAAATGGGTTACATTTAATCCTGGCCTTAAACGCAAAAACTGACCCTCTTTTAAAAAAAAAAAGGCCTCTTTAAGGAACGTTTAAAAAAACACATAGCGATGCAAATTCCACAGTAAACCAAAAAAAAGGGGAGCTAATTAAAAGATGATGACATTATTGTTACAATAGGCCATAACCACCAAATTGTGGCCAAAATAAAAGCCCAAAAATGTACGCTAATTGATTATGTAATCATGACATTAGCAGCTCTGATTTCCACCTGCGTACGCTTTTGTGCTATCCCAATAAACTGCTTTCCAAACACATACCAAGCCGGATTTCAATCCAACACTAATTACTTTACTGACCAGCCGCGATTAATCGCTGCACCATCGTGGAGTCCCGGGACGGAGGAGAAGGCCATCGCCAATGTGGTCGAGTAATCCTGACCCTAAGCTGTGCGAGCATTTTGAAGGGAAAGCGGATGTTTCAGTGACGTATGAGACGGTCCGAACACATTTGATGTTCGCATCTGCTAATGTATGTACGCCCCAAAAACGCCTCGCCACGCCTGCGTTTTTTCATCTCCACCCCCGTCAACACCCAAAAACGCCCTGTTCTGTCAATCACATTTGACATGTCACTTCCTGTACGCTATTTTAGGAACGAGAGAAAAAAAGCTCGCAATCTGCCGTACGCACATGCGCGGTGTAACACCGACGCATGCGCGGTTAGTCAACATCGGAACGCAACGAGCGTACTGTTGTTAACGTGCGGCTCTGAATGAGGGCCTTTGTCTCTGTGCTGTCATTGGTTAAATGTACAATCCAAAGAAACCTGATCAGGTACAGTATGAATGTACAGAAAAAGAAAAGTGTCCAACAGGTGTACTAGAGCAAATAAACCAGTTTATAACGTTCAGCTTAGTGGATTGAATTCCTCTTCTTCAGCAACACTTATAATTAACATTCTCAGCTTCAAATAATTTTTATTAGTGGCAAGTGGTTGGAAAATAAAAGGGAGAACTTGTTTAGGTAAACTGGCAATTCCCAGAAAGAGTTCTATCTGCTCTGTCATTTACAGATGATTTTGGAATGAAGTGTGCAAACTGTAAAGTTCATGTGTGTATTGTGGATACACACATAATACAGTGTGCGAGCTTGTTGAAACAAAATTACAGGCTACTTAAAATATGCTTTTGAGGAAAGATACACTAAAATAACTTTCTGTATAAAATGTATTAAGCCAATATAGCTGTATTTTTCATCCTATTTTACATGATGCCCATATTAGTTTGGGTTAGCAAAAACTAAAACAAAACATACAAACAAGAGGATGATACGTGCAGAACACACATTTTTAAATTATACCACTTTTATACCTAAATTCCGGGTCTGACCCGAAGGTTGGAACAGGGTTCCAAATAGGATCAGACCCGAAATTTAGCCAGCGCCATCCCAAGATATTCCCGAGTTGGCACCATTCACACAGGAGCCAGGTCTGCAGTGATCCGGCTCTTCCGGCGTGGAAGTGGACGCTTGGAGATGGTGGCATGCGGCGTGCTCCAGGTCATTGTGACCCGGATCGCGCCGTTTACACTGCAGGGTTTCACAGGTCATTCTTGTGTTAAACCCTGCAAGTTACCTGGGTTGGATTGCCGGGTCACTCGACCCGGGAATCCATCCCTGTCCCCTTTTTCACCAAGGAACTACCCGGGTTAACCCTGCAATAACCCAAGTTTTAGCTCTGGTGTAAAAGAGGTAATAGAGATGAGTGAAATTCTTTGTTCCATGAAGAATTTGTTTCCACATTTGGAGGTAAAGGCCCCCATACATTAGCAATTGATTGCAACAATCGTGCAATTTGCAATCGATTATGTATAAAAATCTTTCCCTTTGTCTATAGATTGCAGATTGCAGAATTGCCACAATCGATTGAAAAAGGGAAAGATTTTTATACACAATCGATTGCAAATTGCATGATTGCTGCAATCAATTACTGATGTATGGGGGCCTTAACATTGTGCATATTTCTCAGTCCTATCCCAATCATACCACAGAACAGATTGCACTGACTCTCATCGTCCCACCTCTATTCATAAACTATAAATTCAGCTAAATGAGAATTTGAGGGGAAAAAAATGGAAAGATAGCGCTGATAGATAATCATATATTTACATTTATTCAACACACAAATACAAGTACTAAAAACAGAAACAAAGATACAGATTTTTTAAAAAGATAATAACAATGTTGCAATTATAGCACATACATCGGAATGATAGTCAGACTAACTGATGGGTAAATCCATAAAGCTTATACTGGTGTGGTTATACAATTTAAAAGACCCAAATTTCTCAAGGGATATGTTCAGAATGATATAGGTCCCAAGGAACAAGTTACTGCACCTAAACAAGTGGTCCAACTCCAATTACGAACCAGGGGCCTGATTCTGACCCGCTCGTGAGCACTGAGTGCTCGCAAGCGGGTCGATGGTGCCCAAGTGCGCATGCGCATGACGGAGGCGCCTCCATCGTGCGAATGCGCGAGACCCGAATAACGACGGCCAAGCCGTCGTTAAGGGTCTCGCGCCAAAGGGGGCGTGCTGTCAATGGTGATTGACAGCACGCCCCCTTTGGTGGGCGTGCCGGGGGCGTGGCTGCCCAGACGGAGGCGTTCCCATGGGAATACCTACCATATGGGGGAGGCCCCACTGACATCACTAGTGATGTCAGTGGGAGTGCTTTTGGCTCTGATAGAGCCAAAAGCACTCCTGGGCTTGCGGCAGCGAGACCCTACCGCAGGGTCTCGTCGCAAACCCGATGGTCGCGATAGTCTTGACCATCGCGACCATCATTTTGGCCGCTCGCTATAGCTGTGGGTGGTCACCCACAGCTATGCGAGCGGCCAGGAGGCCGCTCCAAAAAGGAGTAGGGACGGCCCTGATTCAGAGCGAGCACTCTGTCAGAGCATCCGGCTCTGAATCAGGGCCAAGGTCCCGGTTAATGAATAAAGATCTGTATTTTAACTGTGTAGTGAATAGCAAACTATCCACCTTAATTTAGGCTCCATAGATCATATAGCCGGTATTTTAAACTCAGTGATTCCACTGCATAGTTTATAATGTTCTCAACGCATGGACCGGAGCTCGGGCAGTAATATAAGAGGCAGATTATAAAACAGCTTGAGGGTATCCTGGACTGCTGCAGCAACATGATCACTTTCCAAAGCAGACACTCCAAGTTGGAAGGTTAGGTGTATAGTCACGCTCTAGGTGTCAGCAGTAATTACCTGCAAGAAGATTATCTCCCTTGGTAGCAATGGAGTATGGAGCCCTTAGTATACAATAACAGTAGGTGGCTATTCAGTAGTCAGCACCCCAGCACACAAATGAGAATTTGAAATAATAGTTCTGAAGAGCAGGACTCAAACTTTGTAACGCCATTGGTGGACTTACCTGAGGGAGTGGGGTATAAGAGAGCATGTAGAAGATGCATTCCTGACAATGTCAGTACTATAGTTCCATGTCTGAACTCACTATCATACCAGGGTATGTTCACAGAAGCCGAAACAGCTCAGAGGAGCAGAGAAACAGATGCAGAAGGATGGACTGTATTGGTGGGCACCCTCCTAATTGTGCTTTGGGACCCAGCAATGTAGTGATCCTGCCCCTGTTTGCTCCTTTGCAGAACTATACATTACACTTCAAAACTTCATCTGTGCAGAAATGTATCTGCAATTTTACTCATCTATATGTTGGGAAGTTGTTTATAAAATAAATTAAATTCCCCTTTTTACAGAAAGCATGCCAGTGTATGTGCAATACAGCATAAGTAAATTAAATTTTTTTACATTGACCTGATATGCAAACTGTGTATAGTGATATGGAGCATACACACGGTCATATTTGTCAGATTTGTCAGATCTGTCAGATGAACGATTGAACGATTTGAATGATTTTACCAAAGATTTGAACAATTTGAACAATTTTTGACTGCATTAAAATGAATGGAATCGTCCAAGTCTGACTGCAAACACATCAGATGTCAGATATCGTTATCTGACCATCGGGAACGTGCATTGTTCAATCGTTCATCTGACAGATATGTCAGATTTTCCTTCAGATATGAACGATTGAACGATTTTTTAAATCGTTATCGTTCAGATCTGAAGAAAAATCTGACAGTGTGTATGCACCAATACTTTATATCGTATTGGTACCTAGTATAATCTAGAAAAGATACCTATGAAATGGCTGGGGTACTGACAAAGGGGGGAGATGTACCAAGTCTTCTAAAGAGTGGAGAAGTGGACAAGATGCCCATAGCAACCAATCAGCTTCTTCCTATCATTTTATAGAATATTCATGATAACTGCTAGCTATACAGTAAGCTGACTGGTTGCTATGGACAACTTCTCCGTCTTTAGAAGGCTTGCTACATTACCCCTACAGTGAGTGTACTTATAAGAATAGTACAAAATGTTCACTTTGGTTTATCCTGAATGCAGCCTTGTTATTCTGTAGATAGCTTTGGATGCATGGCTAAGGATGAATCAGGAGCACTGCGGAAAAGAGAGACTCTGGGGGTCATTCAGACCCGCTCGCGAGCGGCAGTACGCTCGCAAGCGGGTCGATGTTCCCCACTGCGCATGCGCACGACGGAGATAGAGCCAAAATCACTCCAGGGCTTGTGGCAGGGAGACCCTACCGTCGCAAGTCCGATGGTCGCGATGGTCAAGAACATCGCAACCATCTTTTTGGCCGCTCGCATATGCTGTGGGTGGTCACCCACAGCTATCCGAGTGGCCAGGAGGCCGCTCCATTTTCATGGAGGAGGGCCCTGATTCAGAGCGAGCGCTCTGGTCAGAGCGTTCAGCTCTGAATCAGGCCCTCTGCCCACTTAGCAAGCAACAGTTTATGTATCAATTGCCCCCACTTTCTAAACTATATGGGGTCTATTTATAGAGCCATGAAAAGCCCTGTTAGCCTGAAAAAAGGGCTTTTCACTGCTTCCGTCAATTTGAGTATGCATTGCATCACCTACGTTTGTATGGTGAGTGCCATTCATAAAAGAACAAAAAGCATTGCTTTCCATTTCCCTGGCAGTTCCAGATTCGCCATCTGAATACGGGGTAATCTGATCTTCTATATAAAAGTACAGGGAAGTTGATTACTTCCCGGTCTTTCAATCATCCTTGATTATAGCTCCGCCCCTTTGTATCCCAGCTGCCACTGCATGCGCATACAGGTATAGGCTAGAAGACTGCAAGGAAACAGTCCAAGAAGACAGCGCATGCACACAAAGGAGCAAAGCCCGAAGTCAGCGATTACTCAGCAAAAGGAATGGAGAAGACAGGATCGCCAGCACCCAGGATATTGGCTGGCATCACAGAATAGGTAAGTGTACATGAATAGCAAAGTGTTAGATCACAGCACAGAAATGTGATTCCAGTGTAAAATAACGAATGACTATCACAGAATTTTAATGGATAGACCCCTATGTATATATTGTGGAAAAGGGAATGCTTCTAATATTGTAGAGGATTTTTCTATCACCCTTTTGCATAATTGTAAGCATCTTGTGGTGCACCCACCTTCTATCCCTATGCTTCCCTTGCCAGTCATCATAGTTAATGCATTTTAACAGCCCTATACTTGGTTCAAATGATATGTCTGCAAACAGGCAGATTTACTCCCCTCACTGACATTTTCCTAAGTGAGAATGTCCTGTTACAGCCCAGTTACACCTTTTCAGTCATAAGGTATTTGCAGTGTCGGGTGGACAAGCTCACCCTGCATGGTTCTTATAATTACTGGGGATGTCCTACTGTGCGTCTTCTGTAATGATCACCACATATCTGATCTCCAAGTAAGGAGTTTGGAAAAAAGACACATGCTACAGTAATTCTCTTGCTGCTGAAAGCTAATAGGCTGATTCATAGGTGGATGCTAGGGTGATATTTACTCATGCTCCGGAGCCCCAGTGCGCATGACCAGAGATGGTGCTGTGACTCTGGTCACAGTGCCCTGGACACTGCAGCCTGATTAACAGGCTGTGACCATTTGGGGATGCCGGCAGGGCGGGGCAGCAATTGGCTGCATTCTTGAAAACTGGGGAGAGTCTGCCCCGATTTTGAGACGTGTCGAGGCCAGTGTCTGCGGCTTCCAATGCAGATTTACTGGCCTCAGACCAGTCAATCTGGCCCCCGATGGTCGTGATGGTGATATGTTGCTGTATCTTTGGACGCAGCACTCTCAGCTGAGACTCCGGCAGTGGACGTGTTTTAACTTAAGACGCCTCCTGCGCCATTAGCATATTCTAGTGTACATCTCTGCATCAAGCCAAACATTCAGAGTTTCTGCCTGTATTACAGATCTAATAATGATTCCACTAACATAAATGTATGTCGTAGTTATTGTAAGATATGGGAGGGGACCATTTCAGTAGACGCTACAAGGAACAAAAAGACTCGACATACCATGGACTGTTATACTTTGGGAAAAATCTACTTTGTCAGTGGAAGAAATGTAAGAAAAATGAAAATGAATATAATCTCTTTTAATGCTAACATGATAAATATAGCTGGCTACGAAGTAGCTCAAATTGTCGTAGGGCAGTGGTTCCCAAACTGTGCGCTGTGGCACCCTGGGGTGCCTTGGTACACTTGCAGGGGTGCCTCAGGTTAGTGGTCCAGCACCAAATCACATTATTTATGGTCAATGTAATGTAAATATGTGGACAAACAGAAGCGCAAACCTGTCACCCACTACATAACTAAACCTGAGGATGACAGGTAAGCACAATTTACTTCACATTACTACTTCACTACATTTTTTTCTGAATTTCTCAATAACAAACTTTCGGCTTAGGGGTGCCGTGAAAACAATGCTGATACTCTAGGGCGCCGCGATTCAAAAAAGTTTGGGAACCTCTGTCTTAGGGACTTCTCTGGTATAGCTGGAAGTATGCACTTTTTCATCTATAAATTTGAGTGCATAGATTTTACAATGTTATACAGTAAGTAGTGTAGAAAGACTTGTCTGTAAACCCAGTTATATATTAAATAAAAATGTTCACATTGGCGGGCCAAAAAATTCTGCTCATACAAATGGCTTACAAGAAATATCACCTTTGCGTTACTCAGAACATAAAAGTAAAAATGTCACAGGGGTGGGCTTTTATAGTCTAAAAGCTTTAAATGTGTGGAAAATGAGGCTTAGCACTGCAACCTGATACTGAGACTTGGTATTCTCACCTAATAAAATAAAATAAAAAAAATATATAAAACTATTTTTAGTAAAGAGAAGTGGTGTGATCATCTGAGGGATGTTTAACCACTTCAGAATCATAGGGAACAGAAAGCAAGTCAATCCGTCTAGACTTATGTACTTCTTATATTAATGACTACCTTGTTTGCAAAAAACAACCCAAAAAACAAACTTTCAAACATTTCTCTATATTTTGTACCAAAACATGTATAGTACAAATGTAAATTATAGGAATGACAAAGCTGGGCACTATCTTGTATATGAATACAACTTTGGGAATTATTTAAAAACTTTTATAAATTTATAGAGTAAATGTTTGTCTCCAAACACTTCAAGTGGTTAAAGAGCAACACACATATTCACTGAATTCTCTTGTATTGCAGGAAATCCAAAATATGAATAAAAAATTATATCTGTGTTGTATCCAATATTTATAATATAAACACATCTTGAATACATTGGTTACAGAATAAAGTCACTATACTATTTTTTAGACTAATGCATATACAGTCTTATTGCAATTGGCAACAGAAACATTTTAATGCTGTATTGTAAATTAGTAAATGATGAGATGCCATCATTGCTCACGCTCCGGCAAAAAAAATAAGACATGAAAAAAAAAATCAAAAATTTTGAGAGTGGGGTCACCTCACAGTGCAAACGGCTGAGGGGGGAGCATAGTCACTGCCTTGTGCCACCTGTATCTTGCTTGACAATCTTGTGGAGAGCCACACTGTGCGTCCTTAGGATGTACTGGGAGCTAACCTTCCTGGTTCCTGTGGAAGTCTGGCCCACTTTTGGTGACATCATGATGATGTCACATGTGTGGGGATCGGGGCAGGCTTTGGGCACAATATCACCCTGTTACAGCTCTAACAACAATAGCATAAAAGAGAATGAGATGTAGTCAGCATCCTGGCATGCAGGGTGCAGATGTCGAAATACTGGTGCCGGAGATCCCGACCACTGGTATCCCAAAGGTATCAGGGGTTAGTGTGAAGGTTAGGTTTAGGGTTAGGGGTTAGGGTTAGGCTCTAATGGGAGGGTTAGGGTTAGGCACTAAGGGGGGAGGGTTAGGTTTAGGCACCATGGAGGGGGAGGTTAGGGTTAGGCACTAGGGGGGGGGTTAGTGTTAGGCACCAGGGAGGGAGGGTTAGGGGTAGGAGTAAGGGTTAGTCTTAGCTTACTTACACAAGGGTGTTGGGATTATGACTGTAGAGATGCCACTGTTGGCATTCTCGCCAGTGGCATCCCGACCGCCGGGATCCCATACCCAATTCAAGAGGAGTTCACCACACACCTATACCTCACCAGTGTCTTTGTCCATTCTGTTTAATGTGTAATTCAGGCTGCTGAGTCACACCTCTGCCCATGTAGTAGAGGCTAAGCTTAATGTCTTTCCGCTTTTGATGAGGACAGGAGTAGATAGCCCACAGAGGCCTCCTGATTTACTTTCAACCACTGTTTGCTGCTCTGCAGGGCTGGCTTTGAGTCCACTCAAGATGAACAGGTGGACAGTGTTGCCACTGGGACCTAGGACCGATGACTGGTGGGCCTGCAGCAGCTGGCAGCACCACGTCCGCAACTCCACAGTGCCTCTAAACTAACTTCTGGCCTGGGCAGCGTTGAACTCATTTTCTGGGCAGTTCAGATGTGGCCAGGGCAGTGAACTATATGCATCGGCAAGATGTCAAAGGTGAAGAAGCCGCACTGTAATGACTGACTCACTGAGGCTGTCAAGCGCGGTGGCTGATGTCGAAAAAGGGACTGGGAAGGAGCCACTGCACATGCTGCAAGTTCTGGCTGTTCTACAATGCCACAGGACATCTGAAAGAGTCTTTCTTCAGGCCAGTCTTCTGTGGGGGCAATAATGTGTGTTTTATTTTTTTCCTGTAGAGGCAATGAATGTGTTTTTTCCTGTAGGGGGGCAATCTGTTTTTTTTTTCCTGTAGTTGTCAATGTGTTTTTTCCTGTGGGGGCCAATGTGTATTAGTTTTTTGTTTGTGGGTGTCAATATGTGTTTTTTTTGTCCTGAGGGGATTAATGTGTTTTTTTTCCCCTGTGCGAGCCACTGTGTGTTTATTTCCTGTGGGGGCCATTGAGTTTGTTTGTTTTTTTCCTGTGGGGGGCATGTATGTGTTTTTGTGTGGGGAATAAATTGTTTCATCAAAAAATAGGGAATATTTTTTATAACATGGGTATTAATTATGGATATTGTTGAATTGGGGGGGTGCTGCAAACTTTCTCACAAAGGGGGCTTGTAGACCTGGGGCCTGCTACTCTGCATCGATTCCAACTGGAGCCGTTACCCACCATTTGCACTGTCCCTTATACCTCTCCAAGCCTTCACCTCGCCGTGGTCACTGCACGAGACCTGACTCCACCATGTCAATCTAAACTGGATGTGGCCCAGTGGGATGCATAATTGATTCAAATAGACAGATCTACCACAGAAGAAGAAATCAATAAAAAGTTCAACAATAAATACACAAACGCTAAGGCATAATAGCAGTACACACATTAAAATATAAGCTAGCTACAAGGGGCTAAGGCCCCTATGTCTCAAGCTTTTTTTTTTACATCAAATTTTGTAGAAACTGCAGTTTCTGCATACTTTTCTGTACTGTAGCTATGTACTAACGGCACAATGCAGGAGATTTCACAGTAATCCATAAATGCATGGCTTGTGACCACCCCAACCACCCTTTCCCTGGGCGGGAAGGGGGGGAGCAGGTGTAGTGGCTGGCCCCCTTTTTGAAGGGTTGTGTCTTCAGAGTCTTTAAGATCAGTTGCCTTGCTAGGCCTAAGTCTCTTTGTGGGTGGTTAACAACATTTAAAAATACAGACAAGTGGAACTGAGCTTTAAACAATAGTAGCAGTAGATAGTGAAAGCTTCAAGAATAGTTGAGAACATACTTGCCAACCATCATGATTTCAGCAGGATAATACTGATTTTATTAAACTGTCCCGCAATCCTGTGATAATGGCTTTTGCCTCCACAGCATGTGCTTACGAAACAGTCTTTCTGTGAAAAGATTGACAGGTTGTACCAAGCATCTAATTTCGGATGAGATACATTTCACCACTTGCATGCATATCAGCATTAATAACGTACAATTGCTTTTAAAATCACAACGGACAGCTCTTCCAAATATACTATTACAGAAATGACCAATGGAGCCTTAAGTAACATACTGTTATGGGTCCACTTTCCCCGTCATTTGTAAAAAAAAAAAAATACATAAAAATTGATAAAAATGACAGTAGGTAACCTGTGAATCTCAGTGCTCACTGGACCTTATGATCCGGCTATGCTTTATAGTACTTTTGGCATCCAAATCGAACACTGACCAGTAAATAGATCGACATTAAATAGGTCACCACCAGATTGTTGACATGATCAAAAGGTCGACTGACAAATGGTCGACAGTGCAGAAGGTCAACAGGGTTGAAAGGTTCATATCATTGACACAAAAATAGTCAACAAAAAATGGTCGACATGTTTTTTTGTGGTTTTTCAAAATTTTTAAGGTTATGGTTAGGCACTTGGGTGAGGGTTAGGCTGCCGGAGAAGCCAATTAGGGTTAGGCACTAGAAGGAGGGTTAAGGTTAGCCTACGGTTATTTTTAGGCACTGGGGAGGGTTAAGATTAGGCACCAGGGGGAAAGTTAAAGTTAGGTTCTAGGGGGAGGGTCAGGGATAGGATTTGGGATAAATTAGAAAAAAAAATTATGGACCATTTGTGTGTAGACCATGTGTCAGTCAACATTTTAAACAAGTCAATCTATTGTCTAACGACCATTGGGTATCAACCTATTTACTGTTGAACCAATATACCACACCCATACTTATTTGGTTTATTTTGATAAGTGAACTGTCATTTCTTTTGCATTTTACCTGAGATTAAAAAAATAAATCCTGCATAGTTTTATTTCATTTAGTGCTGACTAGTGTTTGTTTCGCTACACATTTGCAATTTTATTTTATAATAATCAGGACAACATGTTTAATAAAATGCTTTGAACCATTTTTGAATAATTCCAACAATTTAAGTAAAGGACTTTTGTATACTGTGGGGTATATTTACTAAAATACGGGTTTTTAGAAGTGGAGATGTTGCCCATAGCAACCAAACAAATTCTACTTAACATTTATCTAGCACCTTATAGAAAAGAATAATTAGAATCTGATTGGTATACCCCTGTGTTTGGATTACTACCTTTCAGGGTGACTTATCTAGTGAGATTTCCAACTGTAAACAGTAAAATAAAAGTTTCAAATGTAATTGTTTAGTATGAGCTAAAGCTAAAGGAAGAATAAAGTAATATGAAGTATATTATATATACTGTATTAAATTATCATAAACATCATCATGTACTGTGTGGGGTATCATATGTAACATGTAGGTACAATACCTTTAATTTATTCATGAGATAATATATTGTGATTATGAATATTATATACAGTCAGGTGCATAAATATTGGGACATTGACAGAATTTTCATATTTTGGCCTCTATTCACCACCACAATGGCTTTTAAATGAAACAAACAAGATGTGCTTTAACTGCAGACTTTCAGATTTAATTTGAGGGTAATTACATCCAAAATCAGGTGAACGGTGTAGGAATTACAACGGTTTCTATATGTGCCACCCACTTTTTAATGGCCAAAAGTAATGGGACTATCAACTCAAAAGCTATTTCATGGACAGGTGTGAGCTATTCCCTCATTATTTCATTTTCAATTAAGCAGGTAAAAGGTCTGGAGTTGATTCTAGGTGTGACATTTGCATTTGGAATCAGTTGCTGTCGACTCTCAATATGAGATCCAAAGAGCTGTCACTATCAGTGAAGCAAGCCATCATTAGGCTGAAAAATCAAAACAAACCCCTCAGAGAGAAAGCAAAAACATTAGGTGTGGCCAAATCAACTGTTTGGAACATTCTTAAAAAGAAAGAACGCACCGGAGAGCTCAGCAACACCAAAAGACCCGGAAGACCACGGAAAACAACTGTGGTGGATGACAGAAGAATTATTTCCCTGGTGAAGAAAAACCCCTTAACAACAGTTGGCCAAATCAAGAACACTCTCCAGGAGGAAGGTGTATATGTGTCAAAGTCAACAATCAAGAGAAGACTTCACAAGAGTGACTATAGAGGGTTCACCACAAGATGTAAACCATTGGTGAGCCACAAAAACAGGAAGAACAGATAAGAGTTTGCCAAACAACATCTAAAAAAGCCATTACAGTTCTGGAACAACATCCTATGGACAGATGAGACAAAGATCAACTTGTACCAGAGTGATGGGAAGAGAAGAGTATTGAGAAGGAAAGGAACTGCTCATGATCCAAAACATACCACCTCATCAGTGAAGCATGGTGGTGGTAGTGTCATGGCATGGGCATGTATGGCTGCCAATGGAACTGGTCCCTTGTATTTATTGATGATGTGACTGCTGACAAAAGCAGCAGAATGAATTCTGAAGTGTTTCGGGCAATATTATATGCTCATATTCAGTCAAATGCTTCAGAACTCATTGGACAGCGCTTCACAGTGCAGATGGACAATGACCCAAAGCATACTGCAAAAGCAGCCAAAGAGTTTTTTAAGGCTAAAAAGTGGAATGTTATGCAATGGCCAAGTCAATCCCCTGACCTGAATCCGATTGAGCATGCATTTCATTTGATGAAGACAAAACTGAATAGAAAATGCCACAAGAACTGAAGACATTTGCAGTAGAGGCCTGGCAGAGCATCACCAGGGATAAAACCAAGCGTCTGGTAATGTCTATGCATTCCAGACTTCAGGCTGTAATTGCCTGCAAAGGATTTGCAACAAAGTATTAAAAAGTGAAAGTTAGATTTAGGATTGTTTAGTTTGTCCCATTACTTTTGGCCCCTTAAAAAGTGGGAGGCACCTATAGAAACCGTTGTAATTCCTACACCGTTCACCTGATTTGGATGTAATTACCCTCAAATTAAATCTGAAAGTCTGCAGTTAAATCACATCTTGTTTGTTTCATTTCAAAGCCATTGTGGTGGTGAATAGAGGCCAAAATATGAAAATTATGTCAATGTCCCAATATTTATGCACCTGACTGTACATGAGGGTATGAGAGTAGAATTAAGAAAAAAAAAAATAATAATAACTATAGTTAATGTCTGTCATTTATGGTTACCACATGTTGAATTTCAAATGCCCAGACAGGGAGCATGACAAGGAGCATGGTCACAACCACAGTAGGGTGACAACCATTTTATTTCTCATATTTACGCATGGCCCTTTATATGCCATCTGCTCCACATGCACCTTATATGCCTCAGAGCCTCCTCATGTCACCTTAAATGCCTTAGCCGCTCATGCCCCTTTATATGCCATCTGCTTCACATGCACCTTATATGCCTCAGAGCCTCCTCATGTCACCTTAAATGCCTTAGCCGCTCATGCCCCTTTATATGCCTCAGAGTCCCTTAATGCACTTTATATGCCTCAGAGTCTCCTCATGAACCTATATATGACCCCATCATGCAACTTTTTATGTCGGACAGGTGGAAACCCTATGGTTCATCTATACCCTGCGCTACAGCACTGCACTACATCCTTGACCACTCCATATTCTGCACTACATCCCTCAATCCTCCATATACTGCACTATATTCCCACACTTTTGCACTGCCATGATGACACCTCTATACCCTAGACTACATCACTGACCCATTATACCCTCCACTACATCAATTACAACCCTATACCCTACACTCCACTTGTACTACATCACTACACTACAATTCCTTATATATGCAGCATTATATCCCCCTATATGCTGCACTATGTTACTACACTACATCACTGTACTACATCCCCCTATACTCTGCACTATACTACATCCCCTATGCACTGCACTATTTCACTACACTACATGCCCCTCTATATGCTGCACATTAATTATTAACTTTATTACCAGTTATTTCTATACATAGCGCACACATATTCTACAGCACTTTACAGAGAATATTTAGCCATTCACATTAGTCCCTGTCCCACTGAGAGCTTACAATCTATGTTCCCTACCACATGAACAGTACACACACATACACACTAGGGTTAATTTTTATTCATTTATTTATGTTTTTGTCAGGAGTCCATTAACCTACCACAATATTTTTGGAGTGTTGGAGGAAACTGGAGTACCCGAAGGAAACCCACACAAGCTCGGGGAGAATAAACAAACCAAACATATTTACGACCATGGTGGGAATTAAACCCAAGACCTCAGTACTGTTAGGCAGTAATGTTAACCATCACACAATATATGCTACCTAGTACTGCCTACTACATCACTACACTACATCCCCCCTATATACTGCACTACATAACTAAGCTATATCCTTCCTATGCGGTGCACTACATAATTACACTGCACTACTCTCCCCACAAAAACATTGGAACATCCTCTTGCTTCACTCCATGTGTTATTACAGTACCTTGAGGAAGATCTCTCAGCCCCTCTGTCTGCTACAGACCACTAGTGTAGAATGAGCACTGCTAGGTAGAGTGGAAGGGGGGGGGTCTAGTCATTTTGACAAGAGTAAGCAAAATAGAGTGTGGCAGGATAGAGTGGAAGTAGGGGGCGGGCCTGGTTCTCAGGATGGGAGGGAGTAGAATAGAGGGTGGTAAGGTAGAGGGTAAGTTAAGGGGGGTGCAGGCTTGGTCCACTGGATGGGAGAGGGCAGAAATTGGGCAGCAGGGTAGAAAGGAAGGAGAGGTGGACTGAAATCCACCTCCAATCAATCCAGAAACACCCACTTTTGGCCAAAACTCCACTCCCTTCAATTTCTGCTAATTATTGGTAATCTTAATATCAGCAATACTAAGGGCTCTATTTACTACAATCCGCATATTGAATGCGGATTGTAGTGTGATATTACCGAGTGAATTCGCATTGCGAATTCAGGCAATATCACAGGGATTTACTATAAATCCCTTGCAGGGACAGAGCTTGTGATAAAGCTCTGTCCCTGCGGATCCCATCCGCACTCTAGTCGCGGTATTTTCTGAAAAAATACCGCGACTAAGAGCATGCGCATGTGCCGACCCACCGTCGCTGCTACCCCCCACCGATGCTAAGCGCCACCCCCCACGATCGCGGACCCCCCCTCCCTTCATTACACTTACCTGCATCCTCCTGGCATCCGGTGATCTTCTCTGGGCTTCCCGATCAGGTGATCTCCCATACTGCACTGGGACCCGATCACCTGATGACCGGGCCGCAGTGCACTATGGGAGACCAGCTGACCGGAGAGGAGCCATCACTGGAGGCCCGATCACCGGTCCCTGGATTCAGGTAAGTAAAAAAAAAATGTTTGAATTTTTTTTTCTTTTTTTTACAGCAATCAGCTTGCGGTCTGTTTAGACCACATAGCTGATTACTGGTACCGGCTCCCGCCTCTGCTTTCCCCGTTAGAGCAGAGTGGGAGCCCGGTAACCGGGGGAGACCCTGGATAACGCCACCTCCAGGTGGCGTTATTATCACAGGGCTTCCCCCGGTATTTTTTTACAATTTATTTTTAGTAACTCTGGTCGGATCACATTTCCCATTACAATTATGGGAAATGCGATCTGCTTTACTAAAAATAAGTGATACTGGGGGTTGGAGTAGAATTTTACTAATTCTACTCCAATTGCCCTGTAATAACTACAGGTGAAACTAAAATAATGTGAAAAGGGTGTGAAAACACCCCTTTTCACTTTATTTTAGTAAAAATAATGTTAATAAATAGAGCCCTAAGTAATAATGTTGCAAGGTAATTACCGCAGAGCAGCATGCCATGCGGAAAATAACAGGATACAATTGCATATAAAGACAACTACATAAAATAGTGGCAATCACAAACAACAGATATATTGCAAGATGGTATAGCAATAAAGTCAGATACACATGAATCTGTTTTTGGGTGTGGGTCCCCCTAGATTGCTTTGCTGGACTGCTTCAGGGCACCACAGTATAACACATTTTCCTTTAACACATTTTAATACCTCACTGTCTGTTTCTTTTATATATATGTATTTCACTTTTTTATTTTTATTCTTTATATGCGGCCAACGGCTGCTCTTAACACTTCACTTTTCTTATTAGAGCGGTGCCTTGGTTGATTTAGCTGGGTTAGTTTGGGTGTGTCCTGCGCTCTGGATTTGAGCCCTAGTATGTTAGGGACCTGCCCGACAAGAGGTTACCCGGATATGGTGGGCAGACCCATAAGCTTGGCCAAGATTATGCCAAATACCTCTATTGCATTTACTGCAAAATGTATTTATTTATATATAATCAGTTAATTTGGAGTTGTGCACCGGTATTTCTTCTTTGTGTATTTATCAATGGTCTCCACAGGTAGCACCTCCAATTATATATATATATATATATATATATATATATATATCCAGAGTGTGCAGTCTAAGATCCATTTTCTTTGTAAGGTTTAAAAACCGCAAGTGTGAAAGACATCAAGAATCATGACAGTGAGAGAAGTTCTGAGATCATGAGTCAATGGGGGAGATGTATGAAGCCCAGAAACGGTATCAGCGCACGTTATGTGCGCTGATACCGCTTCTCCCCAATGTATAATCGGGGATCTGGGTGGTAAATGACCTGTCATTACTGGCTCTGCTATCTACAAGATAGCAGCGCCGATAGCCTGGGCTATGTATGAACAGTCAGATCGTCTGACCGTTTGGCCGGCTGTAGCTGTCGTTATCGACAGCTACAGCCTGGCGCTAGCCTATTCCCACAGCAGGGACAGCGCTGTCCCTGCTGTGGTGGCTGCCGGCTCCAGGACTGCACGCGGGGATCTCACGAGATCCCACGCATGCTCAGTGGAGCCGGCTGGGACAGAGACACAGCACATCAGCACTAGGCTGATACGCTGCTGTCTCTAACAGGTAGTGCCGGAAGGGGGAGTTAAAGCTCCCCCTCTCCGGCCGATGAGATGTTCTTACATCTCATCGGTAGTGCTTCCTGCTTCGCCTCGGTAAAGAGGCGAAGCAGGAAGTGTTATAGCGACACGATAAATGCCGCTATAATACATCTACCCCAATAACTGTTTTTATGGCCCATGGGGTCAGTGAGGGGACTTGGGTAAAACTAAAGTCATAGAGATAGTGCTAAGAAGAGAACAAAAATAAATAGTCCATGCCTATTAGAGCTTACATCCTAAGATGAAGAGTAACAGTTGCAGGGTGAACTGTGGAGAACAGCAGGTCAAGGGTAGAGAGATAAGTGGAGATTTAGAAGGAGGGGTTGTAGACTCTAATGGAAAAATGTGTTTTGAGTGTTTGCTTGAAGCTTTTGAGACAGGTAGAAAGTCTGACTTTGAGGGTGTGTGGACAGAAATTAGTTTGGAAATGAGCGAGGAAGTGGAGTGATTTAGAGCTTTTTAAACAAGGGTAAGGAGTTTAAATTGGTCTGTAATGGGTAAGTGAGCCTGTAAAGCTAACAGTAAAGCCAATGTAGAGCAGAGTCCACTATAGATTGGTAAGGAGAAATCCAAGAACAGGGTAGGACAGAGAGGAGGATATCACAGTAGTCAAAGTGGGAGGTGATAATTGCATGTATCAGAGTCTTGGTGGCAGCAGTTGTGTGAAATGGTCTGATCCTAGAGATGTTGCAGAATCAGCAGGAGTGAGAGATATTTTGGATGTGAGGGGTGATGAAGAGGGAGTAGTCAAGGATGACACCAAGGCAATGATCTTGAGCAGGGAAGAAATTGTAATCAACAGAAAAAGATAGTGGGTGAATGAAATGGGCACTGAAAGGGGGAAAATAATGAGTATGGGTTTGATCATGTTTAATATGATAAAATGCTGGTACTGTACATTTAGGACGAGATAGCAGATCGGCCATAAGAGACACAAGCGATTATGGAGGGAGAGAGGTCATGTGAGGGGAAGTAGATTTGAGTGTCATCAGTGTTGAGGTGGTATTGGAGATCAAAGGAGCAGATGTGGTTTCTAAGGGATAATTTGTAAAGGAAGAAGAGGATGGGACCAAGGTGTACCCTTGGAGATACTGACAGCAGGTAGACTTAAGGTGGCTTCAGAGGTATACATAGAAAATAAATGGTTCAACAGAAGAAGTAAACCATGAAAATACAGACTCACAGAGTCCGTACATATGGAGAGTTTGAAGGAGAAGTATGTGATCACCAGTTTCAAAAGTATCAGACTGATCTAAGAAAATTAATGAGAAGTGACCATTGTCATTGGCATTGAGAGTGGCATTGATGACATAGTGAGTGCAGTTTGTGTGGGGCTTAGGGGATGGAAACCAGATGGAAGAGGGTCAAGAAGGGAGTGAGAAGAGAGGAATATAGGCAATATTCTCTAGGAGCTTGGTGGCATTGGGGATGATAGAGTGAGGTGATAGTTAAAGAGACAGGGGTCTATTTACTAAGCATTGGAGAGAGATAAAGTAACAACCAACCAGCTTCTAACTGTAACTTTACAGACTGTGTTTGAAAAATTACAATTGGGAGGTGATTGGCTGGTACTTTATCTCCAACCACGTTATCATTCTCCAAGGCTTAGTTCATTAGGGGTGATTCAGCGTGCACTGCAGATTGCAGATTCCTGATGTTCATGATTGACAGTCTGCTGCCGTTTATGGGCAATGGCCTCTTTTTCTCAAGACGAAGGCGCGTCGCCTCCTGCTGCATTACAGTATCAGTGCTAACTAGGGGTGAGCGGGTTCGGATTTCTGAAATCCGAACCCCCCCGAGCCCCCCCGATCCGAGTCCGATCCGAGTCAGGCTCGACTTTTCCCGCCTGACTCGGATCTGACATCGAGGCAAAACGTCATCATCCCGCCTTCCGAGTCTCGCGGGTTTTGGATCCTATATAAGGTACCCGCGTCGGCGCCATTTTCTCACTCGGCTGTGGACAGTGAAGAGGGAGGGTGGGAGTTAGTGCTGTGTAGTGTAGTGTAGTGTAGTGCTGCTGTTGTCCACTACTTCAAAGTCCATAGGGGCTGGCTGTGTTGTGCTGTGCTGCTGTTGTTAATAGGGGCTGTGTCCACTACTTCAAAGTCCATAGGGGCTGGCTGGACTGTGTTGTGCAGTCAGTTCCAAAGTCCTGTGCAGTGTCCCAGTCCTAAAGGGGTGCTGTAGTGTTGTCCAGGGGGTGCTCTGTCCATCAGGGGTGCTCCCCCCAAGTGCTAAAAAAATAATATATTTTCTGTGTTTGTGAATTGTGTGCGCAGTAGCCGCACGTGCATCAACAAAGTAGTGCCAAGCGTGCGCCTGTGTCATAAGTAAAGGGCCGGCTGGCTTGACCGTTAAGGGTGCTGTAACCCCCGAAAGTACACTCCAGTCCAAACCAAAAAAAAATTATTTTCTGTGTTTGTGAATTGTGTGCGCAGTAGCCGCACGTGCATCAACAAAGTAGTGCCAAGCGTGCGCCTGTGTCATAAGTAAAGGGCCGGCTGGCTTGACCGTTAAAGGGTGCTGTAACCCCTGAAAGTACACTCCAGTCCAAACCAAAAAAAAATTATTTTCTGTGTTTGTGAATTGTGTGCGCAGTAGCCGCACGTGCATCAACAAAGTAGTGCCAAGCGTGCGCCTGTGTCATAAGTAAAGGGCCGGCTGGCTTGACCGTTAAAGGGTGCTGTAACCCCTGAAAGTACACTCCAGTCCAAACCAAAAAAAAATTATTTTCTGTGTTTGTGAATTGTGTGCGCAGTAGCCGCACGTGCATCAACAAAGTAGTGCCAAGCGTGCGCCTGTGTCATAAGTAAAGGGCCGGCTGGCTTGACCGTTAAGGGTGCTGTAACTCCCGAAAGTACACTCCAGTCCAAACCAAAAAAAAAATTATTTTCTGTGTTTGTGAATTGTGTGCGCAGTAGCCGCACGTGCATCAACAAAGTAGTGCCAAGCGTGCGCCTGTGTCATAAGTAAAGGGCCGGCTGGCTTGACCGTTAAGGGTGCTGTAACCCCCGAAAGTACACTCCAGTCCAAACCAAAAAAAAAATTATTTTCTGTGTTTGTGAATTGTGTGCGCAGTAGCCGCACGTGCATCAACAAAGTAGTGCCAAGCGTGCGCCTGTGTCATAAGTAAAGGGCCGGCTGGCTTGACCGTTAAGGGTGCTGTAACCCCCGAAAGTACACTCCAGTCCAAACCTAAAAAAAAATTATTTTCTGTGTTTGTGAATTGTGTGCGCAGTAGCCGCACGTGCATCAACAAAGTAGTGCCAAGCGTGCGCCTGTGTCATAAGTAAAGGGCCGGCTGGCTTGACCGTTAAAGGGTGCTGTAACCCCCGAAAGTACACTCCAGTCCAAACCAAAAAAAAATTATTTTCTGTGTTTGTGAATTGTGTGCGCAGTAGCCGCACGTGCATCAACAAAGTAGTGCCAAGCGTGCGCCTGTGTCATAAGTAAAGGGCCGGCTGGCTTGACCGTTAAAGGGTGCTGTAACCCCCAAAGTACACTCCAGTCCAAACCAAAAAAAAATTATTTTCTGTGTTTGTGAATTGTGTGCGCAGTAGCCGCACGTGCATCAACAAAGTAGTGCCAAGAGTGCGCCTGTGTCATAAGTAAAGGGCCGGCTGGCTTGACCGTTAAAGGGTGCTGTAACCCACAAAGTACACTCCAGTCCGAACCAAAAAAAAATTTATTTTCTGTGTTTAGCCGCACGTATATATCAAATCGATATAACATAAATGGAGGACCAAACTTTCTCCGATAAAAATAAAATAGAGAAAGATCAAGAACCACTTCCTCCTAGTGCTGAAGCTGCTGCCACTAGTCATGACATAGACGATAACATGCCATCAACGTCGTCTGCCAAGGCCGATGCCCAATGTCATAGTAGAGGGCACATACAATCCCAAATGGCAAAGTTCAGGAAAATGACCTTGAAAAAGACATTTAAATCAGCTGAAGAGAAACGTAAACTTGCCAATATGCCATTTACGACACGGAGTGGCAAGGAACGGCTAAGGTCGATCCCTAGTATGTTCATGACTAGTGGTTCAGCTTCACATGACGATGGAAGCACTCCTCCCACTAAAAAAATCAAAAGAGTTAAGCTGGCAAAAGCACAGCGAAGAACTGTGCTTTCTAAGAAGATATCACAAATCCCCAAAGAGAGTCCAAGTGTGGTGGTGGTTGCGATGCCTGACCTTCCCAGCACTGGACGGGAAGAGGTGGCTCTTTCCACCATTTGCACGCCCCCTGCAAGTGCTGAAAGGAGCACCCACAGTCCACTTGCTGATATGCAAATTGAAGATGTCACTGTTGAAGTACAACAGGATGAGGATACTGGTGTAGCTGGCGCTGAGGAGGAAGTTGGCGAGGAGGATTCTGATGGTGATGTGGTTTGTTTAAATCAGGCTCCGGGGGAGACAGTTGTTGTCCGTGGGATGAAAAAGCCCATCACGGTCATGCCTGGGCAGAAGACCAAACATTCCACCTCTTTGGTCTGGCAATATTTCTATCCAAATCCGGACAACAACTGTCTTGCCATATGTACCATATGTAAAGGTGAAATAAGTAGGGGTAGGGACGTCAACCACCTAGGAACATCCTCCCTTATACGGCACCTGCAGCGCGTTCATAAAAAGTTACTGTCAAGTTCAGAAACTTTGGCTCAGACCGTAAGCAGTCCAGGGACACCTAAATCCCGTTGTCCTGTTGTATCCAAGCGCCTGCAAACCACACCGTCAACTCCCTCCTCGTCAATTTCCTCCTTAGTCAGGATCGGAAGTAGTCCTGCAGGCCATATCACTGGCATGACTGACTCTCCTATCCGGGATTCCTCCGGAGGATCCTGCATTGCTACGCCTACTGCTGCCGCTGCTGCTGTTGCTGCTGCTGCTGGGAGTCGTTCATCATCCCAGAGAGGAAGTAGGAACACCACTACTTTTACTAAACAATTGACCCTCCAACAGTCCTTAGCGAGGAGGATGAAGTACGACAGCAGTCATCCTGAAGCAAAACGTATAACTGAGGCCTTGACTGCTATGTTGGTGTTAGACGTGCGTCCGGTATCCGCCATTAGTGCAGTGGGATTTCGACAATTGATGGAGGTAGTGTGTCCCCGGTTCCAAATCCCGTCTAGATTCCACTTCACTAGGCAGGCGATACCGAGACTGTACAGAAACGTCAGAAAAAGTGTCCTCAGTGTCCTGAAAAATGCCGTTGTACACAATGTCCACTTAACCACGGACATGTGGACAAGTGGAACAGGGCAGACTAAGGACTATATGACTGTGACAGCCCACTGGGTAGATGTATCACCTTACGCAGCAACAGCAGCAGCGTCACCAGTAGCAGCATCTCAGAAACGCCAGCTCGTTACAAGGCAGGCTACGCTGTGTATCACCGGTTTCAGTAAGAGGCACACCGCCGACAACCTCTTAGAGAAACTGAGGGAAATCATCGCCCAGTGGCTTACCCCACTTAGACTCTCCTGGGGATTTGTGATATCTGACAACGCCACCAATATTGTGCGGGCATTACATCTGGGCAAATTCCAGCACGTCCCATGTTTTGCTCACACAATAAACTTGGTGGTGCAGAATTTTCTGAAAAGCGACAGGGGCGTGCAGGAGACGCTTTGGGTGGCCCGAAAAATTTCTGGCCACTTTCGCCATTCAGCGACTGCGTGCCGAAGACTGGAGCGCCAGCAAACACTCTTGAACCTGCCCCGCCATCACCTGAAGCAAGAGGTTGTGACGCGGTGGAACTCAACCCTCTATATGCTTCAGAGGATGGAGGAGCAGCAAAAGGCCATACAAGCCTATACATCCACCTATGACATAGGCAAAGGAGGGGGTATGCACCTGACTCAAGCGCAGTGGAGAATGATTTCCGTGTTGTGCAAGGTTCTTCAGCCCTTCGAACTTGCCACACGTGAAGTCAGTTCAGACACTGCCAGCTTGAGTCAGGTCATTCCCCTCATCAGGCTTTTGCAGAAGCAGCTGGAGAAAGTGAAGGAGGAGCTAAGACGGAGCGATTCCGCTCGGCATGTGGGACTTGTGGATGAAGCCCTTCATTCGCTTTGCCAGGATTCCAGGGTGGTCAATCTGTTGAAATCAGACCACTACATTTTGGCCACCGTGCTCGATCCTAGGTTTAAAGCCTATGTGGTGTCTCTCTTTCCGGCCGACACAAGCCTGCAGAGGTGCAAAGACCTGCTGGTGAACACACTGTCAGCTGAAGCGGAACGTGACACGTCAACGGCTCCTTCTTCATTTTCTCCCGCAACTGGGGCTGCCAGGAAAAAACTTAGGTATCCTAAGCAACCCGCTGGCGGTGATGCAGGGCAGGCAGGACCAAGTTTGGACATCTGGTCCGGACTGAAGGACCTGGCAACAATTTCTGACATGTCTACTGTCACTGCATATGATACTGTCACCATTGACAGAATGGTGGAGGATTACATCGGTGACAGCATCCAAGTAGGCATGTCAGACAGTCCATACCTGTACTGGCAGGAAAAAGAGGCAATTTGGAGGCCCCTGTACAAACTGGCTCTATTTTACCTGAGTTGCCCCCCCTCCAGTGTGTACTCCGAAAGAGTGTTTAGTGCAGCCGGGAACCTTGTCAGCGAAAGGCGTAGGAGGTTGCTTCCACAGAATGTGGAGAAGATGATGTTCATCAAAATGAATTATCAGCTCTTCCAGGGAGACCAGCCTCCAGAAGGTACAGAGGGACCTGTGGTGGTGGATTCAAGTGGGGACGAGTTAATACTTTGTGAGGATGAGGATGTACACACTGAAGAGGGTGAGGAATCGGTGGATGAGGAGGATGAGGATGACATCTTGCCTCCGTAGAGCCAGTTTGTGCAGGGACACATTAATTGCCAGCTTGTTTTGTGGGGGCCCAAACGAACCAATCATTTCAGCCACAGTTGTGTGGCAGACCCTGGCGCTGAAATGATTGATTTGTTAAAGTGTGCATGTCCTGTTTATACAACATAAGGGTGGGTGGGAGGGCCCAAGGACAATTCCATCTTGCACCTCTTTTTTTCTTTGCATTATGTACAGTTTGGGGCCTAGTTTTTCTAACTGCCATCCTGCCTGCCACTGCAGTGTCACTCCTAGATGGGTCACGTGTTTGTGCCGCCCACTCGTGTCGCTTAGCATAGTCATCCAGCTACCTCGGTGCAACCTTTTGGACATAAAAACACTATTGTGAGGTGTGAGGTGTTCAGAATAGACTGGAAATGAGTGGAAATTAAGGTTATTGAGGTTAATAATAGCATAGGAGCAGAAAAACCTACAAATTCTGTGATTTTAGCTGTTTTTATGCTTTTTTTCAAAAAAATACAGATCCAAAACACAAAACCCAGAACCCAAAACACGGAAGGGTGGTTTTGGCAAAACCAATCCAGATCCAAAACACGAAGAAAGATCCAGATCCAAAACCAAAACACAAAACACGAAAAGTGGCCGGTGCACACCCCTAGTGCTAACGCAGCTGCTAAAATGTAGACCCACAGTGTCTTAAGTATGGAAGAGATAAGGGCTTGCTTGAAGGAAGAGAAAAATACATGTGTCCTTGGGTTTCTGTATTGATAAATAACCACCAACATTATTTGGAGTCAACAATATGCAATATGGTTAAATGTTTTCTTTATAAAATACATTTATATGAAACATGTATACCAGTATTGTCTTTATAAATTGGGAGATTGGGAAACTCTGAAGTAAATATTTTGGATGTGTCTTTCAAAATAAAACATCTTTATTTCTGTACCAACATCACATCAAATCAGAGCTTGTTTTAAGCTTTGGGCACTTAAGTCCGGGGGCTCCTATGGTGTAATCACAGTGACTACGCAGACCCATTGCAGAGTGATTGACAGGAAGTACCATTTGGGGGTGGTGACGGGGGGGTGGTCTCCTGAAACGCAGGCACGCCAGTGTGTTTGAATGCTGTTGCTGGGGCATGCATAAATTTTCCACTGCTATGCCATACGCAGCTTTTGTACTCACTGCATGCGCTGAGATTAGCAATTCCTAAGTAAGGTCAGAGCTTGTGCAAGTGTGTGTGAGGCTCCGATTGTACTCGATGTTACTGATGGTTTTGCAGTCTTGCTAAGTATTACGGATGTGTGTAAGGGAAGGTGGGCGTCCTTATGTTGTGTTGCAACGGCATAGCGATCGCAGAGGATTAGCCTATCTTCGCAGTGAGACTGCATGCATAATCGCTATTGCAGTTGCAGTTGCAATCCGTAGAATGATCTGTGACCACTGCTGCTTCTTTGTACACAGAAGCCTGGATTTGCACAGCCACAGGTGGGCGTCTCAATACAATCCTTGGATATGTAATATTTGCATATTTTTTGCACAGCAGCTACGTATGGGATCGCAGCTGCTTTGGCATTAGTGTATCTCTCTGAGGGGTCTATTTACTAAGCTGTGTTAGGAGATAAATTGAACTGTGATAAGGTACCGCCAATCAGCTCCTAACTGCCATGTCACAGGCTGTGTTTGAAAAATGTCAGTTAGGAGCTGATTGGCTGGTACCTTATCACAGTTCACTTCATCTCTTAACACAGCTTAGTAAATAGACCCCTGAATCAGTCAACAGTCAGTAAGAGGGAACAGAAAGTCATCTTGAGTTTGGTTGAGGTAGTATTAGGTGACAATTCTTGATATAGGGCCTGATTCAGAAAAGGACGCTAATGCGATCGCAACTGCAAATTTGCACACAAAGCAGCATCAGAAATATGCTAATATCTGTAAGGATCACCCGAGCATAAGGACGCCCACTGCTGACTTCTTACCTGCATGCGTCGACGCATACCTGCATATATATCGGTAACATTTCTGCACATCTGCGGCCATCTTGGCCTTGCGGCATGTCTGACCTTCTGCAACCTTGGGGGCTCTTCAGTCACGCAGAGCTGCGTATGCACTTGCAATGGCTTATTTATGCATGTAACTGCGTTTAAACGGACAGACACGCCTGCATTTCATAGACCACGCCCTGTCTCCAACCCCAAATGCTGTAACCTGTCACTCACTCTATGATGGATTTCTATGTGTGTCTGTGATTGTAGTGCGATTGCTGCGCATGAACAGTGCAGCTTACAGTATACGCATGCACAATGGCAAACAATCGCTCGATTGCCTTTGCGTCCGTCTCTGAATCAGGCCCATAGTGTCCTCCATGTATTCCAATCTCCCTCTCACCTTAGAGGCCAGGTACAGTAGTTGTCGCTATAGGGACTACATCAGCTCCACCCACTCCTATGGCACCTGCAGTATTGTATAATTCGATGTAGTCTCCCATTCCTTCTCAGACTCCTCCCACTCCCTCTCCTTTCCTGCACATCTAAAGGGCAATCCAGCTCCACAGCTTTAAATAATGTTCTAGGGGTCCCCTAAGTGACTGAGCTCCCCCATAGTCCACCTCTGTAGCCAATAATGTACCATCCTTTTTAATTGTGATGGTTGTGTGCCTCTTTCAATTCTAGGAATAGGAGGAAGACTTGTATCTAGATGAGTGAACTACCTCGCAAAATTGCTAGT
This sequence comes from Taudactylus pleione, assembly GCA_031769625.1. Taxonomy (NCBI): domain Eukaryota; kingdom Metazoa; phylum Chordata; class Amphibia; order Anura; family Myobatrachidae; genus Taudactylus; species Taudactylus pleione. Next base: position 12,089,562 of record JAUIMM010000177.1, on the reverse strand, counting down.
TTGCTGAGCGCACTGTGGGCCTGATTCAGCAAGGATCGCTATTCTGTTAATACGCACGCTACGCAGTTGCTAATATCAGCGTTGATATGTAAATGTTTGCATTCGCTTTGCGATCACAGCCTAAGACAAGGACGCCCACTTCCCCTTACTCACACATCCTTATACTTTGGCAACATAGCAAAATAATCAGTAACATCGAGTAACATCAGACCCATACGCACAGTTAAGGCAGGTCAGACCACACTTGTGAATTGCTAACTTCAACGCACACTAAGAAACCTCTGGCTGCGTATGGCCATGAAGTGGATAATTTATGCACACCCCTGCAACGGCATTGCAACGCACTGGTACACCTGTGTTCGCCCATCCACCCCCGTCACCAACCACAAATGGCATTTCCTGTCAATCACTGTGCTCTGGGTCTGCGTAGCCTCTGTAATCGTAGTTCAGATCGCAATTGGTAGTTCTCGCATGCACACTGTGATTGATACATATGCATGCGCAGTACGCAACAGTCGACCAATTGCGTGCGTATTTGGAACTGCGCTCCTTGCTGAATCAGGCTCGGTGGTCTGTTAAAAGATCATGCTTGATTTCACAGATATGAGGAAGCAACATTAGCAGATCTGCATATTTTGCAGGAAATGCTACTATTGGCTGACGCTACCCAGCCTTTATTGGTTACTTAATACACAAATCAAACATTGCAGATAAAGTAATAAAGAGATTAGTGAATACAGACCTAACATATTTGCTCAAATTTACATGAAGTTATGAATACACTAACGCCAGCATATGAGAAAACTCATTTTGTGTAGTCCCTTTGATGTAATTTGGTTCATATTCTTTATCTCATCTGACATCCTGTAAACAAATCACCCACTGAAAATCCACAGCACATTGTGGCGCAGTCACTCTAATAGATAACATATGATAACACTTTGGCAGTAGGCCTTGAAGTGGACACTTACAATTTTGGCAGTTGTGCTGATATAGTTGTTCAGAGCTGATACTGGGAGTTGGATGACTTAATGTGAGCCGGCATATATGAAAGACTCCAGATGGTTCTCAGCTGTCTTCAATTTTAATTTCTTTACTATTACCATTAACTATATTGGAATATCAATTTATGTTTTTTCTTCTTTTAGTGTTTTGCATCAAAATAGCTTAGTATTTAATTCCACACTTTCATATTTCATTTATATTCACCAGCAGCTTAAATTCACTCAAAGCAAAACATACACAATGCAGCACATCTAGCTCTACAGTACTCAATAAGGAGCTTACTTTGTTAGCAGATATGTGGGTGCACATTGGTAATATCCATGGGAGATCTGGAATGATGATCATTGCGAGTAGTGTGTTTACTGTCTGCACCACTTCTTGAAAATGTTTTTCTTAATTTTAGCAAACATCTCCTTGAGTTATCTCTTCACACTGTGTCTGATACCCCTTTTACACCAGAGCTGAAACCCAGGTTATTGCAGGGTTAACCCAGGTAGCTTCTTGGTGTAAAAGGGGAAAGGGTTAGATTGCCGGGTTGAGTGACCCAGCAATCCAAACCAGGTAATTTGCAGGGTTTAACACAGGAATAACCCGTGAAATCCTGCAGTGCAAACGGCGCGATCAGGGTCACGGTGACCTGGATCATGCCACATGCCTGCCGATTGGCCGGTTTAGGTGGCGCTTGAAGATTACGTCATCTCCAAGCTTCCAATTCAACACCAGAAAACCCGGGTCTCTGCCGACCCGGCTCCGGTGTGAACTGCGCAAACTCAGGAATATCCTGGGTCGGCGCCGGGGAAATTCCGGGTCTGATCCGGATTGGAACCCTGTTCCAACAGCCAGGTCAGACCCGGAATTTCCGTATAAAAGTAGTATCACAGAGTAGTGCAATTTATTTCTGAGTTTTAGATGGGTATAGTAAGCAGTTTTCTGGAATTATTTTCTTTATACCTTCTTCAGTAAAAGATATAAAAAGATTAATCAGTACTTGAATTTGAAGTTTTTGAACATAGAGATGATTAGGCAGTCCTGCATCTTCAATCTAGAACTACTACTTACTTTTTCATTTTCTTTAGGGATTATCCAAAACATCCAGTTCTCATACGGAATACCGTCATCTATGTTCTCCAAGATATTCAAAAGGAAACTCATGATACTCTCCTTAATGCTTCAATTTGACCTTTAAAGGGCTCCCTGTAAAAATGAGTCATACGTACTTTAGCAGAAGTAATGACGTCTGTTCAGTATTTAGCAAACACCTATACATGGTGTAAGCGGTACGGTCATCATTGACAGCAATGGGGACCCAGTGCAGCCTTCCAGGCTTTGCTGAGACTGTTGGGTTGAAGCACAAAGCACATGAGCACATGAGCAGATGGCTTGCATGTGCATTAGTCAGTAACCCGTTGATGGCTGCATTAGATTGCCGGCAACTCAGCAAAGGTGGAGGACACCGCTGAACTTTGCCGGAAAGGTAAATCATATTAAATGATGACAGCATAATCATGAATATCACAATGAATATCACAATGATACTAAATAAAATTTGCTGTCAGTATTTGATATTGTTGTTATTGGAGCCTCACTGTCAAACATTGATTACCAACATTTTTTTTGCATTTTAGAGATAAGTTATGGCCCTAGACTAACAATATAGAGCTCAAAGTGTCTTCTTTCAAATTATGTTCTTGAGACCATTTAAGGTATCAATGTGTTAATCCTGTTTAATTCCACTTAAAGCTGACTCCCAATTATTCCCAACATTTGCATTTACTGGAATGAGTATAGGGATCTCCTGAGATACAGCACTTATTCATGCAATAAAATAGAGGCCCTGATTCAGAGCCGCTCGCAAGCGCTGTGCACTCGCAAGCGGGCCGATGTTTAGGCACTGCACATGCGCCACGTCCGGAGTGCACGTGCGTGAGCCCCGCCGAGCGACTGAAGTTCAGTCGCTACGGGGCTCGCAACAAGACGGGCGGCTGTCGATGGTGAGTGACAGCTCGCCCCGTTTTGGGGGCGGGTAGGGGGGGTGGCTGAACAAACGCCTGGAGTTTGTAGGGAGGTCTTACTGACATCACTACTGATGTCAGTAGTGCACTTCCTGCTCTGTTAGAGCAGGAAGACCACTCGGCCTTGCGGCAGCCTAGACCCTACCGTAGGGCCTCGTCGCATGGTCGATAGTCACGATTATTGCGATGGTCTCCTGGCCACTCGCACAAGCTGCGGGTGGTCTCCGACAGCTTTGTGAGTGGCCGGAGAACAAAAAATAAAAAAAACGCCCACGATCCCAGCATGTGGGCAGCGAGCGGCTCTGATTTAGGGCCAGAGTGCGGCCAATGACTGAAGCTTGCGATAGAGGAACATAATGGGATCAGGCTCATTACAATGATCAATGAAGACATAATCTCTGTATATCTATCTACAATTGTTCCAATTCTTTCAATGGATAAGATTGACGGGTATGCCTGCTATTTCTTCAATAACCATTTTGACTTTTATAATCATTAGGAATGTGGATATGTGCTTTGGGTTCTCATAAGATATCCTTTACTTAGGTTTAGGTTTGTATAGTAGTATCATTATTGAGAAATCTACAAATTCACTTAAGATACAAGTAAACTTCATCACTCAGACATCCACATAGAAGCCCAGAAGTCATCACCTGACACATCTGAATACAGAGTTATGCTACATGTACCACTGATGGTAGCATTAGCCATTAATAATTTTACCACACTAGAAGTTCATTAGATTTATTTCTGGTTTGAAGTGACTACAGGATATAACATAGCTGTTTGCATAACCATCCAACATGGAAAAGGATTTAAATCAATCCCACCATTCCCCATATAAATTGGTGCAAATTTTACATTAAAAAAACAAGAGATATGGTAAGAACTTACCTTTGTTATCTCTGTTTCTACGAAGTCCATAGGGTCCACAGGGTTGACCTTGGGGTATAGGTTGGGAACCAAATCCGGGCACCACGCAGTTAAAGCTTTTAGCTCCCAGAATGCACTTGGGTCCACTCTCCCTATAACCCCACCCCCAAGCCAGAGGCACCTCAGTTTGTAAGTAGCCAAAGGCCGGAGGAGGAGAGAAAAAGAGAGAGAAAACTGGAACACTCGATAACCATACTCACAGAAATGGGAGACGGAAAACAGGTGACCAGCCACACAGCCCATTTGAAGCCAGGTGCATCAGGGTGGGCACCCTGTGGACCCTATGGACTTCGTAGAAACAGAGATAACAAAGGTAAGTTCTTACCATATCTCTTGTTTTCTACTTCAGGGTCCATAGGGGGTCCACAGGGTTGACCTTGGGGATGTCCCAAAGCAGTTCAACCAAGGGAGGGGACGCTCTTGTGCTGAGAGGAGAATCCGCCGCCAAAAAGGAAGCATCCTGAGAGGCAAAGGAAACCAATGCCCAGAACCTTAAAAAGGTGTGGACAGAAGACCACGTGGCCACCTAGCAAGGCAAAACAGCCAAGGCGCCACCGCGAGCCACCCACGAGGGTTACATGGCCCGAGGAAAACCAAGCATCAACAACAGAAAGGCCTACCCATGGGTAGGCCCCTGAAGAAGACATACGAGGCCGTCCAGCCAACATTTGGCCACAGGCCGGCCATCATTTCCTGTTAAAACCAGAAATCTCAGACCATCAATAAGGAGTCCGATTTCCGTCAGGAACTTGAACGGATCACATAAATCCACAGAGGCCGGACCACAGTCAATGAGGCCACACCAGCCGAGAGGACTGGGGACTGAATGGCCGCACCATAAGTTCCAGAATAATATGGAACCTAAAAATCACTAAGAAGAAACACAGGGTGAGAGCAACTCACACCCTGACAAGATGCCCTCCAGAAGAGGGAGCCACATGAGAACGCTCCCAATTCCGACACTCACCTGGTTGATATAAACTCCCTGAGAGAAAGAGAGAAAGCCAAAGCAATAGACCCTGTAATGGCTATCACAACCCGCGGTTCCATTAACTTTCCCCGGAGTTAACGAAGAACCACTACTAACTCCCAAGAAGTCCCTAGGGAAGACAAATGGAGGCATAATCCAGAAAACACTCCAAAGGATGAACTGGATACCAGAGCGGAGCAATTCCATATCTTAATCATACTGACAGTGTAGAGATCCGCACTGTCAGGAAGGCCAGGCCGAGGGTGAAACCCAAGCCAGCCGGAAGGAATGCCAGAATATCTGGAAATCCTGGACACCAGAGGATCGTATCGACAGGTATAATACCATAAGAATTATGGCTGCCACAGTTTGTGGTAGGTCCCACCAAAAGCTGATCCATGTGCTCTAATCATTCCAACAATGACAAAGCCAGGGAAGCCGTAAGTCCACTGTAATGACGCAGTGAAAGACAAACGACCCAGGTCCAAGGCAAACCCCAGGACCCTGAGACAACAGGTCTGGGCAGTGAAGCATCAGGAATGGAGTATCGATGGAGAGACTCCGAAAAACCAAGTACCCCTGACATCTGGGGCAATCAGGAGCCACCAGCAGGAAAGCATCTCCGTCTCGATTGAAACACTTCCCTCGAGGAAGAATGGAGACCGGAGAACACAGGTACACAAATTGGAAGAACCACTTCACCGACAAAGAGTCACTGAGGGTTGCTTCAGAATCCCCAGAGTTGGACTGTAACACCATAGTGTGATAGAGTCAGAAGGCCATGAGGGTCACTTCAGGAGGGCCCCCCCCCCTGCTCACCAGGAGATGAAACCTCTCTTGGGGAGAGACTAGTCCCCGGGATGCACGTCGTGACGGCTGAGGACTCCCGCTTCCCAATGGAGAGCACCTGAAATGAACACTGTCGAGATGGTCGGGAGGAGACCCTCAGACAATGTCCGAATGTACGACATACCTGACATTGCCACCCAACGAACAGTATTGCTAAAAAGGAAGCCACTGTTCTGACCCTGTCGGACTGAACTTTTTCAGGTTCACCGGGAAACAAGGGCTATGCCAGAGTGAAGGCCCAAGACAGGCTAAAGTTCCAACACGTTAATTGACAGGGTGGAATCGACAGACATCCAACTGCACTGAAATGGATGTGAACCAGACACTGTCCTTAGCAAAGAATACCCAGGACGAGATGGCCATAGTCACCCGAAAAGGAACCGACTTGCCTCCGGGGAGAGCATCATCGTTTGAACAGTGAGCAGACAGAAAAAACTTGTTCCATCTGGAGATAAGCCAATTATGGAAAGGCCTGGAATGGAACTAAGCCCATTGCACCCTTCCAAAGGCAGACACTGAATAGTGGACCATGCATCCCAGAGTGTAAAGACATATGTCGACTGCGCAGACATCCATGTACTCCTAATGGAAGAGTGGAGATGCCGTCTTACGCCAGAAGAATTCTCAGATTCTGAGAATCCAGCAGGGCTCCTAGGTGAAGAATACCCAGAGAGGGATGCAGGGAGGACTTTTTCCCCATTGATTAAACGTCTGCACCCTGAAGAAGCCACAGTCAACCTGACCCGGCTGTAAAGTACCCCGGTGATCCTGCTAAGAGCAGGAGGCCATCCAGGTACAGGAGCATTGGCATATACTGAACAGAAGAACTGTCAGAAAATCCAAAACGCTGGTAAACCTCTGTGGGGCTGAGGACAGTCCCAACAGGCAGAGCCCGAAAAATCGTAAGTGCTGTGATACAGCAAACCTCAGTCCATGCTGAGGCAAGGTCTCTGTAAGTACCCGTAGGCACGCGTCCTGTATATCCAGTGATACCATAAAGTCCCCAGGTTCCAAACATAGTATGATGGAGCATAGGGGACTTTATGGCCTCCTGAGCCCAGGTAGCTTTAGGAACTGGTTCAGGGAATTGAGACAGAGAATAGGCCAAAGAGGACCATTCAGCCACCGCACCAGAAAGAAAGCAGAACAACCAGTCCCTCGCTGAGAAAGTGGGGATGGCCCAATTAGCTCCGCTTACTGCAACAACTGTATAGCTTTCTGGATTTGTAAGGCCCTGTTCGGGTCCGAATAAGGGCCTGCGTACCATCACATGGAAATAGGCCGCCTGAGCAAAGAGAGGACGTACCCTCCTACCCACATAGCCGCGGAAACTAGACACTAGTACCGGGCGAACTGAGAAAATCGCCATCTCCAAGTGGTAGGCCTGTCTCATCAGGCTGACGATATATCCGTAGGTTCAGAAGCAGGATCGGCTGGCAGTCCAGGCCTGCTCGGTACTGGATATGTCAGCCCTTGTAAAGGCCGACAGTGTATGAAGAAACAGACCTTTAGGCTGACCCAGAGGAAAAAAAGACTTAATAGACTTAGTCTGAGGCCCTGTAGTGGGCATAGCTGAAGGCGGGAAATTTGTACTGCCACTGTCAAGGTCAGGACCCAACAAGATCTACCCTATAGATGGTATCTGCACCTCTGCATTGCCAGAGCGCAGCCATGGGGCATTACGGAGGATATTGTCGCAGCCGGAACTCTGAAAGTTAGGAGACTGGTATCCAATATAGGCATGTCCACCTATGACAACTGCATATATTATGTGAGCGACCAAATACATTTGAACCCCAGACGTGTTGGAGGGGAAAAAACATTACAAATGCATCAGCTCAGTATGCAATAGTATTAACCAACCATGCTATAGCCATGGGAGGATGGGTAACAACCCCTGAAAGCGAGTATACTGATTTTACCACCTACGGATCAGAAGAATCCGACCACGCAGGAATGGGATGCGTAGTAACGTCTGTAATCCGACGAGTAACACGCCCATCAACCCCAGGAGAGGCTCGTGATGACCCTCAGGGAATTTGGGACAGGAGGCCAAACACTGTTGTAATACCTCATATCTGGCAACAGCCAGAGTCCCGCCATGCGATCCACCCACTAGTCAGCAAAAGGGAACCAGAAGGCACGTAATACTGAGGGTGTATGATACAGGTGCAGATCAACATTCACTCTAACCAGAATGGACCTGCTACCAGCCCTAAAGCAGGGATAATAATACTTGAAATAGGCTTCCCCCCGTGTAAGAGGGAAAGAGCCCAAAACAGTATCCAGTTCACGGCAGAGCCAACTGGGAAGTAACCACAGGGTGTCAACCACGCCAATTTGCGTTTCGTAGAAAAACGACATCCACCCAGGGTGGCTGTTGTGGTAATCCCTGCAAGGGGCATGACAGACTATTGTGACACCAGGGAGAATTCATATACTCGAAAAACCCCTGCAGGGAGCAATAGTCTGTGTCACAGGGGAAGAGTGCAAGAAACTGCGAGATACCCTGAGATGAAAAAGGGCAGTATGGTGAAGTAACCCCAAGTGAGGTACAACAATGGGGCCCACCCGGCGATCCGCAATTAAGAGAATCCCGAGAAAACAAACCACCCAAGGGGGTCGTGAAAGGGGCCGGCACCCGATGACGCCACATACAGAACCCTTTAAGAGTTAAATCCTCCACACTAACACCTGCAGCACATGGCTTGCAGGATAGTAAAAATGGGTGCAGTATAACACTCTATCTCCTGGTCAGACATATCTGACCAAGCCTTGCGATCAAGCAGCGCTATACTGGTCCTGACTGATACTAAAAATTAGCTGCAGGGACCCATTTTCAGCGTATGCAACACACAGTTCCACTCAAAATATGGCAACGTTCACCACGCAACAGTATGTGACAAACCTCACAAATATTAACAAGTATATAAATGTGAGGTCTCAGAACCACCCCAAGCACAGCTGTATTAGGGAAGATAAGGAAAAGGGATAGATATACACTGACAGGTGAGAGAATAAAGAACAGTCAGCACTAGCATAAGTCACATACAATGCAGATATACACATATATACATAAACATGTCATATAATATACTGCACTATTAAACTGCATGCAACTTACCCAGATTCAGTGTCTGGGAAGGCTACAGCGCTGTGTACACTGACCTGATGGTGAGGTACGCAGGGGGACTGGACCAACTGCCATCTCCGGAGATTTCTGCTGCACCACAAAGAAATGGCCTCTGGAGACCTCAGAAGAAGCGTGGCCCGCGGAGGAAGCAGCTCAGCGACGCCAGACTATGGATACTGAAAGGCGCGCTGAGCTGAGGGGAAGAGCCGCTGTAACAGGGAAGGCTGCCTCCCCTGGCCGGCTATTAACCCCCGGGACGCCGGCTCCCTACACCGAACACTAAGTCCCTGATGGTCTAGTGGACACACGGGGTATGGGGGGCCCGCCGCCACTGCCGGCGCCTCCGGTCTGTCCCCAGAGACCAGAGGCACAGGACTGCATTTCAAATGCGCGGATCACCGCAAGCGGTGACCCGCGCCTTACCTGCTCCCTGTGGATCCGGCAGCAGTCCTGGGCGCCCACAGAGTCCGGCTAGTACAGGCTCTGGGGTCCCGCTGAGATCCCCAGATCTGTACTGGCGTCTCAGCGCCAGCGGGGTGACGGAGCGGCAGCTTAGACGTCCTATGGACAGTCTGCCGCTGCCGCTCTGAAGAATCCAAAGTAAAAATAAAAAACTTTGTCCGTTAGAAAAAATAAAGCTTAGGGGCTGCTAATCAGCTCCCCACTGCACTAAACGGTGACCCGACTCCGGCCGGGCACCAACTTAAACTGAGGTGCCTCTGGCTTGGGGGTGGGGTTATAGGGAGAGTGGACCCAAGTGCATCCTGGGAGCTAAAAGCTTTAACTGCGTGGTGCCCGGATTTGGTTCCCAACCTATACCCCAAGGTCAACCCTGTGGACCCCCTATGGACCCTGAAGTAGAAAAAACCATGATGAAGGTTTATATGAAGAAACTTTGGCTTTTAATGACATTTGATGGTATTGCTTGGTCTTCTTAGCTATTGCTTTAGAGATCAGTAAACAGTGACCCAGAATATCACAGGTACTTAATGAAATCAATGCATAGTTAGCACCATTTTAAAAATCCCCTCAGTGAGAGTTCAGGAGACAGGTGCAGGGGTGTTAGGGTTGTGACACGGCGAGCTCCATTATTGCAGCCCAGACACTTGTTGCTCAATGCTGCAAATTGAGAGGCCGAGCCATGATGACTGATTCTCTACAAATTGCTGCATCATACCCCCAGCATTTCCACTTCACTGGGGAAGTGAGGGTATCCAGGAGGCTGACCTAATCTCTTTGTTCCTGAGAGAGATTCTCAAAAGTTGTGAGTCTCCTGCAGATAGGCACTCTAAGCAAATGCCTAGGGCGACTGAAATGCCTTGGGGCTCTGAGGCTGCCACTCCCCAAACCCTCCGCGAGGCTGCCCCCATCTCAGTGACGCTGCTCCCACATCCCCTCCATGATGTTGCTCCTACCCCTTCCGTGACGCTGCTCCCACCCCCTCCCGTTGCTGCCGGGATCGGAGCTCAGCTCCGATCAGGCAGTACAGTAGTCAGCCAGTCAGCTGACACACTGACTGACTGACTGTAAACCAGGTCAGAATGAGCTTCTGCACAGAAGCTCATTCTGGCCTGTGGCTACAATAGGAGGCAAGTTGGCCGCGAGAGGGCATGCTGCGCATGCCCAGCCGCGGCCACTCCTCCCATGGGCCTTTGCGGAGCAGAGCCATGAGAGACCTCACGGCTCTGCTTCCAGACTAGCCGCCGGCCCGCCACCCGCATTGCCCAGCGCCCCGCCCTTGGACCAGGTGTCAAGAGCGGCAGCATTACCTGCATGAAAAAGTAAGTGTAACCTGCTTAGGCAGGCACTGTGGTATATATAATCCCGACGGCCGGCTTCCCGACTACTTTATCCCGGCGAGGGTTAAATGACAGGCGTCTAAATCTAGACGCCTGTCATCTGTCATCTAGGCAACCGGCATGCCGATCGAAGGGATGCCGGGCGCCGCTGCGGATAGCCATGGGGGGGAGGGTTAGGTTTAGGGCTCACAGGGGGGACTTAGGGTTAGGCACCCCCCGGGAGGTTAGGGTTTGGCTAGGGGGAGAGAGGGTTAGGGTTAGGCACCCCAGGGGGGACTTAGGGTTAGGCACCCCCCCGGGTGACTTAAGTTTAGGTGGCGGGGAAGAGGAGGTTAGGTTTAGGCACTTAGAGGGGGGGATTAGGGTTAGGCACTGGGGGAAAGGTTAGGGTTAGGCACCCCTAAGGTGGGTTAGGGTTAGGGGGGGGGAGGTTAGGTTAGTAAATGCTTACCTGGGGACGATCGGGATTTTCACTCATGTCGGGCAGCCGCGTCCGGCGGTAATTCATATCGATTCCTAAGGATTGATGTTGGACAGGAACTGATGACATGAGGGTACAAATACTGAAGGGGATCTATCCACTACCCTTCCCTGATGTGTGCTCAGCTGTCTGTCAGCAGCGACTCCCTGCCCTCCTATGCCTCTTCCTGTGTGCCTGACTGCTGTGAGAGGTGCACAGTGAGCAGCAGAGCAGGGCCCAGCAGCATTCTTTGCTAGCAGCATTGCACCAAAGCCAGATCATGTAAGTTCTGCACGGTGGACCAATGCTATGATTAAGTCAGGAATAAAAAAAGTATATATTGAAGGCTGACTTGTTGTAGCATTGCTAATGAGTCAGCCTGCAACATGGATCTTAACTGATCTGTGCCTCACATTGCTGCTCCTCACCTTCCTTCTCCCCTTCAGTCTTCCTGTCTGCAGCTGCTGTAGTGGAGGTCAGGGTACTGTGGTTATCAAAATGGGGAATAGCATAGTGTGTACAGTATGTATTAACTGTGCAGCTTAATCAATGTCTGCACACCTCATAGACAGTGACTACAGCCATCAGTAATGAGAGGCATGCATTGAGATAGCAGAGATTGGTGAAGAGAGAGGGGTCTGTGAATATTGCTTTTAATTTGAGACTGCTTCCTCACAGACTTTTCAGCCCAGGTTAGAAACATGTGTTACAGAAGGAATAGCTGCCAATAGATGGTTAGTTCACTCGCCGTGCCTCCCAGCCACAGCCCAATTGACAGGCTGTGGCATTTGGGAGGTGGAGTGTGGATGTTCCTGACCAGTGTCCCCTTCCCAGTGTCACCCCTGTTTTCTGGGAGGGATGTGGCCAGGGTCTGCGGGGGTAGACGCAGATTTCCTGGCCTCTACAGCTGCAAGGACCCAGCCAGGCTCAGTAATTCTCAGCTTACGTAGCCTGGCCAAAGGGGCAAGCATTGTAACCAATGGTCACGATGGTTGCCATGGTAATCCAAGGCAGCATCTACAGAAGGGTGCACTTGATTCACAGATGCAGAAAGTAGATGTCTGTGTCCTACAGACACCTCCTGATGCATTAGCATTTTAGATGAATAAAATTTCACAGCCATTTTGTGCAGCTCTGCAATTTCATCCATCTCTGAAGCAGGTTCTGAGTATGTTATTTGCAAACACAGATGTAGCCATTTTGAGATAAAGAATCATTTAAGAGCTTAGTAAAAGTGCACTTGGGACTGATATACAAATACAATAGGAGTGCTGAAAATAACTGTGATGTTAAAGTTGAACTGTATTCATTGGTAAGTTTAAGATATTGTTTTCTGGAAACAAGAAAGATCAGCATTAGATGCTAAGTCTACTAACTTTGCCTATTGTGGATTACAAGGACATGCATGTAATAGGACAGTGACCACTTAGCAAGTGAGTACTCAAACAAAAGAAGGTTGTGTTCATTTACAGTAAATAACTGATCAATCTGGGGTTTTGCTAGTTTGCTAAGAAATTATCTATTTTGCTATTTATTATATCTGTGCTATTGAGAAGGTTATTGTGTGTATAGAATATAGTGTATTAAAGTAATTGAGAAACTGCATTCCTATAGTCATTGACATCAGTACTTTGCAGGTTCACCACATGCAGTGATTACTGCAGACACCCTACTTGGCAAATTGTTCACAAGTTCCTGGACAACAGCAGGCCATTTGTTTTTCCATTCCGCCTTAAGTGCAGTGACCAACGGTGACACTAAAGAAGGTCGAGTCGGCCTAGAATGCATCCATCACTCCAAATCATTCCCAGAGGTTCTCAATGGGGCTAAGATCTGGACTGTGAGCTGGCCAGTCCATTCGGGTTACCGAATTTTCTGTATATATTATTCCGGCGTCGCCCTGGAAACATGACAGGTGGCATTGTCGTCCGGATAAAAACATTCTTTGTTTCCATAGAACTGCAAGTGCATGGGCCTCCCTATGAAGTGTTCTTGTCGAAACCGCCACATTAGTGGCCATTTGGAACGGTTGTGCAATGGTATGCATGGTATGCATTTCGCCTGCGTGGGGGTCTCCAACCACTTTTGTCTACATAGTGTACTAAAGAGAACAATTGCCTATTGCAGAGGTTCTCAAACTCAGTCCTCAGGACACCACACAAGTCATATTTTGCAGGTAACCCAGCAGGTGCACAGGTGTTGTTATTACTCACTGACACATTTTAAAAGATCCACAGGTGGAGCTACTTATTTCATCTGTGATTCTGTGAGGAGACCTGGATAATGTGCACTGTTTGGGGCCCTGAGGACCGAGTTTGAGAACCTGTGGCCTATTGCTTATCTATTACCATATTTCTAACTACTGCCATATATTTGGAGTGATTCATTTGTTTCAGATTGCATGTAATACTTATGGTGATACTTATTTTCTCTATACCATTGTTCCCTGGACCTATGTCCTCTTACTCCCGTTTACTAAATCTTCTAGATTATTCTATTCAGCAAGGCTGTCATGGACCTAGCCTCTCTACTACATTATGAGAAGGACAAGCTTGTGGTGTCATTGCCAGAGAGGGAAAAGGATGATCCACTGGATCTGCCATCTCTACCCATCTAGCAGGGGCAAGCGCAGGATTTTTACGGGGGTTTCTCTATATATATATATATATATATATATATAAATGTGAGATACACCCGCGTTTTAGTCACGCTGGGGGCGAGCCCAGCACATTAAAAATACAAGCCAGATCCACATAAAATACACTGAAAAAGCCAGAGCCCCATAAAATATGTTTTAAATACCACATCCACATAAAATACATTTTGAAATCCAGAACCACATAAAATACATTGAAAAAGCAAGATTCACATAATACTTCACATACTTCAGCTCCTCCATGTGTCACTCCAGCCCCCTCCCTTGCCATTCCAGCCCACATTCAAGTGTCATTGCGCCCCCCCATGCCTCTGCTGCAGCCTCTCATTTGTCACTCCTGCCACCCCCACCCCCCCTGAGTTATCTCAACAGCCCCACTCTGCCCCCATAAGCATGAAAGCAGGCATCATTCACCCAGCTCTCATGATGACCCTCCCCCCCTTCACTGGCTCTCAGGCAATAGAGTTTATTATACTGTGCCCCCCTGCAGTTGTCCCCACATGCTGTGTCCCCTGTAGTTGTGTCCCATATGTGCCCCTATGCAGTGCCCCTGTAGTTTTGCCCCTTATCCAGTGCCCCCTGTATTTGTGCCCCTTATCCAGTGCCCCCTGTAGTGTTTTGCCCCTTATCCAGTGCCCCCTGTATTTGTGCCCATTATGCAGTGCCCCCTGTAGTTTTGCCCCTTATCCAGTCCCCCCTTGTATTTGTGCCCCTTATGAAGTGCCCCCTGTATTTGTGACCCTTATGCAGTGCCCACTGTGTTTGTGCCCCTTATGCAGTGGCCCCTGTAGTTTTGCTCCATATGCAGGGCCCCCTAAAGTAGTGCCCTTTATGCAGAGCCCCTTAAAGTAGTTCACCATATGCAGGGCCCCCTAATGTAGTGCTCCTTATGCAGGGCCCCCTAAATGAGTGCCCCATATGCAGGGCCCCTTATGAAGTGCCCCCTAAAGTAGTGCCCCATATGCAGCCTCCACCCCACCCCAGTACTTACCTTACCATGCTGGCTCCCGGTCCCGCTGGCTCCCGCAGCGCCACTGCCTCTGCTCTGACCGAGTCTGTATAGATCCATCAGGCACGCAGGGCATGTTCCTCACATTGCGGATGACGCCATGACGTCACCCACGCAGTGCATCACTGGGAACACTACCCTCTAAAGCGATCTGAGGCTTCTTTAGCCTCCGATCGCCTCAGAGGCCAGCGTTCACAGTTGCAAGGAGCTGCATTAGTAAGCAGGGGTTGGAGACGGAGCTCTCTGTCTCCGTCTCTGAAAAAAATACAATTTTGTTCGTCGGGGGGGTTTCTGAGTACTGCGTGCGTTACAGATCTAGACCTAACTTATCTATGCCCAATATAATAAATGGGGTACCACAAATACGAAAGCAATTGTAACCTGTAAGCAGCTCTTGTTTTTTAAATCAAGCTGCGAGTGACTAGCACCAGTTGTACAAAGTTGTAACAATTGCATTAGGAAATTCCATCCCTGTAATTAGTATAAACTGAAATAAAACATGGTTCCTAGAGAAGTAGCAGTTATTTTACTGAATGTCAAATACTAATAGGAAAGCAAGTTTTGACCATAACTTGGCATCAGAATGATAGGGTAGGGCTCCAACATTTGGCTATAGGTATTACTGTGACCCACCCCCACCTAGCAGAGGGACCTATGCCGCTCAATCTATTTAGCCCCAGAGGGTGCTAAATCTGCAGTTTAGACAATTTCCAGGTCACACTGCTCTAGAGTCGGAGTTTACAAAGAAATGATGTGTTCTAAAGTAACAATCTTTGAGGACTCCTGTGCGACTGTACTACTCCCCCCTGGCAGGCACTGACTGACTCTGACACTATGTACTGTACTGTATGTGCAGTGAGCTGCAAAATTACTTCCCAATGCTGCCACACATTGGTCACTATATAATATCCATGTGTTGCAGGGTTACAATTGTTTTACTTCCAGACCACAGGTCGACTTTCAGGAGATACCTGCACACATAGGCACAGCTTACAGGTATGCCCAAAGATAATTATTCTTAGATTGTCTTTGGAGGCCATACAAGGTGGTGACAGCTTAGTATTCAGGAGATAGCACCTTGCTTGCCGGCCGCCTACATACCAGTAAAGACATTGCTCTTATACTTATCAAGTTGTGTTCATTCAGTCCCCTCTAATTTATTTTTCTTGTAAGTAGCGGAATTGTCATATTGGTGACAATTGGAAATTAGGGACACAGCAAAATACATGTGTGGCTGCTTTTGGATCCTGCAGTAGAAGGGGCGCACCATCAGCATGATACTATGCAAGCACAGGGAGATTTCATTCTTTTGTCACATCTGGGGAACTGAGCAGGGAAGGAGTGCTATATTAATTAGGTTAATGTCCCAAAATAGGCATAATTTAGACTGTATTGAAGGCCAGAGCACATAAGTAAAAATTTGTAGCATGAACAAACCCAAACCCATCAGGAATTTAGGATCCAAAGTCTGATGCAGACAAAATGCTACATCTGTTAGTGACAGAAGGGTGGCTGATGCAACATTGGTGTGATCTACCCTAAACGACAGCACATGCAATACATACACACCTACTTTTTAAAAAGCATTTCAGGGAGATTGGGAAAGCAGCACCTATGAGCATGTGGTAAAGTGGACGTGTACTGCTACATCTGAGAGGTGTGTAATAAAGGTGATTTACATCCAAATGTAAATGAGCCCCAAAGCAGCCAGTAAGATCTACTTGTTGATGAAAACACACTGATACTTTTCAGAAAATACATGTAGCCATAGGGATCATTGTGCCTTATATAACCAATGCAGGGAAATGATACTAATGATCCCATTTGAATGTATATATCTCTGGGGGATTTTTTATATAACAGCTTCATAATGGGGGTAAGGTGCAATCAGGGAGAGGTGGCAAGTATGATGCACTAACAGCGTATATACACCCATTGCACAGCTGGACACATCTTGAACGTATGCCCTCTCTGTGTATGGGGAGAATACAATGAGCTCAAACATGCACACAAATGCTTAAGCAGTAGTTTGCTAGTGTTGGCGACTGTCATCATTATCATCAGTTCACCTGCCCATAACCACATGCAAATAATTTGCCATTCTGCGACATAAATGAGCCTGGTTAATGGTATTCTTGTGAGTACTGTACAATTACTGGAGCACACTTCCTGTACCCAGTCTCTATTAAATAGCTCCTTCCTTCCCTTCCCCGGCATAGAGGTGCGTAAGTGACAGATCACCCAATCCTACATGTGCAGAGCAAGATATGCTAACTGGTGCATTGCTCACCTGGCGACAGCCCCAATGTTTACATGTGCTTACATTAAACAGACATGTTGCTTCTACATTCTGCAGAAAATCAGGCATAGGAAGATGCAGTAGAATGCTGCTGCCACCTACTGGTCCAGATACAAAACACCAGAACTTACATTACTACTTCTGTTTTTCTATTTATAAGAAACAATTAAAAGTATCTGTTCTTATTTTGACTGCAGTAAATAATTATTGATGATTAGAATTTAAAATACCATAAAGGCAAATCAGTCATGTATTATAAACAATGAAAGCTACAAGTAAATAATACAATTAATAGCAAATTAAAATATTGCAAGCTTCAAATTAAATTCAACGTTTTTGTTGTTTTCTAAACAGTTGTTATCCAGGGTGGAACTGTCCATCGCCAGGCCACCTAGTACAATTTTGGTAGGGTCGCTGTTGTCTCTCGGGCACCCCACTGAAATCTCAAAAGGGCATAATGGGGACATCATCTAAGCACTGTACATTTGCCAAACAGGTGAATGCTCAGAAGAAGACCCTACTTTTACCTTGAGAACAAAGTGGGTGCCCCAGATGGGTGCCGGAGTATGGAAGGCCTCACTGTAGTGGCTACACCCCCTGCACCCTCTGTAGTTCCTCTATTCACTATACTTTGTATTTGTATTGATTGCTTAATGCATAATTGTTTATTATTAATAATAATAATAATAATAATAATTTTATATATATATATATATATATTATATATATATATATCTATATATATATGTGTGTATGTGTACAGTATATATATTATAAGGGCAAAGTCGTGTATATACATAGGCACAGTCGTGCCCTTATATTAAGGCTTCATCTAAAAAAAACCGGATTTCTCCATAGAGAATTCTGAAGGAGGGGGGCAGGGTATTCAAGAGGCTACACCTCAAAAGCTATAGGAGATACGGATCTGAAATTTGGCATGGCCGGGTAGAACTGTTACTGGGTGCTGCATGCCAAATTTCAGGGCAAAAACATAAAACATAAAATGAGAATTTGGGAGTAATCTAAACCTCCAACTGTCACATTTTTCTGACATTGGGCCTGATTCAGAGCCGCTCGTAAGCGGCCGCTCGTTCGCTCCGAGCGATGTTTGCCCAACTGCGCATGCGTACGGATCATTATACGCATGCGCGAACCAGTTAGTGCGGCCGAAATTCATGTGCTCGCAAAATAGCAAATGCCTGATAATTTGAGTGACAGAAAGAGGCGTATGTGGGTGGTAACAGGGGAAGGTGCTTGAAAACGGGGAGTGGAGATCCGATCGCAGGCGTGCTTAAAGGTCAAAACGGGCGTTTTATGGGTGTGCATAATTAAAACAGCAGCGTCATTGTGCACGTCACTGGGTTATTTTATAGCCAGAACTGCTCGCAAAATTGTGGTAGCAAAAACCAACCACAAGAATAGCGAGCAGCTCATACCCTGGTCGATGTACTCGATTAATCTAAGAAATAGCGGACATGACGTAGGATGCGAGCGGCCAGGGGGCGTAGTTTCCCAAAAAACTACTGCAAGTTTTGTTCGCTCGTTCAGACCTAGAGGCGTGAACAGACTGCAAAGAGCGAATGGTTCATTTGAATAGCCACCCCTATTTTTTGAACGAACGACCGCAAATAGCGACCAGCTTTGAATCAGGCCCATTGTCAATTAGGAACCTTTTTCTGCTGTAGCCTATGGGGGATTTTTGGGAAGGCAAAACTCAGGGTAGGGGGTGAATTTAGACTTGGGGTTTATTTTATTAGGTAGCTATTGTGCCAGTGTACGTGCTTTTGGGGTTCAGGTAAATTAGAAAATTACAGTTTTTAAACTATTACCTCAAGAATGCGCCATTCTAAAGATAGGACTTTTCAACTTGTTGCACAGCCGCAGTAGGAGTTTCCAGGTGTAGTCATAATGGCTTCACTTGGGTGCAGCAAGATGGCTGCCGTTTGCGGGCGGTAGCTGGCAAAGCAGCGGTGGGGACGCGGATGTGGTGGTGGGGACATCAGCGGCGGAGGTAGGTGGCGGATCGTGGTTGTTGGCAGCGGCGCGGGGGGCACGGGTGTTGACGGCAGCAGCGGCATAGGGTCTGGTGGCCGTGAGGGCATTGGCGGCGGGCCTGGACCCGAGAGAATTCAGACCCTGCCAGCCATTATGCCGAATACGGCAGCGGCGCCCATTTAAAAAATGGCACCTCAGCGCTATTTATGAAATTCAAAGATGGCCGCTGCTAGCCAATCACAGTTCGCGGCGGCCATCTTTGAATTTTAAAATGGGCGCCTCTGCCTCTCGGATCCAGGCCCGCCAATTACACCCGAACAGGTGCCGGTCCTGCAGCTGCCGCTGACGATGATGTCATGAGTCGTGATTGGCTCATGGCGGTCATCTTTGATTTTCAAAGTTAGCCGCCATGAGCCAATCACGGGTGCCGGGTTGATTATGTAACATCATTGGAGGCGGCGGCACCTGCAGAGGACCATAGAAGCCCTGGGGAGGTGGCAGTACCGGGTTAGTTCTGACTACCCCGGTACTGGTTGTGCTTAAATATGGGGGAACCCTATATCATTTGTTCCCTGTATTTAAGCACAACCATGACTGACTGCCTGTGTTTAAAGAAAAAAAATGGCGTGGCCCCACCCCCCCAGAAAACAACCAGCCCCGGGCTTTGGAACCCCAGTATTGGTCGTGCTAAATACAGGGGACAAACGATGTAGGGGTCCCCCGTATTTAGCGCAACCAGAACAGGGCTCTGAGCCGGTCCTGGTTCTGGAAATACAGGGGGAAAAAATGCATAGGGCTCCCTGTGTATTTTCCAGAACCAGTACCGGACTATGTCTAGTGGGGGGGCCCCCCAGCCACCAGCATCACCCCTAACCACTAGTCAGCCCAGGCTGGAGATCCCTGGGGAGTTGGGGAAGCCCCCAATTAAGGGGACCCCTCCTCAGGGCACCGCAGGCCCAGGCTGATAGCCCAGGGCTATCCCCGGCACCCCTGGGCGGTGGGTGCCGGGTTGATTATGTAAAGTGTGGTGCATTTGAAAATATAAATATTTGCTTTTTGCTGTGGAACTACAGGTCCCAGCAAGCCTCCCCAATGTGCTGGTACTTGGAGATAGGATAAAAGAGGTGTGGATGGGGGGAGTAGACACAGCAGCGTGGATACGTGAGACAAAGGCGTGTAGAGGAGGGAAGGTTAAGCAGTACAGAGGGGGGGTTGCCAAAGTAATGCAGATGGGTGGAAAACAGTGGTGCAGATGGGGGGAAACAGAGTGGCATAGTTTGGGGGTACAGCAGGGGCGGATTGGGATGGAAAACCAGCCCGGGACATTTTTGGAAGCAGCCCTAAATGGGTGGTGGTGGGGAAGCCAAGGAGGGGGGAGGAGTCTATGGAGGAGGGGGTCTAAAATCTACAAAGATTAACACTTTCTTTCCTGACTAGCCCCAACATTATTCAGTTGCAACTTGATTTAAACATTTTCCACCTTACTCCAACTAGCCCTGTATTATATATTATCCCCCTTCACTTACACATTACATTAATATTCGTACTATTTAACCTTAATAATTTACTTTTAACTCTTTTCCGGGATAAGAGTTCTCGCAAGCTCTGTCCTGGCACCTAAATATTGACAAATATAAATTTTTGCTTTGCAATTTTAGGGATGATATTATCACATCACAACTACATGAAAACTTTTTTTTAAAAGCCGGCCTACAGCCGCTCGCTAAGCTGTGGGTTACCACCCACAGATTTAGCGAGTGGCCAGGTGATGGTCGCAATGGTCGCGACCATCGGGCTTGCGACGAGACCCTTGCGGTAGAGTCTCGTCTGCCGCTAGCCCCAGTGAGCTTCCAGCTCTAATAGAGCAGGAAGCTCACTATTGACATCACAATGTCAATAGGGCCGCCCACAAACGGCAGGCGTTCCTTCAGGAACGCCTCCGTTTGCCCTGCCACCCCCCTCCCCGCCTTCAAAACGGGGCGAGCTGTCGATCAACATCGACAGCCGCGCCGTTTGTAGCGAGCCCCGGAGCGAGTGAAGTTCTCACTTGCTACGGGGCTTGTGCTCGGTGCGTGCGCAGTACCTTAACATCGAGCGGGTCTGAATGAGGCCCTATGTTCCCTACCACATACACACTAGGGTTAATTTTGTCAGGAGCCAGTTCACCTACCAGTATATGTTTGGATAGTTGGATTATACTAGAGTGCGTGAAGGACAACCAAGCACATAGAGGAAGAATATACAAACTCCACACAGATATGGCTGTGGCAGGAATTGCACCCATGACTTCAGTGCTGTTAGGCAGTAAATCTAACCATTACACAAATCGTGACACACAGTTTGAGTAGCTTCTCACTTGGGGGTATCTAGGGGGATTGTATTTCCCTTTTAGTCCAGAGCTACTGCCCTCCATCTGTGCAGCTAGACCCCTCACCACTTTTTTCCCCATCATCCCTAGAAGGCCACTTCCCCGCAGAGCATCTGTGGAGTCCTGGGACCGAACCATGACTGGCACACACTGCTAAAGCTGACAAGTTAGTTCTGTCTCAGGGTTATGCAGGGAGGGACAGTGCCAATTTGGGTAATACTGGAACATTTTAAGTGTTTAGGGGATAATACTTTTTGCTCAGGAATAGCTGACAAAGGTTTGATACTGAGCTGTATACAGTATTGCTCTGTGAGTTTAATGCTCAACCCTCGTAACACTGCAGCCAGTCCCCCAGCTCCTTACCTCTGCACATTACTGTAACTGCACTTGGAACTTCTGTCTGTGCAGCCCAAGCCGTTCTCTTTTCACACAGGCTCCTTGTCTCTATCCCAGTACTCTCTGTGCCCCTACAGAGTACATAAAGCTTCTGCACATGTGCAGACATGGTCAATGCTGCCTGATCGGAGCTTAGCTGAGCTCTGATCAAGGCTGTCTGTAGCCACACTGAGCTGAGTGCACAGCCCGGTCGGGGGAAGGTTGTCTGTGTAGTGCGCGGCAGTTACCAGCCCGGAAGGTGTAGGTGCTGGCTGGCTTGCTGGCTGACTGTGTAAGTCTATGAGGGGAATGCACATCACGGTCGGGGGGAGGCTGCGTAGTGCGTGCCGCGGAAGAGGGAGAGGGGCGGGCTGCTTGTGTAGTGCGCGGCGTGGACCAGCTCAGACGGGGGGGGTGGGTGATGACTGTGTAATCCACTGAGGGGAGCCATGTGCCGGCCCAGCGAGAACTGTCCCGGTCTCCCGGCGGCCCAATCCGCCCCTGGGGTACAGCAACATGCAGTGCAGATGGGTAAAGACGGATTAGTGCGGATAAGGGAATAAAGACTAGCACAAATAGGAGAACACACAACAGTAGGTATTGGGTAAGACAGATTAGTGTGGATGGGTAGGAAGACAGAGTAGTGTGGGTGGGGGGAGGAGACAGAGTTGCACAGTTGGGGGGGACAGAGTGGTGCAGATGGAGAAAGAAAGAGTGCCACAGAGGAAAGGAAGACAGAGTGGCGTGGCTTAGGGGAAGGCAGTGATGCAGAAGGAAACAGTGGCACGGATGCAGGGCGGTGCAGATGGAGAAAGACAGAATGGTGCAGATGAGAGAACACAGACTACCATAGTTCGGAGACCACATGGCAGTAGGGATTGGGGGAGACAGATTGGTGTGGATGGGGAGGAAGACAGAGTGGTGTGGGTGGTGCGGGGAGACAGTGTTGCACAGTTGGGGGACCAGAGCAGTGCAGATGGAAGAAGAAAGAGTGCCACAGATGAGAGAAAGACAGCAACGTGGCTGTAGAGAAGGCATGGATGCAGGGCGGTGCGGGTGGGGAAAAACATTGGTGCAGATGAGGGAACACAGACTATCTCAGTTGGGAGACCACACAGCAGTAGGGATTGGGGAATATATAGCAGCATGGAGGCATATAGGGGAAGAAAGTGTACATGCATAGACAGAGTATAATATTTTAAAAAATAAGGGAGCTGAATGTGTATTCTAAATGAGATAAATGTATGGAGTGAGAAGGATGTTGGAAGCCAGTGAGATTGTTTTGGTGATCAAATGGGAAGATTGTGGGCAACCTCAGTTGCATAGACTGCATGTGTGTATTCCAATGAGCACACAATTCTGTGAATTAGCAGCTCCACCATTTTGTGAGTGACAGCAATCTCATTCTGTGAGAGTGCTGAATCTGCCGTTAACCACAGGGTGTGATGGCATACCATATCTGTATTGCGCAAGGAACACGTCCATCAAGGCATCAGCCTTAATGAACGTAATTTCATTGCTTTTTGAAGTTTGAGTGGCAGAAAATCAATAGGTTTTGTGAATTTTCAGATCATGTCTAAGCAGCCTTAACGGGACATATGAAACCGTAAGGTTTTTTGTCTATGGAATATATATATATTCAAAGAGTGGAAAAAATATAAGCGCCACCTGGATTCAATTATACAGAAAAATATCTTATCTAAATGCACTTTCCCATCCGGTTGTAGGTGTCAGTTATCTCAAGAAAAGTAAATAGCAGTGGTAATCTGCTATTAGGGGATTTAATTTTGACAGTGAACTTGATGTGCAGTGACTTTAGTGCTTAAATATTAATTAGTATCTGTCTAGTTAGTGGTCAAACCAAAGATGTGAATATTTTTCACATAACCCTATTAGGACTGGTATCCTATTAAGTGATAAATAAATAATTAGACAAAAATTTCAACAATTGAATAATATATATTAAGTGTCAGTGCGTCTGTGCTTAAAGACATATAGAAGGTAAACTAGTGTATAGATGCTAAAACCAATTACAAACAATAACTCTCATATGGTCAAATATAATAAATATATAATGACTTATTACTAGGTATATACCAGGGAAACAGGTGTCATTTATATAAAATTATACAAAATTTATTTAGATTACAACATTGGATGTATGTAGATTTTAAGAAAAATAAAACAAATCTATAATAAATGAAGGATATACAATATAAAATCACAAGTACGGGTCCACACCCTGCACCCATATACTATTTTTTTATGCTTACCTCTCCTATGTCCCACGGAGTAGCGCTAAAGAAAACGCCTGGAAAATGGCAGCCACGGCAATTTTCCCAGCATTTTGCGCATGCGCAGTAGGAAATCACCGGGAAAATGGCTGCAGCAGCATTTTCCCAGTGATCTGCGCATGCGCAGTAGACTCCAGTCACACTCTAGTGCCCAGAGTCTACTGCTGCTGTCAGTTTACTGACGCAAGCCAGGGAGAGAGGGGGGAGCCCCGGACAGGGAGTGAACTCGAGCCCCCTCCTCTCTTAATACGCCCCTGTTTTATATGTTTGGCTATTCAAGCAACAAAAAAACTATTAAAGTTTACAAAATATTCTTAGCACTTATATTTTCAAACCACAAATACTTAAACTTTTTATTCTTTTAGCGCTGACATTTTTGTGACTTTTGTAAAATTGGTAAATTACATAATTGCAAAGTCTGCTATTAACTAGAGATGTGCGGTTCGGTTCTCCGGAAATCCGAATTCACGCAAATTTCATGAATCCAGACAGATCCGAGTTGCAGTTCTAATCTCTTGAGGAAATCCATATAAATCATGGCTCTGATCCTCCAGCGGTTCTGTATTGGGATTTTAAAAATAATTTTGGTTTGCAAAAATTACAGGATTTTAGCTGTTTTTAAAAACTTTTTATAATTTTTTTTTAGATCCAGATCCAAAACCAAAATCAAAACACTTAATTGTGGTTTTGCAAAACCAAAACATGAAGATGAATCCAGATCCAAAACCAATACCCTGGGGTCAGCACACATCTTTACTTTTAACCCATTGAGTCATTTTACTATATTCACAATTCTTCAACATATATAGTTTATTTTATTAAACAAATTATATTACCCTATTTCAGTGTGTTCATGCAAATTCTATACACTTCATTAGCTCTCTCAGCATTTTATGCAATTATAACTGTTGCTGCTTTGTGCAGTTGTGTGAAACAGTATCTTTTTTTATCCGTATACTGTATTCCAAAACCTGAAATAATCTGACAACCGTAGTTTTCGGCCAGCCGTAACACGTGAGCTGACGTCATGACGTCATCTGAGAGCTTGGGGCCTGGGCGACACCAGGAGCTCTGCCTGCCCTCCTCCATGCCACCAGACCCTCCTGCAGCACCCGCCAGGGCACCGGTAGCTCCTGCAGGACCCACCTGCATTAATGTTATGTCATATGTTTATGGTGTATATGCAACATAAATGCATTTTGTGTTCACATCTGTGTCCCATCCTCAAGATATCTCATTGAAATATGAAAATATTACGAAATACGGAAAAATCCTACAAAATGCTTCTGGTCCAAGCATTTTGGATATGGGAGAATCAACCTGTACAGAATTTATATTTGTTAGGATATGAGCACCCTCCAGTGGTAACAAATGCAAATGTTCTTAGAAAAAAAAGGAACTGAACCAACTTTTTGATTACAATTTACAATGTAACTAATATCATTTGCAAAAGATAACAGTAAATAGGCAGCCTTTACATATTTACACATTAACATTAAAAAGGGTCTATTAGAACAGACTGAAAGGCAATATATAGAATATTGTGGAAACATGTTCAACAAAAATTATGTAAAATAAAGTTGATGCCAGTATATGTCCTGTGGGGTTACTCGCATAATCCATTGTATATTACTCAACATAATGTAAGAAATAGAAGCACACCAATGGGGAGATGTACTAAGCCTTGGAGAGTGATAAAGTACCAACCAATCAGCTCCTAACTGTCATTTTCAAACTCAGCCTGTAACATGACCGTTAGAAACTGATTGGTTGGTACTTTATCATTCTCCACTTTATAACTCTCCAAGGCTTAGCACATCTCCCCATAATGTGTTCCAACTTTCCCTATTCCACAGTAATAATCACCATGGGAAGAACATAGAAGGTAGTTATGAAAATTAGTATTCATCAAGGCAATCATTCAATATGACTAGAGATGAGCGGTTTGGTTTTAACTCAGTTCTTTTCGACACATTAGCGCAAGTTTGATTTAGTTTGGATTTACCTTATTGGCTATCCAAAACACGTGAGAGATGGATAGCCAATATGATGCCATTTTTGAGATTCGAACATAACCGAGTAATAATGAACCACTCATCTCTAAATATTACATATATTGTACAAATACACCTCTAGAGAGAAACAAAACAACACAGAATTGAGGAACTTACATAACCAAATAGATAATCATACAAATATATGCTGTGTAAACTTTTATAAACTTAGTGGGGTGATCTGATCAGAATCTGTATGAAATAAATGATTCCCGGCAGTGCCTGGCCGACAAAAGCAGAGTTCCCGGCAGTGGAAGCCCGACAGCACTGGAAATCCCGATCGTTGCTAAGGTAAGTATAAACTAACCTAACCCCCTAACCCTAACCCTCCTTAGGGGTGCCTAACCCTAACCTCCCCCCCAAGTGCCTAACCCTAATCCCCCCTCTAAGTGCCTAATCCTAACCCCCCCTTCCCCGCTGCCTAAACATAAGTCCCCCGGGGGAGTGCCTAACCCTAAGTCCCCCCGGGAGTGCCTACCCCTAACCCTCCCTCCCCCTAGCCTAGCCCTAAACCTCCCGGGGGGGTGCCTAACCCTAAGTCCCCCCCGGGTGCCCTAAACCTAACCCTCCCCCCCGCGGCTGTCTGCTCGTGGTGCCCGGCATCCTTTCGATCGGGATGCCGGGAGCCTGTCTCCCAGCATCGGGGAAATGACAGGCGTCTAGTTATAGACGACCGGCATTTCACCCTCGCCGGGATATGACAGTCGGGAAGCCGGCTGTCGGTATTAAGGAAGCCAGTTTCCCGATTGTATACCGATCTGATCATATACAGGGGTCTATTCATCATCACTTAATTTCTACAAAAGTAGGTGAAAATTAAGATTTCACCTAATATATACATATATATATATATATATATAATATATATATACTGTGTGTATATATATATATACTGTGTGTATATATATATATATATGTATATATATATGTCCAAGACTGCCGGCACTCATATATGATATATACAGTACAGCTTATCCAGGTGCCATATTCAAATGATATCAGATAGCGTCCAAAGGAAAGGATCGGCACTCACAGGATCACATAATCCAGAAATAAAAATTTATTGCATATACATGGTAAGGTCTACGTCACGTTTCAGGGCCTTAGCCCCTTCGTCAGGACCCACTTACAACAAGACAAACAAACACAGACTACAAACAACACTAATGAATGGTCCAATGGGCGCTGTCCTTATTTTTAGGTCCCAGATGTAATATGGAGTCTTCCTCTCAACAAAGAGAAGGGAAACAAAAACAAAGTCTGTATATTAATCCAATGTATTTGTAAGTGTGGTCGAAAAGAACTAGTGATTAACTCACCTATCCTAGGTGAGATGCATTCATCAAAAGGTATCTTTAGCTTTTCCTCCTTACTCTAAATGCAAGGGTGTTACATGCAGATATCCCCTTAAGGGAACGAACTCACCTGGCTTCAGGTTTAGATGTTCCACAAAAGGTATCTTTATATATCCCAATATGGTCATCTCAATGGGTTCACCCCCTCCAGAAATCCAGTCAGTAATACCATACAGCAATTTTCCAGTAAATGCCTAGTTCTCCACTTGCATACACAGCATTACTTCGTAAAGTGCAGGCATTCACATTTCTTGGTTAAAAAATGTTTTTAATCCTCCAAACAAAATAGCATTCAAAAATAGTCCAATACATGAAATGGGGCCTTCCAAAAGGTGTGGTTACATAAGAAACTGTTGTCCCACTCACCCGGAATGAGTGAAACACAAACGGATAAATCCTATGGCCAACCAGATGGAGAATCCCTTACCAACAACGCGTTTCAAACCACTTAGGTCCTTCCTCAGGGTGTCCTTATTTGATTAATTTATGTAATAGAATATAGTATTTTATATGTAACATGTGTTGGGATTGCGATGTCCCATATATATGGCTTTGACTGGGTTCTCTGTCCGCCCGTGCTGACATGTTGAGGGGGTGTTTTTTGCTGCCCGATCTGTGTGAGACACAAGCCATGTGGTTGCTAGGCAACAGAGGCTTGTGGATCCCGGAAGTAGGGTGGCTGGAGACACCGGCTCACTCGCGGCCGGAAGTGGACAGCGGGAGCAGTCAGGCATGAAGGGGGTATTTATAGCGGGTAAGTGTAGTCTGTGTTTGTTTGTCTTGTTGCAAGTGGGTCCTGACGAAGGGGCTGAGGCCCTGAAACGTGACGTAGACCTTACCATGTATATGCAATACATTTTGAATTCTGGATGATGTGATCCTGTGAGTGCCGATCCTTTCCTGTGGACTATATATATATATATATATATATATATATATATATATATATATGTGTGTGTGTGTGTGTATATCCTAGTCCTCATTGTCTCCAGTACTTTTCTATATAATTAATATATACCTGTATATATAGCAAACAGTTTAAATGGGAGCTAGCAAACATATGAGAGATGAGATGAGTAAGGATTCTTGTCCCCGCAAAAAATATGATGTGGAGGGATTTTCACCAGGACTGATTGGAGACGCTAAGAGCCACACAAGCTGTACATAGAGTATGTTGTCCATTTTCATATTGCTGCAATTGCTGGTGATGACGTCTCTGGCCAATGATGACTATGACCATTAAAAAAAAGAAATAAAATAAAAATTTTAAAATAAAACAACCTTAATGGAATGCTTTAAAATTGGGAATGAAGCACTGGTCTGCATGAGCTGCAATTGCATAAACTTGCCCATACAATTTTTTTCTGTATGTTTTAATATATATTCCTAATATGAATTCAATTTGTTATTTTTTTATAGAATTGCGCTCTTTTGGTAATATATTCATATACCAACGTTGTTTTTAGTTTGACATTCCAGAGTGTTAAGTATAATTAAAAAGATGAGCGCCATAGATGTGTAAATAGTATGCATAATGTAGCCATGAATTACATATATCACATAAATACAAATGAGCAACAAACATATAAAAAAAAATAACTGGACTTCAAATAATTAACTTAAAACAAGCTCCAAATATCACCAATGGTTGAATGCTAGAGCTCTATTTTGAGTGATTGGTGTGGAGCACAGAGTGTTAATACATCGGGCAAATGCGAGAGTTATTAGGGAGCTATCCCTTTGCTTAACCTAACTTCTTCCCTCCAGTGTCTGGCTGTTGTAAATGGTAATGCAGCTGCTGCTGCTTTCCGCCCATGTTTTATTGGCGGTGTGCTTCTAAGCAGCTGTTTAGTTACAGTGTGTGGCATCTTTCCCAAGTTCGTTCTGCTGGTTTCCGTATCCTACATGGGTGGGATGGAAGGTGGCCGGCTAGTGGGATGGCAGGGTCTGCTTGTAACTGCTTGTGCACCAATGCGTTTTGTACCGATGTACTTTGTCAAGGATAACACTAAACATCTGAAGGCCGTCCTTTTATCTGGCTCTGGCCCTTTTTTTCTTATAAACTTTATTGATACTTTGTATAAAAATAAAAATTTAGCCAATTGCTAGTGTCTCATGATGTCTCATGTAATACTTAATGGAATAGATAGAAAAACCATGCACCTTCACTTGGTAATTTGTTTCCTTTCTTTACAGCCACTAGAGGACACACCCCTGATCTTTTATGCACATTTGTTGATGTTTATTTTGTATTAAAACTATACTTTATTATATACAGTCAGGTCCATAAATATTGGGACATTGACATAATTTTCATATTTTGGCCTCTATTCACCACCACAATGGCTTTGAAAAGAAACAAACAAGATGTGATTTAACTGCAGACTTTCAGATTTAATTTGAGGGTAATTACATCCAAATCAGGTGAACGTTGTAGGAATTACAACAGTTTCTATATGTGCCTCCCACTTTTTAAGGGGCCAAAAGTAATGGGACAAACTAAACAATCCTAAATCTAACTTTCACTTTTTAATACTTTGTTGCAAATCCTTTGCAGGCAATTACAGCCTGAAGTCTGGAATGCATAGACATCACCAGACGCTGGGTTTCATCCCTGGTGATGCTCTGCCAGGCCTCTACTGCAAATGTCTTCAGTTCCTGCTTGTTCTTTGGGCGTTTTCCCTTCAGTTTTGTCTTCATCAAGTGAAATGCATGCTCAATCTGATTCAGATCAGGGGATTGACTTGGCCATTGCATAACATTCCACTTTTTAGCCTTAAAAAACTCTTTGGTTGCTTTTGCAGTTTGCTTCGGATCATTGTCCATCGGCATTGTGAAGCGCCGTCCAATGAGTTCTGAAGCATTTGACTGAATATGAGCATATAATATTGCCCGAAACACTTCAGAATTCATTCTGCTGCTTTTGTCAGCAGTCACATCATCAACAAATACAAGGGAACCAGTTCCATTGGCAGCCATACATGCCCACGCCATGACACTACCACAACCATGCTTCACTGATGAGGTGGTATGTTTTGGATCATGAGCAGTTCCTTTCCTTCTCTTCTCATCACTCTGGTACAAGTTGATCTTTGTCTCATCTGTCCATAGGATGTTGTTCCAGAACTGTAATTGCTTTTTTAGATGTTGTTTGGCAAACTCTAATCTGGTCTTCCTGTTTTTGTGGCTCACCAATGGTTTACATCTTGTGGTGAACCCTCTATAGTCACTCTTGTGAAGTCTTCTCTTGATTGTTGACTTTGACACATATACATCTACCTCCTGGAGAGTGTTCTTGATTTGGCCAACTGTTGTGAAGGGGTTTTTCTTCACCAGGGAAATAATTCTTTTATCATCCACCACAGTTGTTTTCCGTGGTCTTCCAGGTCTTTGGTGTTGCTGAGCTCTCCAGTGCATTCTTTCTTTTTAAGAATGTTCCAAACAGTTGATTTAGCCACACCTAATGTTTTTGCTATATCTCTGATGGGTTTGTTTTGATTTTTCAGCCTAATTATGGCTTGCTTCACTGATAGTGACAGCTCTTTGGATCTCATATTGAGAGTTGACAGCAACTGATTCCAAATGCAAATGTCACACCTAGAATCAACTCCAGACCTTTTATCTGCTTAATTGATAATGAAATAACGAGGGAATAGCCCACACCTGTCCATGAAATAGCTTTTGAGTTGATAATCCCATTACTTTTGGCCCCTTAAAAAGTGGGAGGCACATATTGAAACTGTTGTAATTCTTACACCGTTGACTCAATTTGGATGTAATTACCCTCAAATGAAATCTGAAAGTCTGCAGTTAAATCACATCTTGTTTGTTTCATTTCAAAACCATTGTGGTGGTGAATAGAGGCCAAAATCTGAAAATTCTGTCAATGTCCCAATATTTATGGACCTGACTGTACATCGTCTCTCTTTCTTATTTGTGGATATTGCATTGGTGTCCTATGAGGGAGGCACTTCAGGAGATTGGAACACATACCAACTAAACCTTTTGATGTAATGTATATTTTAGCGCAAGTTTATGAGATTGCTAATTGTTTCGTTGTCCTGTGGTTATGGTGAAGGAGTGGGAGCACCTTCTATAGCTATTTTCTATACTTGTTGCTTGCTTTTGCTCACGTTTTTTTCTATCTATTCTATTAACTATTACATTTCATATTGTTTCCCATTTGATTCGAGATTTGCTGTGCTGCATCATGTTTTCGTACCGGGAAAATAGAAAATCATTATTTGATCATGCTTTTAGGGACAATGATGACCCAATCATATGGATGGACGAAAGTCTAGAAAATATGATGAGATAACTAGAAAATGTATTATTATGTGAAAATCGCATCTGGTGGGAGCCAGTAACATTAGAGAGATATGTTGCCCACCAGATCATTCCTAAGGGTCTAAGAATACAAAAAAATGTTTCTTTCTCTTCAGCAAGTGAGCAGTTTAAATTAAAATGGGAAAACATTTTACAAACCTGCTCCTTTTCTCTAATGAATTTAATCATTGACAATAGGTGAAATGATTTAAAATCATTAGAACATAAATGATCTCCTATAAAGAACTGGTATTGCCTTTCAAGGATACACCAGAATATAAGGATTTGGAGGAAAGGGTAGAATATAATTTGAAGAAAAATGAAAAAGTTTTGATGGAACGAAAAGTAAAAAAATTCAACAGAGATAAGGGCTTATTGAAAACAGATGATAAAAAACAAAGGACAATGTCAGAAGAGGAAGGGAATAAGATAAATATTAGGACTAACAAATATGGACAAATTAGAGATGAAAACATAGTGAATTATCCCGTTAAAAGAACGAATGAGGAGAGAAGAAATCATAAAGGTTATGGTTTTAGAAAAGCTCCAGTTAAAAATGGGGGCCCCATAAATAGAGATAGAAATATAAGGAATATTAACAACATCTCCTGGAGATGGAGAGAAAGACCAGACCATAATCAAACCCAATATAACCATGATTGGGAATTGCCTCCAAGCAAAGGGGAAACACATGTTGATAATTGGGATAATCTGCGGAGTTTTGGACATAGCAGTAGAGCCTCAAATAAGACCAAGTTTTATGGTAGGCTCATCACATTAGAAAATAATTTCCTAAATCTGTGTGATGAGAGATTTATCCCTTCTCCCTGTTTTTTATCCAGGGAGAAAAGAAAATACCCATTATGATAAAAAGGAGAAGGATGTAGGAGAGGTCTGAAAAAGAAAAAGAACCAGAAAAGGAAATGGACTAGGAGAAAGAAAACTAAAAAATAAATATTACCAACTAATAGTAATGGTAACAAAACAATTTCAATAAATCAGGATGGGGGTAAAATTTTAATTTTTAATCTTAGTATCTATCTACTATCGAAAGAGAAAACAAAAGTTATGGAAAAGGGCCTTAAATATGCCCCCACCATACCTCTGAATAAGTTTTCTTTGTTCATAGATTTGAATAAATATATTTGAAAATTATTCATCAAAAAATGATTTCTCACTAAGGACAAAGGAAGTATAGTGGAAAATAATTATGCTGACAAAACACCTTTTAAACCAAAATCTGTCTTCAACCCGGTTCACATGAAGGGAAATTATGTAGATACATTTTATAAGATGGTATATGATGATATTCAATTTATGCAAACTAAAAAATACACACACAATTTAACTTATAAGGAATGTCAAGCCCTAAAGAACTTAGAATAAAAAACGGAGATTGTAATTAAAACTACCGATAAGGGTGGGGGGGTTGTTCTAAATAAAAACATATACGAGGAAGAAGTCCTCAGACAAATAGAAGATAGAGGAACATATCAAAGACTGAGAGCAGACCCCACTCAGGTAATTTTAGATAAATTTTGGATTTTACTAGACAAATACAAAAATGATGGCACATTGGAAGATAAGGAGGACAAATCTTTATACAATCCAGAACTGTTAATTGCAGTTATTAACGTGTTACCAAAAGTACATAAAGACCCCTTATGTCCACCAAGTAGACCAATAGTGTCTGAGATAGACTCTGTGACTGCAAATTTATCAGAGTTTATCGATTATTATTTGCAACCTCTAGTGACATAAAATTGATCACATTTAAAAGATACTAAGGATTTTTAAACTTACTAAAGACCATTGATTGGCAAGAGAACTATATCATGGTCACGGCCGACGTAAAGTCACTATATACAATTATTAATCATCAGGATGGCAAAAAAGCAGTAACAAAAAGCCTGAAAGACAGTAATATCAATCGAGGTCTACAAAACTTTTTGATAGAAGGTGACAATTCATTTTAACGAACAACTACTTTGTTTTTAATTACGTCTTTTATCTACAACAAATTTGGACATCTAAGGGCATCAGGTTTGCTCCCAGCTACGCAAACATTTTTATAGGACAATGGGTAAATGATTGTATTTGGGACCATAACCCTTTGGGAGCAAACCTGGTGTCCTGGTCGAGCTATATTGATGATGTCTTTTTTATATGGAAAGGTGAAAGCACTATTTTAGAGGAGTTTTTTATTTATCTTAATACTAACATTTTAAATATAGAATTTTCTTTTACACACAGTGGAAATTTGGTCAATTTTCTAAACATATCAGTGTTAATAGAGGACAATCATTTACAAATGATTATCTACTCAAAACCAACAGATTCCCATGCCTATATTCAAGCTGGGAGCTTATCTGAATTGGCTGAACTCAATTCCATGGTGCAGCTAAGATGATTGAAAAGAAATTGTACAAAACCTGTGACATATGAAAAACAAACTAAAGAGATGCAAGTTAAATTCTTAGCATCCAACTGTTCATCATAAAAGATTGAAGATACTATGGAAAAAAAATCAAAAATGTATCTAGAGAACAATTACTAGAAATTGCGTGAAGGAGACATCCTCCCCTTTTGAGTGGGATTTTATAATTTTTTTTAATAGCCAACACACAATCATAGAAAAATCCTTATGAAAGCATCGGGGAATTTTGAAAAAAGACCCTGTCATCAGTCCTCACCTCCCACAAATGCCCAAATGTATTTATAGGAAAGTTCCTAATATAGGTTCCCGCCTGGTTAGAAGTGCTTTACCCAAGAAAGAAAACACCATAGGCTTTAAATCCAAGGATGTTTTTATATGTGGGACATGTATAGGGTGTAAGGGTATTAAAGGAGATGGACAAAACAAAACAACTGAAGTGGTAATCAATGGCAAGAAGCAACCTGTGAATGATTTTAGTACATGTAACACAAAAAGCGTTGTTTATGCAATTGAATGTATCTGCCATTTATTTTATATAGTCAGAACTTTGAGACCCCTTGAGAACACTTGAGAAACGTGAGAAACGTGAAAAAAGGGTTGGAGACCCATGCTCTATCCAACCATTAAAAAAATATCATAGTAGTAATACATCTGATATTAAACATTTTATTGGTCTACAAAATGTTAAAGGGCATTGGCGCTGAAGGGATTTGGCGACCCAGTTTGCTAAAGCCGAAATTAAAAGTATATTTGAATTAGGCACTTTACATCCGGGTGGTTTAAATATCGATTTCGAGATCAAGTGGTTTTTATAGTGTTCCTTAACTGTACTGTATTGTTCTGCACTTTAGTAGCCTTTGATTTGCACCTTGGCACCTTGCGCTGTCATCGCTGCACTTTGCCTTTGCACCTTTATGTTATAATATATACTCTAATGTAAATGCCTATTACGATGTGTCTAATATGTGTTTATGAATCGGGTATTCTACACATGATATGAAATTTTCCTCTACAAGCTTATGCCTATCACTATAGCTACTAACCGGAAGTGACGTTATGCTAAGAAATATAACAGACAGGAATACAAAGAGTGAAGTTGCTGTTCTGGTTGCCATAGTATATCCGGAAGTTGTTTGACGTCAGATGTAGCGATTGTCTCAGTGTGACATAGGATCATGGACTTGTAGTTGATCACTATATAGGGATCCCGCCATGCCAATGCCACAGTGATTGGATAACAGGGGTTTTTAAGGGACTCGGGTGGTAGCGGAGTTCATTCACTGTGGATCTTACCTTGAAAAAGACAGGAGGATGGGGGTCGAAATGTGTCGGTATGGGGGATACCAAGTGGCAATTGAAGGTTCCTTACCCGGTGATTGGAGTGGAGAGACCTGGGCAGTGTCCGGAAACTACACGGAATTACAACACGCACTCATAAGAACTGTCCGTTGCCAGTTCTCACCTTCACTTGGTAATTGTTTCCTTTACAGCCACTAGAGGACACCCCCTAATCTTTTTATGCACATTTGTTGATGTTTATTTTGTATTAAAACTGTACTTTACTATATACATCTTCTCTCTTTCTTATTTGTGGATACTGCATTGGTGTCCTATGAGGGTGGCACTTCAGGAGATTGGAACACATACCAACAAAACCTTTTGATGTAATGTATATCTTAGCGCAAGTTTATGAGATTGCTAATTGTTTTCATTAACATGTCTCATGGTTTGCATATGCATAACAATGTATAAGATAAATATTTATATTGGTAGGATAAAATATGTATATTATAAAAACACCAGATGATAAGCATATAAAAATGAAAAAATAAATAGAAGTATAAAAAATATATATATATATATATATATATATATACATATATATATTTTAAAAAAATATATATATATATATTCCATATCGATGTATAGATCTTGTGGGCAGAGTGTTTTTAGTGAAAAAATCCATCATGTTTTTTTAATTCTTTAACTGAATCACCTCCCCTCCAATATAATTTGACTTTCTGAAATGCCTATAAACTTCAGTTTTAATGGGTCTTTATTGTGTTTTTCGAGGAAATGTTGTGAAGCACTGTGTGTTGTTAAGCCTCTTTTTATGTTATACCCATGTTCCGCAATACAGGTTTTGACCTCTCTCTTAGTTTGACCTATATATTGAAGCCCGCATGGGCACTCCAGGAGGTAGATGGCCCCTGCTGAATTACATGAAATATGTTCTTTGATGGAATATTCTTTTTTTGTTTGATTGGAGATAAATGATGTTTTTGATGAGGTGGATGCACTGCTTTGTCTATTATTCCTGCATCCTTTGCATTCTGTGAAGTAATGAAAACCTTTTCCTCTTATTTCCTTTGTTTTCTGTAGAAACAAAGCTTGATGTTAGCTCTTGTCTTAAATTTCTTGCTTTTTGGTAGAATATCCTTGGTTCTTTCAGGATTAGTGGTTTCAAATTGTCATCCAATTTCAGAATGTGCCAATGTGTTTGTAGCATAATTTTGATGTTTTTACTGTTGCTATTAAATTGTATAATGAACGTCAGTTTGAATTCTTCCACTTGTTTTCTGTGTATTGGATTACATTCTCTCTCTTCATTCTCTCAATTTCCGTTAATTTATCTTCTAGGGTGTTCTTCTTATATCCTCTTTCATGGTACATTTTAATCTCCTAAATTGACCCTGTGGTGATTGCTTTTTGCTGAAAGGATGGTGTTACAATCAATAGTTTTTCTATGAGTTTTGGTTTTTCATGGCCGTGATATGAAGGCCATTGTTATGCCTGGGCATAAGACCAATAAAGCCACCTCTTATGTGTGTAATTATTTTTATCCAAATCCTGACAACATTTGTCAAGCCATCTGTACCATTTGTGAGGCCAAAGTAATTAGTAGTAGGGCCCTTAACCATGTAGGAACCATAATTTGCAACAAGTTCATGCAATTGCAAATTATTTAGGAAAATCACTAAAACCCTGTAATATAATAACATGTAAGCCAGCGACATCTAACACCAGCATGGATAGATCCCAGCAGCACATGCAGTCTCTGCTGCCAACACCTCATCATCAATCTCCTCATTAATGATCGGAAGTAGTCCTGCATCCAATTTGCTAAAGCTCACTGACTACTGCCCTATTCTGGATTATCTAAAGGGATCTTTGCATGCTAGTTATGCTGCTGCTGGGGGTGAATCTTCATCCCTTCATCCCAGAAAGAGACCAAGAAAACTACTAATTTCAAACAACAATTGACTTTGAAGTAACCCTTTTGCTATAGGAATCAGGTATGAAAGCTTCCATATAGTTGCACAGCAGATTACTTAAACCATGTCTGCTATGCTAGCATTAAATCTGTGTCCAATATCTGTCATCAATGCATCTGGCTTTAGACAGTTAATTAAGGTCCTCTGTCCCCGCTACCAAATTCCATCTAGATTCCATTTTACCAAAACAGAAAATGCCATTGTAGCCACTATCCAGTTAACCACAGATATGTGGACAAGTGGTACTGGTCAAATTGAAGATTACATGACTGTGCCAGCCCACTGGATGGGTGTATCACCTTCAACAGCAAGAGCATTGAACACACAATGCCAGCTAATTCACAGGCAGGCTACTCTCTGTATCACCGGCTTCACTAAAAGGCATACCAGTGTCAACCTGTTCGAAAAACTCATTGATATCATAAGAAGATGACTTACCCCACTAAGACTCTCCTTAGGATTTTTCATTTCCAATAATGCTTGTAACATTGTGAGAGCATTACAACTGGATGAAATTTGAGTCCCATATTTTGCTCAGACAATAAATTTGGTGGTTCAGAATTTTTTTTTTAAATAAAGGGGCGCGTAGGAGATGCTGGCTGTGGGCAGAAAAAAATCTGGACATTTACGGCAATCAGCAACCGCATGTAGAAGACTGTATCTGCTGCAAGAACACTTCAATTTGCCATGCTACCAACTGAAGATAGAGATAGTGACAATGTGGAATTCCACCCTTGATATATTTCAGCTAATGGAGGAACAACAACAAGCCATCAAAACCTACAGAAGCTATAACATAGGATGAGGAGGGGAAATGTACCTTACTCCAGCACACTGGAGAATACTCCCAGTTTTATGCAAGATATTAAAACCACTTGAAGTAGCAGCTAATGAAGTGAGTTCAGACCAGGGGGGTGACAGGGGCGGTCGTCCTGAGGCCCCCACACACAGGAGGGCCCCCACACACATATCCGGTTGGTGATGCGGGGACTAGGGGCACAGGTGGACTGCTGCTGCACTGCTGCGTGATCAGCAGAGCACAGGCAAATACTTGTAAGGGGGCAGTCTGGAGATGCATGGCGCTTAGTAACTTTATTGAACCGACTGTGCCAGTGGCCAGTGCAATATAGTTTTTTTTGTTTAATCGGTGCAGCATGCATGACGTCATGGCGTCACGCAGCGCTGCATCCATTGAAAGAGAGCAGGCATCCGAGGAGCTGTGCTGCAGTGAGCAGCCGAAAAACAAATAAGGTAAGTGTGGAGGCTAGGCGCTGGGGAGGGAGACGCAGTGTGCCGAAGAGACAGACAGGGTCTTTCAGAGTGTCATCAGGGGGAGGAGGCACTGTGGCTGTATTGGAGAGGGACAAGGGCCCCCACAACTTAGTTGCCCCGAGGCCCCCTACCAGACTTAATCCGGCCCTGGTTCAGACACTGTCAGATTGAGTCAGGTGATTTCCTTAATAAAACTAATTGAACAGCAGCTAGAGAATCTTAAGGAAAAGATGAAACAAAGTGATTCCACTAAGTATGTTGGACTTTTAGATCAACTTTCTTTTTGCTTAGCCAGGTTGTCAAGATCTTGTAAATTGGATCACTTCATTTTGGCAACTATGCTTGATCCTAGGTTTAAGTATTTACACAGATCTTCAGGGATGCAAAGAGCTCCATGCCAACAAGTTGACAGCTCACATGGCACATGATGACACGATGATTTCTCCTGCTTCAGTTTCTCCTGCAGATTCTGCTACCACTGGGGGAGTGGATGATAATTTAATTCAGTGCACCAAACACCATTTTGACATCTGGTCAGTCTTAGAAGAAATGCCCACAATTACTGACACCTCTACTGGAATTCAGGGCCTGATTCATTACCGATCGCAACTGCGATTACGCACGTAATCGGTCAATTGTTGCGTTTTGTGCATGCGAATGCATTGCAGTGCATGTGTGCGAAGCAGCCACTGCGATCGGGACTGCAATCACAGGACTACGCAGACCCATAGCAGAGTGATTGACAGGAAGTGTCGTTTGTGGGTGGTGAAGGTGGGTGGTCGGTGAAATGCAGGCATGCCAGTGACTTTGAACGCCGTTACACGGGTGTGCATAAATTATCCACTGCGATGCCATATGCAGCTTGAGTTCTCACAGTGTGTGATGAGGTTAGCAATTCTTGAGAAAGGTCAGAGCTTGTGCAAGTGTGCGTGAGTCTTCGATGGTACTTGATGTTACCGATGGTTTTGCAGTCTTGCTAAAGTTGCATACTCACTGTACCACCAACGACTTGAAAGATATCTTTCAGTGAAGTCATCCTGCCACATATGTGAACATGCAAAGTTGACAATATCATGCAAGTTGGCCTGCATGTACGGACGATCATAGATATCGTTATTGTTCATGTGGGAATGCACATCGTTGGTCGTTCACAGCATAAAAATGAACCATATGAACGATATATCGTTGATCCATATGGTTATCGTTCATATCGTGCATAGACATCGTACCGTATGTATGCACCTTTAGGATTACAGATGTGTATAAGGTAAAGTGGGTGTCCTTATGTTGTGCTGCGACAGCATAGCGATCACAGTGAAATAGCATACTATCGCAGTGAGACTGCATGCATAATCGCTATTGCAATTGCAGTTGCGATCCGTAATGAATCAGGCCCTCAATCTGATACACTAATCTTCAATTAAATGGTGGAAGAGTATTTTAATGACAATGTGAAAATTAGCATTTCACAGAGTCCTTTTGAATACTGTATACATATAGGGAAGGGGAAGATGGGAAGTTCAATTGCACAGGAGATATGGGGCCTGATTCAGACCCGGTCGCAAGCGCTGTGCGCTCGCAACAGGGTCGATGGTGGGCCAGTGTGCATGCGCACGATGGAGCTGGCTCCATCGTGCACATGCGCGAGACCTGGATAGCGACAGGCACTCTGTCGCTCCGGGTCTTGTAACAAAGGGGGCGAGCTGTCGATGTTGAGGCCGGGGGAGCGGCTGCCCAAACGGAGGTGTTCCCATGAGAACGCCTGTCATTTGGGGGCGGCCCTACTGACACCACTGACATCACGAGTGATGTCAGTGGAGAGATTCTGGCTCTGTTAGAGCTGAAATCTCTCTGGGGCTTGCGGCCACGAGACCCTACCACAAGGGTCTTGTCGCAAGCCTGATGGTTGCGATGGTCTTGACCATCACGACCATCTTCCTAGCTGCTCGCTATAGCTGTGGGTTGTCACCCACAGCTATGCGTGCGGCCAGGAGTCCATTATAAAAAAAGAAAAAAACGACCCTGATTCAGAGCGAGCGCTCTGTCAGAGCGTCCGGCTCTGAATCAGGGCCATGGTTCAAAGTATCACTCAGACTTGGGCTAGGTGGGTAAATAGGAGGTGCTCCCTGGACTATACAAGTATATGAGGGAGGGAAGAAAAAGAACAGAACTCATAAAAATGGGGCACACTCCAAGGGGTAGGGGAAAGGGAACGGGGGGATTATACATATTAAAATGTACATTTTAGTGGTTAAAATTTAAAAACACAGCATGGCAGATATAGTAACAACAGAAACTAGTGCAAACAGGAAAAAATAATAATACTAATAATGTGTGTATCAATATGCCCTATATTTTATAAACAACAATTTGTTAGTCAAATACTGATGATACCCACTAATAGTGTCTATTAAGGATCCGAGATAACATTCCAGACCATGTGCCACACTGAAATATTCTCAGCAGTGGTACTGCATGTACAAACAGGATATATATATGCAAAATATTAACAAGCGGTCAAGTGGTCAGAAATTCCTATTGTTCTTATTCAAGGTGTGAGTATCTAATAATAATGGATAACATGGAGGAATAAAATAACCAAAATATCGGAAGAACAACAGATTCTGCTAAATTAAACCACTGTGCACACAAGGCTAATTGGAATAATATTGGTTAATCCAACTTAACCTCTTTCACTTTGGTGCATGCAAGACTAATTGGGATATTTCTCATTTGAGAAATATCCCAATTAGTCTTGCATGCACCAAAGTATCCAAGTGAAAGAGGTTATGTTGGAGTAACCAATATTATCCCAATTAGCCTTGTGTGCACAAGGGACAGGCACATTTGAAATGCTAGCACAGCTTGCTATATCAACATATCACATCATGTACACAACAACAATCAGAGGCATATTAAGAGAGGAGGGGGCCTGTGTGCATTCCCTGTCCGGTGCCCCCTCCTCCCTCTCCATCGGCCGGCTGCGTCACCACAGAAGTAAACTCTGGGCACTAGTCTGTACCCAGATTCTACTGTACATGCGCAGGTCACCGGGAAAATGGGCGGCCACCATTTTCCCAGCTATTTCCCAACTGTGCATGTGCAATACGCCAAGAAAATGACTGTGGTGGCCATTTTCCAAGAGTTTTGTGCAGCGTTACAACAACTTGGGACTCCAAAGAGGTAAGTATTAAAAAATATGGGTGCAGGATGTGCGGTGTGGGGCCCCCCTGCACCCAGGGGCCCGTGTGCACTGCACACACTGCACCCATAATAAATATGCCCCTGACAACAATTAAAGACATGATGAAACTATATAGTATAACAATATGGGTAATATACCTTAATATTCACTATCCTAATATGCAAATAATGGAAGGGTATACATGTAGTATCAATTAGCAAAAATTCTAGAATGCTTTAACAGTAGCAAGGCGGAAGGAGCCGGACAGGGCGGAGAGATCCGAAAGGGGAGAGACGGCAATTGCTACCGCAATCAAGCTCCGAAAATATTGTATTTTTGGAGCTTGATGAATTCTGTCCCCATACTAGTGTTTGCGGACAGCGGGCTATTCCGCCAGAGGAAGGTAAGCAGGAGATATCCATGATATCTCCTGCTTTACCTTCTTGATGAATGGCCCAATAACTTAATTTTTACAATTGGAACATTTTCACCTGCTTTTGTAAAAATTAAAAGATGATGGATAGACCTCTTTATCTCATATTAGTTGCGAAAGTTAGAGCCTGTGCACTTATAGGTGAGGGATCAACTTTTCAATGTCTTACTGTGCAGAATCAGTGGACACTCAGAGATTTCAGAGTGTCCAGGAACTAAAACAGCAGAAGCAGTCTGCACTGTTCCCACTGTGCCATTGACAGAGACTCTCATTCCTTGTCCTATACACAGTAAGACGTTGAAAAGTAGATCCCTGACCTACAAACGTGTCCTCTTGCATCTTTGCTGCTTTTGCTGCAAATCACGGCATGCATGGCGTGAGCTGCGTACTCACGAGTGGGTACGTGCGCTGCATTCGCACCCACAACCCCTTAGGATTGCATGGTGCGAACGCAGCACGCAGCATGGCATAGGGTGGCACACGCATTCACGGCTAATCTCATAGCGTGATGTGTGTGCACTGGTTAGTGGCGAACAGCATTTTAATATATTGTATGTTTTTCACCTTTGTTAATGTGTGTATTGTTGTCTTATTTTCGCCTTTTTCACCAATTAAGGTTTTTCCTTCTTGAACATCTTTTTTCATGTCATTTATTGTTTGCTTTTTGTATGCTCACTATTACTGTTAAATGTATACATGCATTCTAGATTTTTTGCTAATTGTTACTATATGTATATTCTTGTATTATTTGCATATTAGGATAGTGAATGTTAAGGAATATTACCCATATGGTTATAGTTTCATTATGTATTTAATTGTTGTTGTGTACATGATGTGATATGTTGATAGAGCAAGCTATGCTAGCATTTCAAATGTGCCTGTCCATTGTGCACACAAGGCTATTTGGGATAATATTGGTTAATCCAACATAACCTCTTTCACTTGGATACTTTGGTGCCTGCAATGTTAATTGGGATATTTCTCATTTTAACAGTGGATTAATTTAGCTGAACCTGTTTTTCTTCCGATATTTTGGTTATTTTATTCCTCCATGTTATCCATTGTTATTAGATACTCACACCTTGAATAAGAACAATAGGAATTTCTGACCACTTGACCGCTTGTTAATATTTTGCATATATATCCTGTTTGTACATGCAGTACAATTGCTGAGAATATTCCAGTGTGGCAAAACCACCCTCACGTGTTTTGGTTTTAGATCTGTAATAAAAAAAAAAAACAGCTAAAATGACATAATTTTAACCTTTTAGCTAGCAATCCAAAACCCAAGTTCATTTTTTAAATCTGAGTTCCGAACAGCAGGAAGATCCAAACCGGGACTCGGTTCGACTCGGAACCTTTAAATTCAATTGTTGACGGTTCTCTGAGAACTGGACCTGCACATCTCTAGTGGTTTGGCAAAACCAAAATGTGAAGATGAATTACAAAACCAAAACAAAAACACTGGGGCCCATGCCTGCTGTGAATGAATAATAGATGGATTGTACATAGCACAGAGATAATATAATGCTGGTGCATGTACTGGAAATCTGATACACTTCAGCCAATATTTTTATCCATTAAAAGTTCCTTGATGGGCTTTCTATTACAAGTATAGCAATGTCCTTCAAGCAAAGAATAGATTTCAATGAGTGGCACTGAATTCAGAAGAGCAACACACATTCCCACTGGCCTCAGCTGGAAGTGAAGATATTCAAGGTCGGGAAACATCAGAGCTTATAAATTATTTCAGAGTGGCCAAGTCAATAAAATCACCTCTTAAAATATAAATGTCTGCTATCTTTCA
The DNA here is from genome assembly GCA_031769625.1 of Taudactylus pleione. Classification (NCBI taxonomy): domain Eukaryota; kingdom Metazoa; phylum Chordata; class Amphibia; order Anura; family Myobatrachidae; genus Taudactylus; species Taudactylus pleione. Next base: position 12,045,262 of record JAUIMM010000177.1, on the reverse strand, counting down.
CAGAGCTGCTTGGCTTGTATTTGATTCTTAACTGTCACAGAGCACAGGAGAATACCTGAAAGAGTCATTCTGTTCTATGACTTTTCCTGAGGCTGTACAAGCTGTGCTATAAGACATCTCAGTGAAATGCAGAGTACAATATTTCATCTACAAAGCTGTGACTACATCTCTAGACATAAATACCTTTTTATTGCTTGTATTCCTGACTAAACTTCACAAAATGACATGATATTATTTATCTAAAATTCTTTATTATTATATAATATATTTTATTTTAATTTTTTTATAAGGCTAGAGGGGACTCAGAGATAATCTGCTCCAGGTGTGACATTACTATTGAGTTATACTTAGTCATACAGATTAGATACTGTACTTAAGCTGGGTACACATTAAACGAAATGTGTACCCAGCAAACCATCTAGGAACCTTTTCCTTGTTATGCCATTTGCAGCGAGTTCATGCAGATTTTGGAAAAAGCTGAAAAATCTGGTAAAATAATAACAATCAGTCCAGCATCTGCTAGCTCCCAGGTCTCCGCTAGATCGCAGCTCATACAATCTACACCCTCAACACCTTCATCTTCAATCTCCTCATTAGTTATTGGAGATAATCGGCGCCATTTTCACCAGCTGTGAAGAGTGTGCTGAACAGACGTGTGTGTCCTCCAGGAGTCCTCCATCCATCCATCAAAGGGGCTGCTGTGTCCTCCAGGGTGTCAGAGTTCAGCCGGGGATCGGCCGTCCCTTACCATCTCGCCGTCTTCCTCTGACTTCCTGGGCAGTCGAGCGGCTGGTGCAGCGACGTGGGAGGTGCTGAGCATTCTCCCTGATGCTGGTGTCTCGGGCGGCCTGGTGCACGGGGATCGGAGTTCCTGTCTTGGGCGCCGCCATGACACTTCCTTCTCTGACTATCCTTCCTTCCCTGACAGTCTAGCCAGTCAGCTGACGCTGTGGACCAATCAGTGGGCTTCCAAGGGTAAATATCCGGCTCCTGTGTATCAGGTAGTTGCCTGAACAACCATTGTCGCTGCTAGTGTTACTAGTGGTCTCTCGTTCCAGGTTCCCTTGCTTCCAGTGATCTATTCCTGTGTGCAGCTATATCATCCATCTCATCAGTGCTTTACCATCTCAGCCTGTGAGCAGCTATATCATTCATCTCATCAGTGCTTTACCATCTCAGCCTGTGTGCAGCTATATCATTCATCTCATCAGTGCTTTACCATCTCAGCCTGTGTGCAGCTATATCATTCATCTCATCAGTGCTTTACCATCTCAGCCTGTGTGCAGCTATACCATTCATCTCATCAGTGCTTTACCATCTCAGGCTGTGTGCAGCTATATCATTCATCTCACCAGTGCTTTACCATCTCAGCCTGTGTACAGCTATATCATTCATCTCACCAGTGCTTTACCACCTCAGCCTGTGTGCAGCTATATCATTCATCTCATCAGTGCTTGACCATCTCAGCCTGTGTACAGCTATATCATTCATCTCACCAGTGCTTTACCACCTCAGCCTGTGTGCAACTATATCATTCATCTCATCAGTGCGTTACCACCTCGCCTGTGTGCAGTATACCTCCATTCCACCAGTGCATTACCACCGCCGCCTGTGTGCAGTATACTATTCATTTCACCAGTGCTTTACCATCACAGCCTGAGTGTAGTTATACGTACCCACCTCTCCAGCGTCATAATCTCTGGCTGGCTCCAGTACCACTACCCACCTCGTTACTGGACTCTGTGGTCCCTACCTACGTGTTACTGTATTGCACCGTGGTGCACTCTTTCTAACCGGCAACCCGGTAGAGTGTGTCCGCCGTGCACACTTCCTTGTACCTCAACTAAAGTGTCCCTACGTGCCCCTTACTGGCACAGACCCTTTGGGCCACAAGTGTTCATCTCTCCCTTTTCCTGCAGGCTTTGGTCACCTAGTCAAAGGACCGCAACCTGCTTACAAGGTGCAGCTCAAGCCCATATCCCGATTGGTGGGGTCACTGGTGAACACCATCTCGTGGATTAGATTCTGCACCTTTGACTAGGTCTCGCCAACGACCAAGACCCGTGGATGCGGAGGTCGTACATTCAGGCCCCTCGCCTCCGTTTCCTCCCGCAGCATCAGGCCTCAGCTTCTAGAAAACTGCCTCCCAGCATGACACAGGGGTGCTCTGTACATTCATCAAAGGGGCTGCTGTTTCCTTTAGGGGTGCTCTGTCAGTCTAGGGGTGCTCTGTCCATCCATAAAGGGGATGTTGTGTCCTTCTGGGGTGATCTGTCAGTCTAGGGGTGCTCCTTTCATCCAAAAAGGAGCTGCTGTGTCCTTCAGGGGTCTCTGTCCATCCACAGGGTGCCCAGTGTAATAAAAATAATAATAATATAATTATTATTATTTTTTTGTGCTGTACCCCAGTGTACTATTTTTTGTTTACTGTGACGCTGCCAGTCAGATGGCAGTGCAGTATTCATACATGTATTGTGACACTGTAAGTGGTAGTGCAGTGTAATATTCATACACACATTGTGACACTGTAAGTGGTAGCGCAGTGTAATATTCATAAAAAATATTATGACACTGCAAGTGGTAGCGCAGTGTAATATTCATAAAAAATATTGTGATTGTGACACTGTAAGTGGTAGTGCAGTGTAATATTCATAAAAAATATTGTGACACTGTAAGTGAAACCGCAGTGTAATATTCATAAAAAATATTGTGATTGTGACACTAAGTGGTAGCGCAGTGTAATATTCATACATGTATTGTGACACTGTAAATGGTAGTGCAGTGTAATATTCATACACGTATTTTGACACTCTAAGTGGAACCACAGTCTATTATTCATAGAAAATATTGTGACACTGTAAGTGGAACCGCAGTGTATTATTCATAAAAAATATTGTGACAGTGTAATATTCATAGTAAATATTTTGACACTAAGTGGTAGCACAGTATATTATTCATAAAAAAAATGTGACACTGTAAATGGTAAGGCAGTGTATTCATAAAAAATAATGTGATACTGTAAGTGGTAGCACAGTATATTATTCATAAACAATATTGTGACACTGTAAGAGGTAACTCAGTGTATTCATAAAATATATTGTGATTGTAGCACTGTAAGTGGTAGTACAGTATAATATTCATACACGTATTGTGACACTGTAAGTGGTAGCGCAGTGTATTATTCCGAAAAAAATATTGTGACACTGTAAGTGGTAGCGCAGTGTATTATTCTTAAAAAATATTGTGACACTGCAGGTCATTAATACCTCAGTGTAATATTTAAAATTGGTACAAGTTGACGTGTGTGCTGTACCCACTTTGTTCATGTTTGTTGATATGGAGATTGACTAGTTGAGAGGAGAGCAGGAACCACATACTAGTGCTGGAGCTGCTGCTAGTGCCACCAGTCATGATGACACTAGACCGTCTATGTCATCTAGTAAAGCCAATGCCCAAGGGCATAGAGGGCTGAAGTCAGGGCATCTAAAATCAAAGAACCAATCTTTTACAGTGGTAAAGAAAAAAACATCAAAGGGAAAATTAGCTGCAGAAAAACATAAAATTGGCAATATGTCTTTAACCACACAAAGTGGCAAGGAAAGGCTAAGGTCTTGGCCTTTATTTATGACTGGTGATTCTGCCTTGAATGATTATGTAAGCCCTTCTTCCTGTAGACATTTCCAAAAAATTTAAATCGTTAAGGCACAGGAACCAAATGTGCACTCAGAAATGTCACAAATCTGTGGGGAAAGTCTAAAGGGTAAATTTACTAAGAAATGAGTCTAGGAGAGTTTGCTTGTTTTTCAACTTGATTAGCTACGCCAAAACTCGGGTGATTTGAGGCTCCTGAAACTCTCAAATTTACCAAGAAGTGAGTTTAGCTGAAAGTGAGATGTCCGATGGTGAAGCAGGACGAGATATTTCCCCCAAGTAGCACGTTTTGCATGAGATTATTCACCCGAGATTGCAGTGCCTTCTCTCTGCAAAACTCTCCTGAGCAAGCCGCAGACACATATCAGTGAGATACGTGTAAGCTGCTTGTTTTGTAGCTGTAAAAAAAAACAGGTTAAATGTTTGTTAAAAGAGTGACACGTGGGAACTGTCAGTAGCCGGAGTCAATCAGCGGCCGATCTACAGTTAGCGGCCATTGATTGGCAGGAGAGACTGCAAACCCCGTGCTGTACTGTCAGCTGGCATTCACGAGGTATCAGTATGTGTGGCAACACACATACTGATACCGGGTTCGTGGCTCGGGTAAGACGTATATTTTTTTTGCCAAGTCCATGGGATATTGTGGAGACCAGTGCCAGGATATAGGTAAGTATGCAATCTTTATTGCAGGGCCAGTCATTAAGGATTCTACATGGGAAAAGTGGACAGACCGGCTGGTATAGGTAAGTATGTGTGAGTGGGTAGGTGTATGCAATAAAGTTATACTTGGCACGATGTGTGTTTTGTCTTTATTTAACTATTTATTTTACAGTGGGGGTACAGGTGCCGCCCATCTGCTGGCACCTGTAGTCCCACTGTAAAATAAAATAGTTTACTTATATTTCCCACTTTATTACCCCCGTACTCAATGCTCCAGGGGTGCAGGGAAGAGCCCCGGGCTTCAGTCCAAGCCTGGGGTTTTCGGGGAGGGTCCCCTTCTTTGGGGGTCCCCACTTCCCCTGAGATCCTCGGCTTGGCCTGAGCAGCTTGGGCTGATAATGCTTTGGCCATGGAGCCCCGGTAATAGGGTGACTGGGCTGTGGCATTACAGCGCAGCCGTTTTGGGTCCGGTGCTGGTTTTAAATATAGGGGGTACCCTACGCAATTTTTTTCCCCCTATATTTAAAACCAGGACTGGCCCTGCAGCCTGGTGTTGGTTCTAATCTACTGTGGAACCCTACACATTTTGTTCCCCATAATTTTATAAAGCAGGACTGGCTGGCAAGTCCAGGGCTGGTTAAGCTTTAGAGGGGGGACCCTATGTCACTTGTTTTTAAACTTTTAACCTTTTTTTTTATTTACAGGCAGAAACATACATGGATCACAGTGATCTGTGTATGTTTCTGCCAAACTCGTAGATCACAGGCAGGTGATTTTTTTTCACAACTTTTTACAGGAGAGTTCTCCCTTCTCATGAGAGTTTAGAAACTCTCTGCTTGGTAAATTCCCAAATCCTATCTTCACTAGTGAAAAGGTTCTCCAGTTTAGCCGATGGTGAATTGAAGAGAGTTTGCTAACTCACCAGTACTTTCCTGTAGCAAAGGAGATCTCTCTCCTGAGTTTTACATTAGTAAATTTGCGAGTGGGAAAAAATGCCCAAACTCTACAGAGTTTGCAAACTCCCCCAGACTCAAGTCTTAGTAAATTTACCCCTTAGTGTGTCAGCGGGTGCCATGTGTAAGCCTGACCTTTCCAAAACTGTACTCAAAGAGGACTCCTTCCACCACTTGTGTGTCCTCTGCAAATGTTGGGATGAGCAGCACAAATCAACATGCTGACATAGAAATCAATATATTTGGTGACCATGCTCAATTCCAGGTTTAAGGCATACATCGTGTCTTTCTTCCCAACGAACACAGATCTGAAAAGATTTAAAGATCTGATGGTAAGCAAATTGTCAGCTCAAGTGGAACATGATGCTGCAATGGCTCCTCCTTCAGTTTCTCCAGCAAGTGTTGCTGCCAGGAAAAAACTCAACTTTCCCAAAAAAGACCCAATGATGATGCAGATAAGTCAACAAATAGGCGTGTTAGACAGTCCATTTGACTACTGGCAGGAAAAAAAGGCAATTTTGAGGCCCTTGCACAAACTGGCTTTGCTTTAATTGAGCTGCCCACCCTCCAGTGTGTAGTCAGAAAAACAGCCGGGAACCTTGTCAGCGAACGGTCTAAGCTACTTCCTCAAAATGTGGAAAAGATGATGTTCATCAAAATTAACTACAAATTCCATGAGGAAGACCTATACTGCAAATTACGTCCAAAAATGACAGAGGCACCTGAGGCTGTAATGGTGGATTCCAGTGAGGACAAATTAATATTGTGTGAAGATGATGTACACACTGATGAGGAATCGGATGATGATGGTGACAACATCTTGCCTCTCTAAAGCCAGTTGGTGCACAGAGAGATCATTGCCGGCAATGTCAGCTGCCCATTGGTAGCTTGTTTTGTGGGGGCCCAAACAACCAATCACTTCAGCCACAATTGGCAGTACCTGTCACTGAAATGATTGATTTGTTAAATTGTGCATGTCCTGTTTAATGTATACAACATAAGGGTGGGTGGAAGGGCCCAAGGACAATTCCATCTTGCACCTCTTTTATTTGCATTATGTGCTGTTTGGAGCATTGCTGCCTGACATTTTTTATTTTATAGTTTATTAAACTGCCATCCTATCTGCCACTGCAGTGCCATTCTCTTTCCTAGATGTGCCATGTTGGTAATTGAACTGTCACAGCTGCAAATTCTTTGCCATGCAGTTGCTGAATGCTGGAAATGTCCAGAAATTTTTATGGCCACAGACAGCATCCCCTGTAAGCTCCTTTCATTTTTTTTTTAATTCTGAACCACCAAGTTGATTGGGTGGGCAAAACATGGTAGATTTTCAAATATACCAATTTTTTTAATAGCTCTCAACCTCAACCGGTTGCCCCAGGATGGTTCAGCTCAATAAACACTTGCCTCCTTCCTCCTTTGTATATAGGTGACTCTAAGTGTAATAACTGGATAATGTAGATGGTGGGTGTAATGAGAGAGACCAGAAATATGAGCAGCAGCACATAGCATCTTCCTGCCAGGATGTGTGCAATAACCTGCGAATACGTTTAATACAAAAATTAGTTTTCTATATTAGTCACATTACATACATATATACATGTTACAAACAGTGCATAAAGCAGGCTGAGGTAACCTGAGGCATGCCATCTGTTGTTAACAAATAACTTCCAGTAGGCTCTGCAATCATTATGGATGCTGACAGTTCTAGTTCAGCCGGAGAGCTATAGGCTGCTTTCTTCTGATGTAAACAGCAAGTCTTGGTCCCATTATCCCTAACAACAATCTCCACTGTTTACAGTGTGTACTATTTAGCAGCACCTCCACACGCAAGGCCACTGCATTTCTATTAGATATATAGAAAAACCTCCTCCAGATCAAAAATGTCTTTCAAGAACTGAAGAATTTGATACTACATTGATCTTCCCTTATACAGTTTCTTAAGAATCAAAACATTAAAATAATAAATAAATGAAAAACTAGTCAATCCTTCCGTCTTTTCCCTGTCTTCAGTCCATAAACATATTCCAACCCCCTTGGGCCTCTGGCCTAGTTCTTGATTAATGAAAACATTCTTGGTTTTTTAACTTCCTATGGGGTCATATAGTTTATTAAACTGCCATCCTGTCTACCACTGCAGTGCCACTCTCTGCCATGTTGGAAGCTGAACTGCCACATGTTAGTGCCGCCCACTGCTGTCACTTAGCTTAGCCTAAACTGGATGAAATCAATATTGTGAGCTGTGAGGTGGTCAAAATTGACTGAAAATTATTGGAAATATATGTTATTGAGGTTAATAATACTGTAGGAACAAAAACAGGACAACATCATGTGATTTCAGCTGTTTTTATTGTTTTAAAAAAAAATAAAAAATACACATCCAAAACCAAAACACGCAAGGGTGGTTTGTAAAACCAAATCCAGATCCAAAACCTTGAAGGAGATACAGATCCAAAACCAAAACATGGGGGTCAGCGCACATCCCTAGTTTTAAAAAACAATTGTGAAACAATCCTTTGCAAGAGGAAGCAAGTATGAAAGCTGTCATCCAGTTGCACAGCGGATCACTGAAGCCATGACAGCTATGCTAGCATTAGCTCAGCATCCAATATCTTCCATCAATGCATGTGGTTTTAGACAGTTAACTGAGGTCCTATGTAATGACCCTTGAGGAAGTCAGAAGGATGAGACACAGCTCCTCCTGGATAAAATGCGTTGGATAAAAATTGCCATATGCTGCTATTCAGATAAGCAGTCATTTCTCTTTTTTCATGTATGTTCCTATGTTTTTACATGTAAATTGGATTACACTATGTCTGTTCCTCTTTTATAACTTTTATGTACTTTGGATCTCTATTAAAACCTTTGAAACATGCTGTGGTGCTCCACTCAAAATAGGATATGCAGCACTTACACTTAAAAGGAATTATTTCCTTTTTAATGGGGAGTTTTACTAACAGCGTACAGGGTGTGCGATGGGTTCTAACGTTACACCCTCGCACAGTAACAACTTTTTTTGACTCTGTGATGAAGCCTTTCATTTATTTCTATACATACTACATTGATGTTGTGCTACTATTTTTTTGGACCGGCACTCAAGAATCCTCTGAAACACATTTATAAATATTCAACGATATGCAATGTCCCATCAAATTTACTTATTTCATGAGCCAATCCAACATCCAATTTGTAGATGTAGAAATTAGTTTTTTTGATAATATGATCAACATGAAAATCTACAGCAAACTGACGGATTGCAAAACACCTTGTTGGCTGCCCAGAGCCACCATCCACTCTCCCTCAAAAGAGGGTTACCTTTCTTGCAACTCTTGAGAGTTAAAATAATTACCAGCAATCCCAGTGATCTTGATACTAGCATGGACTGCATGATAGAGAAATGTAAGCAAAGTGGTTATCCTATGACTATGTTGCAAGATGCCAGAAATAAAGTGTCTGCTATTCCTCGGAGTGATACTATGTTAAAATCTGACCACTCCTCGAAGAAAAAAGAGGACAGGATACACTGAGTCCAAGAATTCAACATAGCAGATACATTTATTTCTAATACCTCCAGAAAGTTATGGCCAATTATACAACAGGCATGGACTTAAAAAGTTTCTAACATACCAATATCATGTCCTGTTATACCTGGGGACAAAACATTAGGGACTGGATAGTGCGTCCAGACATTTCCTAGAGGAAACCATCTAATGTGCAAATTAAACCTGGCAGTTGATACAAATGCCTCGACTACACTACCTGCAGTTTTATGATCCAGTCTAAATGTTTCAATCATCGTCATTCTGGCCACAAATTCTCCATCTGCTACCCACTATCTTGAACCAGCACCTTTGTGGTGTATCTAAATAAATGTCCCTGTGGACTATGGGCCTGATTCAGACCCACTCGCGAGCGGCTGTCCGCTCGCAAGTGGGTCGATGTTATGGACTGAGCATGCGCGCTCCGTCGTGCGCATGCGCCAGACGCGACGAGCGAAGGAAAGTCCTTCGCTCGTTGTGTCCGATCAAAGGGGGCGTGCTGTCAATGTTGATTGACAGCACGCCCCCTTTGGTGGGCGTGCCGGGGGCGTGCCTCCCTGACGGGGGCGTTCCTAAGGGAACGCCTCCCGTCAGAAGCCGGCCCACTGACATCACTAGTGATGTCAGTGGGAGTGATTTTGGCTCTGATAGAGCCAAAATCACTCCGGAGCTTGCGGTTGAAAACCTCAACCGCAGGCTCCGGCTCGCAAATTCGATGGTCGCGATGGTCTCGACCATCGCGACCATCACAATGCACGCTCGTATAGCCTGTGGGTGGTGACCCACAGCTATACGAGCGTCCAGGAGGACGCTCCATGAAAATGGAGCCCGGCCCTCATTCAGAGCGTGCGCTCTGCTCAGAGCGTACGGCTCTGAATGAGGGCCTATGGGCCTGATTCAGACCCACTCACGAGCGGCTGTCCGCTCGCAAGTGGGTCGATGGTCTGCACTGAGCATGCGCACGACGGAGGGAGCTCCGTCGTGCGCATGCGCCAGACACGACGAGCGAAGGACTTTCCTTCGCTCGTTGTGTCCGATCAAAGGGGGCGTGCTGTCAATGTTGATTGACAGCACGCCCCCTTTGGTGGGCGTGCCGGGGGCGTGCCTCCCTGACGGGGGCGTTCCCACGGGAACGCCTCCCGTCAGAAGCCGGCCCACTGACATCACTAGTGATGTCAGTGGGAGTGATTTTGGCTCTGATAGAGCCAAAATCACTCCGGAGCTTGCGGTTGAAAACCTCAACCGCAGGCTCCGGCTCGCAATTTCGATGGTCGCGATGGTCACGACCATCGCGGCCATCAAAATGCACGCTCGTATAGCCTGTGGGTGGTGACCCACAGCTATACGAGCGTCCAGGAGGACGCTCCATGAAAATGGAGCCCGGCCCTCATGCAGAGCGTGCGCTCTGCTCAGAGCGTACGGCTCTGAATGAGGGCCTATGTTACAACGGGAAAACTATTAGGTCCTTCAAAGAAAGGATGGGACAACATCGTTCGGCTTTTAGAGCTGTCCTCAACAACAAAGAAATAGATCAACCTGTGGCTAAGCACTTCGCTGCTGCCAAACAGAGCCTCTCTTTATTGAAGTATATTATTATAGATCAAGCTCAGGAAGATCATCGAGGTGGTGACTGTGGTAAAAGATTACTGCACTTGAAACCCAATGGATTTGCAGACTGGACACTGTCAGACCTAGGGCCTTAATGATCAGTTAGCTTTTAATATGTTTTTCTGACCGCCCTTCCACATATTTCCGTGGCTGTTTTTTTCTGTGCTGATTATATTGTTTCCTGTTTAGTATTTATGCCATAGTGTAGCGCTCAGTTACTTTATCTGAATCAGTTTTCACTAGTCTATGTTTCATAGTTTATAAATTTGGGGTTTGACATACCATACTTCTGAATCTGGGATATTATCGTTTGTTACACTGGTGTTTATGTTATTTTGTTTGTTTCGGTATTCCTAGCTACAGCCATGGCTTTGTACACTGGTTGCCACGACCACACATCCGGGCAACGGAGGTCCACTGTCGTGTCATCGGTGGGATTCCGGAGGTCCATCAGTGGCGTCGGTCACATGGGATTTGCTTAGAATCCGAAACATCGATAAGGAAAACTACAAAGTTTGGTCCTCCATTTATGTTATATTGATATATAAGTGCGGCTAAGGCGCACACAAACACAGAAAATAAGAATTTTTTATTTTTTTTGGAGTGCACTTTGGGGGTTACACCACCCTTTAACAGATGAGCCAGCCGACCCTTTACTTATGACACAGGCGCACGCTTGGCACTGCTCCTTTGTTGATGCACATGCGGCTACAGCGCACACAATTCACAACACAGAAAAGAAGAATTTTTCATTTTTTTGGAGTGCACTTTGGGGCTTACACCACCCTTTAACAGACTTATGACACAGACCCACACTTGGCGCTGCTCCTTTGTTGATGCACATGCGTCTACAGTGCACACAATTCACAACACAGAAAAGAAGATTTTTTTTTGGGAGTGCACTTTGGGGGTTACACCACTCTTTAACAGACAAGCCAGCTGGCCCTTTACTTATAACAGAGGCGCACACTTGGCGCTGCTACTTTGCTGATGCACGTGCGGCTACTGCGCAAACAATTCACAAACACAGAAAAATTTTTTTTTTTTTTTTGGAGTGCACTTTGGGGGTTACAGCACCCTTTAACAGACGAGTCAGCCGGCCCTTGATTTATGATACAGGTGCACGCTTGGCGGCTACTGCGCAAACAATTCACAAACACAGAAAAAAATAATTGTTTTTCTTGCACTTGGGGGGAGCACCCCTGGTGGACGGATCACCCCCTGGACAACACTACAGCACCCCTTTAGGACTACAGCCTTTATGGGATACTGGACAACACAGCCCAGCCAGCCCCTATAGACTTTGGAGTGGACACAGCCCCTCTGGACAACTGACTGCACAACACAGCCCAGACAGCCCCTATGACAGCAGCACAACACAGCCCAGCCAGCCTCTATGGACAACAGCAGCACAACACAGCCCAGCCAGCCCTAACTCCTACCCTCCCTCTTCACTATCCACAGCCGGAGTGAAAAATGGTGCCGACGCGGGGACCTTTTATAGGATCCAAAACCTGCGAGATCCGACAGCGGGGTGATGATGCTTTGCCTCGATTTCAGATCCGAGTCAGGCGGGAAAACCCGAGCCGGACTCGGTACCCGGCTCGGATCGGGGAAGCTCACGGGGGTTCGGATTTCAGAAATCGGAACCCGCTCATCACTAATTTATATACAGTATATATAAATCTGTATCTGGTGCTCCAGCAAGGCCATGGTACCTACCTTGCAAGGCAAATGTAGTAAACAGCAGAGGTGGCACTTAAGGACTATGGCCCTCATTCAGAGCCACTCGCTAGCGGCAGTACGCTCGTTCCGAGCGATGTTCGCACATCTGCGCATGCGTACGGATCGTTATACGCATGCGCGAACCAGTCAGTGCGGCCGAAATTCATGTGCTCGCAATATAGCGAATGCCTGCTATTTTGAGTGACAGAATGAGGCGTATGTGGGTGGTAACAGGGGAAGGTGCTTGAAAATGGGGAGTGGAGATCCGAACGCAGGCGTGCTTAAAGGTCAAAACGGGCGTTTTATGGGTGTGCATAATTAATACAGCAGCGTCATTGACCACGTCACTGGGTTATTTTATAGTCAGAACTGCTCGCAAGATTGTGGTAGCAAAAACCAACCACAAGAATAGCGAGCAGTTCATACGCTGGTCGATGTACTCGATTACTCTAATAAATAGCGGACATGACGTATGGTGCGTGCGGCCAGGGGGCGTTTTTAACAAATAAACGAGCGTATGTTTTGCTCGCTCATTCAGACTTAGAGGTGTGAACAGACTGCAATTTGCGAACTGATCATTTGAATAGCCACCCCTTGTTTTAGAACGAACGACCGCAAATAGCGAACGGCTCTGAATCAGGCCCTATGGCCAATATTCAATTTGAAGCGAAAAGTCAGAGGTCAGACTTTTCGCCATCATTGCCATTTTTGCAGGGATAAAGTATCAGGTGCGTGCCCGCTTATCCCAATATTTAATAAGAAGTCAGCGAATATGGGACCTGGCAAAAAGGTAAGTATCGAAAAGGCCTGTCACTTTTGGGGAAATCAGCCTTTCAACCCCCAAAAGATGGTCTGACATGGAGGATCATTATGGGTACCCCCGAATTGGCCTGCTAAAGATAATTGGGGTTTTTAAACAGCCGCGGCAGGTGCATTAATGCGTCTTTGAAGAAGTGGTGAAGAATAGCATTTAGATTTGTTTTAAAAAAATATAACTAGCCCCATCAAATTTGGGGTACATGAAAATGGGTGCAAGCATATTTTTATGTCGATAAGCTGATTTTTAAAAATGCTTAAAAAATCCACCTGCCGCAACCACCCGTATTCTAGAAAACACCTGCCGCATACTTGGGGACCCCCCCAAGTTTTTAAGTTTGTCCCCCAACTTTTTTTTTTCGCCCACAAAACAAAACCTCTTTTTTAGGGGTGTCCTATGGTAATTTTTAAAATTTTTGACACAGATTACTTTAAGGGGACATTCCAAAGGTTGCAGGCTACTTTTTTAAATTCTGCAGCCCAAAACCCCAATTCTGCACTTTTTTTTCGCCACTTATGCAGTGGTGAAAGCTTATCCCCGTTTTTTTACAAAGACTTTTCGCACCAAGTAACATGAGCAGGAGATTAAAGTACCATATATTTCTCAACACAAACACATAAGCATCAATTTATGCAAAATAATTGAAGAAATAATATATATTTAAATCATATATATATATATATATATATATATACACATACAAAGAAAGGTGGTGTATGGCGCTATGGTATATGTTCTCTCTATGTCTCTGCATACTGCGGAAAATTGATGAAATACCTCTGTAATAATATCTCTGGTTGGCATCATCTGTGAATGGGAACGAGTGAGAGACAGAACCTCTCGTATAAAGTGATTGAATTAGTGGTTAATCTATACCATCAGAAGAGGTACACCTCTTGTATTTGGGTGACATTACTGGTGATGGTTTACGATTATTGTTGATACTGCACTAGGAGGCGCTCTTTTTTCTCACCTTTCTTATATATATATATATAGATATATATATATATATATATAGTAAGGGCACAGTCGTGCCCTTATATTAAAGCTGAATCGAATAAACATATTCTCCAATAGAGAATTCCGGAGAGGGGGGCATGGTGTTTAATGGGCTACACCTCAAAAGCTATTGGATGTACCAAGCTCAAATTTGGCATGGACGGGTAGAGCTGCACTCTGTGCTGCATGTCAAATTTCAGGGCGAATAAAATAAAATACTGAGTAATTGTGAGTAATCTATATTTTAAACCGTTCAGTTTTTTTCTTCCACTTCCTGTTTGGTCAAAACTGACACTTTCTGCTTTAGTCTATGAGGGATTTTTGGGAAGGCATAACTCAGGGTAGAGGATGAATTAAGACTTGGGGGTCTATTTACGAAGTAGTGTTAGGAGACAGACAATCAGCTCCCAACTGTCATGTTTCAAACACAGCCTGTGAGATCACAGTTGGGAGCTGATTGGCTGGCACCTTATCACTTTCTTATCACTTTTCACTGTTTCCTAACACTGCTTAGTAAATAGACCCCTTTGGGGTTTGTTTGGGGCTGTGCTGTTGCTGTATGCTCTGGTGTACTTCTCCCTGCAGCAGCTGCTCACACCAGGCGCCAGCAGCACCAACTGCAATGCGACCAGCACCAGGTATGTGTGCTACATCTACATGGCTTATCTTCAACATGGCTAGTGACCAACTGTAGCAGCCATGTTTTCTGGAATCAGTCATGCGCAGGTCAGAAATCCTGGAAACATGAGCTGCTCGGGAGAGGTGAACACTAGGTGTGGGAGCAGCTGCTGCAGGCTAATAGGGGACAGGGTCACTGTGCATGGTGCCTCCCCATACTGACCCTTGCTGACAGTGTGGGTATAGGCGGGCAGATATCAGTATGGGCTACTAGCCAACATATAAACACAAGCTGGCTAGTATGCGTCAACTATAGCATACTTCTTAAGTGCAGACAGTAGTGTCCTGTGTGGAAGAAAAAGCACACTCACTGGTGAATAGATGCTATACGCATGTGCATAGCATCTGTTCTTCATGCTGGGAGAGCATGGGGGCAGCCCAGTATCTCTGAGAGTGCTAGGCACACCTGCAGAGTAATGGAAATGGTGCGTCATTAGGTCACATCCCCTCCCTCAGAGACCACACCCCTTTTGTGTATTCCTTTGTTGCCGCAGGTGTGCCCTCCTCGCTGATCAGCACCGCGCCAGAAATAAATTCTAAAGTGAACACTACAGCCGCCATCTCGTCCACAAGAGCAGGCAAATAGATTGGAAATGCCGCCGACACAACGAGCCTAGGAGCCCGCTGCTGCGCTAACAAATGAGCTCTCCGAAAGTGCTGCTGCTCTTAAGAGAGCGATCATATGACGTTCTATGAAAAGCCGATGTCGGCTGTGCAAAGTCTCTTGGTAAGTGTAGTTAAGACACTTGAGTGCGTAGAAGACGCTATGTATAAAAACAAAGCGTGTCTTCCATACAGTGCCGGACATATTTGCCAAATATAGAAATGGATTCCCAAATATGGTTCCCAGTGAGAATTTGCCTTAGGTTTGCAGAACTAATGCTCTAGGTCCAGATCACATAACACCCATGGAGCAATTGGATGGGGCAGCTGAAGTCCATTTGTCAGTATTGCTCAGGTAAGGTGGTGGGGATTGTAGTACCAGCTGCAAGTACCACAATAAATGTAGTAAATTGACCGAGTACATCAGTAAATTACACGATAAAAGTGCTCAATAATGGCTCAGAAAGTGCTTTTTGATTTACATGATTGCACAGTAAAAAAACAGCTAAAATATAATTTGTTACTTATTGTGAAAATGAATTCAGCATCATTACTTACAAAATAGCGGGATTGTTTAAGTAAATAACATTTGGTATTACACTAGATTCAGTGTTAATTGTGAGAGAGGAGTAGCAGCAGCAGCGTGCATGGGTGACGGGTGGGAGGACACGCCGGTGTGCTGCTGCCATAAACGTGAAGCTTGGCGGAAAGTGAATGTGAATACTGGGCAGAGCAGTTTGGGTAAATTCCCGCTGGGCCGGTCCCATCCCCACTCTGCCGGGCTCGCTTATCCAGCCTGACAGGCCAGCCCATCCTGCATCCCGGTCGGGCTGATTCATGTGTCTGCCCGGCCGGTTGCACACAAACCGGAAGTTGTCATTGTTTCCCAGCTAGCAGGCACTTCCGGGTGCAGCATATCGTAGGCGGCGTGCTGCTGCTCCTTTGTTTTATTAATAGTGTCGAAGCCGAATAATTGGCTGAGACAGGATCGGTTTAAAATTAAATTTGCGCGATGCCATTTTGCGAATGGCATTAAGACGCCATATTGCGACTGGACGCCCAACGCCATTTTAGTGAATCTCGCCCATTATAAGTACATACGGCGATGGTATTATTTAGCGTTGTGCGATTCCCACGCAATAGAAAGAAGTTAAAAGTCCCTCACCATATAAATACAGACAGTCACTAAAACATATAAAATGATTAACCCTGCAAAACATGTACCATGGTATACTCCACAAACACGTAGTCGCACAACGCTAACTAGCGTCTTTTCTCAATTCCCCAATACTTACACACGGCACACTTACATAAAAGTTTCCCTAGCATTAGAGTGTACTATTCAAGGTTTATTCAGTATTAGTAATGTTGTGAAATAAATGTAATTTGATATCTAAGGTTTAGTACATGGTAAGCAGACCGTGTTTGGTGTTGTACTGATCCACTGTGTCTTTGCAGATTTCCGGTACCATCGGTGAGAAGATCGCAACATGTGTATGCAAACTATGGACTATAGAGAGTTAAACATTAAAATGTACTCTGTAATGTAACCAGCTTAGATTTAGTATGCAGTGGGGAAAAGGACACAAAGGGCTGCTGGAGGTTGGTTTGTGTCCATTCGAATTGACCTATGAACTATACTGTAACAGAAGAACCAGGAAGAAGAACCAATGGAATCATGCCAACCTGTTCTATTGTATTGCCTATCTTTGCTAGTGTATATATGTGGGCTCTCTAAACTTGGATGCCAGTCTTCTTGCCTTGCTGTTGACGGAGGTTTCTATATTGATGCCGGTATCTGGGTCCAGAGTGCGTGCGTATGTAACAACTGTATCTTGGGTCTGTATGATTTATTTGCACTAATTGTATTTAGATCAGAGCGTGTAACCATCTGTTTTTTCCAATATTGAATAATAACTTTTTGTGCTTTGGAACCACACTCAAAGTCTGAAAGCATTTATTTCTTGTGCGACTCATTACGGTAAATAGCGACAATTTTAGAAGGTATAGGTAGGTAGGAATTGATAGGTAGGAATCCATAATAGCTACTGCCAGTGTGTGGGTGGGAGGCAGAGTGTTAAACACTAATGATTCCCCACCCATGCTCCATGAAAAGCACTGCCCACCCTCCCTCCCGGCCCCTAGACACAGTGCCCCCATCAAACTAGGGACAGTCAAATAAACTATTAACGCTAACTTACCCCTCCCCTGCTCCAAGGACAAACCCTACATGCCCTAGCCCACCGACATACATGAGGACATACACTGTCTGCTCTACCCTTCACCCCCCATCCCTGGGGATATACACTACACTCGCCATCCCACAACCACACCTCCTGGCTCCCTTGACACAGTGGCCCTGATTCAGAGCTGGACGCTCTGACAGAGTGCTCGCTCTGAATCAGGGCCATCCTTCTTCATTTTTAGAGCAGCCTCCTGGCCGCTCGTATAGCTGTGGGTGGTCAGGAAGATGATCAGCCAGCTGTGGGTGGTCAGGAAGATGATCCTGCGAGTGGCCAGGAAGATGATCACGACCATCGGGCTTGCGACGAGACCCTTGTGGTAGGGTCTCATTGCCGCAAGACCTGGAGTGCTTTTGGCTCTATCAGAGCTGAAAGCACTCCCACTGACATCACTTGTGATGTCAGTGGGGCCGGCCCCAGATGGTAGGCGTTCCCATGGGATCACCTCCGTCTGGGCAGCCACGCCCCCGGCATGCCCACCAAAGGGGGCGTGCTGTCACTCACCATCGACAGCACGCCCCTTTGTTGCAAAACCCGGAGCGATGGCTTGCCCATCGCTATCCGGGTCTTGCGCAAGTGCACGATGGACCCGCCTCCGGCATGCGCATGCGCACTGGGCCAACATCGACCCGCTTGCGAGCGCTCAGCGCTCATGAGCGGGTCTCAATTAGGCCCAGTATCCCCCTGCCCTAGGGACATACACTATACACCCTACCCCACCGGCACCAGGGACCCACCCTGCACTGCCCACTTTATAACCCTGGCCCACCCATGTCTCAGAGACATGCACTACGCCTCCTAAATTCCGCAGATTCATACAACCAACCTAACTACACAGTGTTCTCCCAACCCAGGAACATACACAATACACCTTACCACCACCATGACCCCCCCCCTTCCTGGCCCCAGGGACGTACACTGCCTGCTGGACTTCCCCCACCCCAGCCTCAGGAACATACATAACCTGCCCTACCCCCCTCCTTGGTCCCAGTGACATAAATTAACCACACTATCCTCCTTATCCATGGACATACACTAACCACACTGCCCCCTGTCTCTGGACACTACCCCCACCCCAAGGTACAAACACTATCTACCCACCCAGCCAATGGGACATAAATCACCCGTCTTGCCTCCCAGCCCCCGGTTGTGCTTGCAAGGCATTTGGGTTTGGCTGATTTTTCCTGCAGCACCTGTGTTGGTACAGTTGCCAGTCTAGGCACCTTAGTGATCACTATAAACTATAGTTCCCGACAGCTCTTGATGCAGCATTGGTCACAGATCCTCCAAAAATCAACCTTCTGAGTAGGGATGTGCAGGCTTGGATAGGTTCGAGTTTGCACTTTTAGTTCGGATTTTTCCCTCCAAAAAGACGGAACTCAGAAAGAGGCAAAACGTCATCTTGCATGGACGAACATCATCATTCCTGGACAAAAGTCCAGGAATGATGATGTTCGTCCATGCAAGATGACGTTTTGCCTCTTTCTGAGTTCCGTCTTTTTGGAGGGAAAAATCCGAACTCAACGTGCAAACTCGAACCTATCCGAGCCTGCACATCCCTACTTCTGAGTATACCTATAATTGCGCAGAATGGCTACGAGTACTGAGACGCCGGACCCATTTATATTTTGTACAGAATCATAGGCGCAGGCTGTGACAAGCCCCCAAAAACAGTCATGTGTGTATAAATAAATTTAAAAAAGCAATGTAATTCCATAGACAAAAAACCTTACGGTTTCTTAGACATAATCTGAAATTTCACAACACCTACTGAATTTCTACCACTTAAACTCAAACTTAATGGACGTGTTCATTCCGCAATACAGATATGGTATGCCATCACACCCTGTGGTTAACTGCAGAGTCAGCACTTTCACAGAGTGAGATTGCTGTCACTCACAAAATGGTGGAGCTGTGAATCCACAGAAATGTGTGCATCACAGCCAGGGACAGTTCAGTTCCTGCTGTGGGGGGCAATGACATTTGAAAATGATAGCTGCAGCTTTTGTAACGGTTAGTGCCACTGACCGTTCATAGATTTGGCTGCAGATCGGCACCCTATCTTGAGGATAGAAGTGCCAATAATGACGAGGGATGCTCCCCCCAGCTAGATCGGCATTGCAGGGGGCGTGGGCGGACAGGTTTGTGGGTGGAGGGGACCATGTGATCGTGTCATTTTGGCCCCGTCCCCCACTACACAATGCAGAGATTACTGGAATTGTGATGCAGGGGGGCAGGGCCAAAACAACACTATTCAGCGTGAACCGCATCATCAGCCTCCCCAGCTGTGGGGGTTTCTCTTAAAACCATGGGAGGGGGACGGAGGGGTCGTCAGCAGCCGGGAGGCTTGTCTGCCTATCTGGAGGGGTGGGAGTGGCAACCGATTTTCAGGAAGCTCCCGGACAAAACGGGAAGGTAGGCTAGTATGCATCTACCCCTGAGTTCTGCTGTTGACATATAATGCTTGTATATGTATTAGCATAGCCATGTATGTTTCATATCCTACATGTCTGTGGGAAAATAGTTTTGTAAAATACTGTACATATAATAGGAGCTTTGGTCCTAGTCATATGCACCTAACATTTTATTTTTCTTTCTGCAAAAGTTGAGCTTCTGGTTTCTTTACCTTGGTGATACCCCTAATAATGATGAAGGTTAAGCAGTCTGGATATTTATGTGGCGCTTTTACTAGTGGAACACAACCACACCCTTTTTGAAAACCAGTGTCCTCTTTACATGATGCTGAAAATGAATTAGTCACGACATCTTCAGGGTTGGCTGTATTTCCCCTTCGTGCTAGGGACCTGGAAGTGAGTGAGGGCGGAAATGCAGTTCCTGCCCATGACAGCCAGCTAAAGAAGTACTTTGTCCCCACTTAAACAAGTTTGTTGTCCCCTCACGGGCTCGCTGCACTCGCCATGCTTCGGGCACGGTGGCTCGCTACGCTCGCCCAGGGTCAGAGCTACCACTAGGCAAACTTAGGCAGCTGCCTAAGAGTGCTGGCCCTGCAGGGCGGTAGTGTGGACGGCACATAAGTGCTGTCCGCACTACACTAGGAACAAACACACAGCTGCCGGTGCCGGCAGCTGTGTGTTTGTTTTAGCAGCCGATGAGAGTCAGACAGACTCAACGGCTGCTGCACCCACTGCTGGAGCTGGGCTGGAGCTCACTCATGAGTTCCATCTTCTGGCTCCTGCAGTGAGTGATGGGAGAGACGTCATGATGACGTCTCTCCCATCATGCAGACAGAGCGCTCGCCCGGGAGACAGAGGAGCAGACGCCGGAGCGGGGATTAAGGTAAGTGGAGGTTTTTTTGTTTTTTTTTACGTGTGTCTATCTAGGATTACTGCTGGGGGGAGGTTACTACTGTGGGCACCGCACAACTACTGTGGGCACTGCTGGGGGGAGGTTACTACTTGGGGCACCACACTACTACTGGGGGCACTGCTGGGGGGAGGTTACTACTGGGGCATCGCACTACTACTGAGAGGAGGTTACTACTGGGGGCACTGCACTACTACTGGGGGCACTGCTGGGGGGAGGCTACTACTGGGGGCATGATTACTATGGGGGCATTGCTG
Organism: Taudactylus pleione; assembly: GCA_031769625.1. Taxonomy (NCBI): domain Eukaryota; kingdom Metazoa; phylum Chordata; class Amphibia; order Anura; family Myobatrachidae; genus Taudactylus; species Taudactylus pleione. The sequence goes on along the minus strand of JAUIMM010000177.1, from coordinate 12,024,205 downwards.
GGGGGAGGCTGCTACTGGGGGCACAACTACTACTGGGGCCACTGCTGGGGGGAGGCTGCTACTCGGGGCATTGCACTGGGGGGGTTAGTACTGGGGGCACTATATAAGAGGCACCGCACAGGGGGGGCTAGTACTGGGGGCACTAAATAAGGGGCACTGCACAGGGGGGACTAGTACTGGGGGCACTATATAAGGGGCACTGCACAGGAGGGGACTACTACTGGGGGTATTATATAAGGGGCACTACACAGGGGGGGACTACTACTGGGGGTATTATATAAGGGGCACTGCACAGGGGGGAACTACTACTGGGGGTATTATATAAGGGGCACTGAATAGGGGGACCACTACCTGGGGCACTGCGTAGGTGGGACTACTACTGGGGGTATTATATAAGGGGCACTGCATAGGGGGACCACTACTGGAAGAACTGCATAGGGGGCCACTACCGGGGGCACTGTATAAGGGCTTGTGTAGCTATCCAAGGGTGGGGGGCGGGGTGGGGGCGCAAGGCTGAAGAAATGCCTAGGGTGCCAGGAAACCTTACACCGGCCCTGCGCTTGCCACATGTTTATATTCCCCCTCTATGCCCACTTGGATGGCAGGGAATGACGCTGGACACTGGCTGATGACGTCAGGGTCCTCTCCGTGAAGGGGATTTAGACATTACCACATCTTCAGGTCATGTCTGCAACTTATCAGCATCGTGGGTCACCTGACAGGCCAGGGCCAGGCTACTTTGTATCCACTTCTCTTGGCACCTGTACATGAAGGTGATGTTGATTTTCTTTTGCAGTGTACAACCCAGAAATACAAATATTTATGCTGATACTGTTTGAGGATGGCTATTGGCTCCAAACTTCATCAACAAAAGATCTGCTTAAGGATCTAGGTTAAGCATATTAGAAATATGTAGAGATGTCTTAATATCAGTGATCCATTATCAGTGGCCCACATGACAAACATGACTCTAGACAGTAACCAAATAACATACCCAACATGAGTTAGGCCTGCCAGAATTGCTTTCTTAATTTCTGCATGTGTACTGTATGTTCAGTTAGGCTCACATCACTATAGCAGCAAGATCAGGGAATCCATTCAGTGATGCCAGAAACTGCTGAAGCTTGCAAGATGCCTATGAATAAATGGCACACAAACTACAGAGTACTCCTGGGACTGAAATGTCATTCTGGCACAGAAGCGTGGGAGAGGTGCATGAAATAAACCCACTCACTCCTGTTGCTCAGTGAAATCAATCCTGGCTTTCTTTAACTTGATTCAATAGAAACAAATCATACCATGGGCTATCTTGATGTCTCTCTAATCAGAATTCATTTTTGTGTGCCTCATTGAACATTAAAAAATGTAGTGGGGTAAATGCAGTGACTGTCCTTCAGTGGTCATCTTCCATCAAACAACTAGGGCTGCAACTATGAATGAAATATATTTAATATACTAGTCCAAGCTATCTCTGTGTACACACATAACATTATTAAGCTCCTGCCATCTGTTTAGAGCCGCAGTAATTATGTCTGCATAATAATGAAAATCTGGTTAAAGCTTCCCTTGTTAGAGGAAAAGGCAGCACATTGCAAAGCAATAGCTTGTTAAGCATGAGTCAGGAAGATACACAGGATGAGCTTATAAATCTGATGTTAAGGAAACCAGAGACAAATTTCAGCACACACTAGGGTGTGATATTATGTGTTGAATTACATATATAAAAATACACACAATTAACCTAAGATGTTCCACTGCTATTGTAATTGTACATGTCGACTGAGATCATACAGTCAGTGAAATATGTTTTAAAATGCAAAGACAATATTTTGTATTAATCAAAATAATCTATACTTATAATAAAGTTGTGTATGTACATAGAATTTTTTTTTTGGAGAGATGTACTCCTTGGGACAATGTATGAACTATGGAGACAAAAACTTTAATATTTTTTTATTTTTGTTTGTCTGTCTGTTCATCCCAGCATCACACAAAAGCTACGGGATGAATTTGGATTGTGTTTTCAATATTGTATAGCTTAGTCACCTAGAAAGAAACTGAGGTATGTATTATCTGACACTCGGAAAGACACAGGCTCCTCAAACCAAAAATGACTAGATGTATATAAATATAATTTTTTGGGACAAATATACTTTTAGAGACTGTTTTTGAACTATGGAGACAAATTTTTTTTTTATCGGAATTTGCACAGGCTCTTCAAGTACGAAATGACTTTATGTATATAAATATACAGTATATATTCAAACTATACATATATTGCATGCCCTGAACGCACACAGTTATATATGTATATAGAAATACATAAATATATATATATCTCAAGATCTATTTCACAGGAAAATCCAACAATATATTAAGCACTAATAATGCAGCTTATCTTGACTCATGAAGTTGCACTATACATGTGCCAGTAGATGGCACGCCAAGACAAATACTACATATCATAGAGTTGCTGCTCATATTACTTGCAACCTTTCAGTGTTACTGTAGGTTAACTAGCAATGGATTTGGGATCTACAAGATAGTGCAGCTGAACTTCCAATGCACAGCATTGTACTGAAGTTGGTATACCGATCATGCATCTGTGGAACGTGACTTCACCCAAGTTGTGCAATGGAACCCGACTTAAAGTCACTGGTCTACAGAGGAATCTAATTGAGGTACAGAATCTAATGGGATCTGGCACAGGTGAGACTGTTGGGGATAAGGAGTACAAGTATACCCCTTATCCCCAACAATTTTCGTTTTCAATTCAAGCGCCTGTAATTTCCTATAAGCGTCTGCTTCGCTGTGACTATCAACAAGTCGCAGGGACAAATACTCAGGGCTGCAGGCGTAGATCTCAGGACTAGCTGCTTCTCCAATGGGCAGCTTTACATGGCTTGCTCACGAGTTAGTAGTCCCAAGCATCTTTTTGTGTTAATCCCTGAAGGAAAAACTGCAAGTATAGATTACAAATACATTTTATGATCAATGTCTACAATATAAAATATACATCACAATATTAGATGCCACTACTGTTTTTGTAAAATTAGTTCCGCTGAGCGATAACAGACATCCACGCAAACGGAGCTGCAGGCAAACACTAGTTAATAATGAATTACATACTGTATACTGTATAAAAGACAGTTTAAATATAGAATGAAAATAGCAATTTCAGGTGAGGTGAAAAATTCCCTTTCCACAGTGCACCATTCAAACCATGGGCGGCTTTACGAAGCCACTTTACTTACAATAATAAGCCATGGTTTATGTAACAATCACACTAGTTAGAAGAGGCAATCTATCTAATTTCTTTATCTCAGTAATTTGAAATGACCTAAATGATTTGGCAACTTTTCTTTGTTTAACTAAAGTTTTATTCTACTTCAAGGGTACAGAATTACATTTTTACATTCAAATAATAAAGGGAAAAGCATCTGTTTCCTGGGGCTCTGCAGGGTTGTGACTTTCCTTGGCTGGTGCTGCACATCTAACGGTCTGGGGAGACTCACATGGTACCTGAGTGTGGAAGCTGCCTGCCGAGCCCTTCCACTGGGTTCTGCCGCTTTCCAACCCCAGGAACAGTGCTCCGTTTAGGCCCACAAGTGCCATTTCGCAGTTCCCTTCTCCATCCCACTGGGACCACGGGACCCTGTGAAGCCTCCCGTTGGTTGCGTGGTGGCACTCTGTTGAGTCTCACCACCCGGATCTGGACTGCTTCTTCCTGGGGACAGAGCTCAGCTCTGCACTGTCCTTTGACAACCTCTGGTCCCCAGCACTTGCTGCACAGCCCATCTCTGGTGATCCATGGATTGTCCTAAGGGACCCAGAGGACCACTGGGAGCCTGGAATTGGTGTGACCACCCTTTGTCTTTAAAACAGCATCAATTCTTCCAGGTACACCTGCACACAATTTTTGGAGGAGATCTTCAGGTGACAGCAGCACAGATCTGGTATTTCTTGCCAGATCTAGGGTAATAGAAATGGTCTCTTACCTCAAGATAACTACAAGTATGCAACCAGTGCACTTGTAGTTGCCACATTTCCTGGACAAAAAGGGATTAAGGGAGTTTAGATTTCAATGCAGATATATCATTGTGTACCACTCTATCCTTCGTGTCCCGTCCCCTTCTATAATCGAGGTTTTGGTAGACCAGGCAATCTTGAATCAGTGCTCACAGTGGGCCCCAAATATTTCTGCCAGTTTGGATCATCTGAGTAGAATTAGTTGTATACTCATTAGGCCAGACTATATAAACATTTTTATCCACCACTGGGTTTGAAAGATCTACACCATGTCATTTAATTTTTGTCCCATCTCCTGAGTACTGGAACCACAGCACTGATCACCCAGATGTAAAGAGGACACTCAGTAGCTGAGCTACTAATACAAGTCAACAGTGTTAAGGTTGTTCAATGCCTACCTTTGTCACTTACATGGTGAGTGTTTATATTTCACCATACACTGACACAACGGTACACAATAGTAGACACTATGATCTGTAAACTCAATATTAGTCCTGGCGCCCGAGGTGTGTGAGTACTAGCAGCTGTACCCATAAAGATGGCTGCCAATCCTCTTAGAAAAGAACACTTAAAATTAGGGGTGAGCGGGTTCGGATTTCTGAAATCCGAACCCCCCCGAGCCCCCCCGATCCGAGTCCGATCCGAATCAGACTCGACTTTTCCCGCCTGACTCGGATCTGAAATCGAGGCAAAACGTCATCATCCCGCCTTCCGAGTCTCGCGGGTTTTGGATCCTATATAAGGTACCCGCGTCGGCGCCATTTTCTCACTCGGCTGTGGACAGTGAAGAGGGAGGGTGGGAGTTAGGGCTGTGTAGTGTAGTGTAGTGTAGTGCTGCTGTTGTCCACTACTTCAAAGTCCTTAGGGGCTGGCTGTGTTGTGCTGTGCTGCTGTTGTTAATAGGGGCTGTGTCCACTACTTCAAAGTCCATAGGGGCTGGCTGGACTGTGTTGTGCAGTCAGTTCTCCATAGGGGCTGTGTCCACTCCAAAGTCCTGTGCAGTGTCCCAGTCCTAAAGGGGTGCTGTAGTGTTGTCCAGGGGGTGCTCTGTCCATCAGGGATGCTCCCCCCAAGTGCTAAAAAAATAATATATTTTCTGTGTTTGTGAATTGTGTGCGCAGTAGCCGCACGTGCATCAACAAAGTAGTGCCAAGCGTGCGCCTGTGTCATAAGTAAAGGGCCGGCTGGCTTGACCGTTAAGGGTGCTGTAACCCCCGAAAGTACACTCCAGTCCAAACCAAAAAAAAAATTATTTTCTGTGTTTGTGAATTGTGTGCGCAGTAGCCACACATGCATCAACAAAGTAGTGCCAAGCGTGCGCCTGTGTCATAAGTAAAGGGCCGGCTGGCTTGACCGTTAAGGGTGCTGTAACCCCCGAAAGTACACTCCAGTCCAAACCAAAAAAAAAATTATTTTCTGTGTTTGTGAATTGTGTGCGCAGTAGCCGCACGTGCATCAACAAAGTAGTGCCAAGCGTGCGCCTGTGTCATAAGTAAAGGGCCGGCTGGCTTGACCGTTAAAGGGTGCTGTAACCCCCAAAGTACACTCCAGTCCAAACCAAAAAAAAAATTATTTTCTGTGTTTGTGAATTGTGTGCGCAGTAGCCGCACGTGCATCAACAAAGTAGTGCCAAGCGTGCGCCTGTGTCATAAGTAAAGGGCCGGCTGGCTTGACCGTTAAGGGTGCTGTAACCCCCGAAAGTACACTCCAGTCCAAACCAAAAAAAAAATTATTTTCTGTGTTTGTGAATTGTGTGCGCAGTAGCCGCACGTGCATCAACAAAGTAGTGCCAAGCGTGCGCCTGTGTCATAAGTAAAGGGCCGGCTGGCTTGACCGTTAAGGGTGCTGTAACCCCCGAAAGTACACTCCAGTCCAAACCAAAAAAAAAATTATTTTCTGTGTTTGTGAATTGTGTGCGCAGTAGCCGCACGTGCATCAACAAAGTAGTGCCAAGCGTGCGCCTGTGTCATAAGTAAAGGGCCGGCTGGCTTGACCGTTAAAGGGTGCTGTAACCCCCGAAAGTACACTCCAGTCCAAACCAAAAAAAAAATTATTTTCTGTGTTTGTGAATTGTGTGCGCAATAGCCGCACGTGCATCAACAAAGTAGTGCCAAGCGTGCGCCTGTGTCATAAGTAAAGGGCTGGCTGGCTTGACCGTTAAAGGGTGCTGTAACCCCCAAAGTACACTCCACTCCAAACCAAAAAAAAAATTATTTTCTGTGTTTGTGAATTGTGTGCGCAGTAGCCGCACGTGCATCAACAAAGTAGTGCCAAGCGTGCGCCTGTGTCATAAGTAAAGGGCCGGCTGGCTAGACCGTTAAAGGGTGCTGTAACCCCCGAAAGTACACTCCAGTCCAAACCAAAAAAAAAATTATTTTCTGTGTTTGTGAATTGTGTGCGCAGTAGCCGCACGTGCATCAACAAAGTAGTGCCAAGCGTGCGCCTGTGTCATAAGTAAAGGGCCGGATGGCTTGACCGTTAAAGGGTTCTGTAACCCCCAAAGTACACTCCAAACCAAAAAAATATATATTTTCTGTGTTTGTGACTTGTGTGCACTGTGGCTGCACGTGCATCAACAAAGGAGCAGCGCCAAGCGTGCGCCTGTGTCCCATAAGTAAAGAGCCGGCTGGCTCATTTCTTAAAGGGTGGTGTAACCCACAAAGTGCACTACTCTCCAGCAAAAATAAAAAAATATTTTCTGTGTTTGTGTGCGCTTTAGCCGCACGTATATATATCAATATAACATAAATGGAGGACCAAACTTTCTCCGATAAAAATAAAATAGGGAAAGATCAAGAACCACTTCCTCCTAGTGCTGTTGCTGCTGCTGGGAGTTGTTCATCATCCCAGAGAGGAAGTAGGAACATCACTACTTTTACTAAACAATTGACCCTCCAACAGTCCCTAGCGATGAGGATGAAGTACGACAGCAGTCATCCTGAAGCAAAACGTATAACTGAGGCCTTGACTGCTATGTTGGTGTTAGACGTGCGTCCGGTATCCGACATTAGTGCAGTGGGATTTAGACAATTGATGGAGGTAGTGTGTCCTCGGTTCCAAATCCCGTCTAGATTCCACCTGCATCCTCAAAGCAGCAGCGACAAGCGTGCGTCTGTCTGTTAAAGGGTGGTGACACCCTCAAAGTGTGCTACACAAACAATTAAAATATTGTTCTTTTTTTTTCTGTCTTTGTGAATTGTGTGGGCTGTAGCCGCACCTGCATCCTTAAAGCAGCAGCGACAAGCGTGCGTCTGTCTGTTAAAGGGTGGTGTAACTCTCAAAGTGCTCCAAAAAATAAAAAACTATTTTTTTAATGTGTTTGTGACTTGTGTGCGATGTAGCCGCACTTGCATCCTCAAAGCAGCAGCGACAAGCGTGCGTCTGTCTGTTAAAGGGTGGTGACACCCTCAAAGTGTGCTACACAAACAATAAAAAAATTCTTCTTCTTTTTCTGTCTTTGTGAATTGTGTGGGCTGTAGCCGCACCTGCATCCTTAAAGCAGCAGCGACAAGCGTGCGTCTGTCTGTTAAAGGGTGGTGACACCCTCAAAGTGTGCTACACAAACAATTAAAATATTGTTCTTTTTTTTTCTGTCTTTGTGAATTGTGTGGGCTGTAGCCGCACCTGCATCCTTAAAGCAGCAGCGACAAGCGTGCGTCTGTCTGTTAAAGGGTGGTGTAACTCTCAAAGTGCTCCAAAAAATAAAAAACTATTTTTTTTATGTGTTTGTGACTTGTGTGCGATGTAGCCGCACTTGCATCCTCAAAGCAGCAGCGACAAGCGTGCGTCAGTCTGTTAAAGGGTGGTGACACCCTCAAAGTGTGCTACACAAACAATAAAAATATTCATCTTCTTTTTTCTGTCTATGTGAATTGTGTGGGCTGTAGCCGCACCTGCATCCTTAAAGCAGCAGTGACAAGCGTGCGTCTGTCTGTTAAAGGGTGGTGACACCCTCAAAGTGTGCTACACAAACAATAAAAATATTCTTCTTCTTTTTTCTGTCTATGTGAATTGTGTGGGCTGTAGCCGCACCTGCATCCTTAAAGCAGCAGCGACAAGCGTGCGTCTGTCTGTTAAAGGGTGGTGACACCTCAAAGTGTTCTACACAAACAATTAAAATATTGTTCTTTTTTTTCGGTCTTTGTGAAATGTGTTGGCTGTAGCCGCACCTGCATCCTTAAAGCAGCAGCGACAAGCGTGCGTCTGTCTGTTAAAGGGTGGTGTAACTCTCAAAGTGCTCCAAAAAATAAAAAACTATTTTTTTAATGTGTTTGTGACTTGTGTGCGATGTAGCCGCACTTGCATCCTCAAAGCAGCAGCGACAAGCGTGCGTCTGTCTGTTAAAGGGTGGTGACACCCTCAAAGTGTGCTACACAAACAATAAAAATATTCTTCTTTTTTCTGTCTTTGTGAATTGTGTGGGCTGTAGCCGCACCTGCATCCTTAAAGCAGCAGCGACAAGCGTGCGTCTGTCTGTTAAAGGGTGGTGACACCCTCAAAGTGTGCTACACAAACAATTAAAATATTGTTCTTTTTTTTTCGGTCTTTGTGAAATGTGTGGGCTGTAGCCGCACTTGCATCCTCAAAGCAGCAGCGACAAGCGTGCGTCTGTCTGTTAAAGGGTGGTGTAACCCTCAAAGTGTGCTCCACAAACAATAAAAATATTCTTTTTTTTTTTCTGTCTTTGTGAATTGTGTGGGCTGTAGCCGCACTTGAATCCTCAAAGCAGCAGCGACAAGCGTGTGCGTCTGTCTGTTAAAGGATTACATCGGTGACAGCATCCAAGTAGGCATGTCAGACAGTCCATACCTGTACTGGCAGGAAAAAGAAGCAATTTGGAGGTCCCTGTACAAACTGGCTCTATTTTACCTGAGTTGCCCCCCCTCCAGTGTGTACTCCGAAAGAGTGTTTAGTGCAGCCGGGAACCTTGTCAGCGAAAGGCGTAGGAGGTTGCTTCCACAAAATGTGGAGAAGATGATGTTCATAAAATGAATTATCAACTCTTCCAGGGAGACCAGCCTCCAGAACGTACAGAGGGACCTGTGGTTCCAGCAGGGACGAATTAATACTCTCTGAGGATGAGGATGTACACACTGAAGAGGGTGAGGAATCGGTGGATGAGGAGGATGAGGATGACATCTTGCCTCCGTAGAGCCAGTTTGTGCAGGGACAGATAAATTGCCAGCTTGTTTTGTGGGGGCCCAAACGAACCAATCATTTCAGCCACAGTTGTGTGGCAGACCCTGGCGCTGAAATGATTGGTTTGTTAAAGTGTGCATGTCCTGTTTATACAACATAAGGGTGGGTGGGAGGGCCCAAGGACAATTCCATCTTGCACCTCTTTTTTTTCTTTGCATTATGTACAGTTTGGGGCCTAGTTTTTCAATGCCATCCTGTCTGCCACTGCAGTGTCACGCCTAGATGGGTCACGTGTTTGTGCCGCCCACTCGTGTCGCTTAGCATAGTCATCCAGCTACCTCGGTGCAACCTTTTGGACATAAAAACACTATTGTGAGGTGTGAGGTATTCAGAATAGACTGGAAATGAGTGGAAATTAAGGTTATTGAGGTTAATAATAGCATAGGAGCAGAAAAACCTACAAATTCTGTGATTTTAGCTGCTTTTATGCTTTTTTTCAAAAAAATACAGATCCAAAACACAAAACCCAGAACCCAAAACACGGAAGGGTGGTTTTGGCAAAACCAATCCAGATCCAAAACACGAAGAAAGATCCAGATCCAAAACCAAAACACAAAACACGAAAAGTGGCCGGTGCACACCCCTACTTAAAATATATATAAGGTGATGCTTGTACACACAAAGATAAAGTACTGTACAAAGGTATAATGTTAAAATATTTAATAAAACAAAGAAGACAATTAATTTACAAAAAGGTAGTTATATTCAATTCATAATCCATGGAATAAACAAATAAATACTTGCAAAATAAAACATTACAATAAATAATTAAAAATGACCAATGCATATATAATATATAATAAATGTCCCTGCTGAATAGATATCCTGGTATTTGAAGTAAATAAGTCTAAAATATAAGCACATGCTCAGCCCCGATACAATATTGCATATACCCCCACCTGTGGAAATTCTCAGTGGGTCCAGTCAGCCTTAATGCAGTAGCAAGTCCACAACAAATAGGATGAGCTCCCGTTTCCTCAATGCATTTCTCCGCACTGCAGACAGCTTTTTCAAGAGGCCCGCATAGCAGAGAAATGCATTGAGGACACGGGAGCTCATCTTCTTTGATGTGACTAGGAGACTATGCTTGTTTCCTGGAATATTTACCTGCCTTGCCGATCACTGGGGATATACCACCAGGCAATTACTGCTTGTGATAGGAGCTTATTTCTAAGCTAATATATATTCCGACCAGAGGCGTCACTAGGGTTGGTGTCACCCGGTGCTGTAACGCATGGTGACACCCCCCCCCTCCTCCTCCAAAAAAAAATTGGGACCAGAGTGCAGGGCAGCCATCAGAAATCGTGGGGACCAGGACTGGCAATATAGGCAGGGTCCCCCACTCACCGTGTTTCTGCAACTCCAGTTCCGCAGCGTCTCCCTGGTCAGCACCCCTTCTGTCTCCCCGGCCAGCACCCCTTCTGTCTCTAGGCAGCACCACATACAGCCCTAACAGACCACAGACACTTACCTTCTCCTATGTTTTCTGGCTGCTCCTCTTCACGCTATGGCTGGATCCTGTCAGTGGTGCAGCGTGCGTGATATCATGAAGTCTTTAGCGCCTAAGCTCAAATTAAAAAAAAACTTTATTGTATCAGGCAGCCGCAATCCCCCACAAACACTTCTTCTCTCTCTCTTTCTCAGCAATCCCCCTCACATTCCCCTCTCTCTCCACAATCTTCACACATTCTACTTTGTGCCCTTTTTGTGTCACTGATTCCCCCCACATACACAGACACATTCCCCTCTTTCTCTCTGTGATTTTCACACACATTTCTCTCTGTCAGTAAGCCCCCTTCCCCACACACACACATTTCTCTCTGTCAGTAAGCCCCCTTCCCCACACACACACATTTCTCTCTGTCAGTAAGCCCCCTTCCACACACACACACACATTTCTCTCTGTCAGTAAGCCCCCTTCCCCACACACACACATTTCTCTCTGTCAGTAAGCCCCCTTCCCCACACACACACACATTTCTCTCTGTCAGTAAGCCCCCTTCCCCACACACACACATTCTCTTTCTGTCAATGAGCTCCCCTCCCCAGACATTCCCCCCAGTTGAGCTCCCCCACACATTCCTGTCAGTAAGCCCCCATCCCCCCACATTCCCCTCTGTGAGTGAGACCCCCACAGACATTCCCCTCTCTGTCATTCTGTGCCCATTCCCCCCTTACCTCTAGTGTGCCTTTGCTGAAGCCTTTTTCAAGGGTAATGACTGAGGAGTCAGAGGCAGAGCAGTGGAGAAGCACGGAGCTCTGCTCAGGCATGTACTACCCTTGGCTGCTCTGAGCTCCTTGTAAGGTGGCTGGTCTGGGGGAGGGGCCAGCCACCAGGAAGTACAGCTACAGTCAGTGTGGCAGCGAGGGATCTAGCTGCTTCCGTGACAGTGAGCTGCTGCCCGTCTCTGCGGATCTCCACTGCCACTGACGGCATGCACTGGGATCCCTGGTGCCACTGGCTCATTACGCCGTGCCGCGGGCCCCCCTCTCTGTCCAGTAGCGGGGAGCAGACTGTGGCATGCGGGCAGCTGCATTAGTGTGGTGGCGGCAACGCATGCAGGGGGGTGCGGGCAGGAGTGTGCGGCTTTTGGTGTCACCCCCTTGGAGGGTGACACCCGGTGCGGCGCGCACCCCCCGCACCCCCCTTGTGACGCCACTGATTCCGACCACCCAATTGAGAAGCCAAAATTATCAGGACCTAGAGGGAGGGCAAAAGTAGAAAAGGAGCAGTCCAGCCAGCCCCACATCTCCAGTGTAGTGAGAGAGCAGCTCCCAGGTATGAGTTAGACTAGCAAAGCTAGTGCTTCCCAGCAGTGGTAACAATTGAATAGAGCAGAATTTAGATTTCTCTTCTGTTCATTCACTTTGCATTTTGTTAATAGATAAAAATAAACTATTAACACTTCTATTTTTGAAAGCATTCTTACTTTGCAGCATTTTTTGCACAGTATTGTGTGTATGTATATATATATTCCATAGACAAAAAACCTTATGGTTTCACATATCCCATTAAGGCTTCTTAGACATGTTCCTTGCGTAATAATGGACATGTTCCTTGTGTAATACAGATATGGTATGCCATGACACCATGAGATTGCTGTCACTCACAAAATGGTGGGAAGATTGTGGCACTGAGTGGGATGTGTGTGCCACATAACTGCTCAGACCTCAGTTGCATAGACTGCATGTGTGTATTCCAATGAGCACACAATTCTGTGAATTAGCAGCTCCACCATTTTGTGAGTGACAGCACTGTGTGAGTGCTGAATCTGCAGTTAACCACAGGGTGTGATGGCATACCATATCTGTATTGTGCAAGGAACATGTCCATTAAGGCGTCAGCCTTAATGATCATAATTTCATTGCTTTTTTAAATTTGATTGGCAGAAATTCAATAGGTTTTGTGAAATTTCAGATCATGTCTAAGAAGCCTTAATGGGACATATGAAACCGTAAGTTTTTTGTCTATGGAATTTCATTGCTTTTTTATCATTACCCATCAGAGATGGGAGCAGCAAATCGGGCCACCTGCAGGGGAGAAGGGCAACAAAATGGTACATTAGTGCTGGTGGTGGAAGGGACAGCACACAGGAGGTGTTTCGGGGGTGCAGAGGGAGAGATGGCTGAAGGGGCAGGCTGCAGGCGTGCGGGGCAGTGGCAGCAGTGGGGCAGTACACAGGGCAGCAGTAGGGGACAGAGAGGCTCACTGGCGCTGATAGTCCCAGCCCTGAACTGCTTTTTAAGACCCCCTACACACGGAACGATGTGCTCACGATGCGATATCCTGAACGATTTCCCTTGAACAATCCTCGGCACTCCAGGACACAATATGTTGCTTAAACAGCACATTTTGACTTGGAAACTATCGTGCAAGATCTAAAGATAGCTGACTGCATACAGGGGTCAGTGAGATCCATGATGCATGCATCTGTGTAAAATAAATGATTCAGATAAGCATGCACGAATTAGTGGTATCCATGTGGCTTACATTTGAAGAAATAAAAAAAATCAATAAGATACAGATGCATGGACGGATCAGTGAGATCCGTCCAGGCATCAGTGTTAAAAAAATAAATACCAGTATATTTTTTAAAAAATGCCCCCCCCCTCTTCCCTACAGGAACAAGGAACAACCAGCCCCAGGCTCTGGAGATCCAGTACTGGTCGTGCTAAATGCAGAGGAAAAATGATGTAGGGTTCCACCTGTATGAGGCACAATCAGAACCAGGCTTTTCAGAACCAGTCCTGGTTGCCAAAATACAGAGGACAAATGACATACGGGTCCCCTGTCCCCTGTATTAAGCACAACCAGCACTGGGCTCTGAGCCAGTCCTGTTTCTGGAAACACAGGGGAAAAAATGTGTAGGGTCACCCTGTATTAACCAGAACCAGCACTGGACTTTTTCTAGCGGGGGAGTAATGCCACAGCCAGGGGAGCCCTATCACCGGGTCCCCCAGCCGAAGCATCACCCCTGAATGCTAGTCAGCCCAGGCCAGGATCCCTGGCCTGCTGAGGACCCCCAATAAAGGGATCCCCCTCTCCAGGGCACCCCAGGCCTGGACTGATAGCCCAGGGCTATCCCCGGCAACCCTGGCCAGTGGGTGCTGGGTTGATAGTGTAGTGTGGTGTATTTGAAAGTTAAAATATTATCTTTTGCAGTAGGACTACTGGACCAGCCTTTAAGCTCTTTTGCATGGCTTCTGCCTCCCTCAGGACTTCCACAGCGACTTCAACTGGAGGGCGGCAGCCTTTAAGCTCTTTTGCATGGCCGCCAGGCAATCGGGACTTATTTCTTCAGCAGCTCTTCTCTGCCATGCTGTGTCCACGCGCTGGCTTATATAAGCCAGCCGAGGGCGATGGGCGATGACGCTGCGAGCCGTGATTGGCTCAGGGTGGCCATCTTTAAATTTAAAAAAATACGCTGAGGTGCCATTTTGTAAATGGCCATCGCAGTTCTCACCATTGCAGTCAACGGTGAGAACCACTCATTGGCTGAGAGGCGGAAGGCTCACCTCACTCAGCCAATGAGCGCTCCGCACCGGGATTTCTATAGCGAAGCCGTCATTCAGGTAGTACTGTCCTTAGAAGACAGTTCTAACGTTCGTGGGTCCGGTTATTCACATTTTTTTTTTTTGCCATGCCTGGGAATGCTACATGGAATGAAGGGGACCTGATCCACAAATAGGAGGAGGTGAGTATGGATTTTTTATTACAGGTATCCTATGGATTATCTACTTGGACAAGTAAACGTGATTGGCTTCAGGGATACATAGGTGAGTATGTAAGACAGCAGGGCCGCAACTAGGGGGGGGGCTAGAGGTGTATGTGCACTGGGTGCCGGATTGCAAGGGGTGAAAAAAGCTGGCTCAAGGTGGCTTGGGGGCGGCAGACTCAGAAAATGGCCATCCAAAAATGGCCGCTGCCAAAGAGGAGACAAATGCTAGAGGTCCTTACTGGCCCTCTAGTGTCTGTCTCCGCCTTGGCTGCGGCCATTTTTGGATGGCCGTTTTCAGCAAATTCCATGTGGACTAGCCGTCCGCATGGACTCTGCTAAAAACGGCCATCCAAAAATGGCCGCCGCCTAGGCGGAGACAGTTGCTAGAGGCCCTACTAGACCTCTAGTGTCTGTTAGGCCAGCGCAATGCACACAGCATTTCTGGCACTGGGAACGCAGGTATTTCTGGGAGAAGATGCTGAAAGCTGCATCTTCTCCCATGAAATCCCCTGGCAATGAGCATAAACCCCCTGGCAATGAGCATAGACCCCCATGGCAAGAAGCATAAACCTCATGGCAATGAGCGTAACCCCATGGCAATGAGCATGTAACCCCTGGCAACGAGCATGTAACCCTCATGGCAAGAAGCATAAACCTCATGGCAATGAACATAACCCCATGGCAACAAGCATGTAACCAATGGCAACAAGCATAAACCCCCATGGCAACAAGCATAAACCTCATAGCAATGAACATAACCCCTGGCAACGAGCATGCAACCCCTGGCAACAAGCATAAACTCCCTGGCAACAAACATAAACCCCCTGGCAAGGAGCATAAACCCCCATGGCAAGAAGCACAAACCTCATGGCAACAAGTATGTAACCCCTGGCAACGAGCAAGCAACCCCTGGCAATGAGAATAAACCCCCTGGCAACGAGAATAAACCCCCATGGCAACAAGCATAAACCTCCAGGCAATGAGCATAAACCCCCTGGCAATGAGCATGAAACCCCCTGGCAACGAGCATGAAACCCCCTGGCAAAGAGCATGAAACCCATTGGCAACAAGCATGAAACCCCATGGCAACGAGCATGTAACCCCATAGCAATGAGCTTGTAACCCCAGACAATGAGCAGGTAATTTTAAAGTAATTAGAAGCCTTACTGTGGGGTATAAAATGGTGTCGGGCAAATATGTAAGTGGCACTTTGGTAACAGGCATTACAGTGTGTGGCATAATGTGTAATGGGCATTAAGGTGTGTGGAATAATGTAAGTCACTATACCAGGGACGTCTGAGTAGTGCACTGCCTTATGGAGGAGCAAGGACAACCTTCAGGTACAGGAAGGGAGGGGGCGCAAAATTGCTGCCTTGCACTGGGTGACAGATATCCTAGTTTCAGCCCTGGAGATAGTGGGGGTCATTTAGACCCGGTCGTTAGCGCCGATGCGCTCGGACCGGGTCGATGGCCCCCCACAGAGCATGCGCATGACGGCGCCGTGAGACCCGCTACGACCGACAGCGCTGGTCGTAGCGGGTCTCAATCCAAAGGGGGCGAGCTGTCGATGTTGATTGACAGCTCGCCCCGTTTGGAAGGCGGGCCGGGGGGTGGCAGCCCAAATGGGGGCGTTCTTATGGGAACGCCTACCGTTTGGGGGCGGCCCCACTGACATCACTAGTGATGTCAGTGGAAAGCTTCCGGCTCAGACAGAGCCGAAAGCTCTCCGGGGCTTACGACAAGGGAGACCCTACCCTAGGGTCTCGTCGTAAGCCCAGATGGTCGCGATGGTCTTGACCATCGCGACCATCACCTTAGGCGGTCGTAAGGCTGTGGGTGTTAGCCTTACCACCGCAAAGGAGGACGTCTTGAAAATTCAAGACGAACTCCCCTCATTCAGACCGACCACACGCTCTGTGCGACCGGCTCTGAATGAGGTCCAGTGTGTGTACATGTGGTTGTGCATGTATGTTTTAATAAACTTTTACTTTCAACAGTGTGTGTCTTGTGTTTATTTTAATATTGCTTTTGCTGTGGAACTACATGTACCAGCGGGCCTGTAATACCCCGCATGCTGGTACTTGTGGTTCTCCAAGTACCAGCATGCGGGGGAGGCTTGCTGGGTCCTGCAGTTCCACAGCAAAAGACAATATTTTTACTATCAACAAATGTACCACACTATTCACAATCAACCCGGCACCCACCGGCCAGGGGTGCCGAAGATAGCCCCGGGTTATCAGCCTGGGGTGCCCTGGAGAGGGGGATCCCTTTATTGTGGGGGTCTCCAGCTCCCCAGGGATCCTCGGTATGGGCTGACTAAGAGTCAGGGGTGATGTTTTGGCTGGAGAGCCTGGTGAAAGGGCTCTCCTGGCTGTGGCATTACCCCCCACTTGAAAGTATTTGGTGCTGGTTCTGGTAAATACATGGGGACCCTACACATTTTTTCCCCTGTATTTCCAGAACCAGGACCAGCTCAGAACCCAGTGCTAGTTGCGCTGAACATGGGGGACCACTACATCATTTGTCCACCATATTTTGGCACCCAGGACTGGTTCTCAATAGCCCAGAGCTGGTTGTGCTTAGTATGGGGGACTCCTACATTATTTGTCCCCTGTATTTAGCACCACCAGGACTGGGTATGCAAAGACCGTTGCTGGTTGTTCATATTGGAGGGGGCACGCATTTTTTTTTTCATTTTACTCTTTAATTTTTTTTAAACACAGCAGCACAGACGTAACTCACTGATACCTTCCATGCATCTGTGTTTAATTTTATAACACAAAGATGCAAGCATCACGGATCTCCCAGATCCATGCATGCTGCATCTGTCTGCCGCTGTCAGCACCGCTGTGTACCACAGCCCTCACCATCGCGGCTGTAGCCCGCACCAATGTCACCAACACCCGCTACACCGCCACCGCTGATGCCCACTCCACCACCGCCGGGTCCCAGCCACCGGTTCCGCCCGCTGCCATTGCCGCCTTGAACCACTGCTAATGCCCGCAAAAGACAGCCATCTTGATGCACCCAGGTGAAGCCACAGTGAGTACACCTGCTGAAGGCACCTACTGAGGCTGCGCAATGAATTGAAGCTTCCTACCTCTATAATGGTGCAATTGCGAGGTAATAGTTTAAAAACTGTAACTTTCTCAATTACCTGAACCCCAAAAACCCTACCCTGGAAAAAGAGCTACCTAACAAAACAAATCCCAAGTCTAAATTTGCCCCCTACCCTGAGTTATGCCTTCCCAAAAATCCCCCATAGAGAACAGCAGAAAAGTGGTCCTGAGACTGTCAGAAAATACTGACAGTTGGAACTTTATATTACTCCCAAATCCTCATTTTTTATTTTTCTGCCTTGAAATTTGGCATGTAGCACCAAGCAACAGTTTTACCCATCCATGGCAAATTTTAGCTCAGTAGTTTCTAGTTTCTAGCTTTTGAGGTATAGCCCCTTAAACACCATGCCCCCCCCGCCCACCCCGGAATTCTCTATGGAGATTTCCATTTTTTTTCTATTCAGCCTTGACATAAGGGCACGATAATATATATATATACATACATATTAGAGCTGTGCAGACTCGGATTAGTTTGTGTTTTTCCACCAAATTCATATTTTTCCCGCCAAAAATCGGGTCTCCGAAATAGGCAAAACGTCATCTTTCATGGACAAACATCACCTTTCATGGACTTTTGTCCATGAAAGATGATGTTTTTCCATGACAATCCGAACTAATACGAGCCTGTACATCTCATATATTTGCTGCATTTGTGTCTCTCTCGGTGTGCCAGATCCCGTGACACTCTGCTAGCGCCAGACATCTTTTTTGCATCTTTCTTTACCATAAAATGTGACTATAATGCACCAGCAGACTGCGCTGATTTATCTGATGATGGCCTCCTATGTCTGTGGCTGTGCCTCTTACACAGTCATGCCTGCAACACTCCCATAACACACCCCCTGAACGGACCATTTTTTTGTGTAGGAACTCATCATTTTTCCCCAACATTTCTGATACTGTGCCCTTCGATCACAATTGTGCCTTTTTGTGTAACACATGCGCCATCCGAGTTTTTGAGAATTTGTTGCGCAATGCGCAGTTGCAAAAATCTGTTCAACTACATGAACGTGTGGCTCTGCGCGTGCGTTTCTGAATCAGTGTCATTACTTTTATATCACTTATGGAGCATACACACGGTCAGATTTGTCAGATCTGTCAGATTTGTCAGATGAACGATTGAACGATTTGAACGATTTTACCAAAGATTTGAACGATTGAACGATTTGTGACTGCATTAAAATGTATGGAATTGTCCAAGTCTGACTGCAAACACATCAGATGTCAGATATCGTTATCTGACCATCGGGAACGCGCATCATTCAAATCGTTCATCTGACAGATCTGACAGATATGTCAGATGTTAGATTTTCCTTCAGATATGGACGATTGAACGATTTTTTTAAATCGTTATCGTTCAGATCTGAAGAAAAATGGGACCGTGTGTATGCTCCATAAGGCACAGGGGCATCATAATGATTTTATGTTGGGGTGGCAAGAGATGATTTAATTTTAGCACCCCACGTTACCCTCACCCCATTACAACCATCCCATTACCTCCCACCCCAATCCCTTTGACCCCTTTCCAACTTACCTTTTGCTGGTTGGTAGCACAAAGGAGGAAGGAGGTTCGCACCACAGGAGAAGGGGAGGGCGGGACCATCATGGAGGAATACTCAGGAGGCAGAGGCTGTGCACATTATAGCAATAGGCTGCACAGCCTCTGCACTGCATGGAGAAGAGGTATAATGTGCAGTCTTTTAACTTAAAGACAGCACAACCTCCTCCTCCTCCGTGCAATGCAGGAGCTGAACAGCCTATTGCTAGAATGCACAGCCCCTGACCATCTGCGGCCGCTGCACCATTGGCGCCTCTCAAATGATTTGCGAGCTGCCCCCTTGCCCCCCCTGTTCTGACGCCTATGCTAAGGAATCTTCTTTTTTTGTTTACGAAAGTATATATAAAAGATTTTTTAATTGATCTGCTGAAAATAGAATTATTAGCTATGCAAATCAAATCTAATTTAAAAACATTGGATTTTAACCTTAATGGCCATTTTAAGAATAAGATTTGAGAAATGTGCACGTCACAGTGCAAATTTGTATGTTGTTTTTCTGTTGGTGCTGGAGAAATCATTGAAGACCAAAGCAGTTTTTATCCCCTTGTGTTCAATGACAACAGAAATCCTCAAATAACAGTATGTCTAAGCCAGCCTTTACATTGATGATATGCTTTAAATCTCCAGGCACTTGACTACTTTAGCAATTAAATAGACCATCCATGAATGAGAAGCTTTGTTGACTGTGTCAGTGCTGATTCTGCAGGATTTTTACAGTCATTGATTCAATGGCCTGCTATTATATATACATAGTAATAGCGATGGTGACATTGTGCATTTTTAGAACTAATCACAAGATAATTTGCTATTAATACAGTTTATTGTAATAATGAAAATTTAGTATAACATTATACATTTTAAATCATAAAATAGCACTATGCACATTATAATACTTTTTTGATTTAGGGGTAAATTTACTAAATATCGGTTTCGGTCTAAATCAAAACCGATGGTTACCAACGGACATTGCTGTCATGTTGCAGTAAGGAAAAAACGACTATTTTTCATACCTTGGGTTTCAGCTTCAATTGAAGTCAAGGTCAGTCAGTTTTTGCAGCTCTACATGCCATCGGTTTTGATCTTTAGCAACTAGAACTGAAAAAACAACGGCAAACTGGCAAAATGGGGGACTCCATTTTATTTTTGGGGTCCCAACTTTCCGAGAACATCCAATCCTGGCAGAACCATTTTGGGACGGGTTAATGTTCTGGCAGGGAGACCCCATGCTGAGAAGTCTCCCTGCTATGGCATTAGCCCCCCAGCAGGTTCAACCCAGTGCTGGTTATAGGAAATTAGGGGCAACCCCACACCATTTGTTCCCCCTATTGTCCCATACCAGCCCAAACTGAGAGGTCTGCGGCTGGTTATATATTTGGGTGGGGCACATATTTTCTTTTTATTTAGTGCTTTCTATGCAGTTACTTCTAACAAAACCTGCACAGATTATACTTATCTGTGCAGTGCTTATCCCAAACTTACCTGACAGTGGGGGTCATTCAGACCTGCTCGTGAGCGGCAGTATGCTCGCAAGCGGGTTGATGTTCCCCCACTGCGCATGCGCACGACGGAGGGAGCTCCGTTGTGCGCATGCGCGAGACCCGGCGAGCGACGGGCTCTCCATCGCTCCGGGTCTCGCACCAAAGGGGGCGTGCTGTCGATGTTGATTGATGGTGGGCGTGCCGGGGGCGTGCTTGCCAGACGGAGGCATTCCCATGGGAATGCCTACCGTCTCAAGCCGGCCCCACTGACATCAGTAGTGATGTCAGTGGGAGTGATTTTGGCTCTGATAGAGCCAAAATCACTCCAGGGCTTGCGGCAGCGAGATCCTACCGCAGGGTCTCCATCGCAAGCCCGATGGTCACGATGGTCAAGACCATCGCGACCATCATCATGGACGCTCGCTATAGCTGTGGGTGGTAACCCACAGCTATGCGAGCGTCCATGAGGACGCTCCAAAAAAAGGTAGGAGGGCCCTGATTCAGAGCGAGCGCTCTGGTCAGAGCGTTCAGCTCTGAATCAGGTCCTGTGTTCTAAACTGAGCTTTTTGATCAGTTATCCATTGGTTTTGCCTTTAGTAAATGAGTAAAAAGCCATCGGTTTTAAATGCCTAAAAAGTAAAAAGCCAAAACCAACCTTTAGTTAATTTAACCCTTTTTGTCTCCATGAGGGATTCTACCTTACTCCTTTTCTCCTTCACTTTGTCAGGAATGTGTCCTTTAGGAAATGCTTCTGCCAGGTCTAAGTACTGTTCATCTTAGTAGAAATGTATATGTTTAGGTGATTTAGGTCCTTACTGCAGGAGCCAAATTATTTCTTTGGGGGTGACATTACATTAAGTACAGTAAACTGCCAATGAAAAAGAAAGTCTTTTACTGTCTATCACATGATGTATGCAAGTACACTACACAACAAGCTAAAGGAAATGATTGCAGTTGCTGTGTCAGTGGGGTAAGGTACAGTTACTATACAAGTAGTCCCCCTTTTAAAATAACTGTCAATAAAGGACAGCAATCATCATGCTGTATAAAGGAAGTGAATATTAGAGCCTCTTACCAATGCGAATGATATCCAAGCATATCTATCCAATAATGTAAGAATAAAGAATCAGGGGAGATTTACTAAAGCTCTGAGAGAGATAAAGTGGAGAGAGATAAAGTACCAACCAATCAGCTCCTAAATGTCATTTTTCAAACACAGCCTGCTAGGAGCTGATTGGTTGTTACTTTATCGCCATCCAATGCTTAGTACATCTACCCCTCAGTCTCTTGCCACTTGGGTTTTTTATTATGAAAGGGTAATGAGCCCTAAATCTAGTGAAAACAGAGGGTAAATTGGTGCACCCAGGTGCACAGGACGCCGCCCCACCAGAACACTGCTTGCACACCTCGCGTACAGGACACCAGGTGACAATACCAACTGACTAATTAATACACAATTTACAGGAAGATTTCCATGTGTGCAACCTATACTCTTCAATTAGGAGCACGTACAGCATTTACAGTACTAATCCCCATTTACCACTGGGCCATATACTTATCACATTAGAGGCGCACAAGTGTGATTAAACTACCCCTGAGACATTCAAACATTTATATTTGCAAAATATCTTATTTATGTGTTCCCTTTTGAGTACAGGATATATTCCTATAGGAGCACTGTGACTCCGCAGAAAATAAACATACATCAATCCTTTTGTACCGAATCAATTTTTATTCACCAAGGTGGTTACTAGCAGATACACAACACACAAAGTGCAGCGCTTGGCTTAAAAACCTACTTTTATCACGTTATAAATAATACGCGAGAGTGGACGCCTCCCAAGCTAAACTGCTCCTAAAGGACAATCACACTACTGAATTCCCTAAAGCTGGCCACACACTAGACCAACTTACATCCAACCAGCCAACTTGTTGATTGGTTGGAATGAAAATCTGGTAACGTATGGGAGTAAATGATGATCAGCAATTTGCTCTTAAATGCCAGAAAACAGATGAAAATGGTCGTCAGACAAGTTTGTTAAATGTTTGATCTAAACAATTTGTTCAAACAACAGTTTTTGTCCATTTTCCGGTGTTTGGGAGCAAATTGCTGATTGTCATTTGCTTTCATTCCTTACCAGATTTTCATTCCAACCAATCAACTAGTTGGCTGGTTGGATGTAAGTTGGTCTAGTGTGTGGCCAGCTTAAGAGCGCTATTACATACACCCTTTGACAAAAACAGGGATTCTACCAATTTATCAATCCCTACAAAATAAAATGACCACTGCTGGGTATCACTGATAGTGGCCCTCAGAGGGGTTATCATGTGATAGTTTACTTATAAAAAGCATAAGGATGCTACAGTACTTTGCACATATTTATGACAGATAATGGTGGACAAGGCTGGATTAAGGTTTGTGGGGTCTCTGGGGCAATTAACTTGTGGTGGTCCCTACCAATAAAATTGTCAATGAGATATACTAATGATGTTATTGAAATGTATAATGCGTAAATACCCCAGTACCACAAATGTATTAAACACTCACATTATGTCCACAGAAATGCCAGTTCACATATCCAACAGTGCCCCCCAAACTGATGATGTAGCTATATGTGAGGGCCTCTGGGTGACTGCCCTGGCCATTCCTGTTGTTAATCCAGCTCTGGTGGTGCACCTGTACCATTGGCTGTCCTCCTATGCTACCTCATTCTCACAATGCCAACAGCAGATGCACTACATTATACAGATTTTTTTATACTTTTTATTTAAAAAAAAAAACCAATGATATCCATTATTGTTAATTAATCTGCACCTGGAAACTCGAGACCAGAATTCCATGTGCATTGTTCCTGTGTGACCTAGGAATGCCTCATCGTGCACGAGCAGTAGGGACCCGACTGGCTGGTGATGCAGTAAGTCTATGCCAGCCAATATCACCAGGGAGCTGATCTGAGCTCAGGTATAATATACTGTGTGTTACTTTAATCATTGTAGTCATTATAATTGCATTACAAGTTATTTATTGACTTCTATTACAAGCACAAATGTTTTATTTATTTTATGCAATGTTACACTAATAGGTAAGCACACAATAAATTCTTATAATAAACCAAAATGTAAAAAGAATTCAGGCAACAATAACATTTTACTACACAGTGTGTAACATAAGGTTTCCATAACAATAATATACCACTACATCATTTTTTTTCTTCAAAACAACACAGATAATATAATGATCCAAATAAATATGATAAACTATGCACATATAAAAAATTACATACATGCAAATCCTTTTCAGTGTGCTGTCTTGCTATAGAACATGATGTATTTTTTCTGCAATCCTTTTAGTCTAAATACTATGACACACTTTTAATCTCTCCTCCTGGATTTGTGTCTAGCTGTTTCATTCCGATAACTGCATCTGCCATTTCAGTCTCATAATCGGAGTCCTTTGATTGCTAAGCAGCAAGGCGATGATTTCTGAAACCTATTGGGATCACAGCACTGAAGCTATCCTCTGGACAAGATTATTCACACTCAGCTGCTGATATTACAGTCACAGCTGTGAAAGCAAGCTTGCAAATGTGGACTGATTAGATTAGGTGGCGTTCTTGTTTTTGTTCCCAAGTACGAGGCATGAGGCACATTTATGATAGGCAGATCGAGGTATTATTTGGACCTACAGATGCGGCAAACAAGCTATATGGATACTTAAAATTCACTTACTCTTTTAAAAATATATTTTACCAATATATTTTATTTAGTGGAAATTAATTTAAAGAAATACATTTATGCTTAAATTTAATTATGCAAAAATAAAAGTACAGATGTGTCCTCCTGCATCTTTGCCGCTTTCGCGGCAAATCGCGCCACGCATGGTGCGAGATGCATTCACACCCGCGACTCCATAGGATTGCATGGTGCAAATGCAGTGTGCGGCATGGCATAGCTCACGTGGCCACGGCTAATTGCATAGCAAGTTTGTAGCGTGATCAAAAAACATGCAAGAGGACACATCTGTAGCCATATGGAAAAGGCCTGCAGTCAGTTAGAACCTTTCAAAGTCTCAGGAAGACCCGGGAGAATAGGTCCACCATCTGAAGAAGGACAGCCCAGAGATGCAGATCCAAGTTCAATATCCAGAATCAAATTAAATTGGTTGCCACACCAGCTACAGACCCTGATCATCCAGTTAGTGAAATAAATGTTTTGGCAAAAGTTGTTTGGTTTAACATAAATCAGAATAACACTATGAAAGATGTGTTTATAAATTATACTGCCATTAAGAGGAATAATCCCAGAAAGTACCTCTGCAGCCTGGGAAATGGAGATACTGTTGATTTCAGTGTGTTGAGGGGTAAGAAAGGCATGGAAGCCATCAATGTGACTGATCCTGGTGGTGTACCGGCCCAAGGTAATAAATATGCAGCCGACCGTGTTTAAACAACAGGGAGCCATGCTTTTGCAAGACGTGTTGCTGTGCTTCATGCCACAGGAGGAAGCTAAACAGATACAGGACACATCACCCCAGTAGTCCATTGCAGGCTGAAGCAATTGATGAAGTGGTTAGTCAAGAGATGGTACAGCCATTCAAATTGATGCACCACAGTCTGCAAAGTATGTTTTAGCCATCATCTTCTCCAGTGCCATCCTCACAGAGTAGATGATGACAACCAATCTAGTACTAGAAAGTTGATGATTCACACATAGCAGAGAGGTTGGGATCCCCTACAGTAACCTCCTGTCTGCCAGGTGATTTTCAATCCATAATCACCAGCAGCAAAATTATAGAGAATGACATTGATGTCACCAAACCACCAGAGTCGGCTGGACCCAAGCGGCTTAAAATCTGACAGCCGCTGGAGTGCTGGAGCGAGACTCACAGTTTTAGGAGTGGAACATTGCTCTGGATCACAGAGCCAGCGGTTCTCACAGTGGAAGTCAGCTGCACATAGGCAATTAATCTGAGCCGCTTCAATTCTGACAGCCACTGTAGTGCCAGAGTGAGACTCACAGTCCTAGGAGTGGAACAGTGTTCCAGACCAAAGCGCTAATCGGATCCCACTAAAATCAGGTCTCTATCATTTTTGGTCGCCACTGTTGACACCATCTAGTTGTGTAAGCTCATGCATGAGCAAGTATGAATAAAAATTTGTGCTGCAGAGCTGTGTTTTTGCATCCTAGTATAGTTGCCATCTTTATGGGCCTGATTCTAAATCAGATGGATCTCTCCTCATGGATGCAGATAGCAATTTTTACCATATTCAGATTCATAATAAGCCTGGCTTAATATCAATAGTAGAGAAGTGCGCCGACCCTCATGTTTTGGTTTTGGATCTGGATCTCCCCTGGTTTTGGATCTGAATCTGGATTTGGATTTTTTTCCTTGGTGTTTTGTTTTTCGGTTTTGGTTTTGGATCTGGATTTTTTTCTTAAAATATCATAAAAACAGCTAAAATCACATAAAATGGGCCTGTTTTTGTCCCTACAGTATTATTAATCTCAATAACATTTATTTTCAGTCATTTCCAATCAATTTTGACCACCTCACAATATTATTTTTTTCATCTAGTTAAGGCCAAAAGGTTGCTTCCAGCTAGCTGGCTGACTAAGCTAAGCAACACAGTGGGCGTCACTAACAGGTTGCAGTTCAGCTTCCAAGTTCCAACACAGATACAGTGTGGGTTGGATACACCAATAGTGCACTTACTGTGACAGCAGTGTCTTCAGTGCAGGGTGCTGGCGGTGTCCTCAATGCGAGAGTGCCAGTGGTGTCCTCAATGCGGAAGTGTTGGCAGTGTGGCGGTGTTGGCAGAATGGGGGCCCGACAGTGTCCTGAGTGCATAGTGCCGGCAATGTTGGCAGTGCAGGGGTGCCAGCGGTGTCCTCAGTGCAGGTTTGCTGACTGTGTCGGCAGTGCAGGGGTGTTCTCAAAGCAGGATCCCAGCGGTGGTAGTTATATAGTAGTTATAAATTCATACAGCATTTAAAAGGTACTGTAAACTCCACGCGAGAGCCATAGTAAATGATGTTCAGTGACTTGCATGTTATAAAATCAAATTATTGACCTTGTAGATGGCCAAGAAGAATGGTGTCCAAATCTGCATCTAACAATAAACCAAACAGAACAATACTTGTATTCTTCTTTGGTGTTTTAGGTGTAGAACCATGAGAGATCTTGGCTTGTAAACTGTGGATTTGTAAAGAAAGACAGAAGGAAAAAATGTTGCTTTTATATAGTAGATAATAGAGATAGCAAAGAAAAAATATTAGATGAGCTAAATCCTTTTCTAATTCCGTGCCTGACCTGTAGAGGGCGAATGCTATGCAAAAATTGTGTTTTTTAATTAAATAAAAATGAACAGTAATTAATTTCAATTTCAATTTTTTTTAGTTGCCTCCGCCATGTTTTAATACGCTCGTATGTAAAATTTCACGATCTTGACTTGTAAACTGTGGATTTGTATAAAAAGACAGAAGGACAGAACGACAGAAGGACAAATTTTCGATTTTATATAGTACATCTAGTTAGGTAAATGCTAAAATATACAGAATTTTATACATTGGTTGAGTTTATATTTTTACCAGTGCAGTTATGTATTTTGTATTTAGTGTATTGTTGTGGGTTAAGTGATTTTTCCCCTTTTTCTAACTGCAGCAGGTTTTTGCTGATCACAGGTGAGACTTTCAGATGATAGAGCGATTTGGTTTAATCAGCTAACACCTGCACCATCTGTATCCTTAAAACAGGGCACTCAACTTGAGCTATTCACCTTTTTCTGCATTTAGCTGTGCAATTGTGAAATTGACCATCATCATTTTTTCAGGTTGTAAATGGTGCTTATCACATAGTGACTTCAGGATCTCTCACCACTCCTCCTATACACAAACCACTCTGATCAGCTGGATGACCCAAGAGCGGGTCTTCCCTAGGCTGCATGCAGAGTGAACACACATAGCCTTGGGAGTGTCCACACATAGCCTGGTCTGCTATTGCTCACTAACGCACAGTACAGCTGATTGGCTAGTAATTTTGGTGATGCAGTTTGTTGATCATGTGAGGTGGTCCCAAATAGAGTGGGGAACAGATGTGCCAAGAACCGGGGCTACCTGGTCCATGTGCTGTGTTACTGACGTTGTGTCACTGATATTCTAAGGTACATTTATAAATGTCATGTTACCTGTTTTGAAGTGAACTATTCAATTCAGACTTTCTTTTGCACAATGTTTAAATAAATAACTATCATGTTTGTATCATGTTTTATTTTCTATTTCCCTGATCTACCCTTCAACAAGTGTTAAGATCCCGAAGTCTGAAGTGTGCAAGAACATAGCTGGTGTTTTAATAAATTGTGCCAGAAATGTTTTCTGTCCCCTTCTCTCATTTAGCAAATAGGCAAGATCTCCAGCATATAATTATAATTTTATTGGTAGGGGCCCCCACAAGTAAGTTGCCCTGGGGCCCACAGAAACCTTAATATGGCCCTGATTATTAAAGGCAAGGGGACGGATCGTCACTCCAAAGTATTTGGCAGGGCCACCAGTAAGAACCTTAATATGGCCCTACCTATTTAGGGCAAGGGGGCAGATCGTCACTCCCAAGTATTTGGCAGGGGCCCCAGTAAGTGCATTGCAGGGCCACCTTTTTTTTGTTTTCACAAACAATATTGTTGGGTGCTGGTCTGGAAACATAGGAGTCAAGGAGGCGTGAGCAGATGGGCAGAAGGACAGAAGGTGGCCACCCAATAATTGTTGATGCAAGGAGTAATTAATGACTAGGCTGAATGACTTACCAGGCTAATTATGTTGAATGGGTTTTTTATGATGATGCTGATAAAGTTCAAGATTTTTGAGGAGAGGTTAAGTAGAGGTTAAGTAGAGATGAGGGGCTGATTTATGTGGCGGTCACCAAAATGCTCCCAGTATTTTATGATGGTCACAAAAATATTCCCATTCTGAAAACTGCTGCATTTAGTGTATGGCACGCTCAAAAATGTTCTCTCTCTTATTATGTGGCATTCTTATGTGCTTGATGTAAGTTATAGATAAGCAGTTCAGATTCAGAGAAATCTGACAGCACCAACTTTTGCGGTATTCAGTCAAATTGAGGCATGGCTTGTTTCCTCTCCAAAAATTTGGTTCTCAAGGTGGGACAAAACATAATTTTTTCCAGAAATGTCGGATCTCCCATGTTTTGGATTGCATATAAGTCCCTCCCTTGTTTTATCAGGTGCCATTTTAGATACGACAGTAAATGGAGAGGGATGTTGGCTGTAGCTGTGCTGCAATAGTTGCCATTGAAGAGAGTTGTAGGTGGTTGGTTGGAGTGGGTGGAAAGAGTGGAAAAGAAAGCATATTTAATCTATGTATCTGTGAGGGTCAGACACTATAACAAGCAATATACAATATGGGCTTCTCCTGTGTACAGTATGTTTGAAAGTGAACAATTGTTTTCACAAGGGCAACTATCTGCGGTATATATTGTCTGTGAGAGCAGAGACAGTACTGTAATTTCAAGATTAGCTGTCCCAAGATTTAGTTTGCTCAGTGTGCTCAGTCCATCTCTCCAGTGAATAAATACTGAGCGCATTTACCATTTACTCTGCTAAGCAGAGCAGCAGGTGAGAGGGGGACTACAAACCAACTCCCCACCCCCCATCCCCACTGAGGGACACCGCAGCCTGCGAGTGGATGGCAGCACAGTGCCCAAAAAACATGACTGTCTCCTCAAAATCAAGATGGTTGGGAGGTATATCTCAATGAGCTCCACAATGGCCATACGTATTCATGAGGGAATCTCACCACTGCAAATAACGGGAAGTACCAGCTACTGTTCATCATGTTATAATTGCTGTGAGCCGGCATTTTGCTCTTTTTAGATGTATTTTCTGGTTCATTCCTTTATAAATTTAGAAATGTCACATAGGTAACATATAAGCTGCATTTTAACTGGAATACTGTGCTGCAGCTAACAAATAATAATATGTTTGCTGCACTGTTATTAGTGGCAATTCCACATTTCGGTGAACAGACCTGTGTAAGTGGCAACCATGCTGAACTCAGTCAAAATGTGGTAGGAATCATATTCAGCACTTTGCATTTAATCTATACACAAAACGTATGATAAAGTGTTATTAAGCCAGATAGATTCATGGCTTCTGTCGGTTTGGCAAATGTTAAGTTTGCAAATCAGCCACTAGAGGGGGTGAGAGAGAATGAAATACTTTTCCAGAAGGGAGGAGGGTAGGGGGAAGGGAGAAAGTAATGTCAGAATCAGCTGACTGGAAGACTGAAAACAAACAGTAGCCTATACATAAAAGGAAAGGATAGGTGATGATCTCTTACTTGTGCAGGACAATGTTTCCAGCTGATCCAGAGGAAATGAATATCTTGATTCTTATAAAACAAAAATATGATCAATTAGCAGCAAAGCTGTTATGTGATTATTATAATTGTTATTAGGAATTGTATGCTTTGTATTCTTAAATATTTCCTTTTTACAGGAAATATATAATTTTGAATTAACCAAGCAGTTTTACTGCTGGTTATCTGTTTACACATCTTCAGCACAGACGGTGCCTCACAGCACTGAGGTCTTGGATTCAATTCCCACTACAGCCCTAACTGTGTGGAATTTGTATATTCTCCCAGTGCTTGCATGAGTTTCCTCCGGGTGCTCTGGTTTCACCCTGCACTCCAAAAATATACTGGTAGGGTAATTGGCTCCCAACGAAACTGAACCCTAGTGTGTAGGTGTGTGTACATGTTGTAGAGAATATAGATCGTAAGCTCCACTGGGGCAGGGACTGAAGTGAATGGCCAAAAATTCTGTGTAAAGCGCTGCGGAATATGTGTGTGCTATATAAATAACTGGTAATAAATAAAAAAATGAATCTTCAAACAATGATGTGTCAGCAAATGTATTCAGGAAATGTAGGTTTAATATACAGCCAAAAAGATGCAATTCAGTGTGTAGTCTGAGCCGGATGCAAATGGGCACTAATCATGACTGTTCTTAAAAGTCGATTTATAGGGACCAGCCCCAAAACAAGGTGTCAGTGCTCCCTGTGCTGGCGGGCATACCGTCATAAAGACGTGCCCCAGGGGATGGGTGATGGGTGAACGGGAATGCCATCACCGCTTCGGAGTGTCCTAAGGACAATCCAAGCGGCAGTACAGATCCATGGCACTATGAGAGACATCATGACGTCTTGCCAAAAACCGTGCGTGTGCTGGGAGACGGTACAGGGCGCGGGTTGTGGCAGCCGGTGAACATGGCCAGTTCCATCCCCAGAGCACCCCACTCTGTGCACAGACACCAGTCACACCGCCCTCCTTACGTATAATGCAGGAATGTCGCAGTAACATAGATTGACCGAATCTGAATATAGGCAGAAATCCACATCTTTTTACAAGCATGCATTGCGGTCACTTTGCGTGTGACTCTGAATCAGGCCTTCTGTGTGTACTTCCCCTTCCTCATCCATACTTCATACTGCGGCAGACATATCTGTGTACATTTGTCAGTACTGTGGAGAATATTATATAATATACAAAAATCTGCAACATTTTAACTATGCTGCTATTTCTATCATTATTAAACACAAATCTGGCAAGTAAATATGTTTCACTTCAATTGTGTTGTGCAGTTATCACCCTAAGTAACAGCATCAACTAAATACAGCAGTTTGCCCTACAAATACATTTTGAATCTCCAAGCTTTCTCCTAATACGGTTTAATGAATGAGAATGTGCCTTTTTTTAGCTAAGCAATATAAATCTCTTTTCACACCATTGTATCCATGCATGTTGGCTCTCATGCTTGGAATATGACATGTTGTTTTGCAAAAGGAAGGAAGCTGGGGCTTAAATTACGGGATTTGGAAATTCATCTTCACTGAAATTTTTGCAAAAGTCCATTTCCTGCTTCCTTAAAGGTCCTCGCATGCCCTTAGAAAGTTATGTCCCATTCAGGAATTCTGTTATCTGTTTTCTCCTCCTCAGGGGTGATGGAATTATAATGCATAATAAACAACTGCCCTCTGTCAGTGCTTTTGCATTAAAAGAAGGTGTAGTGATATACTGAGCTTATTAGAACATGTCCTGGTTCAACTGTGGTATTTGAAGTGTATCTGAAGACCTTTCTATGAAAATGAAATCAGTTTGTCTGAGAAATAACATTTAATCCATTTTATTTCTAAAGCATAGAATAGAGTTGAATACATTTTGCAATATTAGTGATAATCCTTGATCAACAGTTAGGGATATATATATATATATATATATATATATATATATATATATATACATTTAGAAATACCCTTTTCTCGTGCTAAGGTCAAAGACAGTACAGCAACACCTCAAAATGGAACTCCCGTTAGTGGGAACCTATCAATTCACACACAACAATAAAAAACTTGAGAGCGCAAATAAGCAATATCATAAATCATGAATTGACCCATGAGACATATTAGTGATTAGTGGTTGTGATGATTAGATTGTCCATATCACAAAGTTAATAGCGATGGTTCGTTAAAGTTGATATGATCCCTTTGATCAATTTGTATATATAGATAGATAGATATATATATATATAGATAGATAGATAGATAGATAGATAGATAGATAGATATACACACATAGTATATATACATATATATATATATATATATATATATATATATATATATATATATATATATATATATGTGTGTGTGTGTTCTCAGCAAGGTGAACAGGTCCATTATTCAGATGGTGTTACCCACTGAGGCCTGCTCCTTTCCTATTGGAGGGAGATCAGAAGTGTAAAGTATCCAGTTTGATCCTTTAGTCTGAGTGTAAACCATTGTTGTTACTACAATAGTTAGCAGGTAAAGAAGTAGTGATAGGGCTCAGTGTCAGGTGTTTTTTGGTGTCTGCCGCAATTCATGGTGATTTTGATACATAATTTCCATGGGGCCAGTGGGAGCTAATTATGAGTAGGCCTCCAAAAGATAACTGAGCAATCTTTAGTGCCATGAGATGGCACAATCAGGTTGGTAGTCACTTCGGATTCATGGGCAGCCTGACAGCATCTTTTTTATATATGTGACTGATTTAGAATAAGTTTGGCTGGGATGTGAAACATGGTTAAGAAAAGCTTCAGTTTGTCTCTCTTGTTTGCATGGCAATAGTGTTTGGTATTCCAGTTTGCTGCATCATAGTTCTTATCAGCAGGTGCCTTCAGTCAGGGCCTCCGGGAAATTTATCAGGCCTCAGTACTGGAGCATGGGCACAACCCGTTGTGATTACCTGAGCCCTTTTCAGCATGTTTGTGACTAAGCGCTGAAGGGATTGTGCGTGGCCATGCCTCTTGGACACACTAACGAGGCCCCCAGACCTTGTACCTGCCACCCTCTGCTCTCCTGCCTATAGTGTGGCTAACATTGTCTTCAAAAATATAATTTACAACTGAAGACTGTCTGTCTTATTTTGCTTTATTCTGCCCAGCATCAGTGATACTCTGCCTCTAATGATCTGAAAGGGAAGGTCACCTTAATACCAATTACTACCATTTGCTTTCCATGTAATGTACTTATTTAAGCATGTAAATGACTGTGGACAGAGATGCGGCCAAACCCATGAAAATTGGGTGTTTGACCGCATTCCTCATATGTACCAAGCTCGACCCAGTGGGTAACGCCATCTTCAGATGGTGTTATCCAATAGAAGCCTATGAGCTTCTTTCCGCATCCTGCACTGAGAGGAATCCAATCAAGTCCCTCCCAGTGCACCTGGTGGCGTGCATGTCATTGTGCGCATAGGCAGAAGAACGCCAGAGGGACTTTCATGTCATAAACCCAGAAGTCCCTCTATTGCAATGGACAGCTCTTACTGGGAGACCTGTCCTTTGTGATTTTCTAGGTACATATATGGTGATATTATCGCCAATATGTACCCGATAAGTGGCGGAATGTACAGCATCATGGATGCAATGCTTAGTACATCCCGATTCCTGCTCTGTAAGAGAAATTAAAACATTAGGACGTGGTAGCAGGGAAAACATTGTGCCAATAATTACTTTTTTCTGTACAGATGTTTGTATATCTGTAATGCTAGATAAATTCAAAGTTATGTCCATTCTTCCACAGCAGAAGTTTCCCAGTATAAACACATGACTAACATGAGAACTGCCTATAAACAGCACTTTGTTTCACGAGTGAGTTTTAGCAATGCGGAAGTAGAACATTTATATATTTATGTTTACATGTAGAGTATATCCACCCTTCGCTTGTTTTCACTTTCATTTCACCCAATTCTGTCCTGTGAACTTGGGGAATAATGGAATTCATTCAGAGGCGGCCGTACGGTCTACAACCGCACGGCCGCCTCGATGTTTGTCCAGTGCGCATGCGCACGAGGGAGCCGGCTCCTTCGTGCGCATGCGTGAGACCCGCTACGACCGATAGCGCCGATCGTAGCAGGTCTCTTTCCAAAGGGGGCGAGCTGTCGATGTTGATTGACAGCTCGCCCCGTTTAGAAGGCGGGCCGGGGGGGTGGCAGCCCAAACGGAGGCGTTCCCATGGGAACGCCTGCCGTTTGGGGGAGGCCCCACTGACATCACTAGTGATGTCAGTGGAGAGCTTCCGGCTCTGACAGAGCCAGAAGGTCTCCGGGGCTTACGACAAGTGAGACCCTACCCCAGGGTCTCGTCGTAAGCCCCGATGGTCGCGATGGTCTATGACCATCGCGACCATCACCCGAGCGGTCGTTAGAGCTGTGGGTGTAAACCCACAGCCTAACGACCGAAACAGAGGCGGCCGGTCAGGATGCAAGCGGCCGCCCAGTTTCTGAGCGACCGCTTGCATCCTCCGACCGCCTCTGAATGAGGGCCAATGTATCAAGTGGTACAAAGAGTGGAGAAGTGGACTAGTGAAGCAGTTACCCATAGCAATCAATCAGCATTTGCCTATCATTTTGTATAATGTATTTGATAAATGCCTCCTCAAAGCTGATCCGTTGCTATGGGCAACTTCTCCACTAGTCCAGTTCTCCACTCTTTTCACTTCTTGATACATTAACCCTTTGTGTTTTTTAATTTTGTTTGTAAGATTTTCACTCTCACGCTCTCTCTCTCCTCACTGTACTCCCTTCTCTCTCCTGAGTTATTTCTTCAAAATGGTTAGTTTGTGGGCCTCAACAAAATGGCCACTAGTGTCTATAGGAAATAGAATGATAACAAATGTTTCAACAAGCTTTTACAAACTTGCACCATCCCTATGACCCATTAATGTTTTTTTTATTTTCAGACGGGGTAAATCATGACTTAGAATAACAAAATGCACTATAAAAACATATTATTCAAAACTTGTATAAAAAAAAAACAATAACTCCACAGAGCAACTAATTACCCAAAGATTACAGTAGCCACATAAAGGTAGTGATTATCAAAAGTTAAAGAACTAAAACTTTACATTTAGCATCGGATGGAGTTTAGTTTAATATCACAATGGATATTTGATACATTGTATGCACCTGGAGCCTTCAACAATCCCACATCGCTGTGATCTGTTATCTGATGTCAGTCAGAAGTGTTACAGTAAATTGGGAGACACTGTTTAAGGTGGCATGCCTAATAGCCCCCATACACCTACACAATTTCCGGTCGATTACACGATTTTCATGCAATCATAAGATGGATCTTGTGAAAATCGTGTCTTTTTTTAGTAACTTACGATCTGATGCGCGCTCCCGCTGTTCGTTCAATCGTGTCTTCTGATCATATGTGCAGCACATCTTGCCCGTCGTATCCGTATGAGGATTGTGCCGTTTATTTTGTTCATGCGATCCATCGTGTGGCATTTCAAGTCATTTCATTGACTGTTTCCCTGACGAGCCCCTGATGAGCCTGTGAGACAAAGGATCGATCTTACGACTGATCCTGTGCTAGAAAAACCACAAACATGCTGCAGGGACTGCCAGGGAGCTCCGGGAGAATCGTAGGGAAAACGTAACATTCATCTGATCTTATGCTGGTCGTTTAGGTGTATGGGCCCTATAAGAATTACTGATATGTAACATTGTTCACTTTGTATATCAGTATGCTATAACAACATATATTTAATAAGAGTGGCATTGAGAGGAGATCCTTTAGGTAACTACAACAATCCAAAATGGTTTTTGACTTCATTCTGAAAAGGTAAAAGCTATAAATGAATGTCCAATCTATGAACCCGCATATTTGGAGCCAGCTTTGTAGGTGCTGTGGGTGGTTGAGCACCCCTAATATTTGTGTTAACACTAACCATGCCTACAGTATGTATGACATTTCTTAGTCACATGAGGGGGAAAGTAACATAAGTGCCTTCTATAATTTCATCACCAGTTCTTGTAAATGACAAGAACTCATTCATCATAACATTATGTTGCAGGTTAAAATACTCTTGTGGAATACAAGGGTATAATTAAACCTTTAGAAAAGCTTTAAGGTGCATACACACTGGGCGATATTACTGCGCGACTGCACGATTACGACATCGTAATCGTGCAATCGCTCAGTAATCGTGCACAAATCGTGCACTTTTATGTCAGAAACGACCTGTGATGCGCACTCACGCTGGTCGTTTCTGACATTGTCCATCGCCTGAACATGCAGCACAATCTGCCGATAACGACAGATTGGCATGTTCAGGAATGATGGACAGTGCCTGCACTGAATGACTGATCGTTCAGTGCAGACACTACAGGGGATCAGGAACGACGGTACGATTACGATGTCGTAATCGTACGGTCTTTCCTGATCGCCTAGTGTGTACGCACCTTTAATGTTTTAATTTCTGAGAGGACACAAATCGAATGTAATATAGGAATAAGGACTCTAGGCACTGCTTGAGTCAGAGTAGTAGAGATAGAGTATGTTGTTATAGACCGTTGCAATCAAATAATGTAAAATAATATGTACAATTCACAATTATGGTAGCTAGTCCTAATGGGATAGTCACCCAAAAAGAAGCATACCAGGTACGAAGAATGTACAGGAGGAGGGACAGTACTGCAATGATGAATATTGCCCCATAAAAATGATAATGTTATTATTTAATAAGGTATACTAGCAACATTGGGAATAATAAATATATCAATAAAACAATATGATAATTATAATAAACACATATATAAAAACACATGTAAATTATATATAGAACCAGTCTATAAAGCAGCAATAAATATATCACAAATATTCTCAGAAATGGAAGAGTCACCTGTAGTTCTATATAGATCATATGAATCACCTTGGGAATATAAACTGAAGAGTATGTTACCAGCTGAAATTGCAGTCCTTTATGTATAGTATACACAATGGATCCAGTAAATAACAAAAGGATGTTGAGTGCCCGTTACTGCAGTTTTGTTCACGATATGCAGAAGAGTGGAGGTGGCGGACCTGGGTGTTGAGGACTGAAGGATGGAAAACAATAGGGTATATTGTAGCCCAAAGGTGCTGATTATTGTGGAGTGCAGGCAGCAATGTAGGTGAAAATCCCCATTGTAGTGTTTGATCTGGAGAGTTTCAGGTGACTCTGTGGATATTGGTAACAATAGGACAAAGCGTTTCGCTGGATATACAAGCTTCATCAGAGGCAATGATGAATATCGATTGAGAGTGCTGTATATGTATTTACCAATAGTAATTAATTGAAACATGGTTCACCTGTGATAGTGGAGGTGGAGTATATTGCTCCTATATACATAAAACCTACATATAAACAGTCTAATAAAGTACAGTAATGATGACCATACTAAGTAAAAGGATACAATATGTTTTTAATGTTAAAAACTCTTAAGAACAGGTAAAAGGACTTTATGCAGATATAAATAAGGGATCACATGATCGGCATATGGGTCATGTGACCTCAGAAGGCATACGTTGATTGGATGAATTTTACATTAGGTATTTAGCCAAAAATACTATGTTTAAGGGGTTAAATTAACTTACATGTAAAGGAGATAAATCACTAAAATGTAGATGCTACGTGACCATGTGAGGATTCTGTTATAAACGAAGGGGCATAGAATAAGCTGGCTGGTTGCTGCGGTAACCAATATCATATACAGATCAGCCTATTGCCTTGTGTGAACACCTATCTATGAATATAGGGGCGAGTATACCACTTAGCCTGTCAACACAGCAACAGATCATGTTAGAAGAGACGGCACACAATCTTATCAAATGAAATGTATTTTTACTTCAGGAGAATCATTTGGCTGGTGGAGCATTTTGTTCTTAAATGAACATGGGTTGGCTCAGCATATCACTCCACCTTATCCTGCTATACCTATGATATCTCACATTTAATATATAGATCCTCGCCAAATACATTGCTATTTACATTACTGTCTTGCACCACAAGTCTATGCACTGTGGCAGAAAACTAGGTGCACCAAGCTTAAAGAGTCACAAAGCTTGTGGCGTCACTAAGGAAGATTTGTTTAGTGTCATACATGACATCCTAAGGCTGCGTACACACCTATAGATATAGCTGTCCAATTTGTCTGGTGGGAAGGAAAGTCTGGTCCATTTTCCAGTGTTTGGGAGAAAATTTCTATTGTTGTTTGCTCCCATATATTACCAGATTTTCCTTCCCACTAGACAGATTGAACGGATATATCTATAGGTATGTACGCAGCCTAAGCAGGGCTGGATTAACAGGGGGATGACAGGGGTGGTTGTCCCGGGGCCCACAACATAAGGGGTCCCCACACCCACGAGGAGTTAAAGTGGGCCGGAATGAGAGACGGAATCAGTTCTGCCTCCTCCGGCCCACCTAACCCCGGCGCCGCAGGGAGGCTCCATTTGCCGGGTGCCCGCTGAGATTTTGTTACCTCCTTCACCGCAGCGCCAGCGGCAGCTGGAGGCTGGAGCTGACAATCGAAGGGACTTGGTAGTGAAACATCTCCTGCACACCTGAGCTCCGGCTTCCGCAGTGTGCTGTGCACTATGGGAGAGACGTCACGATGCCTCCCCCATAATTCCAAGAAGCGGCTAACCAGACAGTTGCGGGAGCAGGGCTTAAGGTAAGTATTGTGTTTTTTTCCACTACAGGGGGCACTGCTACAGGGGGCACTACTACAGGGGGCACTACTACAGGGGGCATCACTACTGGGACATTACTATTGGGGGCACTACAGGGGCACTACCACAGAGTGCATGACTACTGGGGGCATTGCATAAGGGACACTGCATAAGAGGCACCACTCCTGGAGGCACTACTACTCGGGGCACTGCCACTACTAGGGGCACTGCATAAGGGGCACCACTACTGGGGGCTCTGCATTAGGGGCACTACCAATACTGGGGGCACTGCCTAAGGGTCACTACTGCTGTGGGCATTGCATAAGAGGCACTACTACTGTGGGAATTATGGGTATTAGGGGCACTACTACAGTGGGCATTGTGTATAAGGGGCACTGCTGTGAGCATTGTGTAAAAGGGGCACTGATGGTCAGGATGCCGGCAGTCAGAAGCCCGGCAACGGAATCCCTACAGCAGTCGGAATCCTGGCTCCAGAATCCGGCCACTGGCAACCCGATAGTGAGTATTTGGGTTAGGGTTAGGTTAGAGGTTAGGGATAGGCACTATGGGGAGGGTTAGGGTTAGGTTGCAGGAATGGAGGGTTAGGGCTTGGCTGCAGGAAAGGTGGGTTAGGGGGAGGGTTAGGGTAAGAGTTAAGGTTACTTACCAATTTCTGTTGGGATGCATCCTGACCGCTGGGATCGTGTACCCAACCCTTAGAAACTGTTGAATTCCAGAAAGACTGGCCAAGCATAATTGTTGAGATGGTGTTTTCATATCTGAAATGAAAAAAAAAAAAAAAGAACGTCAGACCAAAAAATAAATTTCTTTGGACAATCCTACCAAACATGGATAAACTAACGTCTAAGTCAACAAGCTCACCAACAAAGGGGGGAGGTTGGAGGAACCATTTTATGTTACCTAGATGGGATCAGATATCATCTTGTATAAATATTACATGAATTCTAATCCATTAAAGTAGAAATAGAGGATTTGGCTATTCCCTTACTGATCCACCAAAAATCTACACCTGTGGACTCATATGCACCAATTCATCCTCTTCGATATATACATTAAGTGATCAATGTCATAGTGCTGCTATGGTCAATGATAACATAAAAATCTCTGCTTTGACTATGTTAAGCATTACTGCAGGTCATTCAGGTAGAGATGTTCAGTGGAGGAGGGGTATATATTTGTGTCACCTGCTTAGTGATGGTAGTGAAGAACAGTGAAGAATTAATTCACTGAGAAAAGAGGTAAAAAGAGAGAAAATCAGAGGGCAAATAACAGAACCGTCAGGAATCCCAACAGATAGAGGGAGTGCAGAGGAAAATGTGTCAGCAGTAAAGACAATGCCGCATGCAACATAGCTTTGTGTCCATCTTTTCTAATTGCAAGGACATTTAGCATTAATATGGCAATTTATGATGAGCAACCTAAATAGTATATGTCTTCATATGTTGCTCACCTCAGGACATCAATGCTCGTAGTGAGTCAGTCCATGATTCATACACAGCCTAGCACAGATCAGCAGAGATGGATATACAATAGCAAGTAAAGTACAAGTAACAGGTAAATTATCAGGTACATGGAAAGGCAATATGGCAGCAGAGGTGAGACAGAAACATTATCCAGAGACAAGTACAATTTTTGGTAGACAGTGTGAAATGTTAGCAGTCAAGGGTATTGAAAGCAGGGTCAATAAACAATAGGGACCCAATAGGAGACAGCTGCAGGGGAAGCAATGTAAGAGGGGGCTTCAAGTTTTAGTAATTAGGCAAAGGAAAAGTTTCGAAGTGGATACAGTTTTACTGCAGACAAGTCTAAAGATCCAGAGGTACTGACACAGACGGCCATGTTCAGATGGAGAATCAGCTCCTCCATAGGGCCAGTGCAATCTTTGATGGTGTGACTGATAGTTCATTTTAATATACACACCACCAGGCGGTTGACATCTCGGTAGGAAGACCATCAGCCATGGCATTAGCATAAAGATGCAATCATTGCTGCTGTCTTGTGAATTTTCCTAATCAAAATGATCAAAAGGGTAAGAGCGGACACAATGGGTTGTTTTTTTCACATGTTTGGCAAGTGACAATAAAGTCAAACTGAGAAACAAAAACTTTCCATCTGACTTGTTAAGAATGAACTGAAATAATACACAGTATTAGCAGAAAGAGGATTCATATCTTCCAGCTAAGATTTGAGCTACAAAGAACAAAGGAATCTAACACAATAGTGATTTTTATTCTGCCTTGTATGCAGGTTGTGTCCCTCTGAACTGGTTTTTAGTGTGGCAGGCTGGAGAGTTGTCACTAAACAGGGTCAATATATGGATCAGTATCGCCAAAATCAGTGGGGTCAAATTTGGCAAATACATGGAGAGAAAAAGAGCAGGTGAGGAAACAAGCCAGGTCAAATGCATCAGTCAGGGTCAAGTCATGCTGGAAACTAGGAGTGAAACATAATACTCTGGCACACATAATTATATTCTCAGGTGTCAGGGGAGGGTGTAAATTAGAGATGAGGGGTTTTGGCTCAGATCTTCCCGCCAAGTTCTGAACAGATACAGATATTGATGATTTTTATGATCCATATCGAAGATTAAAGGATGAAGGGCTTTTTTCCATATGGTTCCTCTATTTTTTCAAAGCCATGTTCACTGTTATATGGTCTCACTTTACAATTTAAAGCTCTTTTTTTATTTTTTGGGGGAATTTCTACACTTGGGATGAAGAATTTATTACAATGTGGAAAGGAAGGAAAATATCTGAATGCTTTAGCCCTGGAGTAATTTGGAGAGGCTTCTTTAATCATTTTAAAGCACAAGAATTAAAGTTTAGAATTTTCTGTGAGAACAGCAATGGGAGCAATGGCGGAAAAGTAGTTTTTGAAAAACTGTTGATACTTTGAGAATTTTAGGAAATGTGTAGTCTTCAGGCCTATAGGTTGTGGCAAATGTAAGGGGTAAATTTACTAAGATGGGAGTTCTATTTAAGAAGTGATGTTGCCAATAGCAACCAATCAGATTCTACTTCTCATTTATCTAGCACCTTCTAGAAGATAATACGTGGAATCTGATTGGTTGCTATAGGCAACATCACTTCTTAATAGAACTGAGGTGAATAAATCAGCCTTTTGTCCAGTTAGTCAATAACAGATTGATTAAACATAGACACAGAAAATATAGAAGTGTTATAAAACTGTATGAGCATTACAGATTGTTAATGGCATAAAGATAACATATTCATAAACACTATCGGAGGCGGTGCACGAGGTCTTTCATTCATCTCCTTCCTCACAACTGAGAAGGTCAATGTTTCTTATATCTAATTGTGAAAAGATGGTACAGTAGCTTCAATGATGCAGTCATAAATCTCATAAGTAGATATAGATTTTTTTATGGTCATGTTATTCAACCTCCTTTAGTGGATACACAATCTTATAGAAAGATAATTTTCCTTGATCAAAAAAATAAATAAATAAACTACTACCCAGTAGCTTTATCTATTCTCAGACAAGCTCAAAACCCTCAAAACATATCTCAATTTGAAAGTTTGAGTTCACTTTTAGTTTATTATAGCAGTTATTTATTAGTCCTTCCTTTCCCTGAACCTCTTCCCAGTGAATAGCATGAATAAGCCTGTGAAAGAGACCCTGGGTCTCTTTGGATGACCAGTGATG
Source organism: Taudactylus pleione (assembly GCA_031769625.1). Taxonomy (NCBI): domain Eukaryota; kingdom Metazoa; phylum Chordata; class Amphibia; order Anura; family Myobatrachidae; genus Taudactylus; species Taudactylus pleione. The sequence continues at coordinate 11,981,864 of JAUIMM010000177.1, read as the reverse complement.
GTCCCTCAGAAAGATATATTGCTAAAGCTTCTATCAAAATAGGAATTTGGGAAAACTTTTACATTTATTCAAGATGGTATATGGTGTTAATACCCCCTTTCTTCAAACCAGTCCTGGAGAAACTGAGGGAAGTTAAATAACCATCTGACTCTAGCATGTTCCATTTCCTATTTATTCCTTCTCCACTCTTTTACCATTCACATTTTTGCTGCCCTTTTTACTTCCATATTTATGTTTTTCTTCACTAAATGTCTGGTACTCCGTCTTCATTGCTTGATTGTGTATTTCTACCTGACACTTTTGAAAGTCATTGTAACCTCTACTATTTGTTTTGCACGTATTGTATTGCTCTTCACTATGCACTGTAACTGCTGCATTATTAAGACAAAGTAAAATATGACACCACAATGATGCAATTCAGGGCATAGCAAGTCATCAAGCTATCTGGTCCACCTACCACTCGGGAAGAGGGTGTCAGCGAGCTGCCTCTGGGCAGCATTCCTTTCGGATAGGGGCAACTACATCTGTGGTGGGGGAGGGGCATTCAGAGGAATATATCAAACACCTGGGGGGGTAGGTGCAACAGCTATAAGACATATATCAGGCTGGGCAAGGGGCAGATGAAAGATGGACTGCTGAGCATTACTAAAGGCTGAGCATTACTAAAGACTTAGGTCTCCCCTTCACCATCTTTTAATACCCCCAGCAACTCCCCAAGTTTCCAATCAAGCTCACCCCACCACAACTCGTGCACAAAGCTAACATTAAAAACATTCTTATGCAGTTAAAAACAGCATAAAACAAGATTGGATAATCAGGCACTCCTATGTCTATTTGGTGGTGAAATGTGAAATAGTGTGGACATATGGGGCATAATTAGGAAAGCCATACAAGGCAGTGAATGTGATTTTGCTGGGTAAGAGGGGCATGGTGTGGGGAGACATTAGGTGTGAGTTGCTATGGGCAGAGATGCAGCATGGCAAACCCTGTTAGTAATTCACCTCAAGGGCAATGACCTGGGTAAGATAAAATCACTCGATTTAATTAAGTGCATACAGCAAGACACGCAGTGGGTGGACAGTCGCTGGAGGGCAGTCGTCATTATGTGGTCGAAAGTTGTCCCCTGTATCCTATGCAGGGGAGTCAAACAACGTCAGAAGTGGATAGCGCATGTAAGAGACTAAACGCAGCCATTAGCAACGTCATCTACTCTATCAGGAGAATTACATAGGATATTATTGGAAGGATGGTGTCCATTTATCGCAAGTCGCATTGGATTTGGAACACATTACAGGAGGCCAAAAAGGTGATGGCATTTCCAAAGGTCACAGGGTGTGGGGATTTGGTCCTCAAGGTTGGGTCATAAAGAACTTGTGTTACCGGGAAAGTTGCATGCAAGGTATAGCTATAGACAGAGGCCCGCGGCGCACACACACACACCCTAAACAAGCGACTGCATGTCTGGTTCCAACTTCAATGGTTGAGCCTGTATCATTGTTATGCCAAGGGTGAGAAGGGGGGTGTGTGGGTGTGCCCCGTATGGCTTCCAAAGGGGGGTAGAGGGACTGCTTACGTGTAGACCGAATATGCCATTACATGCCGCTTTTCCATGGTTGCTGTGGTAGCTCGCTTGGTGCTCAATAAAACTGTGACTACTGATTTTTCCACAAGAGACCAGTGTGTGAGTCTTTATTGCAGCTGATGGGCAGCCACAGTGGTGGGTTGGAGGCGGCCTATTCATACTTATTACTTTCTTACTTACAAGGTTACTATCATGACTGTCTGTCCACTATCAAGGGGAAAAAAATCCACTTTTTAAGAGACACAAAAACTATGGCAACGCAATTTGTCATTCCACTCATCTCCCATGATTTCTGCCAGAAGATATGAATGTATGTATGCACGTTTCTTAAAAAATTCAAGTTTATCATAGAATAGGCTGATCTAACATAACAATACCTCACATGCTTGGACTTACTCTACAGTAGACATACATTTGCTCTAGTAGTCTGAAATGATTGCCTGTTTGGCTGTACAAGGGTTATTGAGTAAACTGGTCACATGGCTGCCACTTGGTATCACATGAAGCATTCATGTGTACAGAAAATCTCTCACAAGAGGAATAATCTCTGCTGGAATCTTGTACTCCCCCCACAACTCCAGGCTCTCCCTGCTGAGCTGGCAGTGTCACAGGTTATTCCAAACTGATTAAATGGTGACATGCTTATAATAATTCATTCTAGAAAATGGTTCAAAGAGCTAAATTAAGATATGGTTTTTAAAGAAGGGTGTAAATCTAAAAATATTGAGCTAGAATTATGTTATTCTTTCCATATTTAATCAGAAATAAGCCTGGATTATATAAAGAAAAATAAAACACTATACTGCACTTGAATGTCAGAACAGCTGGTTGTTCAGAAAATCATTCAGCATTAACTAACCACACACTTTTTTGCACATAGAGATTGTGCCTGTTCAATACAATACTATTTGAAATGTGCTTTTATTCATTATTTAGTACATCCCTAAATTACAGCTTCTGAAATTATCCCTGTAAAATCAATAGCTTCATACTTTTTTATTATTTTTATGGTGGAAAAAGTAAATTATCTAAAAGCCCATCCTACTTATATTTTAAGACATTATTCATTAACAACAGCTATTTTATTTTTAAAATACTACTTATTCTAATGCTATTTATGTTGTAAGTAGAAGAGCACGGGTAAACGGATGACGTTGAAAGTATTTATGGGGAGATTTGGAGTGGGCAAGCTAGCACTGGCCTCACCCTCTCATGACACGAACACCCCCTCTATATAACATGACCATAATCCTTATTGCCATCAACCCTGTTCAAATGTTGGGAGTGATCAATTTGCAAAAGTCTTTTAGTTACCTGGATTTGGGATGGACTTTGTATGAAATGTGAGTGCACCTTGCATGGATCGAGACCTGGATTTATTTTACCCTAAGTTTGTAAAGTTTGATTTTGATACCTGTATTAAAGATATATATCAGCAGAAAAAAAAGACGAAGCCTGTGAAGTACAAATAATATAAATGTATTAGAGCCACACATGAATCAATCCTAACATTAGGGGGTAAATTTACTAAGGGTCGACTTTAATCAATTTTAATTAATTAAACATTGATCTAAATCGCTCACATCAATGTTGTGTTCTAGGGGCTAAATCGCACATATACTAACACTTGAAAACCGATATAAAAAACTTGTCCGTTAGTAAATGTAATTCAGCTCCTGAAACACAACATCAATGATGATCAATTTAGATCAATTGTAAACAATGAAAAATCGACCGTTAGTAAATTTACCCCTAGGCCTAAGTGCCAACTGACAAAATAGTTGTCAATTTGATAGGTGGCATATAGTCAGGATATCGGCGGCTGGAATGCTGACCGCCAGAATCCCGACACTGAAAGCCCAGCATGGGACTAAAGATAGGTATCTAAATACCAACACCTATCATTAGCACCACACCGAAACTCCGATGCCCTGCATACCAAACATAGGTAAGCCGGGCGTCGGGAGCTGTTAGCCATGGGGGGGGGGTTAGGCTTAGTCATCCCCAGGAGGACTTAGGGTTAGACACCCCCCAGGAGGGTTAGGCTAGGCCACTAGGGAATGGAGGCTAGGGATAGGCACCACCAGGGGTAGGTTAGGGTTAGGCACCCCCCTGGGAGAGTTAGGTTTAGGGTGCGGGGAGGGGAGGTTAGGGTTAGGCACCACGGGGGGACACTTAGGATTAGGCACCACCCCCGATGCTTGGGGATAGGCACCCCAAGGGAGGGTTAGGGGGGGAAGAGGGGAGTGTTAGCTATACATACCAGCCGGTATCAGGATTTTCTGCTGTTGGGCTTAAAGTGTCAAGATTTGAACTAGCGGCTTTTAAGCCGTCGGTATTTCATTCCCAACCCCTGTAGGTAGCTGACCAAATTGTATGAGATCTGGCCACTGTGCCCATAGGCCAAGCAAATAGGTCTCTTTTGGGGATGCGGTCAATATCCCGACTGCGGGTATTCCGGTGCACAGAATGCTGGCGCCAGAATCCCGACACTTGTCAGAAGCCCGACTGCTGGAATCCTGTAGGTAAGCAGCGGGGTTGGGGGAAGGATTAAGGATAGGCACTATGGGGAGGGTTAGGTTTAGGATGCAAGGAGGGAGGGTTAGTTTTAGGCACTGGGGGAGGTTAGGGTCAGGCACATGGGAGGGAGGGTTAGGGTCAGAGTAGGGAGAGGGGAAGGGTTAAAATACTGACCAACAAGTGTCCATCCCCTCTTTTGGCTTCACTATGGGCTGTATCAGCATAGGTCAATTGCAGTCATTTTCCAAATGCAATTACCAATATGGCACCTTGCATGCCATGATAAATTGACAGATATCACTGTTGACTTTGCAGCATTTGTTTTGACTTTGGCAATTAAAATGATAATCCTTGATCAACTATTTTCTTTATGTCAAGACCATTTTAGGTTCATATTATTAGTTATAGAACTATAAGTATTTCTTAATAAAACCTAGAAAATAGTGTTTTCAAGAGCATTGCTTTTGCTGTCTCATCAAGATGAAAATATATTACCTTTCAATAAACTTGATTTACAGAACACAGGTGTGACATGATTTATTGACAGATATTATGTCGACAGTCATCAGATCACCATGAGAATGTCGACATGATCTGTCGAAATTCAAAGTGCCGGCATGTTCGAAATGTCGATGGTGACCATGTCGACATTCATCATGTTCTCATGGATGATATGTCAATATGATGAGCTGTTAACAAACCATCCCTGCTGGTCCAGTGGTCACTTTATTTCTCCCGGCGGCAGTGACAGCTCCAGCGTCTTCTTCCAGGTCCCGGCGACCAAGTAACAGTCACTTCCAATGCGTACCTGTGATGCTCCAGCATTCCGGTAAGTATTTATCTCCTTATCCATAACCCTAATCCGCCACTAGTGCCTAACTCTATCCCCCTTCCCCCTGCAGCTTAACCCTAACCTCCCCCCCGCAGCCTGACCTTAACCCTCCCAGCAACGCCTAACTCTAACTGTCGGCATCCTCCGCATGTTGACATTTCACATAGCGACACTTCTGATGACGACATTGTGAATATGTCAACATTTTGAGGATGTCAATATGTTGCCTGTAGACAAGTCAACATTTTAATGTTGACGCCAAAATGTCATGGTAATTGTCGACCTTCTGACCAGATATTGTTTTACACCATACTTGCCTACTGTCCTAGTATGACCAGAAGACTCCCAAATTCTTTGGAGTTGTCTCCCAGATGAGTAAACCAGCCTCCCAGATACCACTCACTTCACAAGCCAGGTTTTGATGATGCCATTTCTGGCAAAAAAAAAAAACATGGTATTGAGCAGCAAAGAGGCCTTCTGGACATTCAACTTGGCAATTCTTTCCATGGATCTCCTCAAAGGGAGGGAATTTAAGGGCCTGATTCAGCTTCAGATGGAATAGCTAAGCTGCTCACCAAGCTATTACTGACAGTCTGTTGCCAGTTAAAGTGCGGGCTCACAGACCCGTTCTGCACATGCGTACACTAGCGTGCACTGCTGAATTAGGCCCTAGGTCCACAAATAGGATTTTAATTAGTATAAACGATAGAATTGTTAAAACAGCATACAGGTGATGTTTAATAAAAATTATTTATGTTGATTTAGGGCCTCATTAGAACTAGCAGCACATCTGCACCTGAGCAGCAATCGCAGACTGTGCATGTGCTGTACCATGCATATACACATGTATAGCGATAGAAAGTGCAGGCGGACTGATACATGCATTGATGGATCGCTCTGTGCCTGAAATGGCCATTTTACCCCGCAGACCCAGGGAACAGATCCATCTCGTGGAAGTGTCATGAGAGTGTCGTAGGGGTGTAGCCCAAGTGCCGTGCTCATTTGGAACATGCGACATGAGATGATTCTCCTGTTTCTGACTGATCGTTTGCACCCCGGTACTAATGATGATGGCAGCTGATGAAAAATACGGCCTTCCACATAAAAAACGGACAGATTATAGGCACAGATGAGAGGATAATCGCATTAGCATAAGGCAGTAAATAGGCTCTTGCGGCCAAATAAAAACATGTCAGCGGATGCATCCGATTCAGAATCAGGCCCAGTATATCCGCAACGCTCATGAATAAAACGTTATGAGCTGGAGGGGTAAATATGCAAACAGACAGCCAGAAGTGGGTAGAAAATGCTGCTGGTGTCATCATTATTATCACATAGCCATACACCAAGCTTCCACTACCCACAAAATGTAAACCTCCTGAAAGACATATTTGTGGATGCTTCCAGGCATCATTAGATCACTTGTCCAGAGAGTTTGCTACACTTAGGTCAACGCACCCATACTATATTTACTTTACACATGCCTGCCATAATTCTGGCTCCCCAGAAGAAGGCCACACGATTAAATATGGATGCACAAATCTAGACCATACTTGCCTACTCTTAAAAAAGCATTTCGGGGAGTTTGTGAAAGTAACACCTATAAGCACGTTATAGTGGACGTGTCCTGCTACATCTGAGAGTTGTGTCATAAACCTGACTCACATCCAAATGTAAACAAGCCCCAAAGCAGTTAGTAAGATCCAGGGGTGTTTTAAGAGCGGAGGGGGCCCATGTGCAGATATTGTGCAGGCCCCCTCCTTTCTCTAGCAATGCAGCGAGTGCAGTAGATTCTTGCTTAGTGCCAGAATCTACTGCGCGAGACACTGGGAAAATGGCCGCTGCCATTTTCCCAGTGATTTTTGCTGCTCTGCAGCGCCGGGCTGGCGCTGCAGAGCAGCAATCTGAAAACAACGGACAGGTAAGTATAAAGACTTGGGGGTCTATTTACTAAACAGGGTTAGGAGACAGAGTGAAAAGTGATAAGAAAGTGATAAGGTGCCAGCCAATCAGCTCCCAACTGTCATTTTTCAAACATTTTGAGATGACAGTTGGGAGCTGATTAGTTGGCACCTTATCACTTTCTTATCACTTTTTACTCTGTCTCCTAACACTGCTTAGTAAAAAGACCCCTAAATGGGTGCAGGGTGTGTGGTGTGGGCCCCCCTGGACCCAGAGGCCCGTTTGCACTGCACACCCTGCACACATTATAGATACGCCCCTGGTAAGATCTACTTGTTGATGAAAACACACTAATACTTTCCAGGGCTTGCTCATGTAATGTGTAAGGATACTGACTTTAAACCTCTATACGCTCCTGCCTATACCTTCTAAAAACCTGCCTATACCTTCTAAAATTGACGCTATTTGCGTACGCAGTCATACAGCAAAATAAAGACCTTAGATCTTGAACATGTGTTTCCAAAGCACAAAGTATTATTTCAAGCAAAGTACAGTTAGTTACACGCTGTGATATAAGTACAATTTAGCGCAAAGAAATTATACAGACCCAAGATACAGTTATACATACGCACGCGCTCTGGGACCAGATTCTGCCATCAGCAAGAAACCTCCATCAACAGCATCAGCATGAAGACTCGGGTCAGAACACACATATTTATACACCCACAGAAATAGACTACACAATAGAGAGGTTCGTTGCGATCCCATTGGTTCCCCATCATGGTGCTTCTGTTACAGGGCTTTTAACATGTTGATTCAAATGGACATAGACCAGCCTCCGACAGCTGGTTATCTCCGTTTTCCCGCCTCATGCAAATCTAGGCTGTTGGCTTTACAAAGTACATTTAGGTGCTTTAACTTTCTACGGTCCATAAGTTGAGAATGCATGTTGCAATCTTCACACCGATGATACCGGGAAGCTGCTGAAAAAGTGCAGATCAGTATAACACCAAACACGGCTTACTTATAATGTATTAAACCTTAGATACCAAATAACCTTTATTTCACAGCATTTGTCATAAATGAATAAAACTTGAATCTTATACCTTTAAACTATGGAACCTTTTACATGAATGTGCAGTGTGTGAGTTTTAGAGGCTTGGTAAAAGACACTGGTTAACTTGGGGCAGATGCGTATGCACTAAGCTAATAAACAGCGTTCGCATGCAGGGTATTATGCATTCGCTAATGTGCGACATGTTAACAGCGCAACTGTGTGTATTAATGTGTGTATGTAGTATAGTAAAATATGCGATCGCCTCATGCTAATAATAGCATCGCCATATGTACTTAAGTGGGCTGCCATTCGCAAAATGGCGTCTTGCAGATCTCATTTTCAAGATGGTGTCTTGAAGCCAGTCACAAGATGGCGTTGTTTCAATCTAATTTTAAGCTGATCTTGTCTCAGCCAATTATCCAGCTTCGACAGTCCACCCTTTGATAGCGAACACCATGCTATCATACTCTGATTTTAAAATTTAATTTAGGCTTACATTTATATATATATATTATTAAATGTTATTATGGGATGGTACAAGGTGATTCTTAATCCATCACTAATGTGTCTCTGGAAGGGGGCATAAAACTACAATTATACGCACACCACGGATCTTCGAAGATCATGGGAATGATGTGGGGATGCGTTAATCCTACAAAGGCAGTCTTGAGGGGGAATAGGGACTTACATTATTTGAGGTGTTTTAAAAATAACATTTTGATAATACATTTTGTGCATGTCTAAATATAATACATTATAACATGGTATTACCTAGTTCAGGGTTGTAATGCAGTTTACCTCAGTATTCATATTGTCATTACTGACCACCATCATAATTTTGTTCCTTCGTTTTACCTTATCTTTACAATTTACACACTTCATCAAAGTAGGAGCACACCGGACACATATGCCAATTACTATGATGACAACCAGTATGAAGATCAGGAGTTTACCTATGCTTGCGATCATTTCCTGGACCCATTCCCCTAGGCCTGAGAACCACTTCGCTGGGTTCAACCATGAAACCCATTCCTCTACCTTCTCCTCTACTTCAGCCACTGAAGCATTGTGGTTCTTCTGAAATTCCCATTTTAGCTGCAGGATTTCATCCATCTTACAGTCTGTCACCTCCATGGGGTCGCTGGTATCATTGGTGACATAGGTGCAACACTTCACTCCAAATTGGGTGCTCAAAGTTACGCAGTACCCTCTAGTGACAGCGGTTAAATAATTTAACACTAGCCTGTGTTGCACCAGTTCTTTCTTGTACACTCCCTACCTGTATACCTGAAGGTGTCATCATACATCTCGGTGATATCTATCAATTTAGCAAGGTCCTGAATATATCTAAAATTAATGTACCCCGAGCGATCCTGGTGGGATCCAGTGCTACTAAAACTTGAAAGACGGTTGTCTCACTAATTAACTGAGTGGCTTTATGCATGTCACCAGGTATCATATTTCTTTTGCCTCTGTGTTCATACCGCGTGTGAAGATATGGTGATGGTGTGTTTTTATGAACACCAAGCATTTCAACATGTGTGAGGGTCATAACCTCTGGGACTACTCTTCCCAGGTAACACAAACCTTTGGAACTCGGGGAGAGCCACTTATATGCTTTTCTTCCACATATAAAATATACATTATCGTGGAGAACATAAGGAATATAATGCATCATTATCATTAAACACATTTCCCTTGCAAACAATCCTATCTCAGGCTCTTCCATCTGGTACATGCAAGTTTCTGGTTGTATTATCTTAGCACAATATCCATCTGGTACCTTACCAATAATTTCTTTGGTGTAACTCAATGTATACCGATACCTAAAATGTCTCCCATTAGATCTAATTGAGTGTAACAGATCATGATTCATAGACTCATTATCAGCTCTCAGTGAGAAGGTCATCGTCTGATTATTCCCCGTCACTTCCCAACTCCCTGGTTTATTGGGGTTGGTTATGATCTGTCTACTTGGAATTGATAGAGTTTGAAATGAGGTGGTTTGGATGAGAGGAATTTTCCATCCAATGTTTTCCCTTTTTGCAATTCTAAAATTTCAGTAATATTTAGCGGGAATGGCACCAACCCTACATTATGCTGACCCTGCGGCACATGTGAGCACACCCAACAATCAGTCTGGTTTAATACTTTGCCTACCATGCTATGATAATCCTCTAAAGGATAGCCACCCCAGTATGGGTTATATTTAGGCTGGCACCGTTGGATACAGTTCTCATCAACTAGGGACCCACAAAGCTCACAAATACAGGAATCTTAAGACGATAAACCTCCACACCGTCCCGAGTATCCGGAATAGCAGCTCTCTTAACAATTACAGTACTAAGATTGGTCAGACACTCCCCTGATTGGCATAGCACTCCTCCTTATGACTCCACTCCATCAGCACTGCCATCAGCTACCATCTCCTCTATCGGTCCCCCGTCACAGAAACTGGACATTTCCGAACCAACCAGAATGGTGAAAACTCTGGAAGAGAATATGAAAATGAACACAACAGGCCATTCCATTGCCACAACAAAGACCTGCAAATTTCTTTTAATTCAGGTATCTCACTACAACCTTTCAATCCTCCCGGAACAAGATCGCGATTGACAGATCCACGTTATCAGCCTTGTCTCTGCCTTGTTTCTCCACCGATTGGTTGACCTTTTTGCAGTGAGTGGAATGGACCCAGGTATCTCTCTCAGCCACCTTCAAGGATGTGGTACTTGTCAGTAACACCTTGTATGGGCCTTCCCACCGATCAGTCAAACAACTTGAATGCAAGAAATTTCTGATCATAACATATTCTCCAGGTTCAACATTATGACAGTTAGTTTCAGGCATATCATGGGACAACAATTTCAGTTTCTGCTGTTGCTGTTTTAACCGTTTACTGATATAAGACACCTTACTGTTACCTCGTTGTTACCCTTCAAGTCTTCCTGTGGACTTATAATCAAATGAGGTTGTCTACCAAACAGTGTTTCAAAAGGGGGACAGATTTAGAGGGGGTTTAGGAGTGGTCCTTATACTATGTAGGACCAACGGTAATGCTTCTGGCCATCCTAGTCCAGTCTCTGCCATGATTTTACTTAACTTATTTTTAATAGTCCTGTTCATCCTCTCTACCTTGGCGCTGGCCTGTGGTCGGTAGGGGGTGTGAAGTCGACTATTAATCAGTTAACACATATTTTGAAAAACATCATCTGTGAAATGAGTACCCCTGTCACTCTCAATAATTTTAGGGATACCGTATCTGCATATAAACTCCTGTACTATTTTCTTGGCAGTAAACGCAGCAGTATTAGTGGCCGCTGGGTAGGCCTCAACCCAGTTGGAAAATACGTCAGTGCACACTAATACATACTTGAGATTCCTGCAGGGTGTACTGCCTCAGCCAGGCTGGGGTAATATGCCTTGGGGGCTACTGGCTTACCTTGTACGTCCCTCCAGAGCACGGTGGACTCTTGCACACATCCCTTGGACTTCCAAACTGACTTTTCATGGATTGAACACAAATTTTGCATCTCAATTAATTTCAAAATATCAATTGTTTGAAAAGACATAATTTGTTCGGTAGTTATGTTTTAACCCTGCTGCCCATTTTGGAGCTTCATCTGCTCTGTTGTTGCCCAGTGACACCGGATGTTATGGGCTTTACACTTAATTACTGCCAACATTTTGGGCAGCTGGATTGCTTTTAGTAATTGTTTTATATGTTTGGAATATGCAACTGGTGTGCCTGCTGCTGTCATAAAATTTCTCAGACGCCATAGAGCTCCGAAATCGTGCACAACTCCGAAAGCATACCTAGAGTCAGTGTAAATGTTAGCAGATTTGCCTGCTGCCAGTTTACACGCTCTTCTTAGTGCTACTAACTCTGCCACCTGGGCTGAGTGAGGAGGACCAAGGGGTTCAGCTTCTATGATGTCTATGTCATTTACAACAGCATAATCTGTACATAATTCACCTGTGTCTGTTTGACTATGACAACTCCCATCTATGTAAAATGTCACATCCACATTCTCTAAAGGTGTGTCAGGTATGTCAGGTCTAGCAGTAAAGGTCTGATTCAGATATTCCATACAATCATGTGTATCATTATGTCCGCTGAACTCAGATTAAGGAAAGCCTGCTCTGTTTCCTCTGTGTGTATGACATGATCGGGCTTTGAGGAAGAGACTAATTCCTGTAATGGCAAGGCCAAAATAGAAAAACCTGGGATCCACATTCTACAGTATCCACACATTCCCAAGAAGGTACGAATTTACTGTTGGTTCTGCAGCAGTGTCATGTTCTGTATGGCTTGGATTCTGTCGTTTGTGACATGTTGTAACCCCTGAGTTAGGCAGTGTCCCAAATATTTTACTCTGGATTGGCACGGCTGTAGTTTGTCCTTAGCAACCTTGTGTCCTGTGTGCGAGAGGTGAAGCAACAAAAGTTTAGTATCATTTAAACATGACATAAACGAATCAGAACATAACAATAAATCGTCCACATATTGAATTAGAACAGACCCATTGGCAGGTTGAAAAGACTGTAAACAGTCGTGCAGGGCCTGGGAGAAGATACTGGGGCTGTCTATGAAACCTTGGGGCAATCGTGTCCATGTGTATTGTACATCCCTGTATGTGAAAGTGAATAGGTACTGACAGTCAGGATGAAGAGGCACAGAGAAGAAAGCAGAACAGAGGTCAATGACAGTGAAATGGATTGCATTGGGTGGGATGTGCATAAGAATGACAGCTGGATTTGGCACTACAGGAAATTGGCTCTCTGCTACCTTATTAACACCTCTAAGGTCTTGTACCAGCCTATAACCCCTCCCACCACTCTTCGTCACCGGAAAGATGGGACTGTTGGCTACACTAGCTGTACAAACTAAAATTCCCTGTTGTAATAATCGCTCAATTATTGGATAAACCCCTAATTCTACCTCCTGTTTTAGTGGGTACTGGGGAATTTTTGGAGCTTGCCTACCGCCTTTTAAATTTACCATCTTTGGTCCAAAGTGAATCTGGAATTTGGGATAGCATGTGATCTACCTGAGATGGATTTTCATTTAAACTGGTAGAGTGATACATTTTCCTTTGGGGAGTGTCCAACATATCCCTCACCTCGTGCACAACTCTCTCTGGGATATAATAAAAATACACCATCAGGGGTACAATATATGACACATCCCATCTTACATAACAAATCCCTTCCCAGTAGGTTAGTAGGAGCTGCTGCTGCCAGGAGGAAAGAATGCCTGGTATGCAACGGCCCAATAGTTACCTCTATGGATTTTGTTAAAGGATAATGTTGCACTTTACCTGTAACGCCCATTGTTGGTACTGTCTCGTTGGTAAACTGTAAATTAATGGGAGATTTTATCACTGACCTGGTTGCCCCTGTGTCTACAAGAAAAGGTTATTTAGTACCAGTTACATCAACCATCATGACTGACTCTTCCCTAGTACCCCCCGATAACCTGACTATCTGTAGACCACAGGTATGACCTGACCCCTAACACTGGCTCCCACTCTCCAATAAAGCATTAACGGCCACAATTGGAGCTGGTGCCTGTTGGATATTTGCTGGTCTCTGCGCATATCCTTTATGGGGATATCCAGGTACTCCCTGGTTAGGGGGTCCTACCCTCTTTGCCGTGCAGCTCTTAACTTAGATGTCCTGTCTGGTTGCAATTAAAACACTTTCGTGGAAAGGATTGTTGTGTGGGTTGAGCAGGAGAGAAAGGTGGTGGATATGGGTAAGGATATTGAGGAAAAGGATATTGTGAGAGGTATGGAGTTTGTGGGTAGTATGGGATTTGTGGCTGTGTGTGATAAGTGGGGTAGGGCAGTGTTTGCAGTGGTGTGGGATTGGTGAGGATGTGTAACTGTTCAGGTGCAGGTGTGGGTGCAGGTGTGTCTGCTGGCTGTGTTGTTACTGTCATTCCTTCTAGAGCTTGAATACTGACAGCCATTAGTTTCTCGCTCTGGATCTCTCTCTTCTTTGAGATGTTTTTGTCATGTTATATGGCGGATTCTATGAGGGTATCTATTGTGACTCCCCTCCAGCCAGGCTGTGAGGCCTGAACCCAGGTTTTTAGGTTCTCTTTAAGGCCATCCATGAGTATAGTGACAATCATTCCCCTGTGGTGAGTGCTATCATTAATATCTCCTAACCCAGTGTACTGGGTGATAGCCTGCAGAGCCCGGTCGCAATAATCTTCTGCAGATTCACTCTTTTTGTTTTATAGTGAAAATTTTGTTCCAGTTAACTACTACCGGAAAATATATACCCAATTGAGTTACAATGCGGGAAATGTTACCTTGGTTTACTGGGTCTGTTAAGGGAACGTCACCATCCAATACACAATCCGTGATAAATTTTGTCACGTCGATATTGCGTGGTAGACAGGCCCTTAACACCACTTGCCAATCTTTATTGGTTGGCTCGTGAGAACTACCCAAATTTCTCAAAAATCTTTGACATTTGGCTAGTTCCTTTTTGGGATCGGGGAAATCATTCATGATGGAATTTAGCTCTGCTCTTGTCCAAGGACAATGCATTACCACATCCCTTGTGGGCACTACACCGTTCGCATCCGCATTCCCATTCGGAACAGTGATTGTCCGGATGGGATGCAGACAGGCCGCACTGCTACCTTTGACCTTATTACCTGGTTGGGAGTTTAGTCTGTTGCTGCAACGTATAGTATTAACAACTTCCTCTACGGGTTCAGAGGATGTTAACACTTCCCGTGCTGTTACTGATGGAGATGGTGGCACCACTTGTGCTTGTCATGGTGCAGCATCTGTACAGCATGTGAAATGGCAGACATGACAATAGGCTCATTATCCACATCATAAACATTTTCTTTATGCTTACTTAAGAGAGGGTACAAATTGCTTGTGACATTTTTATGGGTTTTTTCAATAACTGTACCTGCACCCCCATCCACATAAGGTGGCGGTGGTGCTCGTGAACTACTGGCAATACCTTCCGCAACACTACCTTGCCATACGTGCACGCCGTTTTGTGGCTTGCACGCATTGCAATTTAGCGCCGCGGGTGTATTTTCTGGCAATGCATTCGCAACTCTAGTTTGCATCGCTTGCACATTTTTAAGCCACACATCCCCTTCATGCTGTCATAATTTTAAACATTCATTATGTTTTACCTTTTTCACTCAAGAACGTATCAGACTGATGTGATCCCGGACATTACTCAATACAGATTTATCAAAACTACCAATTCTGGGAAACAGCCTAACACTCTTCATCGTTATCTTAAACCATACGTCACAATACCTTATTGCATAAGCACCGTACTTAGTATGCATAATACGATGGGCCGATCCAAGCAGCGCTTCCATTAGCAGCACATCATTGTCTAACATCTCTATTGTTTGTGTGGCTCCCATCTTGGGACAACTCCTACGTTTTTCAATACAAATTTAAACTGGTGAAAAGACAGTCAAGATACTTTCACTTACCTGTGGACGCCTTTGAAAAAGGGTGTATCCGCGAACCCTATGGAGTACCTCTAGATGCCTCCACTCACCTACGGAAGTAAAGGCCGCTTCCACTCAGCAATCCCTTTTTGACTACATTTCAACTGCTAGGGGGCAGCAAAGTACCCTTTGTTTTCCAGTTGATTTCGTCCACCCTCTCACCAGCTCACAATCATAGTCTAACCAAAACTATGTGGTTCAATTATAGTGTTCAAATAAGCCTAACAGATCACAGACATTGATTACTGAATACTATAATCACGCTGGGAGCCGAACCCTAACAAAAATAACAACACATACACCTGCTCTGTGTACAAGTAAACGGTATGCTGCTACCGAGTCACTAGGCCGTTCGTTACGCCTAGCACTTAAGGGTGCTACGATACCCTTAACATTTAGGTCCCATGTTACACCCCAAACAAGTACTCACTGTTACACACTTTTTTCCTGCGCAGAAAAATACACATTAACCCAGTTATTGGCAACAATTGATAATGTAACCTCAACGGCTTTGTTTAAACACGTGGCTGCTAACCAGAAGTGCGTATACGCTAACGATACTGGATTTAAACCTCTGGTACAATCCTTCCTATACCTTCTAAACCTGCCTATACCTTCTAAAATTGACGCTATCTGCATACGCAGTCATACAGTAAAAAAAAGCCTACAGACCTTGAAAATGTGTTTCCAATGCACAAAGTATATTATTCAACATAAAACAGTAGGTTGCACACTGTGATCTAAAGACAATTTAGCGCAAAGAAATTATACAGACCCAAGGTACAGTTATTACATATGCAAAAAAACAGTGATTAAACTTCAAACAATGAGAGAGAGAGAGAGAGGGAGAGAGAGAGAGAGAGAGAGAGAGAGATGTCTGCGAGAGAGAGAGAGAGAGAGAGAGAAATAATACAACCATACAAAAAGAGAGGGAGAGAGAGATAATACAACCATACAAAGAGAGAGGGAGAGAGAGAGAGAGATCTGCTGTGAGCACATGTCCAAGATGGCTGATGAGGGTGTGTGTGGGGGGTTGTTAGGGCCCATCTCCTATTGTTCAAACCACATGGTCTCCGAACACAAACTCCATTTTGAATGTAAGAAAACTCACATAATGTTGTAACTCTGTAAATCATATATCCATTAATGATCATACTTATAATAACTACAACAACCTATTTGTACTATACAACAACAAAACTGAGTAGAATTATAACTATAATAACATGACTATTAATTCACAACTTCCATGAATCAAGCACATGTTTCAATGGGGGGTGGGGGGGTGGGGAGTATCACATGTAATGCCATTGTCTTACCCACTTGCTGGTAGCCATCTTTAACAAAAACTGCAGTCTCTATCTTACACACGATTATTACTTGTACCATTCAAATCTGTTATTAATTAAACTTCCATGATATAACACTGATACCAGTCTATGATTACATTCATGATACTATACAAACTTATTCAGATAGTAATTATCATATAGTAACCAAAATACCAGTACTCACAATACACAATTCTATCATAACACTGAAATAACACCAAACCCATGCCAGTCTTATTGCCATAATCACACTATTAATAATTCACCATTCCAATGAATCAAGTACTTGGTTCCAGGTCCTAACACAGCTCACCAGCGGGTCTCAAACAATTATATCAACCAACACCGATCATTACAAATACCATAGTTCTGTTTCACACACTACAAAAACTCCATAATCAATCCCTTTCCTGAATACAACCAGTATGAACAGACTATTGTACACTACAGTGTAGATGATAACATTACAGACTAGATAGACAATTTATCATCCACTGTATGCTAACACAGACTTATGAATTCCCTTACCAAACTACATACAATCTTTATAAGAACTACATACATTTCTTATAAGCTATATTACAGATAAAAAACACACAACTAGCTACAGAGACCCAAATAGACTAACTACTGTACAGTTTAGCAACAATATAATTAGCCATGTTCCCGGGGTACAAAGTCCCATTTTTGGTTGTGTTGTGAGAGGAAGACCTCTCTCTCTCTCAATTCCCTGCTCCAAGTGTGTCTGCCAGCCTGTGTGTTCTCAGAATGCCATACTCCTCCCCTCACCTGTGAAAAGGGCCTCCAAAACCCCCACCTTGAAACTCCTATCCCAACAGTGTGATACAAATGCTAAACAGGTCACTTCAAATGGACACAGATCAGCCACCAAAAGCTTGTTGTCTCCTTATTCCCCCCCTGCATGCATAACTAAGCTGCTAACATTTTACAAGGTACATTTTGGTGTTTTAACTCTCTACGGTCCATAAGTTGAGAATGCATGTTGCGATCTTCAACCCGATGATACAGGAAAGCTGTTGAGAAAGTGTAGATCAGTACAATACCAAACACTATTTACTTATCATGCATTAAACCTTAGATACTAAACAGTCTCTATTTCACAGCAATAGTAATAAATGAGTAAACTTTGAATATTACACTTTGAAGCTATGGAACCTTTTACGTGAATGTGCAGTGTGTAAGTATTAAGGGTTTGGGAAAAGATGCTAGTTAACTTGGGGCAGATGCATATGCATGAAGCTAATAAACAGCGTTCACATGCTGGATATCATGCATTCGCTAATGTGCATTGTGTTAACAGCGCAACTGTGCATATTTAATGTGTATATGGGGTATGATGAGATATGCGGTCGCATTATGCTAATAATAGCATCGCTGTATGTACTTAAGTGTGGGTTTCTCTAAAATGGCGCTGGACGGCAATTCGCAAAATGGCGTCGTGCAGATTCTTATTTTTAAGATGGAGTCTGGTTGCCATTCGCAAGATGGTGTCCCTCCAAGCTAATTTTACACTGATTCTGTCTCAGCCACTAAACCAGCTTTGACAGTCCACCCTTTGATAGCAAACAACATGCTATCATACTCTGATTTTAAAATTAATTTTAGGCTTGCATATGGGATATTATTTAACATTATTTTTATGGGATGGCACAAGGTGGTTTCAATCCATCTATAATGGGTCTCAAGGAGGGAACATAAAACTACCATTATACGCACACCGCGGATCTTGGAAGATCATGGGAAACATGTGGGGATGCACCAGTCCTATAAAGGAAGTTTTGAAGGGGAATAGAGACTTACGTCATTTAAGATGTTTAAATGAGAAAAATAAAATAACATTTTAATAATACATTTTACGCATTTCTAAATATAATACATTATATGATGGTATTTCCTAGTTCAGGGTTGTAATGCAGTAAAAACCACCATCATAATTTCGCTCTTCCGATTTACCTTATTTTTACATTTTCCACACTTCAACACATTAGGAACACACTTGACACATGCCAATTACTATGACAACAACCAGTATAAGGATCAGGAGTTTACCTATGCTTGCAGTCATTTCCTGGATCCACTCTCCTATACCTGAGAACTACCTCACTGGGTTCAACCATGAAACCAATTCCTCTACCTTCTCCTCTACTTCAGCCACTAAAGCATTATGGTTCTTCCAAAATTCCCATTTTCAGCTGCAGAATTTCATCCATCTTCCAGTCTATCACCTTCTTGGGGTCACTGGTGTTGTTTGTGACATAAGTGCAACACTTTACTCCAAACTGAGTGGCCAAAGTTACGCAATACCCTCCAGTGACAGCTGTTAAGTAATTTAACACTAGTCTGTGTTGCTTTAGTTCTTTCTTGTATACTTGCAATTCCCTACCTGTATACCTGAAGGTGTCATCATACATCTCGGTGATATTATCTATCAATGTAGCAAGATCTTGGATATATCTAAAATTTAGTGTACCCCGAGCGATCCTGGTGGGATCCAATGTGACTAAAACTTGAAAGCCAGTTGTTTCACTAATTAACTGAGTGGCTTTATGCACATCACCAGGTATCATATTTCTTTGGTCTCTGTGTTCATACTGTGTGTGAAGATATGGTGATGGTGTGTTTTTATGAATACCAAGCATTTCACCATGTGTAAGGGTCATAATATCTGGAAGTATTCTTCCCATATAACATAACAATTACGGTACTAAGATTGGTCAGACACTCCCCTGATTTGGCATAGTACTCCTCCTCTCAACTCCACTTTATTGATATCACTATCAGCTCCCCTCTCCATCCTCTGTCCTCCATCACAGAAACTGGATATCCCCAAACAGATCATCACGACAGAAACTCTGGAAGAAAGATCTAGGATGACCACAGCAGACCACTCCATTGCTGGAAGCACTGATCTACACATTTCTTTAGCTCAGGTATCTCATCGCACCTTTTAACCCTCCCGGAACAGGCTCGCAATCGACAGGTTCACGTTATCTGCCTCGACTCTGCCCCATATCTCCACCGGTTGGTTGACCTTTCTACAGTGAGTGGAATGGACCAAGGTATCTCTCTCGGCCACCTTCAGCAGCACCTGATATGGACCTTCCCACCGATCTGTCGGACAACCCGAGCATAAGAAAACAAATTCTACAGGTTTGACATCATGACAGTCTGCTTCTGGCATATCAGGTGACAACAATTTCAGTTTCTGCTGCTGCTGTTTTAACTGCTTACTCATTGATATAAGATACTTTACAGTTACCTCGTTGTTACCTTTCGAATCTTCCTGCGGGCTTTTAATCAAATGAGGTTGTCTACCAAACAGAATTTCAAAGGGGGATATGTTAAGAGGAAGTCTAGGAGTTGTCCTGATACTGTGAAGGACTAACGGTAGTGCTTCTGGCCATCTCAGTCCATTCTCTGCCATAGTTTTACTACCCACCAACTTACACCAACTTACACCAACTTACACATACTGCTGGATGACCACACCTGTGAAATTAATATCCCTATACTCTAGGGATACCGTATCTGCATACAACCTTCTGTAAAATTAAACCCTGTTATTAATAGCTACTGCTTTAGGTATTGTCTCAGCCCCTGGGTTTGGACTGTTTCCCAAGTACTTGACCTTGCAATTTTTCCTTAGCAACCTTGTGTCCTGTGTGTGAGAGATGAAGCACAACAGTTTAGTATCATTTAAACATGGCATAAATGAAACAGGGCATTACAATAAATCGTCCACATATTGAATCAGAACAGATCAAATCAGAACAGGTTGAAAAGATTGTAAACAGTCGTACAAGGCCTGGGAGAAGATATTGGGGTTGTCTATGACACCATGGGACACTCGTGTTCATGTGTGGTGTACACCTCCCCCTATGTGAAAGCAAAAAGGTACTGACAGTTATTAATTTCTTGATCTGGGTCTCTCTCTTTTTAGAGATGTTCTTGTACATTTTCCTTATGGTTACTTAAGAGAGGGTACAAATTACTTGTTACAATTTTTATGTTTTTTTTCCATAAACTGTACCTGCACCCCCATCCACATAAGGTGGCGGTGGTGCGCGTGAACCACTGACAATACCTTCCACAATGCTACCTAGCTGCATGTGCGTGCCATTTCGCATCTCGCACGCATTGCAATTTAGTGCTGCTGGTGTACTTTCTGGTAATGCATTCGCAACGCTAGTTTGCGTCGCTTGCACACCTTTAAGCCACGCATCCCCTTAATGCTGCCACAATTTTAAACATTCATTATATTTACCTTTTTCACTCGAGAACGCACCAAACAGATGTGAGCTCGGACATTATTCAATATCTCCTTATGAAAACTACCAATTCTGAGAAACAGCCTAACACTCTTTATCGTTATCTTAAACCATACGTCACAATACCTTATTGCTAAGCACCGTACTTAGTATGTATAATACGACGGGCCGATCCAAGCGGCACTTCCATTAGCAGCACATCATTGTCTAACATCTCTATTGTTTGCGTGGCTCCCATCTTGGGACAACTCCTACGTTTTTCAATACAAATTTAAACTGGTGAAAAGACAGTCAAGATACTTTCACTTACCTGGAGACGCCTTTGAAAAAGGGTGTATCCGCGAACCCTATGGAGGACTTCTAGACGCCTCCAGTCACCTACGGAAGTAAAGGCCGCTTCGACTCAGCAATCCCTTTTTGACTATGTGTCAACTGCTAGGGGGCAGCAAAGTACCCTTTGTTTTCCAGTTGATTTCATCCACCCTCTCACCAGCTCACAATCATAGTCTAACCAAAACTATGCGGTTCAATTATAGTGTTCAAATAAGCCTAACAGATCACTCACACTGATTACTGAACACTATAATCACGCTGGGAGCCGAACCCTAACAAAAATAACAACCCATACACCTGCCTTGTGTAAAGTAAACGGTAAGCTGCTACTGAGTCAATAGGCCGTTCGTTATGCCTAGCACTTAAGGGTCCTACGATACCCTTAACATTTAGGTCCCATGTTACACCCTAAACAAGTACTCACTGTTATACACTTTTTTCTGCGCAGAAAAATACACGTTATCCAGTTATTGGCAACAATTGATAATGCAGCCGCAACAGCTTTGTTTAAAACATGTGGCAGCAAGACCGGAAATACGTATTGTGCGACTAGTCACATACACAACAATGCGACTATTACACAAACGTATGACTCTTACCCTTAGCTGCGCACGCAAAAATGCATCTCTGCCGCTTACGCAAAAATGCGACCCAGCCGTGTACGCAATACTGCGGCACCCCTTTTAGCATGCAATTCTATCAACAAAGGAAAACAAACTTTTTCCTTTCTTGTCCCTGGATTCTAGTCAGCGTACCTTAACTCACACGATAACGGATAGCGATCTCTCAGCATCAAGTGGTTGCAGGTAAACCCTGCGTGTGGCCACTCCACCTTTTGATGAGAGATTGATAACCGTATATTTATCGTGTAAATTGGTATCGTGACTTCCCGGATGAGTCCCCAACTAACGATACTGGATTTGAACCTCTGGTACAATCCTTCCTATACCTTCTAAACCTGCCTATACCTTCTAAAATTGACGCTATTTGCATACGCAGTCATACAGTAAAATAAAAGCCTTCAGACCTTGAAAATGTGTTTCCAACGCACAAAGTATATTATTCAACATAAAACAGTAGGTTACACACTGTGATCTAAAGACAATTTAGCGCAAAGAAATTATACAGACCCATGGTACAGTTATTACATAAGCAAAAAAACAGTGATTAAACTTCAAACAATGAGAGAGAGAGAGAGAGAGAGAGAGAGAGATGTCTGCGAGAGAGAGAGAGAGAGAGAGAGATGTCTGCGAGAGAGAGAGAGAGAGAAAGATGTCTGCGAGAGAGAGAGAGAGAGAGAGAAAGATGTCTGCGAGAGAGAGAGAGAGAGAGAGAGAGAGAGATAATACAACCATACAAAGAGAGAGGGAGAGAGAGAGATCTGCTGTGAGCACATGTCCAAGATGGCTGATGAGGGTGTGTGTGGGGGGGTTGTTAGGGCCCATGTCCTATTGTTCAAACCACATGGTCTCCGAACACAAACTCCATTTTGAATGTAAGAAAACTCACATAATGTTGTAACTCTGTAAATCATATATCCATTAATGATCATACTTATAATAACAACAACAACCTATACAACAACAAAACTGAGTAGAATTATAACTATAATAACAAGACTATTAATTCACAACTTCCATGAATCAAGCACATGTTTTAATGGGGGGGTGGGTATCACATGTCTTACCCACTTGCTGGTAGCCATCTTTAACAAAAACTGCAGTCTCTATCTTATACACGATTATTACTTGTACCATTCAAATCTGTTTTTAATTAAACTTCCATGATATAACACTGATACCAGTCTATGATTACATTCATGATACTATACAAACTTATTCAGATAGTAATTATCATATAGTAGCCAAAATACCAGTACTCACAATACACAATTCTATCATAACACTGAAATAACACCAAACCCATGCCAGTCTTATTGCCATAATCACACTATTAATAATTCACCATTCCAATTAATCAAGTACTTGGTTCCAGGTCCTAACACAGCTCACCAGCGGGTCTCAAACAATTATATCAACCAGCACCGATCATTACAAATACCATAGTTCTGTTTCACACACTACAAAAACTCCATAATCAATCCCTTTCCTGAATACAACCAGTATGAACAGACTATTGTACACTACAGTGTAGATGATAACATTACAGACTAGATAGACAATTTATCATCCACTGTATGCTAACACAGACTTATGAATTCCCTTACCAAACTACATACAATCTTATAAGAACTGCATACTGTACAATCTTTAAAAGCTATATTACAGATAAAAAACACACAACTAGCTACAGAGATCCAAATAGACTAACTACTGTACAGTTTAGCAACAATATACTTAGCCATGTTCCCGGGGTACAAAGTCCCATTTTTGGTTGTCTTGTGAGAGGAAGACCTCTCTCTCTCTCAATTCCCTGCTCCAAGTATGTCTGCCAGCCTGTGTGTTCTCAGAATGCCATACTCCTCCCCTCACCTGTGAAAAGGGCCTCCAAAACCCCCACCTTGAAACTCCTATCCCAACAGTGTGATACAAATGCTAAACAGGTCAATTCAAATGGACACAGATCAGCCTCCAAAAGCTTGTTGTCTCCTTATTCCCCCCCCCTGCATGCATAACTAAGCTGCTAACATTTTACAAGGTACATTTTGGTGTTTTAACTCTCTACGGTCCATAAGTTGAGAATGCATGTTGCGATCTTCACCCTGATGATACCGGAAAGCTGTTGAGAAAGTGTAGCTCAGTATAATAGCAAACACTATTTACTTATCATGTATTAAACCTTAGATACTAAACAGTCTCTATTTCACAGCAATAGTAATAAATTAGTAAACTTTGAATATTACACTTTGAAGCTATGGAACCTTTTACGTGAATGTGCAGTGTGTAAGTATTAGGAGTTTGGGAAAAGACGCTAGTTAACTTGGGGCAGATGCGTATGCATGACGCTAATAAACAGCGTTCACATGCAGGATATCATGCATTCGCTAATGTGTGTCGTGTTAACAGTGCAACTGTGTGTATTTAATGTGTATATGGGGTATGATGAGTTATGCGATCGCATTATGCTAATAATAGCATCGCTGTATGTACTTAAGTGTGAGTTTCTCTAAAATGGCGCTGGACGTCCATTCGCAAAATGGCGTTCTGCAGATTCTTATTTTTAAGATGGAGTCTGGTTGCCATTCGCAAGATGGCATCGCTCTAAGCTAATTTTACACTGATTCTGTCTCAGCCACTAAACCAGCTTCGACAACGCTATTGTGCAACTAGTCACATACACAATAATGCGACTACTACACAACCATATGACTTAACTTTAGCTGCGTACGCAAAAGTGTGTCTCTACTGTGTGCGCAAAAATGCGACTCAGCCGTGTACACAATACTGCGGCACCCCTTTTTAGCGTGAAATTCTATCAACAAAGGAAGAAACTTTTTCCTTTCTTGTCCCTGGATTCTAGTCAGCGTACCCTGACTCACACGATAACGGGTAGCGATCTCTCAGCATCGAGTGGTTGCAGGTAAACTGCGTGTGGCCACTATCCACCCTTAGGTGAGATATCGATAACCGTATGTTTATCGTGTGAATAGGTAAGTGACCTCACTCTACGAGCCCCCAACTAAGGATACTGACTTTAAATCTCTATACGCTCCTGCCTATACCTTCTAAAAACCTGCCTATACCTTCTAAAATTGACGCTATTTGTGTACGCAGTCATACAGCAAAATAAAGACCTTAGACCTTGAACATGTGTTTCCAAAGCACAAAGTATTATTTCAAGCAAAGTACAGTTAGTTACACACTGTGATATAAGTACAATTTAGCGCAAAGAAATTATACAGACCCAAGATACAGTTATACATACGCACGCGCTCTGGGACCAGATTCCGGCATCAGCAAGAAACCTCCATCAACAGCATCAGCATGAAGACTAAAGACTAGGGTCAGAACACACATATTTATACCCCCACATAAATAGACTACACAATAGAGAGGTTTGTTGCGATCCCATTGGTTCCCCATCATGGTGCTTCTGTTACAGGGCATTTACCAGGTTGATTGAAATGGACACAGACCAGCCTCCGACAGCTGGTTATCTCTGTTTTCCCCCCTCATGCAAATCTAGGCTGTTGGTTTTACAAAGTACATTTTGGTGCTTTAACTTTCTACAGTCCATAAGTTGAGAATGCATGTTGCGATCGTCACACCAATGATACCGGGAAGCTGTTGAGAAAGTGCAGATCAGTATAAGACCAAACACGGCTTACTTATCATGTATTAAACCTTAGATACCAAATAACCTTTATTTCACAGCTTTTGTCATAAATTAATGAAACTTGAATCTTATACCTTTAAACTATGGAACCTTTTACGTGAATGTGCAGTTTATGAGTGTTCCCTAGGGGTTTGGGAAAAGATGCTGGTTAACTTGGGGCAGATGCATACGCATGAAGCTAATAAACAGCGTTCGCATGTGGGGTATTATGCATTCGCTAATGTTCGACATATTAACAGCACAACTGTGTGTATTAATGTGTGTATGTAGTATGGTAAAATATGCGATCGCCTGATGCTAATAATAGCATCGCCATTTGTACTTAAGTGTGAGTTTAGCTAAAATGGCGCTGGACGGCCATTCGCAAAATGGCGTCTTGCAGATCTAATTTTCAAGATGGTGTCTTGCGCCAGTCGCAAGATGGTGTTGTTTCAATCTACTTTTAAGCTGATCTTGTCTCAGCCAATTATCCAGCTTCGACATGTGTTCCATATAAGTAGCCATGAGAAACCATATATGAAAATGCATGCATTTGAATGTATATATCTCTGAATTATTTTTCACCCAAGTATATAACAGCTACATAATGGGTGTAGATTATTAGACTTTTCAGGGAGTCAGAAAGATTGGTACTATTTCAGGGAGTCTTCCTGACATCTGAGAGAGTTGGCAAGTATGATCTAGATATGGACACAATGTGAACAGTTAGGAAAAGTGTACAGTTACACCATGAAAATGTGCATATGCTCAACTCTACATTAGATCAAACACTGCTATGCAAGGGGTTTAAACGGTGGCTTTTGGGCTGCAGCTCCTCCCCCCTCCAAGTAAAATTCACCACTGAGCCCCAAGTCTCCTAGTCCATGCACAGACAGCTGCCAGGCTTCACATTGGAGGCACTTTCTGTTAGTCACACACTGGACTGTCTTCTAGGGCAGAAGCATTTGCAGTCATTAGAAGTCGGGTTTTGTGCACATGCACGTTTTTCCCAACCTTCTCTGTTAGATTGTTCATGCATGCACAATGGATGCAGCCAACTGCAACCTGAAATGATTAGCAGCTGGGCAGCACCCCACTCTCCATAAGGTTGGAGCCACCAGTGCATTTAGTGAAAATACTGACTTTGCATGTGGCAGCATACAAGTACTGTGCAGCTCTAAATTCACATTGCAATTTAGAGTTGAAATAGGAATCATCCCTTCCAAACTCTAAAAAGTCTGTCTGCACATTTTGAATTTACCCTATACAGTGCTAATTTTCTGCTTCTATTTGTGTGAAAGTGAATAACTATAAAGTCGTTTATTATTATGCATGAAGTCACCCAACTTTAGCCTATGACTAAGCGCCTGATTCACACCGACTCGCGAGCGGCTGTCCGCTCGCAAGTGGGTCGATGGTCTGCACTGCGCATGCGCACGACGGAGGGAGCTCCGTCGTGCGCATGCACGAGATGCGACGAGCGAAGGACTTTCCTTCGCTCGTTGTGTCTGATCAAAGGGGGCGTGCTGTCGATGTTGATTGACAGCACGCCCCCTTTGGTGGGCGTGCCGGGGCGTGCCTCCCAGATGGGGGCGTTCCCAAGGGAACGCCTACCGTCAGAAGCCGGCCCCACTGACATCACTAGTGATGTCAGTGGGAGTGATTTTGGCTCTGATAGAGCCAAAATCACTCCGGGCCTCGCGGTTGAGAAACTCAACCGCAGGCTTCGGCTCGCAGTGGCGATGGTCGCGATGGTCAAGACCATCGCGACCATCATCCTGCACGCTCGTATAGGCTGTGGGTGGTGACCCACAGCTATACGAGCGTCCAGGAGGACGCTCCTTAATTATGGAGGTGGGCCCTGATTCAGAGCGAGCGCTCTGGTCAGAGCGTCCGGCTCTGAATCAGGGCCTAAATCTTTAGGGATCATCTTTTCTTTTGACTAGCAATCTATGGGTTAAATAAAAATGAACTAAAACCCTCATAGACTTGCTCAGCTATAAACTGCAATACATAGACAAACAGGAAACCTATGAGCAAGTTTCCAAATACAGCAACATCACTCTGTCTAGACTCTAGAGCAGTGGTTCCCAAATTGGGTGCCGTGGCACCCTGGGTTGTCTCAGGGCACTTGCAGGGGTGCCTTGGGTTGGTGATCCAGTACCAAATAAAATGCTTTTTAGTCAGAGTGATAGGCAAAACCATTGCTGGTGGCTGCCAATCAAAAAATATGTGGACAAAAACAAGCGCAGCCCTGTCAATCACCACATAACTGACCCTAAGGGTGACATATAATCACAATTTACTTCATTTAATGTTTGTTGAATTTCTCAATAAGAAACTTTTGGCCCAGGGGTGCCGTGGAAAAAATGCTGATTCTCTAGGGCCCCGTGATTCAAAAAAGTTTTGGAACCACTGCTCTAGAGCATTTAAAAGTCAATCTGATTGGCTCTTTGGATATAGACCCTATGTAGGGAATAAATTAATTACAGTGTATCACATTGAAACAAATGGTTAGAAGTAATGCAGACTGGTTCCTAAGGTTAATCATAAACAGCCAAATAACTAAAAATCTTTAGTGCAGCTAGCCTAGGATGCCTGCAGTTCATTAATTAAAGCATTATATTACTTTCACTTATATAACTATATTATTATTAGTATTACTTTTATTGAAAGATAGGTGAGAAAAGCAGAAGCTCAGTATCATAACTGTGTGAAAAGTCACATTGCCATTTGCTTGACCAAAAATAAGATGTTTGTTGCACAGAGTGCTTTTGTTACACTATTGAGTAATGTCACTGCACCTTAAGTATTTATTATGTAAATGGTATCAGAGTTGAGACATCCACTAAGGCATTAGGATCTCTGCAATCAGTTGTGTTATGCAAACTCACTCAGAGGATAGGCGCAACATGACCTTATAAGGAATCTGTGAATAGGGAATTGCAATGGCCTACTCTATAGGAGAGAAAAGTGTTTTTTTTTTAATTCCTTTTAACCCTATTATTGCCAGTTTGAGCAACAAACAAAAACAGGATGCTATTTTGTTTAAATGTCACAAATACTAATATATATATATATATATATATATATATATATATATATATATATATATATATATATATATATACATGCAGTAGTGATATATATATTACATGCAGGGCCGGTGCTACCATTAGGCAGCTTTAGGCGGCTGCCTAGGGGTGCCGGCCACTGGAGGGCGCCGCTAAGTCCACAAACGAAGAATGTCTCTTTCAGTTACGGCCGGGACTACTGATGACCAAGGCTGATGCAGGTGTGTGTAGGTAGTGGGGGGCTTGTGTGTGTGTTAATGAGTCCAGACAGGCTTAGTGTACAACCTTGAGGAAGAGTCAACAGGACTCGAAATGCGTTGGTGGAGTTCTATGGACCTACGTGCACATATTTGACAAACTGAACCGTGGATTAGCCCAGCAGCACTTTACTTTGAAGGGAGAGGGAAAGTAGATTCCGGAACCTCCCATCCTTACACTCACTTCTAGGCACCTAGTAAGGTGCTGATTATGGTACGGTTTCATTCTAGCCATTTAAGGATAAAATCTGTCTTCTGTTACGACTGCATTTTGAGGCCTGTTATTTGGGATTTTTTTAATAAATAGATTGTGTGGACATACTGCACTATTTTGTATTTTTTTCTTTTTTGGGGTCCTACTGATGAACGGCAAAAAACAGTGATTGTCTGAGCAACCTTAGACTGATATCATTGAATTGTACACTGTGACCCTTTGAAGAGATCCACAGGACCCAAGCATTGCAAGAACATTTATGTAGTAGTACCACTACGGTTACATACACTTTTTATTCTATTTGATTTAGTGTGTGTGGGGGTGGTGGTGGGTTTATTGAGTGCAGACAGGGTTAGTGTATGTGTGGGTTTAATGAGCACTGGCAGAGTGAGGTGTATATGTGTGTGCATGGGGGGTTTAATGGGTGCTGACATATATTGGGGTGTGGATGTGTGGCAAAATGTATGTTGTATGGCATATAAATAATTTGGGGCACATGTGTAGCATATATATCAGGGGCATTGTGTAGCATAATTCATGTGGCAAATAATACATTTGGAGCACATCTGTGTGGCATATTATGTACTGGAGGTATTGATGTGTGGCATAATTATGAATTGGGGATACAGCTGTGTGGCATATAATGAATTTGTGGCACAGATGTACGTATGACATATTAGGAATTAGGGCAGTGTTATGAGACACAGTATGATTTTGTGGCTCTTCTGTGTGACATGTTGTAAACTGGGGTCAGTAATATGTGGCACAGTATGAAATGGAGGGAGCAGTGGCGGTGGATGAAATGCTGCCTAGGGTGCCCAGACACCGTGCACCAGCCCTGATTACATGGAATCAGTGAAATACCTTAGCTCACTGTACCATTATTGATGTGGGGAAAAAATTAAAGTAAGAGGAGTTTTGTGAAGACGACAGTATCTCTGCAAGATTCTCAGCAGATTTACAACCATAAAATGTACTAAAGACCAAACCAGTCAAAACATGCCATTATTCAAATAACCAAATCGAGCACATGTGCACAAGACTACAAGGCTCTAATATTTTATATCACCAGCGCATGGTCGGTCATCATGTATGCTGAGGAGAGGGGGCCCCTGGAAAGTGTGCACTTCTGTTTTAAAATGCATCTGCATCATTGGTATACCAAGAGCAGTCAAGGTCTAATAATTGGTTATGTACTAGCCAGTGGCGTACCTATAATGGGTGCAGTGTGTGCGGGCACTTCACACACTGCACCCATATTTTTTTTAAACTTACCTGTCCGAGGTCCCACATCGGGTGTCACTGTTGCTCAGAACACCGGAAAAATGGCCACCGCGGTCAATTTCCGGTGTTCTGTGCATGCACAGTAGACTCTGGGCACTACAGTGTGCCTGGAATCTACTGCGCATGCACAGAACGCCGTAAAATGGTCACGTGGCCATTTTTCCAGCGTTCTGCACATGCGCAGTCGACTCTGGGCACACTCTAGTGCCCGGAGTCTACTAATGCTCCGGTGGCTGGCCAGCCGTGTCAGTTGGCTGCCAGCCACCAGAGAGAGAGGAGGGGGCCCCGCGCGACGAGCGCACACGGGCCCTCTCCTCTCTTAAAACGCCCCTGGTACTAGCCTTGTAGAGTGGGTGTACAAGGAGTACTGTACCCAACATTTTATTTTGTAACTTCATAGCTCCCCTTATAAAACACTTGAAATTCACACCAGATTTTAATTAGTACCCAGATTTTATATTTGCACATTTTTAGTTTTTGTTCCCCTCCTGATTCAATGCAATGCTTAATAATACTATGTAACCATGTGTGTGATATTTTAGGCATCGAATTAGCAGCACTCACTCCCTGGCAGCCTATCTGTGATTTGCAATCACAAAGCAGATCTTTCCAGCTTTTACTAGTACATACTGTATGCTGTATGAAGGCCATTGTTCTTTCTCTCCTACACTGACTCCAACTAGGTTAACGTTATGCAAATGCTGTAGATGCAAAGAAACATTACAGTATAGCATTAAAAAGAAGACAAAGTACTGTATAGTACTGACTGCATACAGTTGGAAAAATAATCACAACACTGTATGCGCTGTGAGCTATATTAAAAGAGGAACAATTTTAGGGATTTTTTTTTTTAAATCTGTCCCTAACATTTGAAGTAATAAAGTTCTTCAAAATCATTTCAGGACTGTCACCTGATGACAGTTTAAATATTTAATTATGAATATTTAAATTACATTATTAAACAAAACAATTTAAAACCTTGTTAAAAAAATAGAGTTAGGCCGTTCTGGTGTCCCACTAAATATCAGGAATTTGCCATTAGTGATTTAATTTATGAATGGGTCTTGATTCACACAGATTTCAATGAATAAGCAGCACCCACTTGAGCATCAGGTCAATCACAGTGCATGAAACGCAAAGAATCCAATCAACAAGTATCAAGTTGTCAGGTCTATATATAGATAGTTTATAGCCCTTTGGACACTGCTCATTAATTAATGGGTTCATGACTCACTCTTACGGATTTTGAACATGTAATGATTGTTGGTGGTCAGAGGAGCGGTGCCAGCATTAGCCAAATGGCTACATTGGTGAGTTGCTCAAGACGACAGGTTGATAAAGTCTACACCAGGGGTCGGTGGCCATCCAGCTGTTGTTGAACTACAAATTCCAGCATGCTTTGCAACAGTTTTAGCATGGCCAAATAAAAAAAATGTGGCAGGGCATGCTGGGATGTGTAGTTCTACAACAGCTGAGGGGCTGCTTATTGCCCACACAGAGAGGACCAGCAGACAAACATCTGAGTCTGAGTGCAAGGCCTGTTTGTAGATGGCTACTGGTTGCTCAACTGAAACGGAGAGTGGACAGACTTGTTGAGACCGGAATCGGAATGGGATGTCGGCAGTCGGGATCCCGGCTGTCAGAATTTTGGCACCGGCATCCCGACAGGGCTAGCATACCGACACTTGTTGTTCGGTATGCTGACCCTCCCCTAACCCTGCTTCTTTGGTGCCTAACCCTAACCTCCCCCCCTAGTGCCTGAACCTAATTCCCCCCTCCCCACACTCTAAACCTAACCCTCCTCCCTTAGTGCATAACCCTAATCCTCCCCCTAGTGCCTAACCCTAACCATGCACCCTAACCCTACCCACCCCACCCTGCTACTTACCTTCGGTATCCTGGCGGTCGGGATGTCGGCGCCGGGATTGTGATAGGTGTTGGGATTCCGGCGCAGGTAATATCTGTGCCGGCATCACAACCGCCGGGATACAGACTGTATCCCATTCAAACCACAGACGGGCAACAGTGCATGGAAATATGGATAATATGAATGCGGGACCAGTTCAGATGGTCTCTCAGTAAACAGTACACTGTTCATTATATTGCTTTAGCTACAGAAGCAGAAGGCCTGTCCACACACCATTGCTATCTGCTGCAAACAGGGTGAAACACCTCCAGTTTGCTCAGGAACCCAGGAATTGGACAGTATATATTTGGAAATGGGTAATGCGGTCTGACAAATCATGTTTTTAACTATGTAAGACAGGTGGTAGGGTGAGGATAAGCATAAAAGCTTGGATCCTTCTTGCATCGTCACAACTCTTCAGGCTGGCAGAGGCAACATTATGCAGATGCAGATTATTGGATTTGGGTAATAATCCCCATGATTCATATTGATAGTTATTAGAATCCATGCTTAGAAGAATTCAAGACATATTAAGGGCAAAAAGTGGCCCAACAAAGTACTCACTCGGTGGTCTAAATAATTTGGCTGCTAAGTATAGCTAATATGTAATAGTAATAATTAATAATTGCAGTGCCTCCTTTATAATTTAAAATAATGCTAGTGGCCCCATTTAAAAAAAACAAAAAAACCCCCATTAATCTTGGAGTTGTTTAGAGTCACTGTGGCATACTGTGGGCATGATCGCATTATAGTGGGCATTGCCATGCTCCCACAATGTGCCAATCCTTTTGTGATGACAGAGACTAACAGCAGACTGCATGCAACTGCATTTGGTCCGAAAACAGTGGTGGGCCAAGGTGCAAAAATATGCTTCGGACCCTCTTTCTTCTAGGTCCAATGCTGAGTTCATAATTTGCCACTCAATAGTATGCCACGTGACAGCCAAAGAATACAGACAGCATCCCAGGGGTAAATTTACTAAAGTGAGAGTTTTTAGAATTGGAGATGTTGCCCATATAACCTGATCTCTCCGGACAGAAGGTCCCCGACATAAAGTCCCATCCACCCCTCAATGTTGACCACCTCATGACAGATGAGGGTCAAATATCTAGTAGTTATATTGTGACTGATACCGCAGTAAGTTTGCAATAGACTTTAACCTATCAATCTATTTCAATGTTTTCATTGGAACGTTCGGGAGATCGCGTTCCCATTTTATGAATCCAGTAATTCCCCCTTAAACAGAGTTTGTGGAATCTATCACCTCCTCTCGCCATCTGAGGGATATGTTCAATACCTGTTACTTTGATATCTCTAGGGTTGGAATGATATGCATGTGTAAAGTGTCTCGGGACACTATTCATGATGTTGCTTCTGTGTTCTAGAAACCTACACCTTAAAGGTCTAATGGTTCTGCCGATGTACTGGGTCCCGCAAGTGCATTCTAGCATCTATTACGTATGATGTACTGCAATTTATAAAACTATTAATGGGAAACTTTTCATTTGAATTAGTTGATACAATCTCGCAACATCTATTGGTAATATAGCCACATGTAATACAAGAGGAACGTCCACATTTGAAACATCCCTTTGGCTTTTTTGTCAGCCAGCCGCCCTAGATGATCATTTTATCAGTGGACATTGGCTCTTTTCTAAAAAAAACTGGATGCCAATAAGTCCCTCAGGTTGTTGGCTTTGATGAATATGACTGAAGCATCCGCCGGAATACTTTCTTTAAGCACATTGTCTAAAAGTAAAATCTGAAAATTCGTATATATAATCTTTCTAATTTTATTTGAGCAGTTAATATTTGGATATATTTGGTCCGAGAAAGGATTGTTTCTCGGTTTAGGGACCAGCAGTTCATTCCTATCAAGTAATCTGGTTTTCCCAAGTGATGTATTTAAAAGAGTATCGGGATATTCTCTTTCTCCAAATGCTTCCAGAATATCCACAGATTGACTCTCAAAGATATCGTCACTTGTAGAATTGCGACGTATCCTCCTGAGTTGTCCGTAAGGGATATTCTGAATCCAGGGTATATGATGTAAACTATTGAAATGAAGGAAGTTATAGGTATCAACATCTTTTCTAAATGTTTTGGTAAGATATTATCATCCTCTATATAGAGGGTTATATCGAGGAAGGTAGAAGGGTGATAAGTGCTAGTGAAAGTTAAATTAAAATTATTTGAATTAGGCTGTGCTATGAAAAGTGTAAGTGAATGTGCATCACCACCCCAAATAAAAAAGAGATCATCTATATAGCGTCCATAAAGCACGAGGTTCGCGCCAAGTCCCGCCCCCCACACATGCGTCTCCTCGAAGACCCCCATGTAAATGTTGGTGAAAATCGGCACGAACCTTGGGGCCACCGCCGTCCCAAGTGTCTGTAAATAAAAGACATGATCAAATATAAAGTAATTATGTGTAAGTATAAAGATAATGGAATCTAAAATAAAATTTCTCTAACTTTCTGTGACCTCAATATCCCTCATCAGTACATCTTTAACCGCCCTAATTCCCAGATCATGGGGAATATTGCAATACAGGGCTTGTACGTCACAAGTTACAAACAAATATATATCTTTCCACTTTACATCTTTTATTAAGTGCAAAAAGTGATTAGTGTCTTTAATGTGCGATCTCTGTGCAGTGGCATAAGGCTGAAGAAAAAAATCAACAAATTGTGAAAGATGTGATGTAAGGGACCCAATACCAGCTATAATGGGACGCCCAGGTGGTGTGTCAAGTGTTTTGTGAATTTTAGGGAGGTGATAATAATAAGTGGGTATTACAGGGTGATTCAGTGACAAATAAATTCTCTCATTCCTTGCTATCACCCCCTCATTCAAAGCCCTATCCAGCAAGATAAATTTGTTGGATCCCACTTGAGGGTTATGTACTGATTTCTGTCGTAGTGCCTTGGTCATATAGTCTTTAGTGTCCTGAATGACGATCCCTCCTCCCTTATCTGCGGGTTTGATAACGATGGAGGGATCGCCAGACAGTTTCTTCAGTGCCATTCTTTGCCTCAAATGAAGATTGTCCCTGTATTTCGATCTCTTCTTTTGTTTTTTGCATTAATTCTTAAATTCATTTAATGTTTTTTTGTAGAATATATCGATAGGGATACTTTTTACATGTGTGGGAAAAATGTTAGATTTTTTCTTCAATGTTAATTTCCTTAGTGTGTTATTAATATCAAATAGTTTTTCACACAATAAATCACCATTGTTAAGGATTTGTGTAGATGATGCCTCTTCACCATTATCCCTTAATAAGTGATTAAGGGCCTCCAGGGCCTCTGTATCACCATCATCAAGAATAATAGTACCAAGATCATCCTGTTGATCATTAAATTTTAATTTCTTAGTGACAAAATATTTTTTCCGGTATAATGTCCTAATAAATTGGTTTAAATCAACGAAAAGATTAAAAAAAATTGGGATCATGTGATGGGGAAAACTTGAGACCTCTATTCAAAAGACTAATTTCATCGCTAGATAGGGTTTTGGAGGATAAGTGAAAAATACCCCTACTGTCGTTTTCTTTTTTAATTTTGGAATTGTGTTTTTCTTTTTGCACCTCTTATGTCCCCCTCTCTTTTCTCTGAGTTTAATTCCCTTCCTCTTTTTGGTGACTCTGAGGAGAGAATCTGATATCTGTTTCTCTGCTGTAAATATGGGGGATGTTGTGTCCTCCACTCCTCCTCTAAAAAAGGACAAGATGTGTCATTACTTCTATGTGGACTCATTGTGTGATTTTCAACTTCTCCCTGGATCTTATGAGTCTTAGGTCTAACATCCCTGTTGTCAATTGGAGCAGCATCATTAGTTTTTGAATGGTTAAGGGTGTATCTCTTATCACCTCTCGGTGGACTAATATAGTCCCTCCTGAATTTTGAGGAAGAGTCTCGTGTCTGATCACCAATTTTTGTGAGGTTATAAGAACCATTTTCAGATTTTCTCCCAAAAGAATCTTTATTCAGTGCCGTAGCTAGACGGCAGTGCGCCTTGTGCAGCACTGCCACCCCTCTCCGCTCCCCTCCTCCCCCCCCTGAGCGCTTACCCTAACTTGACGGAGGTCTCTATCTGCAGACCTTCGGCACAGAGAAGTGTGTGGCCGGTGCCGCTGGAGGATGGCGCCTGGTGCACATGACCCCTCAGCCCCCCCCTAGTTGCGGCCCTGCTTTATTGGTGCGATATTGATCATATCTATGTGGTTCATTGTGCCTAGTCTGTCTATTGTATATATTAGGAGACTGTTTTTCTCCCTTAAAGGGGTATGATCTTTTGTTATGATTCAATGTTTTTTCTCTGTTGAAGCCCCTCCGTCCTGAGAAACTATGGTTTCTCCTGTTTGTAGAGTAAGTGCTATAGTTAAATCTATCGCTTGAGAGGATTCTATAGGGATACAATCCCTTAACTAAGTTCTTTCTTCTCCTCTTTCATAGTCACTTTTATTCCTCAGACATTTCTGTTTTTTACCATCGATAATCTCCTTTTCATACCATTACATTTTTGTATGAAGACTAAAGTCTTTTTCCTTATACTCCGGATGATCCTTAAAGGGTAGTAATTGGTCCCTGATAATCTCTCTTTCTTTAATGATGTCATCAATCTTACTCTTTCTGTAACTAACCAATAGTTCCATTATTGAGAAAGAACAGCCATCCAGTATCTGAATCCATTTTTCCTTCAACCCAGAGTTATCTATAAATGAAAGTGCCTTAAAGATTCTAAGACCTCTTGGTATTTTCTTAGAGGAAATATATTTATTAAGTGTGACCATATCCCACCAATCTTGGGTTTTGGCTTTTAGTAGGCCCTCCAGCTTATAAAATAATTGGTGAAATTCATCTTTTTTATTGTCACGAATTAGGGGCTGTAGATCATCAAAACCCTTTAATTCCTTCTCATATTTATCTCTTCTACTTTTACTTTCATTGAGGCATGATAACAAAGCCATTAGAGCAAAAAATATAGAGCAAACAAAAATATGATAAATTATAGAAGATAACTGATATAAATTTTTATCTAAATATACCAAAAACAAAAAAAGTATTATGACAGGCTGTAAAAGTAAACGTATTTGTTTCATCCAATAAATAATCTAATAAAGGTACCAATGCAGCCAAGATCTTACAGAGTAATACATAAAAGTATAGACAACAATCTAATTCTGGCGAACTTACCTAATTAACAATAAGCTATTTATAAGTATATGAGAATATTACTATAGTGTTGCAGCAGAATATACAAACTCTGGGTAGCAGCCGCTGATGATCCTGGCAGCCCCTTATTGTTCAGTGGCCCCAGGGTACCGATTATTGTTTCTCCACTGCCTGAAAACTTCATCAGAGATTTCGGGCTCTATTTATTAACATTATTTTTACTAAAATAAAGTGAAAAAGGGTGTTTTCACACCATTTTCACATTATTTTAGTATTTTAGTATTTTAGTATCACCTATAGTTATTACAGGGCTATTGGAGTAGAATTCGTAATCACTTATTTTTAGTAAGCAGATCGCATTTCCCATAATTGTAATGGGAAATGTGATCCGACCAAAGTTACTAAAAATAAATTGTAAAAACATATCGGGGAAAGCCCTGTGATAATAATGCCACCTGGAGGTGGCGTTATCCAGGGTCTCCCCCGGTTACCGGACTCCTGCTCCACTATAGCGGGCAGAGCAGGGCCCAGAGCTGACCCCAGTGATAAGCTGTGTGGTCTAAGCAGACCGCAAGCTGATTACTGTAAAAAAAAGAAAAAAAATAGTCAAAAAATGTTTTTACTTACCTGACTCCAGGGACCAGTGATCGGGTCTCCAGTGATGTCTCCCCTCCGGTCAGCTGGTCTCCCATAGTGCACTGCGGCCCGATCATCAGGTGATCGGGTCCATGTGCAGTATGGGAGATCACCTGATCGGAGCTATGGAGGACACCACCGGAGACCCGGATCATGCAGGTAAGTGTAATTAAGGGAGAGGGGGGGTTGCGGGGGATCCGCGATCGTGGGGGGTGGGGCTTAGCACCGGGGGGGTAGCAGTGGTGGCCGGTGGGCGCATGCGCGGGCACTTTGTCACGGTATTTTTTGCGCAAAAATGTGCTTTATCGCAAGCTCTGTCCCTGCAAGGAATTTGTAGTAAATCCCTGTGATATTGCCTGAATTCGCAATGCGAATTCAGGGCCTGATTCAGAGCCGGACGCTCTGACAAGAGCGCTCGCTCTGAATCAGGGCCCTCCTACCTGTTATTGGAGCGACCTCCTGGCCGCTTGCATAGCTGTGGGTGACCCACAGTGTATGCGAGCAGCCAAAAAGATGGTCGCGATGGTCAAGACCATTGCGACCATCGGGCTTGCGATGAGACCCTGCGGTAGGGTCTTGCTGCTGCAAGCCCAGGAGTGCTTTTCTATCAGAGCCAAAAGCACTCCCACTGACATCACTAGTGATGTCAGTGGGGCCGTCCCCAGACGGTAGGCGTTCCCATGGGACCGCCTCCGTCTGGGCAGCAACGCCCCCGGCACGCCCACCAAAGGGGGCGTGCTGTCACTCACCATCGACAGCACGCCCCCTTTGCTGCGACACCCATAGTGACGGCTTGGCCGTCGCTATTCGGGTCTCACGCATGCGCATGACGGAGCTCCCTCCGTCGTGCGCAAGCGCACTAGGGCACCATCGACCAGCTTGTGAGCGCTCAGCGCTCATTAATCATTAATATCACACTACAATCTGCATTCAATATGTGGATTGTAGTAAATAGAGCCCTTCATCCTTTCTGCAAGTAGCTCATCTGCCATTGGTGCCACATCACATGTAGTGGTAGGAGTAACTTTATCAGTTGCTACAAAGCACAAGCAAATGTTGCCAAGGTTCATCCTGTGTAACCTCTGGAGGTGTTTGTGGAGAATAGTAGGCCTAAGCACCACAGTGTGCACAGCAGCATTGCATAGATAAATATAATTGAGTCCTTCACCATGACCCTTCTGGCAGTGCAAAAACAAAACCATAGGAAGAATTTGGGCTATCAAAGGTGTTACCTGATGGTGTCAAGTGAAGCTTGATATATAGAACATAAATCACAGTCACCTTAGTATCCTATGAGGATATAGCAAACAGCGAATATAGAGGTCCCCCAAATTAAATCAGTGATTTCTCTGTGGTATCCCTCTTGTTAAATAGGAAGTGAGTAATACTGCTTTTACACCTAAATCCTGGTTCTAACCCGAGATTTGGAACACATTTCCAAAATGGGTCAGACACAGGACAGACCTTTTCTACTGCGGCGCTGATTCGGATTATTTCCGGATCGGCGCCCCTTCACAACTTCACCCGGCGCTTGAAGATGACATTATCTCCAAGCGCCGAGAAACCCGGAAGTCTCCATGCTGTAAACGGTTCCCGTTTACACTGCAGGGTTTAATGGGTAGTTCCCGTGTAAAACCCTGCAAGTTACCTGGGTTGGATTGCCGGGTCACTCGACCCGGGAATCCAACCCTGGCCCCTTTTACACCCTGCAATAACCCAGGTTTTAGCTCTGGTGTAAAAGGGGTATAAAAGAACACTTGACCTAGAAGAAACAAGCTCTATCTTAGATGAAGGAAATAGATGACCTATTTAAAACTGCTGACACTTACATACTGCAAGTAAATGCTTTAATATTGTTGGCTGTTTTATAATCCACTCTATAGAAATGAGATTTAATTTTAAATGGCAAAGTATTTTAATAGTCATAAAAGGGTGATCATTGGGCCTGATTGAGAGATGCGTGCGCGTTAACGCGATCGCAGCTGCGATTTCATACGCATCACAGCTGCAAAAATATGCTAATGTTTCCAGGACGCCCACTGCTGCCTTCTCATATGCGTATGTTGCTTACCTGCATAAATATCGGTAACATTGACGCACATCAAGCAGCCATCTTGCCCTTGTGGAAGATCTGACCTGCCGCAGCCTTGGGAGCTCACCTGACACGCAGAGCTGCATATGCAATCACAGTGGCTAATTTAAAGGGAGTTCAAACGTGTTATTCAGACCACTCCCTGTCACCACCCCCAAATGCTGACAACCTGTCACTCACTCTGCGATGGATTCCTCTGTGCATCAGTATTCGCAGTACGATCGCTGTGCATGCACAGTGCGGCTTATACACATGTGCGATGGCAAACAATCACTCGATCTGCGTGCATAATCGCCTTTGCGTCCAGCTCTGAATCAGGTCCATTCTGCATTTTTTAGGCATTATTGCGAGCACAAAATTACGGTTGAAAAAGGCGTATCTTAATGATACATAAAAGTCAGAAAATGGATGCTGACTATCTCCATGCCCTTACTGTAGAACCTGTGTATTGTAGGTTTTAAGTTTGAATTATTTTTCCTAAAAAATGTATCTGGTTGTT
This sequence comes from Taudactylus pleione, assembly GCA_031769625.1. Classification (NCBI taxonomy): domain Eukaryota; kingdom Metazoa; phylum Chordata; class Amphibia; order Anura; family Myobatrachidae; genus Taudactylus; species Taudactylus pleione. Next base: position 11,941,097 of record JAUIMM010000177.1, on the reverse strand, counting down.
TTACACTTGAATTTGTTGGTTTCAAGGTCACATTACAAGTTGGAAAAGTTTGCACATGATTTATCTTAATTTCAGCCATCACAAAAACCTTTGAATAAGGGTGTGTAGATCATTTTTCATTACTAGCAAAATCTATATGTTTTTTTTTTTTTTCAAATTTGTCATTGACTTCATTATGGTCATAGAGCTCAGCAGTGATTGGTGGATAATGAATAGGATTGGAGACAGCAACAGTAGTTTAGGGTGGAAAATAATACCTCTTTACCACTAGAATGCGGGGTCGCACCCGGGATTATGTTTACGCACCCGTTCCCGGGCGCGACCCGGCTGAGACCCCTGTCAGACAGGTGATGAGCCGGCGCTTGGAGATGATCTCGCATCGACCTGGGTTACCCGTCCACACTGCATCACGAGCATTCACGCGTTCAACCCTTCTCGTGATCAGGGTTGAAATGTCGGATGGCTCGACCCTGTTTATTTCAACCCGGTCCTTTCACACAGCATGATAACACGGGTTGCTGCGTGTTCACATGCAAAAACCCGGGTTATTGGATCTAGTGGTAAAGGGGTATAAGTTACATTTGGACCAGAGTCTAAGTAGCAGGAAAACTGAATAGCAAGAATAACTGGCATATAGAAATGAAAAAGTGTGTTGTAATTCCTTCTTGGACTTTGTGCTAATTGTGAAGGCATTTCTGGGCACATTCTAGAGCAGTGTTTACCAAACTCAGGGAGCATTAACAGTGCATGTTTTCCAGTTCTCCTCACAGAATCACAAGTTAAATAATTAGGTCCACCTGTGTATCTTTCAAAATGTGTCAGCCACTAATGAATACATCTGTGCAACAATTAGGAAAAATAGAAACCATGCACTGTTAGTGCTTCCTGAGGAATACGTTTGGGAAACACAGAACAATTAGAACTAATGGCGGGTATCCACTACTAGATATACAAACGAAAGCACAATTACGACATTGCAATCGTGCTCTCGTTTGTATATCTAGTGATGTGCCTAGACTGAACATTCACTCGTTCAGTCCAGGCACATCCATCATCCTCGCACATGCTGAACCTAACGGGATCGTCAGGTTGACCAGCATGTACGGGCGATGATAGATGTCGGAAGCGACCAGCGTGCACGCGCATCGCTGGCTGTTTCCGACCAAAACATGCCCGATGCATGCACAATTTGCAAGTGATTGCACGATAACGACGCCGTTATCGTGCAATCGCTTGCTAAAATCGCCTAGTGGATACCCCCCTTTATTTACATCAGATACTGCAACTATAGGAAACAACTAATGTAATGGGCCCCATACATTAGAGATGGATTGCCGCGATCCCGCGATGCTGCAGCCCGGCATCACAGGATCACAGAAATCCAACTTGTTGGATTTCGGCGATTTGACGATCGCGATCAAAATATGATCGCAATTGTCCAATCGCGGACATTTAACATGTGAAATGTCCGTAATCCGGAGACGGATCGCAGAACATTGATGGTGGGCGATCGGAAATTTCCGATCGCAGCCCTGCATCGCGGCGATCCGTGGCAGATGTATGGGCACCATATGTTAGGTCTCGTGTCTGCAAAAATGGCAACATATGACCACAACATATTCCCGATTTGAAGCCAATACCCATTGGCAAATGGACCTCCAGTGTCAAGTGAAAATTATATATTCCCTTAAAATATGCCTGACTATCCATGTGATGTTATTTCCCTTTTCTGAAAATACATTTTTCCATTGGGGAAACTAAAATAAATCAATAACTCCTGTGTATCATCCATACTATGAAGGCCACAAACATAATTGATTTTCAGTAATGAGTGTTACTGTACTATTAAGCACATGCAATATTCAGCACAAATAAAAATTAAATAAGGTAAATCATAGACCCTCAATCTAAAGTTATATAGTAAAACTGTAAAAATAATACTAAAAATAGAAACTGTGAAAATAACTGTATCATTATAAAACAGCTGGGTGACTAAAAAGAGCTTTTTAAATAGCAATGTGTGAAAAAAGAAAAATGTAGCACAAGACATAATAGTGTCAAAATTATTTGAAATAAGACAACAAAATTCAGGTCGGATTGCCATGGCAACAACCAAAGTCAGACACAAAGAGAAAGCTATCAATAACTCCTCGTTTGAGAAGCAGTACTATGCTTTGGGAGAGGGCTGCATTACTATGCGACCTTGGCACCACACATATTCTCATGACAAATATTCAGTTTCAAAAGCCGTGTAATATAATAAATACCTATTAATATATATATATCATAAAACTAACTGGTGATATAAAAGAATGATGTCATCCTGTCATGCACGCTCAAACCTAATTTTGCACTAGGATGTCACAAAATGCCATTTGCTCTACTAATAATTATAAAGTATAAATAATTTTAATATTAGATCGTGCTATAATGCTAGCAATAATATATACAGTATATAATATACATTATATTAATATGTAATATTGTATATATCAAACAATACAGTAAATATAATATAAATATATATAATAGGCAGTAATGAGAAAAACAAGGACATTTGAATATATTAATTGCTTTATAAGAAATCATTGCAAAATCTTTTACACGCAGACCCTGCCATGGCAGTGGGAAGAGTATTCACAGCATCATGTACATTGCATTACAATTTTATTAGTCTGACACAGTTATGTAGAACACAACTTGTTCCCCTATTGTTCCTTCTGGCATATCCCCTATGAGTGCTAAGTGAAAGATTGGAAACTATAGAATGTTGCTTTTGAAAGCCAGAGCTTCCCAAACTCTGCCATTACAGTTCAGATTTTAAGGATATCCATGCTTGAGTAGAGGTGAAATCAAATTGACTGAGGTAATAATTAAGTCACCTGTGCTCAATCATGGATTTCCTTAAAACATGGACTGTAAAGGCGGAGTTGGGAAACCTTGCCCTAAGATGATTACCGTCAAAAGGATGCATTGACTTCTAATGCACAAGGACCAACACCTATAACTGAATTTTCTATTTTTTATTATTATTACTCATTTGTTTAGAAAAGAAAAAATAGCTATAACAAATAATAACAATGCTGACAGCAGAGATTTATGATAGGTGTCGAAATACCGACGCCTATCATAATCCCCCGGGAGGGTAAGGTTTAGGGAGCGGTAAGAGGGGGTTGGGCACCCCTGGAGGGAGGTAAGGGCTAGGCATTAGGGGTAGGCACTAGGGGGGAAGTTAGGGTTAGGCACCACTAAGGGAGGGTTAGGGTTAGGGGGGTGACGGGGGAGGTTAGCATATTTACCTGCCTCGGGCAGCTGCTGTTGGGATTTGCACCGGCATTTCAATCCCATTCCCAAATAATATTGTAGTGATCAATAAAAGACAGAAAAAATTGCATTTTAAACAAGAAAATATTTATCTCACTTTTGTGCATTTTCGTGTTATACTTTGGTATAGCTGTAAAAGCAGAATATGATGTTGTTAAACTATTTTACTTCATAATATATTACAGAACTGTGTTAAACTATTACTATTATTATTTGCTGTATTTTGCACTATTTTGCACTATTTTTAGTGTAATTTACGTTGGACATTTTAGTTTCTAAATACTCTTTGAAGCTACGGGAAGGTTACCAACCAGAACATTTTAAAACATCCAATGTAATCCAATAGGAATAAGGTAATTTATATGGGAAACAAAAAAAAACAGAATGGATGGACTGTTCCTGATGGGCAAACGATGTAAAATCAATTAAGCTCTGCTGAGCCCTGCTAGTTAATAGTCAGGCAGTCAGACAGGCAGTCAGAGAGGATCTGTCTCTCAGAGATTAGACGAATGTTCTAGGGAACCTTTGCCATATGGATTACTTTATTCCCATTGGATTATATCAGACCAAGAAGGAATGGAGGTGCTAGTTAAGTTATTATTTTGGGCTTAGCATTTTCTTTTCTGATGACAAAAACACATTTTGGGGAATTAATTTATTTATGTAGGAATGGTGAAATTAATTATGTAGGAAAGGAGGCATTTTTATGTACTTATGTAGAAACTGGAGCATTATTAATTTATTGAGGATCAGGGGCATTATTTATTTGTGGATGAATGAGAGTATTATTTATTTAGGGAGGAACAAGGGAATTCCTTATTTATGAAGTAATGAGGTTTTTGTTTATTTATGGAGGAATGGGGGCATTATGTATTTAGGGAGGAATAGGGGTATTATTTATGGAGGGTGACTTATTTTAGTTATTGAGGATTGGTGCATTATTTATTTATTTATGGATAAATGGAGGCATTATTTATTTATTGAGGAATTATGGTGTTATACATATAGGAACAGGGGCTGTATTTATTTATGGAGGAATGAGGTTTTTATTATTTATGAAGGAACGGGTATTATTTATTTATGGAGTAATGGTGGCTTTATTTATGGAGGAATGATGGTAGTATTATTTATGGAGGAATGAGGGTGTAATTTATTTAAGAAGGAATGAGGGCATTCTTTTTTATGGAGGAATGAGGGCATTATTTATTTATGGAGGTATGAGGGTACTATTATTTATGAAGAAACAGGTATTATTTATTTATGGAGTAACGGGGCCTTTATTTATTTATGGAGGAATGGAGGCTTTACTTATTTACAGAGCAATGAGGATTATATATATGGAGTAATGAGGGCATTGTTTATTTATGGAGAAATGGAAACATTATTTATGGAGGAATGGAGGTTTTATTTATTTATGAGGTAATGAGGGTATTATTTATGAAGGAATGAGTATTATTTATTTATGGACGAACAGGGGCTGTATTTATTAATGGAGGAATGATGGTAGTATTATTTATGGAGGACTGGTGGCTTTATTTATTTATGGAGGTATGCGGGTACTATTTTTTATGAAGGAACGGGTATTTATTTATGGATTAATGGGGGGCTTTATTTATTTATGGAGGAACGGGATCTTTGCTTATTTATAGAGTAATGGGCGCTTTTATTCATATACAGTATGGAGTATCGAGGGCATTGTTTACTTATGGAGGAATAGAAACGAGTAATGGGGGCTTTGTTTATGGAATAACAAGGGCCAGGGCTCTGTGCTGGTCCCACCCCCGTTGCGCATGACGTCATGATGTCAAACAGGCACCAGCACCCTGAAGTGCAGCAGTGCCCGGAGGTGGCACTGCAGCGCTACGGATGGCACTGTCGCAGTGAAACTGGCTACAGGGTGCCATTCCAGGCATTCTGCTAGCCAGAAGCAAGGGCCATGGGGCAGCAACAGTGCTTCCCACAGAGCTCTGCACTCTGTGCAGCCATACCAGTCGCACACCCCTAGTTACATCCCTGACAAGGGCATTGTGGAGGAACAGGGACATTATTTATTTAAAGATGAACTGGGTCTAAGAACACATGAGCTGTCAATGCATGCTGGCACTTGTAGTGCCACAAAAGCTTGCAATACATTTTTCTAGTATTACTCTGCTATCCAATGGCATGGGGTACAAGAAGAATGCTTCTTGAGACTTTGTACTCTAAGTGCATTGACCTAATCAATTTATATTCAGTTCTGAACAGCCAGATAGTTCAATGTGCATGTTGTATATATGCCCTCTCACCTGTCAAACTCAAAATCTCATATTTCAACTAATAAGTGGAATTTTGCCATGTGGTTTGGCAAACTACTCTACCACTTAATAGAAATGTAAATTTGAATCCCAGCAAGATCTCCAAACCACCTTGCAGCTGTCATTCATGAGCTCCGATGTACAGTAAGTGCAGGGAAAACCTACAGCCTGACAAACATCCTGAAGAGGTCTCTTGTCTTCCAAACTCACCATGGAGCTGAAATGGAAACTGCTCTAATCTAGAACATGGTGAATGTAATGGAGGGGACCCTGTCCAAAAGCTATTTTTTCTCCTTTATTAAAATGTCCTAGGCTGTGGTAGATTTGTCACAAAATCTTGATCCCCAAAATGTTTACAAGGTTTGTCTACACTGACTCTACGTCACTTAGAAAAACAGTGAGAGCAGCTTTCTAACAGATAGCCCTAAATCAAGACAAACCAGTGTACTTGTGTCTATGCATAACAAATCAAGTAATACAAAGCTTTCCATTCATCAAAGTCACAGAAAAGGAAGAAAATGCAGTCAGTTCTCATTCCACACACCATCTCAAATGGTCTATGTTCATTAATATGTACTGTAAAGAATTATGGTCCTGATGCAAGCCTTATATCTGCACAGAGGAGTCAGAAACAAAGCATTAAACTTACTCTACACTTTACCTCTTCAGAACATTTTGGCAGTATTGTCGGTCGTGAGTGACAATGTCTTATCTGCTTCTAAAAAAAACATTGCCTCTGGAATGACACAGGCTCCTAGTGAAATTATAGGTTACATTTTAGTGCACCTGACAAAATACAGAGGGCTGATGAGTTGGACACGTCTGTTTGTTTAGTTTACAATACCCAAATTGGTACTGCGCATGCCCACACAATAAAGCATGTGCTTACATCCATATGAAGAGTTAATTGCATCTTACACTTGCAATGCTACACTACTGGAGAGGTGGTATGGGGAGGAAAGGGGTGAGAAAATATAATCCTAGAACAGTAATTGAGAAAGCTCTGCACAGAGATGCAGATCCAACTATAGGTAGCTGTATCACTTGCAGGTGCCTTAGGGCTGGTGCTGCTAATACATGTTGATGATGTTGATGACCAGTGTCATATAAGGGCACTACTGTGCCCTGGGCATGGCCCCATATTCCCTTGTCTGCAGCACACATGACATCACGACACGGCATCTGTCTCCAAAGGTTGGAAGGAGATGCCGCAAGCCAGCATATATGCCTGTCCCTCGGCCTTACATACTGAATGGTGCCACCTTTTGTCAGAGCCTTAGTAGTGCTGTTATGCGCCTAGTGCTGGCCCCACCCTGAGCATGTTGTCACATTCAGGGATCGTAGTCGCTGGAACAGGGAGAGGTTAAGAGCACCCAGAGCATCCTAAGAACACTCTGGGTGGATCTGCAATGGCTTGCTGCTTGGACCGGTGAGTAGCTGAATTTCCAGAGCATCCTAAGGATGTTCCAAGCAGCTCTACAGCAGCTTTACCCCAGGGGTAGTAAGAGGCTGAGCACACAGAGCATCCCAGCGCACAGAGCATCTCTAGTGCACACAACGAATGGAACGCATACAGTTTTCATGTATAAGGAACTTACGGTGAGACTTAGCAAAGCTTAGAGAGAAATAAAGTGGTGAGAGCTAAAGTACAGAGATGGTAGGCCTCATCTGTTCCGTATGCATGGTCTTGTGTGCATATTGCATACGCATGCTTAAACATGCAGATGCATGTATAAATTTCATGATGAGCCATATTCCAACATATCGAGCCTCTTGATGAGTTCCTATTCTCCAAAATCTCATGATGGAAGAGGAGGCAGAAAGAGTTTGTAATGCTCCTCAAGCACTCACTCCAAATGAGGACATCACCAACCCAAACCCAGGAACCAGCAGTACGGTGGAAGATGAAGGAGAGGTTCTAGCAGGACCAAGCCGCATAGACACCTCTGCACCATGTAGGAGCAAACGAAAGCCCAGGCTGTCCAATTTGAGCCAAAAGGAGCTTAAGATCCTTGTTCAACAAGTAATGGCAAAATTCCATGATGCTTGGGCCTGTGGTCCGCACGGGAGAATTTTTTGCAATTGGTAAGTTGTGTTTAATACGAACTTTACATACATGTGTGTGAGGGTCTAACATCAAAACAATGTCAAATGAAAATAAATTAAAAACAACGACCCAATTTGAAGGACACAGAAAGGTGTGTGCTACCTAGAAATTGTAGGCCAACAACAATTGTTGGCCATCTGAATAAGCCAGTTACCACATATTTGGTTAAAAAAGGTTGTTGGAGTAGACACATTTTAACTTCAAATTAGCCACTTTATCATTTTATGGATGATTTGACACATGAATAAACATATTTTATGTTGATGTTCTTATGGAAGCAAAGCAAATCATGATTGTCACGAAAACTATGTCCAAATATACTCCCGCATAAAAAGTACTGACTTTGTTGTTTTTTGTTCATGTACTTATTTTTTTATTTTACTTTTTACAGATGAAGAGCCCAACTCTCTGGGGGCTCATTCTGATTGCGACACTTTCAACACCACCACAATTAGTGCCACCCCCCCTCCACCAGTGACCCCTTCTATGTGTGTTCACTGAGATTTATAGCGACACTGGTGCACCAAAGTGAAATCTTGGAGAGGCAAACTAAAGCCATCATCGCTTGCATGCGGGAGCATATATTGCGGCCAGGATGGCTTGCCCACTAGCCAATGTCACACCGGCCGTAGAGCCCTCCACATTACAACAACCATCCCCCAGCCCTGGTCAGGCTGATCTAACTCTTGGCAGGGATGAACAAGATGTTGCCGAAAGCCGCCCTTTTGCAGTGCTCAGTCAACTGTAAATCACAGGCACAGACAGTGACTGCACAGTAATCTCGTGCCAGATGTTTGCTGTAGACCTTAAAATCCTTATGGACATTTTGCCATTGTGATAAGGATCTTAAGCTTCTTGAGGCTCAAATATGGGATTTGTTTGTTTGTGCCCTACCTGGTGCAGGAGTTGTCAGGTTATTTGGCCCTGGAATCAACTGTACTGCTGGTTTCTGGTTTTGTTGCTTTCGGAGTCTGTGCTTGACAGGCATTGCAAGTCCCATTTCGTTTTGTAAATTTTGAAACATATGTAACAATAACAACATCACGCTATAAGGCCTCAGGCTACGTATGGTATCGCAGTGGATTATTTATGCACGCCCCTGCAACGCTGTTGAAATGCACTGGCACGCCTGCGTTCACCCGACCACCCCTCATCACCACCCACAAACGGCACTTCCTGTCAACCACTCTGCCATGGGTCTATGTGTCCTTTGTGATCGCTTTCCCAATCACAGTGGTTAGTTTGCGCACTGCGATGCATACACATGCGCAGTACGCAACAATCTGCAAATTGCGTGCATATAAGCAACTGCGTTCCTTGCTGAATCAGGCCCATAGCATCACTTAAGGGTAGTTTTGCCATCTAATGACAGCATGAAATGGGAACATAGGGCCTCATTTACTAACGAGTTTTATCACCAAAACGAGTGATAAATTTCACTGTGTATAATAAATGGTGCTCCAGCCAATCAGCTCCCAACTGTCAACTATTAGAAAAATGACAGTTGGGAGCTGATTGGCTGGAGCACCATTTATCATGCACACTGAAATGTATTACTCATTTTGGTGATAAAACTCATAAGTAAATGGGGGCCTTAGTTTTGACAAATCACATACAGTACAATGTTTATTGTGAGAAACAAGTTAGTGACTATTGATTTTTGTGCTTACTAATGTCTGGGTGGTTGACAGGAAATATATGGATAACCAATAGTTCAAAGGTCTTGGAATATAGCAAATAATCACATATTCCAGAATATTGTTACAAAGTTGACACTTTTGTAGCAAATTAGATTCATGGAGAACCTGTAAACTATGAATGTATAGTGTATTTACTTATGAAAAGTTCCAAAAATCTTTGGGGGGCACTATAGCAAGTGAGGTATTTTTCTTTACCTATTGCATATTGAGGTTTAACTTTAAAGGATGCAAATGTTTGCAAATATAGTTATAAGCCAATTATTAGCTAATTGAGTGTTAAGTTCAGGCAGCTGCTCACATGAAGCTTTGGAGCTGCAGGGTTCCTGATGTCTGAAATACAGTCAAATCTAATGCGTAAATGTTGTAAATTCATAACATCTGTGTGTAATAGTTATGTGTTGTGTAACCACTATATGAGGTTAAACAGTTCAGTAAGCAAATATTATCATTTAGAGTAATCTCACCTGTATCTGATCTTGCTTGATCTGGTCCGATGATCGATGTATCAGAGGAACAGTCATCATTAGTATCAAGTTCTGAGCAAGCCCTGAGCTGCTCAAGTGGAATATGCCAGACAAACACAAGTAAGAACATATGTGCTGTTTGTTAAGACATTTTCCCTAAACACACCCATGATCCCTCCATACCACACCTACATTTGCAGCTATTGCGTCTGCTGATACCATACACACCCATCACATGCCCCAATTTCTCAGGCCAGTGCTGATGACTTAATGATGGTCTAAGTTAATGCACTAATCCCCTTCAGGCAGAGCCGGCCCTAGGCATAGGCATAAGAAGCTAATGCCTAGGGGCAACTTGAATGCTTAGGGGCATTCAAGGCTCTGACGTTTGCCTCCCACACGCCGCTGCCACGATCGGAGCTCCTCTCTGACCAGGCAGCGCACGTCAGCCGGTCAGGTGACTTTGACCAGTCAGAATTAGCTTCTGCACAGAAGCTCATTCCGACCTGGTCCCCATTATTTAAATGGGTTGAGTCGGAGCGAGCCCGCTTCGGCCACTCCGGCTCCACCAACATAACAGCCAGCCACCCGCCGCGGCCCGGCACCTTGTTATGACACGGCGCTCGTGATGTCATGCGCGCCGTGTCATAACAAGGGGCCGGGCTGCTGGAAGAAGAGGATCAAGAGGAGCCGCGGAGAAGAAGTAGCCAAGGTAAGTTGCGGCAGGGGTGTATCTAGGGGTCCGAGCGCCCCTGGCAAGTAAGGGACTGGTCCCCCCCCTTGTCAGTTAGTAAACAGATATACTGTACCTAGCACTGCACATACATAGCACACATACTGTACATAGCACACCACACACATATAGTGTACACACATACCTGGCAGTGCACATACATGGCACACACACACATTGTACACATATACCTGGCACTGCACATACATAGCACACATACTGTACATGGCACACCACACACATATAGTGTACACACATACCTGGCAGTGCACATACATAGCACACACACACATTGTACACATATACCTGGCACTGCACATACATAGCACACATACTGTACATGGCACACCACACACATATAGTGTACACACATACCTAGCACTGCGCATATATATACATAGCACACACACATTGTACACACATACCTAGCACTGCGCATATATATACATAGCACACACATACACATTGTACACACATACCTAGCACTACGCATATATATACAAAGCACACACACACATTGTACACATATACCTGGCACTGCGCATATATATACATAGCACACAGATACACATTGTACACACATACCTAGCACTGCACCTACATGTACATAGCACACTAAAAGTACATGGCACACCACACACACACACAATCACGTACCTGGGGCTGAGGAGGAGATCGGCAGCCGCAGCACTACATACTGTGAGGAGGGAGAGGGAGCAGCTGTGGCTGAGCATGCGCAGCAGCTCCCCAGCTCCCTCTGACATTCTGAGCTCTCCGTAGCTGTGATTGTGGCAGCGTTTGCCGCTTGTATTGAGATGGAGACACAGCTGTCTCCATCTAAAAAAAAAAATAATTGGACTCATCAGGGGGAAGTTTTAGCTGCTAATGGCATTTGCCAGGGGCATCGGCCGGTTGGGGGGGCCCCCACCGGTGCCCCCCACCAGCCGACGCCCCTGGCAAGTGCCATCCTTGCCAATAGGAAGATACGCCCCTGAGTGGCGGCTCTGGGGCGGGGAGGCTGAGACACGCACTGGGGCTGGGGGTGGGAAGGCTGAGACATGCACTGGGGCTGGGGGGGATGGCTGAGACACGCATTGGGGCTGCGGGGACAAGGCTGAGACACACTGGGGCTGGAGGGGAAAGGCAAGGCTGAGGCACACACTGGGGCTGGTGGGGAAGGCTGAGACACGCACTGGGGCTGGGGGGAGAAGGTTGAGACACACTGGGGCTGGAAGGGGAAGGCTGAGACATGCACTGGGGCTGAGGGGAAGGCTGAGACATGCACTGGGGCTGGGGGGGAGGCTGAGACATGCACTGGGGCTGGGGGGAGAAGGCTGAGACACACTGGGGCTGGAAGGGGAAGGCTGAGACATGCACTGGGGCTGAGGGGAAGGCTGAGACATGCACTGGGGCTGGGGGGGAGGCTGAGACATGCACTGGGGCTGGGGGGAGAAGGCTGAGACACACTGGGGCTGGAGGGGGAAGGCTGAGACATGCACTGAGGCTGAGGGGAAGGCTGAGACATGCACTGGGGCTGGGGGGGGAAGGCTGAGACATGCACTGGGGCTGGGGGGAGAAGGCTGAGACACACTGGGGCTGGAGGGGGAAGGCAAGGCTGAGACACACTCTGGGGCTTGGGGGGAGAAAGAGGCTGACACGCTGGGGGTGGGGGGAAATAGGCTGACACACTAGGGCTAGGAAACATGCTGGAGGGGAGAATGATGCAGACACACCCTGGGGCTGGGGGGAGAATGAGGCTGACACAGTGGGGGAATGGTGCCGAGAGAAACACTGGGTCTAAGGGAATGGGGCTGAGACACACACTAGGTCTGGGGCAATGGGGCTGAGACACTCACTAGGTCTGGGGGAATGGGGCTGGTGGAACTGCAAGGTGGGGTGCCGGCCTTTTATTACATATATATATATATATATATATATATATACATATTGATACATGCTAGGGGGCATCAGCCAAAATTTTGCCTAGGGCACCGAATTGGCTAGGGCCGGCTCTGCCTTCAGGTATTGCACACTGTCAAGCATACACTTCCACTTCCCCTTACTCACATCCGTGAGGCTTTTTGCTTAATTATGAATGCGCAGTTTGCTGATTATCACTCCTAGCAATTAGGCCCTCAGTTGTGTATGAGGAATACATGGGGCTGATTGAGCCCACAGGTTCGCTGGAAATCAAAGACAAACATATGACCTGAAAAATAGAAGCAACAATTGCTTATTTTCAATGGGGATAAAATAATGAAAAATATGGATGGCATTCCTTTTGGCATTTTATAACAGATCAGCACACTACTTTTTTATTCAGTATTTTTATTGCAACTTCTTTTAATGAAAAGTACAAACATATACTTTTTTTAATGCCCGCACTGTCTGTTTTCCCTACACCAGAGGTGTGCAACCCCTAGTGGAGTCTCCTCATTGTCAGGGATGCAATATAAAACCTCCTCTTGGGGAACATAGATAAAAATCTTCACATGGAGAATTGGGGTGCCTGAGGAATGGCACACTGATATTTCTCAGCAGAATATATACCCATGTGCTTTACTTTATACAGTCAGGTGCATAAATATTGGGACAGTGACAGAATATTCATATTTTGGCCTCTATTCACCACCACAAACAATGAAACGATGAAACAAACAAGATGTGCTTTAACTGCAGACTTTCAGATTTCATTTGAGGGTAATTACATCCAAATCAGGTGAACGGTGTAGGAATTACAACGGTTTCTATATGTGCCTCCCACTTTTTAAGGGGCCAAAAGTAATGGGACAAACTAAACAATCCTAAATCTAACTTTCACTTTTTAATACTTTGTTGCAAATCCTTTGCAGACAATTACAGCCTGAAGTCTAGAATGCAGAGACATCACCAGATGCTGGGTTTAATCCCTGGTGATGCTCTGCCAGGCCTCTACTGCAAATGTCTTCATTTCCTGTTTGTTCTTGGGGCATTTTCCCCTCAGTTTGTCTTCATCAAGTAAGATGCATGCTCAATCGGATTCCGGTCAGGGGATTGACTTGGCCATAGCATAACATTCCACTTTTGAGCCTTAAAAAACTCTTTGGTTGCCTTTGCAGTATGCTTCGGGTCATTGTCCATCTGCACTGTGAAGTGCTGTCCAATGAGTTCTGAAGCATTTGACTGAATATGAGCATATAATATTGCCGGAAACACTTCAGAATTCATTCTGCTGCTTTTGTCAGCAGTCACATCATCAATAAATACAAGGGAACCAGTTCCATTGGCTGCCATACATGCCTACGCCATGACACTACCACCACCATGCTTCACTGATGAGGTGGTATATTTTGGATCATGAGCAGTTCCTTTCCTTCTCCATACTCTTCTCTTCCCATCACTCTGGTACAAGTTGTTCTTTGTCTCATCTGTCCATAGGATGTTGTTCCAGAACTGTAATGGCTTTTTTAGATGTTGTTTGGCAAACTCTAATCTGGTCTTCCTGTTTTTGTGGCTCACCAATGGTTTACATTTTGTGGTGAACCCTCTATATTCACTCTTGTGAAGTCTTCTCTTGATTGTTGACTTTGACACATATACACCTACCTCCTGGAGAGTGTTCTTGATTTGGCCAACTGTTGTGAAGGGGTTTTTCTTCACCAGGGAAATAATTTTTCTGTCATCCACCACAGTTGTTTTCTGTGGTCTTCCGGGTCTTTTGGTGTTGCTGAGCTCTCCGGTGCATTCTTTCTTTTTAAGAATGATCCAAACAGTTGATTTGGCCACACCTAATGTTTTTGCTATCTCTCTGATGGGTTTGTTTTGATTTTTCAGCCTAATGATGGCTTGCTTCACTGATAGTGACAGCTCTTTGGATCTCAAATTGAGAGTCAACAGCAACTGATTCCAAATGCAAATGTCACACCTAGAATCAACTCCAGACCTTTTACCTGCTTAATTGATAATGAAATAACGAGGAAATAGCCCACACCTGTCCATGAAATAGCTTTTGAGTTGATAGTCCCATTATTTTTGGCCCCTTAAAAAGTGGGAGGCACATATAAAAACCGTTGTAATTCCTACACCGTTCACCTGATTTGGATGTAATTACCCTCAAATGAAATCTGAAAGTCTGCAGTTACAGCACATCTTGTGTGTTTCATTTCAAAGTCATTGTGGTGGTGAATAGAGGCCAAAATATGAAAATTCTGTCAATGTCCCAATATTTATGCACCTGACTGTATATATTATATATATATATATATATATATAAATAATCGGTTTTTTTGTACATTTGGTATACTTCCTCATTGATAGACTGATACTTTACACAATTTTACCCTTGTAGTATCATGCATTAGTAATATTAGTCTTTTCTTGTATTATGTAAGAGTATTTCTGGCAATGCCCTTGACAGCTGTACAGTAGATTATTATTATTATTATTATTATTATTATTATTATTATCTGCCTTTGGGCCTAATTCAGAGTTGTACGCCGCTCACACAGCAAAGACGCAGCTGCTGTGCAAAAGTATGTAAAAGCAGCAAGAGGCATCTGTAGCAGAAAGACGTCCCACTACATACTTTTGTGATCTGCTGATAGATCCGATGACGCAGCATTTTATCATCTGTGTGAACATCGGTCATCTTAAGCTACTCAGGATGGGCGAGTATTTCATGCTCTCGGGGCCAGTGAAGCTGCGTTCAAGAATGCAGAGACTGGCCTTGGCACACCCAGAACATGACACACTCCTTTTTTTTTTGGACTCTGGCCTTAGTCGTCCCCAAACGGGCTCGGCATGTCATACATGCCGCGGCTTCGGAGGCACTGCGACCGTCGTTGCAGACACAGGTCTGCCCATGTACGGTACAGATTCTGGGCATGCACAGATCGCCAAACATTAGATATGTACATAAACCATCGGGTTTGTGTACAATTCTGAAGCAATCCTTTTGCCTCTGGTGCGGACACATGGTGTCTCCCACTCTTGCTTTAGAATGTTGTAAATTAATTTTGCCTCTTGCGTTCCAGTTTCATACTTTTTTATCTAATAAGTTTTCCAAAACTGAAACATTAAAAAAAAGACTTTAAGCAAAGGCAGGGGGTTGGAAGACTTGCCCACCTTTCTGGGTGGCCGGGAGCACCCCCCCCCTCCCGATTTCCGGGAGCCTCTGTTTAGCAGCGAAGGTCGCTGCAAAGTATTTCCAAATACTGACATTGAGGAAGATGCTTTCTGATGTGTACTTTGCACAAATGCTCAGTGCACCTATTTGGATTTTCCCATCTCTCCAAAAATCTAGTGGCACTTTTGTGTACAGAGGCCTCTAACATGGGTAAGCAGACTCACGACCGTGGATAACATGATGCCACGAAAAAGTTGATTTAGCTGAAGTTCTGTTTCTGTACTTGTCTTATCTATATAGGTATCCACATAGCCAGGCAATACATTACTTTCTAATGCCATATCAATAGGTGCATTGTTTTTATACCTGACTAATCCGGTACTTGTCATTAAGGGGCATATTCAAATATCTGTGAGATTTGGCCAATTTCCAATTAATGTGGCTTTGTGCGCTCCTGATTCTCATGCTATCCAATTGTAAAAAATGGGACACCATCATTTATTCTTCAAAAACCTGCAGTAAATTGAAGAAAAATGGGGAAATCAGCCTGTACCTTAAAAATGCTTTTAATAGCAGAGAAAAAATGATAGAAAGCAATTTATTTTTGTTAAAATAATTTGCGTTGATTGTTGACTTATCTGAAGCCACTTTTAAAAATTATTTAAAAAACATATGTAACTCCCACCGGCACTTTTAAAAACACTTGTCCCATCCATACTGTAACCCCATATACCTGTCGCATATCTTTTAACTCATTATTCTGCACTTTTTTGGGAAAATTTGGTAGTTTCCCAGGACCCCCAGAAGATTGGGTGGATCTCCCACATCCCACCCAGGAAGTTGGGGAGATAATACTGGGAATTGTGGGTGTGTAGGGAGGGGGCTAAACTAAAATGACACAAATGGCAACGTTTTAGTCCGTCCTCACCCCACTGACCTGCGATTTGGGGTGTTTTGGTGCGACAGGGATGGTACCTACTGACGTAAATAGCCCACCCCTGAAGTGGTCAGCTGCATCTTCTCTACAGGCTTCTTCCCTGGAAAGGAGAATGAAACAGTAGGTAAGTGGTATTATGTCTGATACCACCATTACTCTCTGTCAGTGACCTGCTTATAGCTACTGCTCCACAACTGGAAAATGAGAGAATGAAACTTGTGCAGTGAAAATAGTAAATCACCTACTCACACCTCTGAATAAAATTCACCAATCAGTGCTAACAGAATTTTAGGGAGTTTGTTAAGCCTCTAGTTTTCCCATTCTTGATCATTGATGGAAACTCTGTTTAGAAAGATATAGAAAAAAAAAAACAATGGCTGAGTATCTTTTGTAAACTAAAAAGCACCTTCACTCAATTTCTAAAGCATTAATCCACCTCTGTGGACCGTTTTAGTGGATAAATGTGCAAAGTAAACCCAAAGATTCATTCTGTAATTATAATCTTATATACTTGTATTGCTGTTTGATACACCCTAATAATAGACTTTATCATGCAGCTACCATTATTGCAGCTTCTACATCATTGGAGGTCCAGGGGCGGGATGTTCTAAAGTGCAAAGTGCAAAATACGGTAAAACCCCCGAAAATTCAGTTTTTGAGGGCATTACCGCATTATTCCTGTGCTTCGTCCCAGTGGATAACTCCATCTTCAGGTGGCATTACTCAATAGGAGCCTATGAGCTTCTTATTGGGACGCTTCTCCTGAGAATGATCTCTTCACTACAGACACCTCCTGCAGCATTAGCATTTTAGATAGACGGTACTGCACAACCGCTTGTGTGCAGCTGTGCAATGCCATACATCTCTGAATCAGGCCCATTGTCATGATACATCATGAATTGGATGTTATATATAAAATGTAGATGCAAAATCATTGACAGTAGATACAAAATAAAATAAAAAATCTATGATGTACTGTATATAATTAATTGAGGCACTGAAGGAATATGATAATGTTTCAGTGTTTGTTGATAAAATGAGTAGCCCTGGAGTATATATGGGATCAGAATGAGCCATCGTCAAACAGTTTACAAAGTCAATGATAATTGCTCCACCAACCATTTAAGTGTATATATAAATCAGAGATGACGTGGTAGATCAAAGCACAGTTGGCAAACTTTAAACATAAATAATTCTCTATAAATCAATGCAACATAGTATTGATTAGACCACTTACTTTAGTGTACAATAACCCTGCAGTGTAGAAATCAAGTAAATCCAATTTGCAAACCACTGGATCTTATATGTCCCTCATGAACTGATTATTCATGGGGAAGATATGTTGTACAGTAGTATACTGGTCTCCAAAGTTGAAAGATCCAGGAGGAAAGGCAGTTCCGATAAAAACAGATACATGACTGAGAGATGCTAATACTGTTTCACTCACATCAGGGAACTTGCATTGGCTTGAATTTTTTTTTTTTTTTTAAATAAAATTAAAAACGTGTTACTTTGCCTTAAAAGTAAAAAAAAAAAAATACAGGCCCAACTCAGGGAAAACATCCCTGTGCTGAAAGTATTAGATAACTTCCCACAACGCTGGTATTTTTTCATGATCCCAGCATGCACTAGTTGCCTTTAAGTGTTTGGGTATGTACCTATGTAATAATGCATGAACAGCATAAATAAACAAAAGGCAGTATGTTTTCCACTCTAAAAGGGAGTATATTTGCACATGAGTATGTATGTATATGAGTGTATGTATCTATGCATAGGTTTCCGGGGAACAGCAGTACTGCGCGTGCGCGAGTCACCAGGAAAATGGCCGCCGTCATATTCCCAGTGATTTTTTTTTTTTTGCTGCTCTGCAGCGCCAACCCAGTCAGAGCAGCACTCTGGAGACTCCGGACAGGTAAGCATGAGACTAAGGACCTCATTCAAAGTCGGTCGTTGCGGCCGCTCGGTCGTACGCAGCCGATGTTCACTAAACTGCGCATGCATAAAATTCGCAATGTGCGTGCGCAAACTAGTTGTTACAATCAGAAATTTCTCTCTCCTTGAACACAGCCAGGTCGCTAGTTTGAGTGACAGAATCAACCGTTTGTGGGTGGTAACAGGGGAAGGTGCTTGAAAACGGGCGAGTGGAGATCCAAACGCAGGCGTGCCTGACTATGCAAACACCGTTTAATGGGAGTGCATAATTAACAAAGTAGTGTCATGGCACACGTGACATGGTGGTTATTGCAATGACTAGATCGTAGTGCTTAAGAGAGGGTATGGTCAGCCTTAAGCTCTGCGATCAGCTCCGATGGGTCCCGATGGTCGCGATTAATCCTTATATCCCAGGAGATGACGTGTGTTGTGTTCGAGAAAGGGGCGTGATTTAGTCTTACGACCGCTTCCTTCCCTCGGTCGTTCAGCTAACGATCTCATCTTAGCGACGAAACTTGCGATCGCTTCATTTGCATATCCAGCCCCTTTCCCCTACGACCGTGCGGCCACAACGACCAACTCTGAATGAGGTCCTAAATGTGTGCAGTTTGGGCCCCCTTGGACCCAGGGGTCCGTGTGCACCCTGCACCCAATATAGATATGCCCCTGCATCCATAACTATGCACAAGGGATGTGTGGCATATACTAACTGTTGTATGCTTGTGGGATGCGCGTGACTATAGCACATGCGCTGGGGAAAGCAGGGGCTTTTGAGTGAAGCTTTGAATAGGGTGCCTAGAAGCCTAGCACCGGCCCTGAGTGCACCACTCACAGCTCCGGCTCCGGGACAACAAGCAGCAGGCACACACACAGTACAAGACGGCACAGTAGCATCCTGCACACAGGAGCCGGCAGCCCAAAGTTTCTGACTGTCACAGTCTGTGTGACAGTCAGTAAGCTGATTTATCTATATTTAAAATATGTGTGCCTGTTTGAATATATATATATATATATATTAGGGGTGAGCGGGTTCGGATTTCTGAAATCCGAACCCCCCCGAGCCCCCCCGATCCGAGTCCGATCCGAATCAGGCTCGACTATTCCCGCCTGACTCGGATCTGAAATCGAGGCAAAACGTCATCATCCCGCCTTCCGAGTCTCGCGGGTTTTGGATCCTATATAAGGTACCCACGTCGGCGCCATTTTCTCACTCGGCTGTGGACAGTGAAGAGGGAGGGTGGGAGTTAGGGCTGTGTAGTGTAGTGTAGTGCTGCAGTGTTGTCCACTACTTCAAAGTCCATAGGGGCTGGCTGTGTTGTGCTGTGCTGCTGTTGTTAATAGGGGCTGTGTCCACTACTTCAAAGTCCATAGGGGCTGGCTGGACTGTGTTGTGCAGTCAGTTCTCCATAGGGGCTGTGTCCACTCCAAAGTCCTGTGCAGTGTCCCAGTCCTAAAGGAGTGCTGCAGTGTTGTCCAGGGGGTGCTCTGTCCATCAGGGGTGCTCCCCCCAAGTGCTAAAAAAATAATATATTTTCTGTGTTTGTGAATTGTGTGCGCAGTAGCCGCACGTGCATCAACAAAGTAGTGCCAAGCGTGCGCCTGTGTCATAAGTAAAGGGCCGGCTGGCTTGACCGTTAAGGGTGCTGTAACCCCCGAAAGTACACTCCAGTCCAAACCAAAAAAAAAAATATTTTCTGTGTTTGTGAATTGTGTGCGCAGTAGCCGCACGTGCATCAACAAAGTAGTGCCAAGCGTGCGCCTGTGTCATAAGTAAAGGGCCGGCTGGCTTGACCGTTAAGGGTGCTGTAACCCCCGAAAGTACACTCCAGTCCAAACCAAAAAAAAAAATATTTTCTGTGTTTGTGAATTGTGTGCGCAGTAGCCGCACGTGCATCAACAAAGTAGTGCCAAGCGTGCGCCTGTGTCATAAGTAAAGGGCCGGCTGGCTTGACCGTTAAGGGTGCTGTAACCCCCGAAAGTACACTCCAGTCCAAACCAAAAAAAAAATTATTTTCTGTGTTTGTGAATTGTGTGCGCAGTAGCCGCACGTGCATCAACAAAGTAGTGCCAAGCGTGCGCCTGCGTCATAAGTAAAGGGCCGGCTGGCTTGACCGTTAAGGGTGCTGTAACCCCCGAAAGTACACTCCAGTCCAAACCAAAAAAAAAATTATTTTCTGTGTTTGTGAATTGTGTGCGCAGTAGCCGCACGTGCATCAACAAAGTAGTGCCAAGCGTGCGCCTGTGTCATAAGTAAAGGGCCGGCTGGCTTGACCATTAAGGGTGCTGTAACCCCCGAAAGTACACTCCAGTCCAAACCAAAAAAAAAATTATTTTCTGTGTTTGTGAATTGTGTGCGCAGTAGCCGCACGTGCATCAACAAAGTAGTGCCAAGCGTGCGCCTGTGTCATAAGTAAAGGGCCGGCTGGCTTGACCGTTAAAGGGTGCTGTAACCCCCGAAAGTACACTCCAGTCCAAACCAAAAAAAAATTATTTTCTGTGTTTGTGAATTGTGTGCGCAGTAGCCGCACGTGCATCAACAAAGTAGTGCCAAGCGTGCACCTGTGTCATAAGTAAAGGGCCGGCTGGCTTGACCGTTAAGGGTGCTGTAACCCCCGAAAGTACACTCCAGTCCAAACCAAAAAAAAAATTATTTTCTGTGTTTGTGAATTGTGTGCACTGTGGCTGCACGTGCATCAACAAAGGAGCAGCGCCAAGCGTGCGCCTGTGTCCCATAAGTAAAGAGCCGGCTGGCTCATTTCTTAAAGGGTGGTGTAACCCACAAAGTGCACTACTCTCCAGCAAAAATAAAATAATATTTTCTGTGTTTGTGTGCGCTTTAGCCGCACGTATATATATCAATATAACATAAATGGAGGACCAAACTTTCTCCGATAAAAATAAAATAGGGAAAGATCAAGAACCACTTCCTCCTAGTGCTGTTGCTGCTGCTGGGAGTTGTTCATCATCCCAGAGAGGAAGTAGGAACATCACTACTTTTACTAAACAATTGACCCTCCAACAGTCCCTAGCGATGAGGATGAAGTACGACAGCAGTCATCCTGAAGCAAAACGTATAACTGAGGCCTTGACTGCTATGTTGGTGTTAGACGTGCGTCCGGTATCCGACATTAGTGCAGTGGGATTTAGACAATTGATGGAGGTAGTGTGTCCTCGGTTCCAAATCCCGTCTAGATTCCACCTGCAGCCTCAAAGCAGCAGCGACAAGCGTGCGTCTGTCTGTTAAAGGGTGGTAACACCCTCAAAGTGTGCTACACAAACAATTAAAATATTGTTCTTTTTTTTTCTGTCTTTGTGAATTGTGTGGGCTGTAGCCGCACCTGCATCCTTAAAGCAGCAGCGACAAGCGTGCGTCTGTCTGTTAAAGGGTGGTGACACCCTCAAAGTGTGCTACACAAACAATTAAAATATTGTTCTTTTTTTTTCTGTCTTAGTGAATTGTGTGGGCTGTAGCCGCACCTGCATCCTTAAAGCAGCAGCGACAAGCGTGCGTCTGTCTGTTAAAGGGTGGTGACACCCTCAAAGTGTGCTACACAAACAATTAAAATATTGTTCTTTTTTTTTTGGTCTTTGTGAAATGTGTGGGCTGTAGCCGCACCTGCATCCTTAAAGCAGCAGCGACAAGCGTGCGTCTGTCTGTTAAAGGGTGGTGACACCCTCAAAGTGTGCTACACAAACAATTAAAATATTGTTCTTTTTTTTTCTGTCTTTGTGAATTGTGTGGGCTGTAGCCGCACCTGCATCCTTAAAGCAGCAGCGACAAGCGTGCGTCTGTCTGTTAAAGGGTGGTGACACCCTCAAAGTGTGCTACACAAACAATTAAAATATTGTTCTTTTTTTTTTGGTCTTTGTGAAATGTGTGGGCTGTAGCCGCACCTGCATCCTTAAAGCAGCAGCGACAAGCGTGCGTCTGTCTGTTAAAGGGTGGTGACACCCTCAAAGTGTTCTACACAAACAATTAAAATATTGTTCTTTTTTTTTCGGTCTTTGTGAAATGTGTGGGCTGTAGCCGCACCTGCATCCTTAAAGCAGCAGCGACATGCGTGCGTCTGTCTGTTAAAGGGTGGTGTAACTCTCAAAGTGCTCCAAAAAATAAAAAACTATTTTTTTAATGTGTTTGTGACTTGTGTGCGATGTAGCCGCACCTGCATCCTTAAAGCAGCAGCGACAAGCGTGCGTCTGTCTGTTAAAGGGTGGTGACACCCTCAAAGTGTGCTACACAAACAATAAAAATATTCTTCTTTTTTCTGTCTATGTGAATTGTGTGGGCTGTAGCCGCACCTGCATCCTTAAAGCAGCAGCGACAAGCGTGCGTCTGTCTGTTAAAGGGTGGTGACACCCTCAAAGTGTTCTACACAAACAATTAAAATATTGTTCTTTTTTTTTCGGTCTTTGTGAAATGTGTGGGCTGTAGCCGCACCTGCATCCTTAAAGCAGCAGCGACAAGCGTGCGTCTGTCTGTTAAAGGGTGGTGTAACTCTAAAAGTGTTCCAAAAAATAAAAAACTATTTTTTTAATGTGTTTGTGACTTGTGTGCGATGTAGCCACACTTGCATCCTCAAAGCAGCAGCGACAAGCGTGCGTCTGTCTGTTAAAGGGTGGTGACACCCTCAAAGTGTGCTACACAAACAATTAAAATATTGTTCTTTTTTTTTCTGTCTATGTGAATTGTGTGGGCTGTAGCCGCACCTGCATCCTTAAAGCAGCAGCGACAAGCGTGCGTCTGTCTGTTAAAGGGTGGTGACACCTCAAAGTGTTCTACACAAACAATTAAAATATTGTTCTTTTTTTTTTGGTCTTTGTGAAATGTGTGGGCTGTAGCCGCACCTGCATCCTTAAAGCAGCAGCGACAAGCGTGCGTCTGTCTGTTAAAGGGTGGTGACACCTCAAAGTGTTCTACACAAACAATTAAAATATTCTTCTTCTTTTTTCTGTCTTTGTGAATTGTGTGGGCTGTAGCCGCACTTGCATCCTCAAAGCAGCAGCGACAAGCGTGCGTCTGTCTGTTAAAGGGTGGTGTAACCCTCAAAGTGTGCTCCACAAACAATAAAAATATTCTTTTTTTTTTCTGTCTTTGTGAATTGTGTGGGCTGTAGCCGCACTTGAATCCTCAAAGCAGCAGCGACAAGCGTGCGTCTGTCTGTTAAAGGATTACATCGGTGACAGCATCCAAGTAGGCATGTCAGACAGTCCGTACCTGTACTGGCAGGAAAAAGAAGCAATTTGGAGGTCCCTGTACAAACTGGATCTATTTTACCTGAGTTGCCCCCCCTCCAGTGTGTACTCCGAAAGAGTGTTTAGTGCAGCCGGGAACCTTGTCAGCGAAAGGCGTAGGAGGTTGCTTCCACAAAATGTGGAGAAGATGATGTTCATAAAATGAATTATCAACTCTTCCAGGGAGACCAGCCTCCAGAACGTACAGAGGGACCTGTGGTTCCAGCAGGGACGAATTAATACTCTGTGAGGATGAGGATGTACACACTGAAGAGGGTGAGGAATCGGTGGATGAGGAGGATGAGGATGACATCTTGCCTCCGTAGAGCCAGTTTGTGCAGGGACAGATAAATTGCCAGCTTGTTTTGTGGGGGCCCAAACGAACCAATCATTTCAGCCACAGTTGTGTGGCAGACCCTGGCGCTGAAATGATTGGTTTGTTAAAGTGTGCATGTCCTGTTTATACAACATAAGGGTGGGTGGGAGGGCCCAAGGACAATTCCATCTTGCACCTCTTTTTTTTCTTTGCATTATGTACAGTTTGGGGCCTAGTTTTTCAATGCCATCCTGTCTGCCACTGCAGTTTCACGCCTAGATGGGTCACGTGTTTGTGCCGCCCACTTGTGTCGCTTAGCATAGTCATCCAGCTACCTCGGTGCAACCTTTTGGACATAAAAACACTATTGTGAGGTGTGAGGTATTCAGAATAGACTGGAAATGAGTGGAAATTAAGGTTATTGAGGTTAATAATAGCATAGGAGCAGAAAAACCTACAAATTCTGTGATTTTAGCTGTTTTTATGCTTTTTTTAAAAAAAATACAGATCCAAAACACAAAACCCAGAACCCAAAACACGCAAGGGTGGTTTTGGCAAAACCAATCCAGATCCAAAACACGAAGAAAGATCCAGATCCAAAACCAAAACACAAAACACGAAAAGTGGCCGGTGCACACCCCTAATATATATATATATCCTATCCACTTGCTATATACTGTGTGTGTGTGTATAGATAAATATATATATATATATATTAGGGGTGAGCGGGCCACCCCGAGCCCCCCCGATCCGAGGCCGATCCGAGTCAGGCTCGACTTTTCCCGCCTGACTCGGATCTGAAATCGAGGCAAAACGTCATCATCCCGCCTTCTGGGTCTCGCGGGTTTTGGAACCTATATAAGGTACCCGCGTCTGCTCCATTTTCTCACTCGGCTGTGGACAGTGAAGAGGGAGGGTGGGAGTTAGGGCTGGCTGGCCTGTGTAGTGTAGTGTAGTGTTGTAGTGTAGTGTAGTGCAGTGTAGTGTTGTGCTGTGCTGCACTGTGCTGCTGTTGTCCATAGGGGCTGTGTCCACTACTTCAAAGTCCATAGGGGCTGGCTGGACTGTGTTGTGCAGTCAGTTGTCCATAGGGGCTGTGTCCACTCCAAAGTCCTGTGCAGTGTCCCAGTCCTAAAAGGGTGCTGTAGTGTTGTCCAGGGGGTGCTCTGTCCGTCAGGGGTGCTCCCCCCAAGTGCTAAAAAATTTTTTTTTTTCTGTGTTTGTGAATTGTGTGCACTGTGGCTGCACGTGCATCAACAAAGGAGCAGCGCCAAGCGTGCGCCTGTGTCCCATAAGTAAAAGGCCGGCTGGCTTGTCCGTTAAAGGGTGCTGTAACCCCCAAAGGGCACTCCAAACAAAATAAAAAAATATATTTTTTTGTGTTTGTGAATTGTGTGCGCAGTAGCCGCACGTGCATCAACAAAGTAGTGCCAAGCGTGCGCCTGGGTCCCATAAATAAAGGGCCGGCTGGATTGACCGCTAAAGGGTGCTGTAACCCCCAAAGGGCACTCCAAACAAAATAAAAAAATATATTTTTTTGTGTTTGTGAATTGTGTGCGCAGTAGCCGCACGTGCATCAACAAAGTAGTGCCAAGCGTGCCCCTGTGTCCCATAAGTAAAAGGCCGGTTGGCTTGTCCATTAAAGGGTGCTGTAACCCCCAAAGGGCACTCCAAACAAAAAAAAAAATATTTTTTTGTTTGTGAATTGTGTGCGCAGTAGCCGCACGTGCATCAACAAAGTAGTGCCAAGCGTGCGCCTGTGTCATAAGTAAAGGGCCAGCTGGCTTGACCGTTAAAGGGTGCTGTAACCCCCAAAGTACACTCCAAACAAAATAAAAAAATATTTTCTGTGTTTGTGAATTGTGTGCGCAGTAGCCGCACGTGCATCAACAAAGTAGTGCCAAGCGTCCGCCTGTGTCCCATAAGTAAAAGGCCGGCTGGCTTGTCCATTAAAGGGTGCTGTAACCCCCAAAGGGCACTCCAAACAAAATAAAAAAATATTTTCTGTGTTTGTGAATTGTGTGCACTGTGGCTGCACGTGCATCAACAAAGGAGCAGCGCCAAGCGTGCGCCTGTGTCCCATAAGTAAAGAGTCAGCTGGCTCATTTCTTAAAGGGTGGTGTAACCCACAAAGTGCACTACTCTCCAGCAAAAATAAAAAAATATTTTCTGTGTTTGTGTGCGCCTTAGCTGTACGTATATATCAATATAACATAAATGGAGGACCAAACTTTCTCTGATAAAAATAAAATAGGGAAAGATCAAGAACCACTTCCTCCTAGTGCTGTTGCTGCTGCTGGGAGTTGTTCATCATCCCAGAGAGGAAGTAGGAACACCACTACTTTTACTAAACAATTGACCCTCCAACAGTCCCTAGCGATGAGGATGAAGTACGACAGCAGTCATCCTGAAGCAAAACATATAACTGAGGCCTTGACTGCTATGTTGGTGTTAGACGTGCATCCGGTATCCGCCATTAGTGCAGTGGGATTTAGACAATTGATGGAGGTAGTGTGTCCCCGGTTCCAAATCCCATCTAGATTCCACCTGCATCCTCAAAGGAGCAGCGCCAAGCGTGCGTCTGTCTGTTAAAGGGTGGTGTAACCCTCAAAGTGCGCTCCACAAACAATAAAAAAATTCTTATTTTTTTGTCTGTCTTTGTGAAATGTGTGGGCTGTAGCCGCACCTGCATCCTTAAAGTAGCAGCGACAAGCGTACGTCTGTTTGTTAAAGGGTGGTGTCACCCTCAAAGTGCACTCCACAAACAATAAAAAAATTCTTCTTTTTTTTCTGTCTTTGTGAAATGTGTGGGCTATAGCCGCACCTGCATCCTTAAAGCAGCAGCGACAAGCGTGCGTCTGTCTGTTAAAGGGTGGTGTAACCCTCAAAGTGCTCCAAAAAATAAAAAACTATTTTTTTTATGTGTTTGTGACTTGTGTGCGATGTAGCCACATGTGCATCAACACAGTAGCAGCGCCAAGCGTGCGCCTGTGTCATAAGTCAAGGGCCAGTTTGGACATCTGGTCCGGACTGAAGGACGTGCCAACAATTTCTGACAAGTCTACCGTCACTGCATATGATACTGTCCTCAAAGCAGCAGCGACAAGCGTGTGTCTGTCTGTTAAAGGGTGGTGTAACCCTCAAAGTGTGCTCCACAAACAATAAAAAAATTCTTCTTTTTTTTCCTGTCTTTGTGAATTGTGTGGGCTGTAGCCGCACCTGCATCCTCAAAGCAGCAGCGACAAGCGTGCGTCTGTCTGTTAAAGGATTACATCGGTGACAGCATCCAAGTAGGCATGTCAGACAGTCCGTACATGTACTGGCAGGAAAAAGAGGCAATTTGGAGGCCCCTGTACAAACTGGCTCTATTTTACCTGAGTTGCCCCCCCTCCAGTGTGCACTCCGAAAGAGTGTTTAGTGCAGCCGGGAACCTTGTCAGCAAAAGGCGTAGGAGGTTGCTTCCACAAAATGTGGAGAAGATGATGTTCATAAAAATGAATTATCAACTTTTCCAGGGAGACCAGCCACCAGAACGTACAGAGGGACCTGTGGTGGTGGATTCCAGCGGGGACAAATTAATTCTCTGTGAGGATGAGGATGTACACACTGAAGAGGGTGAGGAATCGGTGAATGAGGAGGATGAGGACGACATCTTGCCTCCGTAGAGCCAGTTTGTGCAGGGCCAGATTAATTAATTAATTTATTTATTTATTTACAGTTTCTTATATAGCGCAGCATATTCCGTTGCGCTTTACAATTGTCAACATTGATAGAACAAAACTGGGTAATAACAGACAGATATATAGGTAGGAAGGCCCTGCTCGCAAGCTTACAATCTATTAATTGCCATCTTGTTTTATGGGGGCCCAAACGAACCAATCATATCAGCCACAGTCGTGTGGCAGACCCTGGCGCTGAAATGATTGGTTTGTTAAAGTGTGCATGTCCTGTTTATACAACATAAGGGTGGGAGGGCCCAAGGATAATTCCATCTTGCACCTCTTTTTTTTCTTTGCATTATGTACAGTTTGGGGCCTAGTTTTTCATACTGCCATCCTGTCTGCCACTGCAGTATCACTCCTAGATGGGCCACGTGTTTGTGCCGCCCACTCGTATCGCTCAGCATAGTCATCCAGCTACCTCGGTG
Organism: Taudactylus pleione; assembly: GCA_031769625.1. NCBI lineage: Eukaryota > Metazoa > Chordata > Amphibia > Anura > Myobatrachidae > Taudactylus > Taudactylus pleione. The sequence continues at coordinate 11,912,807 of JAUIMM010000177.1, read as the reverse complement.
CAACCTTTTGGACATAAAAACACTATTGTGAGGTGTGAGGTGTTCAGAATAGACTGGAAATGAGTGGAAATTAAGGTTATTGAGGTTAATAATAGCATAGGAGCAGAAAAACCCACAAATTCTGTGATTTTAGCTGTTTTTATGCTTTTTTTAAAAAAAAAATACAGATCCAAAACACAAAACCCAGAACCCAAAACACCGAAGGGTGGTTTTGGCAAAACCAATCCAGATCCAAAACACGAAGAAAGATCCAGATCCAAAACCAAAACACAAAACACGAAAAGTGGCCAGTGCACACCCCTAATATACATATATATAATTATATACATATAGTTAGACATTATATATATATATATATATATTTATTAATTATAATACATATATCTGTATTATATACATCACTGCAATGCTCTCTGCATTATTTGGTGGTGACTATGACTCCCTCTGCATTATATAGTGGTCGCTGCGATGTTCTCTGTATTTGGTAGTCGCTGTGATGCTCTCTGCATTATATGGTGGTTGCTACAATGTTCTCTGTATTATGTGGTGGCAGCTGTGATACTATTATATGCTGGTAGCTGTGATGTTCCCTGTGTTATGTGGTGGTCGCTTATAAGGAGGAAGTATCTTCCATCAACAGACCCGCCCTTTCAACAGAGCCCGCCCCCATTAGGGCTGCTTTCAAAAATTTCCCGGGCTGGTTTACAATCCCAATCCGCCCCTGTATGTTGGTGCTTGTAGAACTAAAAGTGCCAGCTTACCCATGGCTGCCATGGCATGCTGATACTTATAGATCTACAAGCACACGCATGCCCTGGCATCGAGGGACCACTGGGACCTGCAGTGCACTATACGGAAATGCTAAAACCTAATTATTGTAGACAGCCACGCAGTAAAAATAAAGGGAAAGCTTATAAAATGAGAAGGGCTAACTGCTTATGGACTCATGAACTAAATCAGAAAGTGGTGGCATATCAATTCTATTTATACAATAGGGATTCCCCACGGACCAAAGTCAGAGCAAGGGAAATCCCTACTGTAATACATAGCAATGATATGCCGCTAGCATTTCATATGCTTAAACCATATGATATACTTTTACCGTAACTTACTCTATCAGTGTAACATACGAAATATACACATCTTATATAATATGGTCACAGTTGCTGGCATCTTAAGATACCCACGTCTCTGCATATTGCGCAAATTGAAGTTTTTAATGGACACAATTTATGCCTGTGAATCGTTGGATAGGCCTCCTACAAAACATTCCAACTCCATACGCAATATCATGTGCGCATATTGTAAAAAAAAATTATAATCCTATCTTTACCGTCACATATACAGTATCTACTGCCAGAAATGTTTTACAGTGATAATCCAAACAATAAAAACCATTAAAAAACGATTTGAAATTTGAATACTTTATATTAAGCCCAGCAGGCGCTAAAGCATTTAAAGGGGTCGATTCAATTTGACGGGAGGGGCGAGTTTGTCAGTACCGTAAGTGCGGTATACTCTTGGACGCAACCAGGTCGCGTCTAATTGACGTGTTAGTCTACACAGATTCCTTTTTATGATGATATTTGAGTGTTTACATATTTTTGTCAACATTGTCTAATTATTTCTTCAAATCATGAAACTATAATTTTAAATGGGTGGTTTATATTTTTAGTACATGTATAAACATCTACATACAGTATACATATACATTTGTTCTGCTTTTTTAATTATTTCTATACCTTTACCTTCATAAGCATTCTACATATTTGATTGCTGATAAAACCTGCTTATTATAACAATATACTGTATTTTTTTTATCAAATGGCCTTTTATTGCTTTTTTATTTTAATTCATATGACAAAGATTCAAAATAAATGATTTAAATAACGGAAACATTCTGAGAATTAAGTTTCTGTGAGCAAATTACGTTTCTGTGAGCATATTAAATTAAATATGTATACATAAAAACAATTACAATAAATCTCAATTATATAAGCAAGGTATTGTATCATTTTAAAAGAGTAAATAAATGCCTGGGGTGGAAAGGTGCATTATTACAGGCTCCAAGAAAGAAATGCAAAATACATTTCCCTTTTGCTGATACCACACTGTGTCAGTAGATCCCCTGATGGCACGCAGGAGCTATTTATACTGCAAATCTGGTGCTTCATCATGTTTCCCTTCCAAAACAAGCTAATCAGGTGACCTGGTGTATGGAAATGTGTCACTGGCCACTGCTGCCTGCTCGTCTTCTCAGTTGAATGCGTACAGTTATAAAATGACAAGAGACATACGTACTTGGATTGAGCTAATATGTATTTATCATTAACTGAGGTCTAAATTAGCTATTATATTACATTGTTTTCAGTTGGAAAATAGCTGTCCAGCAAAAGGTAGAACAATGGATTAATGTGCAATGCAATTAATACGTCAATACTCACAGCTTTTATCTCCTGCTTAGCAACAATGGACGTTCTGGAAAATCTGCACAGCTGTGCTGGCCATGGAGAACAGTTAGTGCTGCTCATATATAGGGGACTGGCAAATATTGTATTTCAGGCCAGGGACTTTTTAACAGGTCTGGAGAAATGTTTTCAACAGCTAATATCTAGTCACAGCATTACACAGTCTATTTAATTATAAATACATTGCAGCAATCTCAACCTTAATATCATTTGTGGCAATATTGATTTAAGATGCATTACAGCCATGAGATCACCATTTGCAGTTGGCAAAATTAAAGAATTCTAAAATGGCACTTGTCTGCATATAGTAGAGGCTGCCATTTTGTGGACTGGATTCACTCGACCAATTCGCTAAAAACAAGGCTTCATGTACATTGGCCATGGAGGGCCTTAGTGATGTCTATGGTTTTTAATTCATTAATAGGTGGCTAATTCATAAATATTGGTTCAGCCCCCCAAAAAATGGCTTCTTTCACTAGGCATAGACCATACTTACTCTCCCAGAATGTCTGGGAGACTGCCACATTTTCATGGTGAATTGCATCAATTAAGCCTTGCTGCAGCATTTATCAGGTAAGGTACCATGATGGCATAAAATGTATTGACATGCCCCCTACACCAGCGCCCTGGTTCCTTCCCTCTAAGAGATCCCCAGATGCAGCAAAAAGTAGGTAAGTATGTTATTTGGCAATTCACAGTGACATGCCTCGGCACCGGGACTCAGTGGTGTAGCCAGCAGGGTAGCAAGGGATGTTGCAACTCACCCTGCTGAAAGATTGGTAGAAATGGCAACATTGTAGTGCTGGGTGCAATCACCTGGACCACTGCTCCCCAGTACAGCTCCTCAGCATCACCTATACCTGCCTCAGAGCCACAATGAGGGCTGCTGCAATGCCAACACCTGTGCCCTGCTTGTCTTATATTAGCAGAGATGCCCATCACTGTGAGTGAGGGCATGCCCGTCCAGAGACAGTGTCAGCTGCAAGCTTCCTGCTCCTGTCCCAGCTGCAGGCTTTTTTCTTCTCTTATGTGCAGCACACATGATGTCATGACGTTGTGTCACTGACAGTGAGGAGAGGAGCTGACTGAAGCAGAATTCAAGATAGAGAAGATGAAGAGAAGCAGCGGGAAGAAGAGAAGCCTGTAAGTAAATTACTACAAAGACTAAAGAGAGGGAGGTGGAGAAGAGGATTCAATAATAGATTATTTTTATGTATGCCTTATGTCAAGTGATTCATTTAATGATTAGCTATTTTAAAAGTTACTGTACTATAGGCAGGGAATATTTTCTATTAAAAAAATTGAACAGCGCTGAGTTCAAAAGAATAGATACAAATAATACCAGAACCAGCAATAGAAATATAATTGGAGGGGGTTGTAGAGTGTGCAAGACAGCATGAAACATAGTGGGGGTGTGGGGGCAGTATGGAACATTGGCCCTCATTCAGAGCCGTTCGCTATTTGCGTTCGTTCGTTCAAAAACAAGGGGTGGCTATGCAAATGATCCGTTCGCACATTGCAGTCTGTTCACACCTCTAAGTCTGAACGAGCGAGCAAAACATACGCTCGTTTATTTGATAAAAACGCCCCCTGGCCGCTCGCACCATACGTCATGTCCGCTATTTATTAGATTAATCGAGTACATCGAACAGGATAAGAACTGCTCGCTATTCTTGTGGTTGGTTTTTTCAACCGCTATTTTGCGAGCAGTTCTGAGTTAAAAAAAACCAAGTGACGTGGTCATTGACGCTGCTGTATTAATTATGCACACCCATAAAACGCCCGTTTTGACCTTTAAGCACGCCTGCGATCGGATCTCCACTCCCCGTTTTCAAGCACCTTCCCCTGTTACCACCCACATACGCCTCCTTCTGTCACTCAAAATAGCAGGCATTCGCTATATTGCGTACAAATGATTTTCGGCCGCACTGACCGGTTCGCGCATGCGTACTAAAAACCGTACGCATGCGTAGATGTGCGAACATCGCTCGGAACGAGCGTACTGCCGCTAGCGAGTGGCTCTGAATGAGGGCCATAGTGCCCGATTCAGACCCACTTGCTAGGATGCATTCGCAGGCAGCCAGCCGATTGTTTGCATTCTGCGCACACGTATGCATCGCAATGCGCGTGCGCGAACCAGTGCGAGTATGAAGCGTACACTCGCTGCGCATAGACAGCCCGGCTCAATGAGTGACAGGACAAGCCGTTTGTGGGAGGTGACAGGGGTTGGTCGATGAAAACGGGGGAGTGGTGGTGCGGACGCAGGCGTGCCCGAGCGTCTCAATGCCATTTCAGAGACGTGCATAACTAAGAGGCAGCATCATAGTACACGTCACTCTGCTGTATTTTATACTGAACCGCTCACAGTGCTTGCGGTAGGGTACGGTCAACCACAAGCGCTGCGTATGCATCCAATGGTACTCGATGTTACCGATTGCATACACTTTCTTGAGATGACGTGCGCAAGTGGGCATCTTAAGACAGGCTGGTGGGCGTCTGCATACACAGAGTGATCGCACGCTAAGATATAGTGGGCATGCTAATGCCTTGCCGTGCGATCGCCTGCCTTGCCGAATTTGCATACGCATCTAGCATGCGAACACATCTAGAGAGCAGGTCTGAATCAAGCCCATAGAGAGGTAGTGTGGGAGGCAATATGGAACATAGAGAGGTAGTGTGGGAGACAGTATGGAACATAGAGAGGTAGTGTGGGAGGCAGTATGGAACATAGAGAGGTAGTGTGGGAGGCAGTATGGAACATAGAGAGGTAGTGTGGGAGGCAGTATGGAACATAGAGAGGTAGTGAACATAGAGAGGTAGTGTGGGAGACAGTATGGAACATAGAGAGGTAGTGTGGGAGGCAGTATGGAACATAGAGAGGTAGTGTGGGAGGCAGTATGGAACATAGAGAAGTAGTGTGGGAGGCAGTATGGAACATAGAGAGGTAGTGTGGGAGACAGTATGAAACTTAGAGACTGGGATGTGGGGGGCAGTATGGATGATATAGTGAGTGAAGGACATTTCAGTGCAAGAGGTATGAGGCCTGCAGATCCTATTTTTACATTTTCGCTCCACCTCATGTCAAAAGCTGGCTACGCAACTGACCTCTCCCTCTGGGATCTCCAGAAGGACAAAAATGTGGCCAATATGCATAGAGCTACTTACAGTTACAGACATGCTGGTTAAGCAATACAGATCCTATCCAGAGGTGTGCCCAATCATTATGCTTCCAGAGCTGGCAGATTAAATTGTGTCCTTAACATCCAATGGTAGCACAGTGACTAGAGGTCACAAACAGAACAGGCAAATCCTTTAAAAATGTAGGATAACAATCCTTGAGACATAGCTGTAGCAAACGTCCTTTTTCAAAAGTTGTGTCTTATTCACACAACCAAGGGCTGGCTGACAGGGCCATTGCCTCAGGTGCTCTGGCCTGGGTACGCAGCCATAGCTCCCCACCAGCTTTGTTTAGCCTGGGGCCTGGTGCGCAGCCAGGGTTTTAAAGTGGTTCCATTTCTGCCATGTTCTGCACAATAAGTGCCTGAGTTAGGTTCTCCTATTCTAGGAGGAGTCCCACAGAGAGCCCACCCTGCCGCCCACTTTAGTAGATGAAGCAGGTGGTGCTAGTGTACTCTTTCGGGACCTGACTGCCTCTCCCTCCTCAGATCCTAGCAACTCCTTGGATTTTTTTGCAATGCAGCATACATGACGTCATGATGCCGCACTGCGATGGTGAAGAGGAGCAGGGGCCACCTGACCAGTCACAAGGAGGTAAGAGGAGGCTGGAAAGGGGTGAACAAGAGAGACACAGGGGTGTGAGCTGGAGAGACAGAAGGGGAGCTGGAAAGATGCAAGGGCTGAACTGGAGAGATTTAGGGGGTTATCTGGTGAGACCGAAGGGTGTGAGCTGGAGAGACACAGGAGTGTGAGAAGGAGAAATGGAGCTGTAGAGTTGCTGGGGCTAAGCTGGAGAGATGCAGGAGGATTGTGCTGGAGAAACTTAGGAGGCTGGTGATGAAGACATTCAAGGTGGATGGTGTTATAGAGACACACGGGATGGTGCTGTAGAGATGCAGAGGGACGGCACTGGAGAGACATAGGAGGATGGTGTCTCTCCAGGATGTTTGATTTGGAAAGTTCACTTTTTTGCCCTGCCTCAAAATTTCTATTACTGTATATTATCCGACTGAACCTCTGTTGTATGAAGATGACATATTATTCCTACACAAACAGGTGGCTTCCGTACCAAATGATCTCATATATGCATACTAAATACCAACTCAGGACACTGCCCAGGGAGGCTCAATTTGTTCCCATTGCAGAGAAACTGCCATATAGGAAAGAAAAGACTCTCATGCACAGGGGATACACAGGGGTTGAAAAACAAATATGGGTCACTCAGGTGACAAAACTTGTTTGAGGGGACCCCATAAAAGAGGGGTGGCAGAAAAATAACTAAGAATGACACTGATGGCCATTCCTTTCATTTATAATTTTTTTTATAATACAGTACCAATTTTCTCCTAGAACACCGAATGGAACCTCCTTTAGGTCAAATGCATCTTAATGTTTTAGTTATATTGTTATATATATAAGTCACAAAATAAGCACACCAAGCATCTTACGCAGTATGGCGTAAAGATGCTAGGTTTATGTATTTTGCACTGGTATTCTGAAAATCTTATATAGGCGTATGTTACTAACTTCTGCTTTTGTGTACTCTTTTACTGTAACTAGACATGACAACTTTACAGTACATGGTTGGCACATAAGAAGTGAGAAGTTAATGATCGGTCAAAAGAAAATTATTTCATGTGTTTCCTTAACACTTGTTAAAGAGAATGACTTCTTCTGCCAATCACATCCAGATACAATAACAAAAATATTTATGAAGGAGTTTACAAGGCAAAGTAAAGCTGTGCAGATCAAGAGCCTCCTACCAATATAAAGTTAGATAAGGAGTCACATTTCAAAGTATCCTACTTTGTCAAAGGCATAAAAAGGAAAAATTGTAAAATAAGGTATATTTACTTTTAAAACCCATGTAACATACATCTGGTCATACACATGAAAGCAATAAGTGAGCATTATATGCAAACTTCAATCGGTTCTATAAACCTAGTATTTTCTAACTGGGCATCGGTATATATATATATATATATATATATATATATATATATAGTGAGTGCAGGGGATGCCATTGCTATGGCGCCCAGAGGCTTAGGGGGCTCTGGACCCAGGTTATATATTTGCATACCATTTTCCCAGGTTTGCCTGCTAAGCAAGTGGGTCATTGCCCAGCCTGAATGGGGTGACATTGGAATGTAGTATAATATGAACTAGAGGGTACTATAATGTTAGATAATAAGAACTGGGGCACTGTAAGGTGGCACAATATCAAGTGGGAACACTATAGTGTGGAATAATATGAATAGGGGGGACTGTAATGTGACATAATATGAACTGGGGACAGTGTATTCCATAATGTGAATTGGGGACACTGGGCCTGATTCTGACCCGCTCGCGAGCGCTGTACGCTCGCAAGCGGGTCGATGGTGCCTAAGTGCGCATGCGCACGACGGAGGGAGCTCCGTCGTGCGCATGCGCGAGACCCGGCGAGCGACGGAGAATCCGTCGCTCGGGGTCTCGCACCAAAGGGAGCGTGCAGTCGATGGTGAGTGACAGCACGCCCCCTTTGGTGGGCGTGCCAGGGGCGTGGCTGCCAGATGGAGGCGTTCCCATGGGAACGCCTACCGTCTGAGTCCGGCCCCACTGACATCAGTAGTGATGTCAGTGGGAGTGATTTTGGCTCTGATAGAGCCAAAATCACTCCAGGGCTTGCGGCAATGAGACCCTACCGCAGGGTCTCGTCGCATGCCCGATGGTCGCGGTGGTCTTGACCATAATCATGGACGCTCGCTATAGCTGTGTGTGGTAACCCACAGCAATGCGAGCATCCATGAGGCCGCTCCAAGTTGAGGTAGGAGGGCCCTGATTCAGGGCGAGCGCTCTGGTCAGAGCGTCCGGCTCTGAATCAGGCCCACTGTGTGGCATAATGTGTACTGGTAATTGGTTCATAAAATAAACTAGTGTACTACTATGGGGTATAACATTAATTAGGGAACTACTATGGGGAATAACACCAACAACTGATGCAGAGAAGTGTCTCTGCATCAGTTGCTTTAAAATGGTGCTATGGTGCCCACAAAGTTCTGGCTATGCCCCTGTAACTGGGGTTTATAATGATGATTGCTCCTGCAATTAATGCTAATGTGCTGTGTGTGTTACAGCACAAAGGTATACTGCAGGTAATTAAAAGGAGTTAAATATGCTGTTGCCAAACAAATGCATATATGCCTACACCGGGAGACTGACAAATTTTGGGGAGTTCTCCCACATTCCCATTAAGACTACACCAGCCTCTCGGATCCTACACTAAGACTACGCCAGCCTCTCGGATTCTGCACTAAGATTACACTAGCCTCTCGGATTCTGTATTAAGACAATGCCAGCTTCTCAGATTTTGCACTAAGACTACTCCAGCCTATCGGATTCTGCACTAAGACTACGCCAACATCTCTGCTTCTGCCCTAAGACTACCCCAGCCTCTTGGATTCTGCACTAAGACTACCACTGCCTCTCGGATTCTGCACTAAGACTATGTCAGCCTCTCGGATTCTGCACTAAGACTACCCCAGCCTCTTGGATTCTGCACTAAGACTACCACTGCCTCTCGGATTCTGCACTAAGACTATGCCAGCCTCTCGGATTCTGCACTAAGACTACCCCAGGCTCTAGGATTCTGCATTAAGACTACACCAGCCTCTCGGATTCTCCACTAAAACTACACCAGCCTCTCGGATTCTGCACTAAGACTACTCCAGTCTCTCGGATTCTGCACTAAGACTACCCCAGCCTCTTGGATTCTGCACTAAGACTACCACTGCCTCTCGGATTCTGCACTAAGACTATGCCAGCCTCTCGGATTCTGCACTAAGACTACCCCAGGCTCTAGGATTCTGCATTAAGCCTACACCAGCCTCTCGGATTCTCCACTAAAACTACACCAGCCTCTCGGATTCTGCACTAAGACTACTCCAGTCTCTCGGATTCTGCACTAAGACTACACCAGCCTCTCGGATTCTGCACTAAGACTTCACCAGCCTCTCAGATTCTGTACTCTTCAACAGTGAAGTGGGCTGTCTGGGGGCTTGATGATGTGTCTCACAGCGAATCATTGTATTTAGGGCTGAATAAAAAAGTAGATAAGTATGAATACATTGCTGCCGAGGACTTGATTCATTACGTATCGCAACTGCGATCGCAGCTGTGATTACGCTCGCAGGTCCACTGCGAAAATATGTTTGCCATCTCAATGCCATCACAGTCTAACATAAGGACGCCCACTTTCCCCTACTCACATCCGTAATACTTAGCAAAATAGTGAAACCATCGGTAACATCAAGTACCATCGTAGCCTTGTGCACAGTTGCACAAGGTCTGACCTTACTCAGAAATTGATAACCTCATTGCACGCAGTGAGTACTCAAGTTGTGTATACCATCGCAGTGACTAATTTATGCACGATCCTGTAACGGCGTTCAAACGCACTGACAAGCCTGCATCTCGCCGACCCCCCCCAAATGCTCTCTTCTTGTCAATCGGGTCAGCTTAGTGTCTGCAATCTCAGTGTGATCGCAGTGAGACCTTCACGCATGCGCATTGTGATGCAGTTGGCCATCTGCGTGCGTAATCGTAGTTGTGATCCGTAATGAATCATGCCCTGAATAGATTATTTATTGATATAATTTGGTTACTTGAACTGTGAAATGGACTTTCATAAAAAATGTGGCAGTATCCAAGTTTCTAAATGGTTGTTGTTCAAAGTCAGTACAGACCACTCTCCTCTATAGCGCCTATACATTTTTTGGTTTAGTTCCACTTTAATACTGTACTTATGCTGAGGGGGACATATGTGCATCTTCAAAGCTCCTTGATTTGGCCACACACCCTCAGTGCCCAGGTTCCATGGATGTCCTGTGTATTTGCACCAGCCCTCAGACACCCATACAAAGATACTGTAGAATTGCAGTGGGTCTTCAAAATAACCCCATTGATGGTATGATGACACTCCTCATCACTGCCATGTAATTTCCAACTGCCTTAGCAAATGTTTAATTGGTTTATATTATATTTGTGGGAAGATGATTATGTGGGAGGTAGGCCAGAGTTTAGCTTAAGTACAGTTTTCTCTGATTTACATCCTACATAGCTACAGTATCTCATTTATTTTGTATAACAAGAAATATTTCATGGCTTATAACACAATCAGAGCAGCCAGATAGCACCCTCTGCAACCCTCCTGGACGCCAGCCATGTCTACAGTATACAGCATGTGATCTCACTTTTCTGAATAAATAACTGACAGAATGCTGATTGGTGGATGGGTCTGGTCATTCAGTAATCATAGTGCTGGAAGGACTCCACTCGCTGTATGGGAATTGACTGGAGCCATCCAACAATCAGAATACAGCAAACTGTAAGGGTACTGAGAGATGATGAGGGACCAAAGGAGGGGTGAGTAACATGATTAGATCGCTCCCATAGATTTGACGCTGATTTTTAAATGGGGGGAGAGATTTGGTGCATGATTTTTAATGAAGGAGGAGTAGGTTCAGATCTGGGGTGCAATTTGCAATGAGGTGGAGTGTTTTTAAACCAGGGGGATTAGGTCTGGTGTATTGTATATAGGGCACTATAATGGCCCCATTATTGTATATATTCGCTGCTAGAATGACCTCTGTGTTGTATATCAATCACTAGAATGGTCTCTGTATTCTATATCAGCCACAAGATCATTTGTTGTATTGTATATCTTTTACTAGAATGGCCCCTGTGTTGTATATTGGTCACTAGGCCACTGTATTGTTTGTCCATCACTGGAATGGTCCCTGTGTTGTATTCCTGCCACTAGAATGTTCCCTGTATTTTTTGTATATCGATCAATAGAATGGCTCCTGTATTGTATATCATTCACTAGAATGGCCCATTTGTTCTATATTGGTCACTAGAATGGTCCCTGTATTGTTTGTCCATCACTAGAACAGTCCCTGTATTGTATTCCTGCCACTAGAATTACTACAATGGTCCCTTTATTGTATATCGGTCAATAGATTGGCCCCTGTATTGTATAATGGGCCTGATTCAGACCCACTCGCGAGCGGCTGTCCGCTCGCAAGTGGGTCGATGTTATGCACTGAGCATGCGCACGACGGAGGGAGCTCCGTCGTGCGCATGCGCCAGACGCGACGAGCGAAGGAAAGTCCTTCGCTCGTTGTGTCCGATCAAAGGGGGCGTGCTGTCAATGTTGATTGACAGCACGCCCCCTTTGGTGGGCGTGCCGGGGGCGTGCCTCCCTGACGGGGGCGTTCCCACGGGAACGCCTCCCATCAGAAGCCGGCCCACTGACATCACTAGTGATGTCAGTGGGAGTGATTTTGGCTCTGATAGAGCCAAAATCACTCCGGAGCTTGCGGTTGAAAACCTCGGCCCTCATTCAGAGCCGTACGCTCTGAGCAGAGCGCACGCTCTGAATGAGGGCCGGGCTCCATTTTCATGGAGCGTCCTCCTGGACGCTCGTATAGCTGTGGGTCACCACCCACAGGCTATACGAGCGTGCATTGTGATGGTCGCGATGGTCGAGACCATCGCGACCATCGAATTTGCGAGCCGGAGCCTGCGGTTGAGGTTTTCAACCGCAAGCTCCGGAGTGATTTTGGCTCTATCAGAGCCAAAATCACTCCCACTGACATCACTAGTGATGTCAGTGGGCCGGCTTCTGACGGGAGGCGTTCCCGTGGGAACGCCCCCGTCAGGGAGGCACGCCCCCGGCACGCCCACCAAAGGGGGCGTGCTGTCAATCAACATTGACAGCACGCCCCCTTTGATCGGACACAACGAGCGAAGGACTTTCCTTCGCTCGTCGCGTCTGGCGCATGCTCAGTCCATAACATCGACCCACTTGCGAGCGGACAGCCGCTCGCGAGTGGGTCTGAATCAGGCCCCTCAACCGCAGGCTCCGGCTCGCAATTTCGATGGTCGCGATGGTCTCGACCATCGCGGCCATCAAAAAGCACGCTCGTATAGCCTGTGGGTGGTGACCCACAGCTATACGAGCGTCCAGGAGGACGCTCCATGAAAATGGAGCCCGGCCCTCATTCAGAGCGTGCGCTCTGCTCAGAGCGTACGGCTCTGAATGAGGGCCAATGTTCACTAGAATAGCCAATGTAGTATATTGCAATGTGCCAGTGTAATGTGCTGATGTTTTCCTCTCCAGACTGAAAGTTGCAGCCAGTACCTGTTTCAAATGCATATCATCAATATCATAAAAAGACACAACATATATTATAAATATTGATATGATGTAATGTGATACTCTGAGGACAATTCCTAATATCAGGCTGTATCTATACATTCATTAAGGGCCTGATTCAGGGATATACACTAATGCCATTGGTGCTGAGAATTTCTATGCAGCTTCTGTGCGAAAACATGCAAATGCGGCAGCCACCAGGATTTGTATTGAGACTAGGGGTGTGCACCGGCCACTTTTCGTGTTTTGTGTTTTGGTTTTGGATCTGGATCTTTCTTCATGTTTTGGATCTGGATTGGTTTTGCCAAAACCACCCTTCCGTGTTTTGGGTTCTGGGTTTTGTGTTTTGGATCTGTATTTTTTTTAAAAAAAGTATAAAAACAGCTAAAATCACAGAATTTGTAGGTTTTTCTGCTCCTATGCTATTACTAACCTCAATAACCTTAATTTCCACTCATTTCCAGTCTATTCTGAACACCTCACACCTCACAATAGTGTTTTTATGTCCAAAAGCTTGCACCGAGGTAGCTGGATGACTATGCTAAGCGACACGAGTGGGCGGCACAAACACGTGACCCATCTAGGAGTGACACTGCAGTGGCAGACAGGATGGCAGTTAGAAAAACTAGGCCCCAAACTGTACATAATGCAAAGAAAAAAAAGAAGTGCAAGATGGAATTGTCCTTGGGCCCTCCCACCCACCCTTATGTTGTATAAACAGGACATGCACACTTTAACAAATCAATCATTTCAGCGCCAGGGTCTGCCACACAACTGTGGCTGAAATGATTGGTTTGTTTGGGCCCCCACAAAACAAGCTGGCAATTAATGTGTCCCTGCACAAACTGGCTCTACGGAGGCAAGATGTCATCCTCATCCTCCTCATCCACCGATTCCTCACCCTCTTCAGTGTGTACATCCTCATCCTCACAAAGTATTAACTCGTCCCCACTTGAATCCACCACCACAGGTCCCTCTGTACCTTCTGGAGGCTGGTCTCCCTGGAAGAGCTGATAATTCATTTTGATGAACATCATCTTCTCCACATTCTGTGGAAGCAACCTCCTACGCCTTTCGCTGACAAGGTTCCCGGCTGCACTAAACACTCTTTCGGAGTACACACTGGAGGGGGGGCAACTCAGGTAAAATAGAGCCAGCTTGTACAGGGGCCTCCAAATTGCCTCTTTTTCCTGCCAGTACAGGTATGGACTGTCTGACATGCCTACTTGGATGCTGTCACCGATGTAATCCTCCACCATTCTGTCAATGGTGACAGTATCATATGCAGTGACAGTAGACATGTCAGAAATTGTTGCCAGGTCCTTCAGTCCGGACCAGATGACCAGTTTTTTCCTGGCAGCCCCAGTTGCGGGAGAAAATGAAGAAGGAGCCGTTGACGTGTCACGTTCCGCTTCAGCTGACAGTGTGTTCACCAGCAGGTCTTTGCACCTCTGCAGGCTTGTGTCGGCCGGAAAGAGAGACACCACATAGGCTTTAAACCTAGGATCAAGCACGGTGGCCAAAATGTAGTGGTCTGATTTCAACAGATTGACCACCCTGGAATCCTGGCAAAGCGAATGAAGGGCTTCATCCACAAGTCCCACATGCCGAGCGGAATCGCTCCGTCTTAGCTCCTCCTTCACTTTCTCCAGCTGCTTCTGCAAAAGCCTGATGAGGGGAATGACCTGACTCAAGCTGGCTGTGTCTGAACTGACTTCACGTGTGGCAAGTTCGAAGGGCTGGAGAACCTTGCACAACACGGAAATCATTCTCCACTGCGCTTGAGTCAGGTGCATACCCCCTCCTTTGCCTATGTCATAGGTGGATGTATAGGCTTGTATGGCCTTTTGCTGCTCCTCCATCCTCTGAAGCATATAGAGGGTTGAGTTCCACCGCGTCACAACCTCTTGCTTCAGGTGATGGCAGGGCAGGTTCAAGAGTGTTTGCTGGCGCTCCAGTCTTCGGCACGCAGTCGCTGAATGGCGAAAGTGGCCAGAAATTTTTCGGGCCACCCAAAGCGTCTCCTGCACGCCCCTGTCGCTTTTCAGAAAATTCTGCACCACCAAGTTTATTGTGTGAGCAAAACATGGGACGTGCTGGAATTTGCCCAGATGTAATGCCCGCACAATATTGGTGGCGTTGTCAGATATCACAAATCCCCAGGAGAGTCTAAGTGGGGTAAGCCACTGGGCGATGATTTCCCTCAGTTTCTCTAAGAGGTTGTCGGCGGTGTGCCTCTTACTGAAACCGGTGATACACAGCGTAGCCTGCCTTGTAACGAGCTGGCGTTTCTGAGATGCTGCTACTGGTGACGCTGCTGCTGTTGCTGCGTAAGGTGATACATCTACCCAGTGGGCTGTCACAGTCATATAGTCCTTAGTCTGCCCTGTTCCACTTGTCCACATGTCCGTGGTTAAGTGGACATTGTGTACAACGGCATTTTTCAGGACACTGAGGACACTTTTTCTGACGTTTCTGTACAGTCTCGGTATCGCCTGCCTAGTGAAGTGGAATCTAGACGGGATTTGGAACCGGGGACACACTACCTCCATCAATTGTCTAAATCCCACTGCACTAATGGCGGATACCGGACGCACGTCTAACACCAACATAGCAGTCAAGGCCTCAGTTATACGTTTTGATTCAGGATGACTGCTGTCGTACTTCATCCTCCTCGCTAAGGACTGTTGGAGGGTCAATTGTTTAGTAAAAGTAGTGGTGTTCCTACTTCCTCTCTGGGATGATGAACGACTCCCAGCAGCAGCAACAACAGCAGCGGCAGCAGTAGGCGTAGCAATGCAGGATCCTCCAGAGGAATCCCGGATAGGAGAGTCAGTCATGCCAGTGACATGGCCTGCAGGACTACTTCCGATCCTGACTAAGGAGGAAATTGACGAGGAGGGAGTTGACGGTGTGGTTTGCAGGCGCTTGGATACAACAGGACAACGGGATTTAGGTGTCCCTGGACTGCTTACGGTCTTAGCCAAAGTTTCTGAACTTGACAGTAACTTTTTATGAACGCGCTGCAGGTGCCGTATAAGGGAGGATGTTCCTAGGTGGTTGACGTCCCTACCCCTACTTATTTCACCTTTACATATGGTACATATGGCAAGACAGTTGTTGTCCGGATTTGGATAGAAATATTGCCAGACCAAAGAGGTGGAATGTTTGGTCTTCTGCCCAGGCATGACCGTGATGGGCTTTTTCATCCCACGGACAACAACTGTCTCCCCCGGAGCCTGATTTAAACATACCACATCACCATCAGAATCCTCCTCGCCAACTTCCTCCTCAGCGCCAGCTACACCAGTATCCTCATCCTGTTGTACTTCAACAGTGACATCTTCAATTTGCATATCAGCAAGTGGACTGTGGGTGCTCCTTTCAGCACTTGCAGGGGGCGTGCAAATGGTGGAAAGAGCCACCTCTTCCCGTCCAGTGCTGGGAAGGTCAGGCATCGCAACTACCACCACACTTGGACTCTCCTTGGGGATTTGTGATATCTTCTTAGAAAGCACAGTTCTTCGCTGTGCTTTTGCCAGCTTAACTCTTTTGATTTTTTTAGTGGGAGGAGGGCTTCCATCGTCATGTGAAGCTGAACCACTAGTCATGAACATACTAGGGATCGACCTTAGCCGTTCCTTGCCACTCCGTGTCGTAAATGGCATATTGGCAAGTTTACGTTTCTCTTCAGCTGATTTAAATGTCTTTTTCAAGGTAATTTTCCTGAACTTTGCCATTTGGGATTGTATGTGCCCTCTATTATGACATTGGGCATCGGCCTTGGCAGACGACGTTGATGGCATGTTATCGTCTATGTCATAACTAGTGGCAGCAGCTTCAGCACTAGGAGGAAGTGGTTCTTGATCTTTCTCTATTTTATTTTTATCGGAGAAAGTTTGGTCCTCCATTTATGTTATATCGATTTGATATATACGTGCGGCTAAACACAGAAAATAATTTTTTTTTTGGTTTGGACTGGAGTGTACTTTGTGGGTTACAGCACCCTTTAACGGTCAAGCCAGCCGGCCCTTTACTTATGACACAGGCGCACTCTTGGCACTACTTTGTTGATGCACGTGCGGCTACTGCGCACACAATTCACAAACACAGAAAATAATTTTTTTTTGGTTTGGACTGGAGTGTACTTTCGGGGGTTACAGCACCCTTAACGGTCAAGCCAGCCGGCCCTTTACTTATGACACAGGCGCACGCTTGGTACTACTTTGTTGATGCACGTGCGGCTACTGCGCACACAATTCACAAACACAGAAAATAATTTTTTTTTTGGTTTGGACTGGAGTGTACTTTCGGGGGTTACAGCACCCTTAACGGTCAAGCCAGCCGGCCCTTTACTTATGACACAGGCGCACGCTTGGCACTACTTTGTTGATGCACGTGCGGCTACTGCGCACACAATTCACAAACACAGAAAATAATTTTTTTTTTGGTTTGGACTGGAGTGTACTTTGGGGGTTACAGCACCCTTTAACGGTCAAGCCAGCCGGCCCTTTACTTATGACACAGGCGCACGCTTGGCACTACTTTGTTGATGCACGTGCGGCTACTGCGCACACAATTCACAAACACAGAAAATAATTTTTTTTTTGGTTTGGACTGGAGTGTACTTTTGGGGGTTACAGCACCCTTAACGGTCAAGCCAGCCGGCCCTTTACTTATGACACAGGCGCACGCTTGGCACTACTTTGTTGATGCACGTGCGGCTACTACGCACACAATTCACAAACACAGAAAATAATTTTTTTTTGGTTTGGACTGGAGTGTACTTTCGGGGGTTACAGCACCCTTTAACGGTCAAGCCAGCCGGCCCTTTACTTATGACACAGGCGCACGCTTGGCACTACTTTGTTGATGCACGTGCGGCTACTGCGCACACAATTCACAAACACAGAAAATATATTATTTTTTTAGCACTTGGGGGGAGCACCCCTGATGGACAGAGCACCCCCTGGACAACACTACAGCACTCCTTTAGGACTGGGACACTGCACAGGACTTTGGAGTGGACACAGCCCCTATGGAGAACTGACTGCACAACACAGTCCAGCCAGCCCCTATGGACTTTGAAGTAGTGGACATAGCCCCTATTAACAACAGCAGCACAGCACAACACAGCCAGCCCCTATGGACTTTGAAGTAGTGGACAACAGCAGCACTACACTACACTACACTACACAGCCCTAACTCCCACCCTCCCTCTTCACTGTCCACAGCCGAGTGAGAAAATGGCGCCGACGCGGGTACCTTATATAGGATCCAAAACCCGCGAGACTCGGAAGGCGGGATGATGACGTTTTGCCTCGATTTCAGATCCGAGTCAGGCGGGAAAAGTCGAGCCTGACTCGGATCGGACTCGGATCGGGGGGGCTCGGGGGGGTTCGGATTTCAGAAATCCGAACCCGCTCACCCCTAATTGAGACATCCACCAGCTGCTTCACAAATTCAAGCGACTGTGTCCAAAGATGTAACATAAGTCACAGATCATACGATAATCGGCCTTCTGACTCTCCCTATGTTCGTGCAGAATGGGCGTGGGAATTGAGACATCGGATCCATCTTTACTGTGTACAGGATTGCGGTCGCAGGCTGAGACATGCCCCAAAAAAGGTTGCCTCACGCCTGCATTTGCCACCCCCTCATTGCCGCCCACAAACAGTCCCAGCATGTCAATCACTTTGCAAATCGATCCTCAACGAAAATGTAAGTTGACGCATTGTGACTCAGACGTATGCGCAAATTACTGATTATCGCTCAACTGCGTAAACATTTGCATTGCGTCCATCTCTGAATCAGGCCCTTAGGGGTAAATTTACTAAAGTGAGAGTTTTTAGAACTGGAGATGTTGCCCATAGCAACCAATCAGATTCTAGCTATTATCTTCTAGAAAGTGCTAGTTAAATATTAAGTAGATCTGATTGGTTGATATTGGCATCATCTCCACTTCTAAAAACTCTCACTTTAGTAAATATACCCCTTAGTTTACAAATACTGTAGGTGCACTTTAGCAAATAGAAAAGCTGTACATGACTGCTTGTTTTGCATTATCATTAATTGCCTACACAATACACAGACTTGCTATGCTGGCGACTGCAAACTACTGTACTGTTTTTAGCAGTCTTAGGTTTTGAAAGGCTTCATAAAATGCACTTTAATAGGGTTACTGACAGCAAATCAGACCTGCATCTGAACAAAAAAAAAAGCCTATCCCTGCATTTAAGTATGCTGACTACAGTATGTAACCGTGAATTAGTCTGATTCACTGAACCAGTAGTAAACCACATGGGTTTAGACAGGAACAACTTTAAAATACTTGCTGGGATAGAGTAAATGTATTTGCTCTGACTGATCAGTTAGTGTCATTCTATTATACATTTATTCTGGAGACCATATTCATCTTTTCAACCAAGTTACACAAATGCAATGTACTGAAAATAATAAAGTTATGTAATTATAGGTATATAAGCAACTATTAAACAACCATAAAGTATTGATATAAAAGTGACTTGTATGCAAATCATTGTTACTGTATCCACTTCTAAACAGCTATTGCACTTATACTGTAACATGCATCTCAATGACACAGTAAAAGAAAACACTACACGTGCTTCGCTTCCCATTCCAGTGGGTGCAATAAACTGGTAATTATAATATCATTTTCCCATAAGTTTAGCATCTTAATAGTTCTTATAAAAAATAACTGGGGCATGCTACAGGCTGCCAAACACTTGTTTCTGAAATGTATACAATAATTATAATATAATATAATATATCATAATTATATGTAGTCACAGTGGCTGTGAGCAGCTGCTGGGAGAAAACAATCACACCCTAACGTGGAAGATTATCATCTTTCATATTGCAGCTTTAATGTTTCTTTCAGCCAGGCGTGCTGTGCAAAAGATGACTCATCTAAATTAGCGACTCTGCTGATCAGTGGATGGGGAGGGATCTGCAGAGAGGAAGACAACTAGCTCATTGTTTGCCAGAGATGCTCATGTTAAGTGGGCCTGTGATCCATAATTTAGCAGTTTCCTTACAGGCCCCAGTCCAGTGAGACTGGAGAGACATAGATGAAATACAGCATCACGGCTATCTGGTTTCACATTGAGTGTTCAGCCATCCAAAGTGACACTTTCATAAAAACAGATTAAATTTCCCTTTTTTGTGCTACTGTTATTTCTTGGGCTAAGTGAGTGATTGCATTGTGTTACCTATCAGCCATCCTGGATACAGACAATCCTTTATTGTGTACTGTTATAGTCATGGAGTTCTGTTTCTAATTAAACCATTAATGCTAGAAGACCAAGTCACACAAAATTGCGTCTAAAGTCACTCATGAGCTTCTGAAACATCCAATATAATAATCAAATTCAATTATAGGAATTTTAATTACTCTAACTTCTCTTAACTAGTATATGTTTGTGTATTTATGAAAAAACAATGGCACTCACTAAACTTGCCATAAAGAAAGATACTTATTCTGCAAATAGCATGCAAATATTTGCAGAATAAACATTGTTTATTGTAATCGTACTGAGTGGCATAGTTTTTGGATTACTACATCTATCTATCTCTCTCTCTCTCTCTCTCTCTCTCTCTCTCTCTCTATCTATCTATCTATCTATCTATCTATCTATCTATCTTTTCTTTTAAAAAATGTTACAAGTTAATACAAATTTAGTCATAGCTTCCAGACTCTAAATCATTGTGCAATTAATTATTTTATTCCTTTTTGGAAAATGATTTTGCTGATTTCTTCCTGTTTCTGGAACTAGTCATAAGAAGTAAGCCACATACACACTTAACGATATGCTCCATGAGCAATATCGTTAAGTGTTTCCCCTGCGCTGCCGGGCTCAATGTCGTTAATGACATTGAGCATACACGCTGAATGATATCGTTAATGATATAGTTCAGTGACGGCACCCTCCCTCATCCCTGTACTTGCAGAACCTGACGATGTTTTCTGGTTGCCCTGCAAGTACGGGCGATGGAAGACATTGTTAATGATCCGCGGGAGCTTGCATCGTTAATGATGACTTGCATACACACTGGACGATATTGAACGTGATGAACGATAACGATATCGTTATTATTCATATCGTCCAAAATATCATCTAGTGTGTATGCAACATTAGACCCCAGAAATAGTTGCCAGTGCTATATACCAACAAGGAGGAGTGCAACAGAGATGAGAGAGATAGGGGGGAGGTGGGGGACAGAGATGAAAGAGAGAGAAGGGCGGAGGAGGGGGACAGGCATGAAAGGATAGACAGAACAGCAAGTAAATGGGGCAGTAACAGGTATGAATGAGGAGGATGATGAGCAGGCACTGTATAATTGTTGCTCAAGTCACAAAGTTGTAAAATGTTGAGTTTGGTCTTAATACCAGATCTTGCCAATAGGGATGGAACACGAAAAAACTTCACAATTGGCCAAACAAAGGTGAGAGCTCAGGTAATAAGATAAGAGATCAATGGGATATAATCTCTTACCAGGCTTCTAAATATTATCCTACTTAGAAGTCTGTTAATAGATTATTTTCAATGGCTGACATTACATTTTCAGCGACTGGTGTGTGCAGTAGATGTTATAATGGTAAGGGTGTGTGTACAGTGTATGTTATATTGCACAGTGTACACTGTAATGTGCACAATCTGTAGTGTGGCGTAGTATCACCTGGATGGCACTGTTGTGTGACATAATATGAACTGGGACAATGTAATATGGGGCATACAATTAATTATGGGACTACTGTGGGGCATAACATGAAAATCCACTGTGGAGAGAGCTGTCTGTCTAGAAGAATTAGGCATGTGGACCCTTCAAAATGTTGCTATTGGGATCAAAAAGGTCTGGCTATTCCCTTGCAGATGACCATAAAAGAAGGCAAGCACCAAGGTTAGCAGTTCTTTCTTAATCTAAGCATATACGGATTTGTACAGAGTCCTTGAGGAAAACACAACTGAGTGGCCTTGTTAAACACACTGTATCAAGCTCATGTTGTGATTCTGTATTTCTGAAGATAACAAAACACACTGAAGTATTCCTGAACAGGGTTTTTTTAAACATGTTTTGAGTGTTACGATCATGTCATGTCTGAGGTTTGGATATGGTCGTAACAGGTGTGGGAGGCTGAAGAGGAGACTTGGGAGGCGTGGATGAAACTGGGTGGCTTGAGCCAGGATTTCCTCATGTATGATTTGAGGAGTTGTATGACCTGTAGAGGATGATGGGCCCGAAGGTGCGGACAGTAAAGTAAATGTCTTTAATGAACAGCAGGTTGGAATGGGAACTGAATATAATATACTGAAAAAATGGGTAGAATCGAATTAGGACCGATGATGCTGGATTGAGAGCTGGATCAGATTGAGACCGATATTGATGAATTGAAGAACTTGATCGATTTGAGACCAATGTTGATGATTTGAAGAACTTGATAGGTTTGAGACCGATGTTGATGTATTGAAGAACATGATTGGTTTGTGACTGATGTTGATGTATTTAAGCACATGATTGATCTGTGACCGATGTTGATGAATTTAAGAACTTGATCGGTTTGAGACCGAAGCTTGAAGATATCGATTGGAACCGATATTTGGAGATATTGGATGGGACCGATGTTTGGAGATATCGGCTAGGACCGATGGAGGCAGATAGAAACAAGTCTCTGTGAAAAAACCAGCCTGGAGTGTTAGATGGAATGGAGACTTGTAACCAGACTAGAGTGTTAGATGGAATGGAGATTTGTAACCAGACTTGGAACTGGAATCACATGGACTGGAACCTGATACAGAGTACCTTGGAGCTCAGCACAGAGCTGTAACTTCAGCAGAAGTGACGTTGTACCGGCAACAGAGGCCAGTCAGGAAATGGAATTTATAGGGGAGGATACCCAGGGATTGGATGCTGCTATCAATTGGTCTGGGAGCAGCGCTGCGAGTGGAGAAAGAGCGTCAGGTGACAGAGTCCAACATGGCTACACCCTTACTGTGGTTTAGGAGGGAACTCTGGCATGCAGCTTGTGTGCCATCATGCTGGGAATACACACTGTGAGCAAGAGGCTGCGGAGAGTCATCTCCATGCTCATTGACAGGACACTGAGTGGACAGGGCAGGAGCAGCACAGACAGACATCAGCACCAGCTGGGAGTGATGTGCAGCGTGAGTGGACCTCTGTGCTATCCGGGAGTGATGCACAGTGTGAGCGGATTTCAGCCCTAGCCTGGACAGACACTGAAGAGGTAAGAAAGTGGTTTTTAAGGGCTAGAGCATGGCAGATGGCTGCACTGTGGTGGTCCTTTCCAACACCTTCTTGTATCTTGATGTAGCAACTGCCATAAAGGGATACATTTGTCCAGGTATAGAAGTGTCCTCATTTACCTAGCGTTTTTGCGCCATATGGACTGAGATGCTTGGTGCGACTTGGATGCTCCACCACTGGAATCGGTATGAATTACCACTGGAGGCAAATCCTGACAACGGCTGCCCGACATGAAAATCCCGATCGTCCCAAGGTAAGTATTTACTAACCTAACCTCCCCCCCTAACCCTTAGGGGTGCCTAACCATAACCTTCCCCCCAGAGCCTAACCCTAATCCTCCCTCTAAGTGCCTAAACCTAACCCCCTTAACCCCCCGTTCCCCGCCGCTTGAACCTAAGTCCCCCAGAGGGGTGCCTAACCCTAACCCTCCCTCCCCCCAGCCTAACCCTAACCTCCCAGGGGGTGCCTAACCCTAGGTCCCCCCCGGGAGCCCTAAACGTAACCCTCCCCCCCCATGGCTGTCCGCAGCAGCGCCTGGCATCACTTCGATCGGAATGCCGGGTGCTGGTCTCCCGGCGTCGGTAAAATGACAGGCGTCTAGATTTAGACACTTGTCATTTAACCCTTGCCGGGATAAAGCAGTCGGGAAGCCGGCCGTCGGGATTACGTCCGCCGGCTTCCCGACTGCATACCCCACCACTGGTAGCAATTACCATATTTTCTTTTATTTTCCTTCTTATTCGCATCATAGCTACATTGCTACATTTAAAATAACTTATATGGCAAAATTTACTAAGCGGCGGTTTGACGGCGGTTTCTATTCTATTCTAAACCCCGGCGGTTTGGTGGCGGTTTCTATTCTATTCTAAAACCCTGGGGTTTGGTGGCGGTTTTGCAGTGGTTTCTAAATGACAGCCCTGTTCTATTCTATTCTAAAATGTGTTTTGACTGTGGTTTGATGGCGGTTTTGCTATCTGCAGATTTACTAAGGCCAAAACCGCTGCAAAACTGCCATCAAAACACATTTTAGAATAGAATAGGGCTGTCATTTAGAAACCGCTGCAAAACCGCCACCAAACCGCCGGGGTTTAGAATAGAATAGAAACCGTCGTCAAACCGCCGCTTAGTAAATTTTGCCCATTGTGTCCTTGGTACATACTGTAGGATTTTTGTCACAAAGGAATTGGTACAAAGTTGCAGATAAAGCATAATGATGCGTTGCATGTGTCATGGCGTTGGTCTCTCATATTGGACATCTATCTGTTGCAAGTTTTTATCTAGATTAGCGACTTAGCATTGGTGTATCTATGAAGGCTTTACCCTTTAACTATTTCAGGACCTTTACTTTTGCCACCTTTATAATCAACCCTGCTTTTTTGCACTTGATGCAGGCCTGTGTTCTGGACTTCTATACCCTACAGATGTGAAGACATACAGCTCCTCTAGTCTCCTACTAAATGCTCTATTTGTGCTCTCTACTTTCTGCTCCTCTCAGCCCACATTTTTTTTTATTTCTCTCTGTACTCTGTTGTCTGTCCCTCTCACACAACAAACATTCCAAACTACCTCCCTTCAGGCTCTCCACGGGGGCCTAGTTTTTTTTTCAGGAAACTCATTTTGTTGTCCATATCCATCCTGAAATCAGTCTAGAAAATTCCCCCTAACCTATCCTGCCTGTGACCACAATCAGAAGAAGCAAGGAGTAGCAATCCTCTTTGCTAGACACTTAACTTTTGACATCATCACTCTCTATAGGAATAGAGAAGTAAAGATATTAGTCTTTATTGGTAATATGAATAATATGCTGTTCAATACAGGGCAGCAAACATTTTTCAAAAAACTTGCGTCTCTCTCTCTCTCTGATGTTCGACTGGGTGAGTTGATCATGGGGGTTGATTTCAATGTGGACCTTGATATACTGCCCCTCTCTGGGTGTCCTGTCTGATCAGAGAGACTTTATAACCTTACAAGGCTTTCTTAAACTTTATAACTTTTATGGCTCCTGGTGGAGCAATTTGCAGATAGTGCATGACATTTTGGGCAATGGTCAGACTCCTCCGGTAACATATGGTTTCTCTGAGCCTGTGAATATATAATTCCTGTGTAGAGTTTAGAACATTGGATATGTAAGAGGGCTGCACAGGAGTTTGGGGAGCTTGGCGAAGCAATCATAACCCAAGCACCAATCAAAAATGTACCAAAAGGTAGCCACCTGGGAGAGTGTCATTAGTCTTTATCTGTGGGCTGGATTAATCTCTGTCTAACTATCCTCAGTTAAGTTGTTGTACATTTTGTTATATCTGATTTTGAAAGAAAAAGGGGAGAATCTGGAGAGGATAGGCTAATTTGGGGAAAATAATTATTTTTATATCTGTAATCCTGTCCAGAAGAGACACAGGTAACAACTGTCGATGTTGATTCATTTGTAAAAACTTTATCAGTAACTGGGGAGACATAGGCAATATATATACGTGCTGGGAGTAATATAGATAGATTCCTAGGTGTTTCATTTTTGAAGTACTGTAGTAATGTGGAAGTAAGAGGAAAGAACAGGGTGTTGTGGCAACAGGTCAGGTCTTGTAAGATTAAAAAAATTGTATCCAGCAAATGAACTATAAAAGGCAATCTCTTCTAATATGTCTGGTACTGATATAGAAGGGTGAGAAATAAACAAACGTATATCATCTGTAAATAGGGTAATTCCGTGCAGCCAACATAGATACCATTATAAGGTGCATTGACAAGCAGGGAAAAGGCCAAGGCTTCTTTGACAAGGGTAAACAACAGTGGGGATAAGGACAGCCTTGATGGGTGTCTCTTTGAATTGGAAAAGGGAGCTAAATTAAATTGTTCACTACAATGCAAGATGAAGAGGCAGAATTCAATGTATGGAAGAGTTCTATAACTCGGGAGGGGAAGTAAAGCTATGCAAGGTTTCATAAAGTTGGTCCCAAATAACCAGATCAAATGCCTTATCTTCAACAAGTTACAAAAGGATATTGGGGTCATCTTCTAAGTTCTGCAAAGCTGGTAAAGCTTTGCATATGTTGGAAACTGAGGGCCTGATACAGACCCGCTCGCAAGCGTTATGCGCTCGCAAGCGGGTCGATGTTTGGTCACTGCGCATGCGCACGCTGGAGCCGGCTCCGACGTGCGCATGTGCGAGACCCAGCTAGCGACGGACACTCCATCGCTCCGGGTCTCGCACCAAAAGGGGGCGGCTGTCGATTTTGATTGACAGCTCGCCCCGTTTTGGAGGCGGGCAGGGGGGGTGGCTTGCCAAACAGAGGCGTTCTCGACGGAACGCCTGCCGTTTGGGGGCGGCCCCACTGACATCATGAGTGATGTCAGTGGTGAGCTTCTGGCTCTATTAAAAGCCAGAAACTCACTAGGGCTTGCGGGAACGAGACCCTACCGCAAGGGTCTCGTCGCAAGCCCCGATGGTCGCGATGTTCGAGACAATCACGACCATCACCTGGCCACTCGCAATAGCTGTGGGTGGTCACCCACAGCTATGCGAGCGGCCAGGAGGCCGCACAAAAAAAAAAACGCCCTGATTCAGAGCGAACGCTCTTTCAAAGCGTCCGGCTCTGAATCAGGCCCTGAGCTCCCAGACAAAGCTAGTCTGGTCCTAGTGTACTACAGAAGGGTCTACAAGTTTGAAATGTTTCACTATTATTATGGTAAAATTTTATGTTCCACATTTAATAAGGAGATGGAGTTATAGGACGCTAGCAATGTTGGATGACTGACAGGCTTAGTTAATACTTTGATTATAGCATCATTGAGGCGAACAGGGATAAAATTATGAGTAAAATAGAATTTAAAAAATGTGTGAGGGGTTTAACAAGAGAAGAACTGAGAATTTTCTAGAATTCACCTATAAGACCATCAGGACAGGCAATTTAAAGGACTTGAGGCCTTTGATGGTTGAAGTGAGGTCCAGTTCAGTTAAAGGTTAAAATAAAGAGGCAATTTGTGCTTCACTCAACTGAGATCTCATTCCAAAAATAGGTCTTGCTATTAGAATGAATTTGGTCTTGGGAGTAGAGGCGAGAATAAAAAGTATGGAGAATATTAATAATATTGATATTATTAATATTAATAATACCAGGATCGCTACATTGCTGAGATCCCAAATAATCAGAGCTGGGATAATAGAACTGAAGCAATCACCTTGTAATAAGTTAGAGAGAAACCTACAGTCTTGTCTCCATGGATATGAAATACATATTTATTATTATTGACCTTCCGATCCCCAAACTGCTGCACCAAGGCATCAAATCTGGCTCTACATTCAGCAAAGCAGTGTAAATGTTCATAGACATTTGTTAAATCAGCCTGTGCTGAATGAATGAATTTCTGCTTGCTTTTGTAAAGTATATCTGCAGGAGAACTGCCTTAGCTTTTTGCCAATACAAAGAGGGGTTATTAAGGTGTTGGGTATTGGAAAAGGCATATGAATTCCAAGAGGACTGCAGCATATCCATTTTCGTGGAGGAGGTTTAATAGTAGGGAAGAACCAGTGTCTGACATTACCAAGGGAGAATAGGAAATGTAGTTCATCCCATAATCATACAATCGTCTGAGAGACTCAACATTTCAATAGCAGAGGAGGAAGTGCCATTAATGAGGAATTGGAAAGCAAAATATAACTACCTAGAATGGGCCTTGTGTGTGCAGAGTAGAATGTAAATTCCTTATTTAGAGGGTGGTGTAGATGCCAGACATAAGTAAGGTGTAACAGGTCGAGGAGGTATCCAATTCCCACTTTATGTTGCCTTTGCGGGCCTTGTGTAGACTGTCTATCTATACAGTGAGAGGCTATAATTAGAGGTGTGCGCAGACTCCAGTGTTTGGTTTTGATTCTACATCATTGTCGTGTTTTAGTTTTAGCAAAGCCACCATTGTTTTGGTTTAGTTTCGATTATGGATTTCTTTAAGAATTTATAAAAACAGCTAAAATAATGTACAGATGGTTCTTTGCTATTCTAGCCTCAATATGCCATGAAGCGTGACATGCCTGGCATGAGTGAGCCGCCAGGTCCCATGCAAGTCGCACACAAAGTGTCACATATCAAATTAATCAGCACAGTCCCCTGGTGCATCCTAATTGCATAGAATTGTGACTTAAGCTGGCCCTACACGGAGTGATATGCACCGTGCGACGCGACGGGGGATCCAACGTTTGACATATCGGGTGGTCGACACACACGGTGCAATCAAGTGGCTGACCACCCGATATGCTGGCTTCCACCTCCCCCACCCACATAGCACTGCATAGGATCGCACATCGCAACCCCATATTGACTGGACCTGCAGTACTAGGGGTGCGATGTACGACCCCACGAGTGCACGCACTGGCCAATATCATGCCCATACATGGTATGATATAGCAGCCAAAACGTACCAATCTGTTGGATCGGCTACTTTATCGCACCATGTATGGGCACCTTTAGATGCATTTTCGCCAAAAAAGATACAAAAATTCCGTCCAAACACAAGCAGAGTCTCACGGGACCAGGCGCGCCAAGAGGGGCTGTTTGGCATGACTGCAGCAAAGGCAAGTGAGGACACATCTGTAACTTGGACCTGTTTTTGTTTCATCCTCAAAGTGATGTAAGCCAGGACTCAGGCCCTGATTCAGAGCCAGACGCTCTGACAGAGCGCTCGCTCTGAATCAGGGCCATCCCTGCTCCTTTTTGGAGTGGCCTCCTGGCCGCTCGCATAGCTGTGGGTGATCAACAAAAGCTATAGCGAGCGGCCAAAATTATGGTCGCGATCTTTAAGACCAGCACGACCATGGGCTTGCGACGAAACCCTTGCGGTAGGGTCTCACTCCCGCAAGCCCTGGAGTGTTTTTGGCTCTATCAGAGCCAAAAGCAATCCCACTGACATCACTAGTTTTAATTAGGGATGAGCAGTTCGGATTCTGTGGAATCTGAACCGTTCCGACTAGCAGGGATCCGAGTCCACCCGAACCGCGGCTCGGGTGTTCCCGTCTGACTCGGATTCCACTTCGAGGCCAAATGTCATCTTCCCGATGTTGAATTCTCGTGAGACACTTGAATGACGTTTAGCCTCTATATATAGCGCCATGCGCCAGAACTCGGCGCCATTTGTTAGTCGGATGCTGCGCAGAGCTCTGCAAGGAAGTTGGCTGTGTCCAGACTCCAGACTAGTGGCTACACACTGCACGCTGATGCTGAGCTACTCTGCTAATTAAAGTGACTCCTTGGGCAGTAGTCCTATGTGTATACAAGCACTGTGACTCCTTGGGCAATACCACTCTGTGTATACAAGCACTGTGACTCCTTGGGCAGTAGCCCTCTGTGTATACAAGCACTGTGACTCCTTGGGCAATAGCCTGCTGTGTGTATAAGCACTGTGACTCCTTGGGCAATAGCCCTCTGTGTATACAAGCACTGTGACTCCTTGGCAGTAGCCCTCTGTGTATACAAGCACCGTGACTCCTTGGGCAACGGCGTGGGTTTACTCCGGGTGCTCCGGTTTCCTCCCACACTCCAAAAATATACTGGTAGGTTAATTGGTTCCCAACACAAAATGAATCCTAGTGTGTATGTGTATGAGCATGTGATAAGGAACATAGGCCCTCATTCAGAGGCGGCCGCAAGAAGAGATCGCTCTCTCTGAATGAGGTCGCTCTCTCTGAATGTGGGCGGCCACTTCTTTTTTTAGTGCGGCCTCCTGGTCGCTAGCTAAGTTGTGGGTTACCACTCACAGCTTAGCGACCGACCAGGGTGATGGTCGCGATGGTCAAGACCTTCGTGACCATCAGGGCTTGCGACGAGACCCTAAGGTTGGGTCTCGGAAACCGCAAGCCCCAGGGAGCTTCCTGCCCTGATCGAGCAGGAAGCTCCCCACAGACATCACTGCTGATGTCAGTGCGGCTGCCCACAAAACGGCAAGCGTTCCGTCAGGAACGCCTCCATTTGTGTAGCCACCCCCCCGCCCTGCGTACAAAACAGGCCGAGCTGTCGATCAACATCGACAGCCGGCCCTTTTGTAGTGAGCTCCGGAGCAAGAGAGTTTCGCTCTCGCTCCGGGGCTTGCACACACGCAGTGCAGCTGCTGCGCGTGCGCAGGGCCAAACCATCGACCCAGTTGCGAGCGCTCAGCGCTTGCGACCGGGTCTGAATGAGGTCCATAGATTGTAAGCTCCACTGGGACAGGGACTGATGTGAATGGCTAAATATTCTCTGTAAAGCGCTGTGTAATATGTGTGTGCTATATAAATATCTGGTAATAAATTGACATTCGGCTGCATTCTCTTACACAGCATCACAGCCACAGAGGCCATTTATTGAGGGATTTGAGATGGATACACTGTGAAACCCATAGGCTGCGTAAGAAATTGATTCAACCAGTAGTGCATCGATGGTGGAGTTTTCTTAACCACCAGTTGATCTGCCCTGTGCTCAGATAATGGAAATGTGCAATTCACGGTTTACGCGGTCTGTCGCAAGCTATGACAGAAGGTGAATGCTGAAACTGGCATTTGCATATTTCGCTATTGTGAATCCATAAGAAATCACAGCCGTGCATGAATTGCGTCCACCACTGAATCATGCCCTAAGAACAAAGTAGAGATGTGACCCAAGGGTGAAATATAACACATTGTGTAGGGAGTAATGAAAACTATATGGAGAAGCAATAGCAAAATATGGGGAAGGAAGACAAGGCAGACGGAGGGACAAGAAAAGTCAGAAAGAAGAGCAAGGAGGAGAAGAAAGAACAGTAAGGAAAAAAAGAAGAAAGACTGGTTCCCAAAGTTCATAAAAATTACGATGATAATGAGATGGAACCGCCCACCTACTCAACTGAGAAACTATTAGGGATGAGCGGGTTCAGTTCCCTGAGAACCGAACCCACCCGAACTTCAGGGATCCGGGGTGATCCGAGCCCAAGCTCGGATCTCCCTGTCTGCCCCGGATCCCTCTCCCGAGGCAAAACCTCGAGATCTGCTGTCGGATCTCAAGGTTTTGCCTCGAGCGGCCATTTAAAAAAATGCCTTTGCCTTTAATGGGCAAAGTGCTGATTGGCTGACAGATCCGTCTGTCACGGCTCTCAGCCAACTTGGAGCATTATGGTGCTCATTTGCATGTAGCACGGACTCGGGAGATCCGTGCTACATGCATCTGTGTGATTGACACAGTGCACGGACAGGTCAGTGAAACTCGTCTGTACTGCTGTGTATTTCAATAACACAGATGCACGCATGGACCGTGCTACATGGATTCGTGCTACTTGCATCTGTGTCATTGACACAGAGCACTGACGGGTCCGTGAGACCCGTCTGTGCTGCTGTGATAAAAAAAAAAACCTGTGTAAAAAAAGAAAAAAATGGCGTGCACCACCCAAAAAAAGAGCAACCAGCCCCAGGCATTAATGACCCAGTGCTGGGTGTGCTTAAATACAGGGGACAAATGATGTAGGGGTCCCCTGTACTTAAGCACAACCAGCACCGGGCTAGTCAGAACCAGCGCTGGTTGCCAAAGTACGGGGGACAAACGACATAGGGGTCCCCCGTATTCTGCGCAACCAGCTCTGGGCTCTAATCCGGTCCTGGTTCTGGAAATACAGGGGAAAAAAATGAGACGGGTTCCCCTGTGTGTTCCAGAACGAGCACTGTACTTTTTCTAGCGGGGGGCTGATGCCACAGCCAGGGGAGCCCTTTCACCGGGCCCCCCAGCCGCAGCATCAGCCCTGACAGCTAGTCAGCCCAGGCCGGGGATCCCTGGAGAGCTGGGGACCCCCCCAATAAAGGGGTCACCCTCTCCAGGGCACCCAGGCCCAGGCTGATAGCCCGGGGCTATCCCCGCCACCCCTGGTGGTGGTGGGTGGTGGGTTGATAGTGTGGTGTGGTGTAAATAAAGAATATGAAACATTGTCTTTACAAGTAGAACTGCAAGTCCCAGCAAGCCTGCCCCGCATTCTGGTACTTGGAGAACCACAAGTACCAGCATGCAGGGCATTAAGGGCCCACTAGTACCTGTAGTTCACCTGTAAAAAAATGTTTAAAAAAAACACAGGACACACACACCATGACAGTATAAGTTTATTAAACATACATACACACACACACATGTACACATACTCACCTATGTAACCCTGTAGCATTGGTCCACTTGTCCGGTAAAGTATTCATAGGGGACCTGTGAAAAAAAACATACTCACCATCTCCTATGCGAGGTTCTGTCCTCTTCGTTCCAAAGTAGGCATCCCCGGCTTTGGCAAAAAAAGAAAACGAAAACCCGATCCACGAACTTAGTATTGTTCTATAGAACGGTACTTCCCGAATGAGAGCTTAACCCAGGGTATCACCATGGAAACCCTGCTAAGCCGCAAGGTTATTAAAGTTTACCTAGGCGGTTCCCACCATTGACTACAATGGAGGTAGCCGTTCATTGGCTGAGAGACGGGAGATGACCTCTCTCAGCCAATGAATGCTTAGCAGCAGGGTTTCCATGGTGATACCCCGCACTAAGCTCTCAATCGGGAAGTACCGTTCTATAGAACGGTACTAAGTTCGTGGATCGGGTTTTAGTTTTTTTTTTTTGCCAAGGCCAGGGATGCCTACTTTGGAACGAAGAGGACAGAACCTCGCATAGGAGATGGTGAGTATGTTTTTTTTCACAGGTCCCCTATGGATACTTTACCGGACAAGTGGACCGATGCTACAGGGTTACATAGGTGAGTATGTGTACGTGTGTGTGTGTGTGTGTGTATGTTTAATAAACTTATACTGTCACGGTGTGTGTGTCCTGTGTTTTTTTTAAACATTTTTTTACAGGTGAACTACAGGTACTAGTGGGCCCTTAATGCCCTGCATGCTGGTACTTGTGGTTCTCCAAGTACCAGCATGCGGGGCAGGCTTGCTAGGACTTGCAGTTCTACTTGTAAAGACAATGTTTGATATTCTTTATTTACACCACACCACACTATCAACCCGCTACCCACCGCCACCAGAGGTGGCGGGGATAGCCCCGGGCTATCAGCCTGGGCCTGGGGTGCCCTGGAGAGGGTGACCCCTTTATTGGGGGGGTCCCCAGCTCTCCAGGGATCCCCGGCCTGGGCTGACTAGCGGTCAGGACTGATGCTGCGGCTGGGGGGCCCGGTGAAAGGGCTCCCCTGGCTGTGGCATCAGCCCCCCCGCTAGAAAAAGTTCAGTGCTGGTTCTGGACCATACAGGGGAACCCTACTCATTTTTTTCCCCTGTATTTCCAGAACCAGGACCGGATCAGAGCCCAGAGCTGGTTGTGCAGAATACGGGGGACCCCTACGTCATTTGTCCCCCGTATTTTGGCAACCAGTGCTGGTTCTGACTAGCCCTGTGCTGGTTGTGCTTAAGTACAAGGGACCCCTACGTCGTTTGTTCCCTGTATTTAAGCACACCCAGCACTTGGTCACTAATGGCCGGGGCTGGTTGCTCTTTTTTTGCTGGGGGGCACGCCATTTTTTCCTTTTTTTACACAGGTTTTTTTTTTTTTTTTTTTTACCACAGCAGCACAGATGGGTCTCACGGACCTGTCATTGCTCTGTGCCAAACACACAGATGCATGTAGCACGGATCTCCCGGCTCCGTGCTACATGCAAATGGGCACCATAACGCTGATTGGCTTCCTGTCTGCCACTGCAGTGCCACTCCTAGATGGGCCACGTGTTTGTGCCGCCCACTTGTGTCGCCTAGCATAGTCATCCAGCTACCTCGGTGCAATCTTTTGGCCTAAAAACAACATTGTGAGGTTTGAGGTGTTCAGAATAGAGTGGAAATGAGTGGAAATTAATCTTATTGGGGTTATTAATAGCATAGGAACGAAAAAAGGCCAATTTTATGTGATTTTAGCATTTTTTTTTATTTTTTAAGAAAAAATCCAGATCCAAAACACAAAACCCAGAACCCAAAACACGGAAGGGTGGTTTTGGCAAAACCAATCCAGATCCAAAACACAAGAAAGATCCAGATCCAAAACCAAAACACAAAACACGAAAAGTGGCTGGTGCACACCCCTAGAAACTATGGCCCTCATTCAGAGCCACTTGTAAGCGGTCGTATGCTCGTAGTCATCCGATGTTGTTAAACCACGCATGCGTCGGTGTAACAGTGCGCATGTGCGTACGGCTGATTGCGATAATTTTTTCAGTCGTTCGTCGAATAGCGAACAGGAAGTGACATGTCAAATGTGATTGACAGAACTGTCCATTTTGGGGCGGTGACGGGGGTGGAGATGGGAAAACGCAGGCGTGTCGAGGCGTTTTTTGGGCGTACATAAATTATCTGATGTGAACGGCCAATGTGAACGGAACAAGTGTTACGTCACTGTCTGATCCACTTTCCATTCCAACTGCTCGCTCAGCTTGTGGTCTGGTATTCTCTTCCGCAATGACGATGGTCTCTTCGTTCTTCCTGTGGCTCATCGATGGTTTCCTGATTTATCAATTGAGGCCTCAAAAACAATCAGTTTTGAATTGCAAAAATGCTTGTAAGGTGTTTAGCAAATAGCCTTTTTTTAGTAGCAAAAAAACGTACGCAGGTGAACTACTCAGCTGATAATTTCTGGGTTCTAGACAATCAATTAGCTTACAAATTTATTTTACATTTGCGTGTTTTTGCCAAATTTGTTTTTTTTTTTTCCGGGCAACAATATTGTACGCAGGTTTGTTGTTTTTCTTCATTTTTTAGGGCCCAAGAAAACAATCGTCCTTTTGTTTTTTGCTAAGTGTTAATTAAAACTCATAAATTGTTTTTAACCCTTTGTTTATTTTTCCCTAAAAAATGTTTAGATTTCCGTGGTATTGTTTATAATGTTGTTTGCGGGATTACCTTTTAACCATTTTTTGAATAAATTAATAATAGAATTGTGCAGATTTTCAACAGTATTTTTAATTTTTTTTGGTTTATTTCTCACCCAATTTTGGGGAAATAAAAAAAACTTGATAACGTAAAAACAAATAACAAATGATTTTAAAAACACACAAACAAAATAAGTGGCATTTGAAATCCACAAACAAACACAATTAATAAAAAATTCACAAGAAAGGAGAGGGAAGTTTTGGGCAAATATGGGAATATGGGGCAAACACTGAGAGGGATTGTGGGAAAATTAGCCAGTGCTGTCATCGCCTTTTGGCCCATTTGACCGGGCTAGGGAGGGAGCCTGAAAGGGTCCAGGATGTCCTTCTGCTGGCCTGGCCAGAGGCAGATGTTGTGGCTTCTGGACTAGGCATAGGGCTAAGCACATTTGGAGGGATGGCTGTTGTTGTGCCAGAGGTGGAGGGTCCTGATGTTCCGGCAGGAAGGGAGGCCGGCTCCAACATGTGCTGGCGAACGAGCTGCTCCAGGGCATTTGCTATTCGCACGTTGGCCCCAGTATTTTCCGCCAGGGCCTTAGCAATGGTTACGTTGGCCGCAGCACTTTGCTCCAGGGCGTCTGCCACCCGTAGCAGATTGGCGTCCATCTTCACCAGAATCTCGGTCTGCTGATCCGTTTTAATATTGAGATCAGTGAGGAGGCCCACTGCCTGCGAGGGGGAATGCCCTGGACTGTCTGTCACAGGGTCCACAGCCGGATCTACTGCTTCCTCCCCTGTAAGAGCCAGCAGAAATTCTGCGGCCAAAGCTCCCCTCTGGAGCAGACTCATCCGCCTGTGTGTCTGTGACAAAAAAGAGAACAGAGTAACATTATAATCTAGATATTGTCCCAAACACATTTCTGAGTTGTTAACATTACAACATTTACCTGGGGCAACATGAGGAGCCGCAAAGTCTGGTATGTCGGTATCCATGTTCGACACGCCAAACACCTCCTCATCCTGCACACACCCCTGGGCCAGCTCCTCCAAATCTGTGAGCTCCAGTGACACAGGAGTGGGACCCCCACCTGTCCTCCCTGCATGCCTAGCCCTATCAGCCAGTTTTTGCTTAAGACGATATTTGAAGTCGCTCCATCTGTGGGTTAAAAAGTTGGCATTATTCCTGCAGTATTTGGACCTGTAAACACTTTTTACTAAAATGTAGTTTTTACGTACCGGTGTTTGACCTCCCGGGTTGAACGTTCACAATCTCCCACCCTATTGACACCACTGGCTATGTCATCCCACATTTTCCATTTCTGGCTTGCACCCATATCCCTTGGTGCCTGTGGCAGGTTGTCATTGCACATTTGCACCAAAACCTCCATCTCCTTTCTTGTGAATTGTGGCTGCCTTTTTTTTTTGTTTAGTTGGCCTACTAGGCCCAGCAGCCTCTTCCATGGCATCCTCAACACCTTTTTTTTAAAATGAGATTAAAATTTTAAATATTAAATTTGGCCAAAAACAGTATCCTTTAGCCCAAAAAAGAGAAATACTTACCTGGCACCTCCTGGCCAGTGCTTTGCTGCTCTGTAGTCATTTTGGACTTTCAGGTCTCACTACAGCAGACCGATTTGGTTTTTCAGTGACGTTTTTATACATGCGTCAGCATTATTCGTCCGCATCATTGACTGTGCGCTCCTATTGTCCGTCCTTAATTTGAGCGGGAAAATAAAGACTATTTATGGCTTGGTGTGACTGGAGTCGATGTGGCATGTTGTTTGTTGGAGGTTTGGTGTAGGAGTATTTTTGAGGTTTTGCGGTTGACTGAGTAGAAGGAGGAAAATTTGGGGGGGTTTTTTTGGTTTATTTCTAGCTTCTTTCATTTCCGTTGGTTTTTTTTTGTTTGTTTGGCTATTTTTCTGTGATTTTTTGAATAAGTATATTAATAAACCACCGTAAAAAAAATAGTAAATAGTTTACAAATGTTTGTAATATTTTTTTATTTTGCTTTACAGTTATTTTGGCATTGCCTCAGTGAAGTTTTTGAACTTTGGGATATTTGTCTGTTTTTGGTAAGTGTTTTTGTTTTCATGATTTTACAAATTAGATGTGTTGTTCTTAGCATATGTTTCGCAAAGTAATGTTGTTTTTTTTCTGGTAACAATCATGTCTTACCACTAAATGTAGCGTACTATTTAGCGCACTAATGTTTCCTTATTTAACTGTAAAAAATGCGTACTATTTAGCGCACTAATGTCTCCTTATTTAACTGTAAAAGTAACGTACTATTTAGCGAACTAATGTGTCTTGTTTTAACTGTAAAAGTAGCGTACTATTTAGCGAACTAATGTGTCTTGTTTTAACTGTAAAAGTAGCATACTATTTAGCGAACTAATGTGTCTTGTTTTAACTATAAAAGTAGCGTACTATTTAGCGAACTAATGTGTCTTGTTTTAACTGTAAAAGTAGCGTACTGTTTAGCGAACTAATGTGTCTTGTTTTAACTGTAAAAGTAGCGTACTATTTAGTGAACTAATGTGTTTTTATTTTTTCAGTGTAAAATCATGTTTTACCACTAAATGTAGCGTGCGATTTTCCGAACTAATGTGTGCTCCCTTCTCTCTTTTTTTACCCTAAAAAATGTGTTTACAATCCAAGTTTACCCCAAAAAAACTAAAAAAAATTTCTACTTTTGACATGTAGGTTATTCTACTCATGACAAGACCCCGGCCTGTAAGCATCTTTGGATTTCTTAAAAAAGATAAGTATATTTTTCATTACACATTTGTCTAAAACAATAACTACCTGGCTTACCATTTCAGGTTGATGTTGGTCGTATTATATTGGCCATGGTTCCAGAACTCGACCAACTTCAACTTCGTCCCAGGTGAAGGCCTCGTAGGCGTGCAAGGCCCCAAATATATAGAACACGTGTCACCCTTTATGGAATGCCAGATAATGAGGTATTAAGACGATACCGTCTTCATCCACAAATCATCCTAGACACTCTCTCATTAATACAGAGTGATCTTGAACGGCAAATTGATAGTCCTACAGCAATACCACCACTTACGCAATTAATGTCGTTGTTACATTTCTGTGCCTCAGGATCCTTTCAAACCACTGTGGGAATAGTTGCCGGAATCTCCCAATCCTCCTTTTCAAGGATCGTGAGGGCAGTGATGGAGGCCATTTTTAAACACCTCCATCATTTTATTACAATGCCAGTGGATATGGGTTCCCTTAGTGTGGCGAAGGCCTATTTTTACCAAATAGCTGGCTTCCCACACATCATAGGGGTTGTGGATGGCACTCACATACCACTTCAGCCTCCAGCAAGGCTGGAGGCTATTTTTAGGAACCGCAAACACTTTCATTCACTTCAGATCCTGTCCCTGAATGCCAAATTCCCCGGGAGTGCACATGATTCCTTCGTCATCCGGCAATCAGGGATTTGGCACAAATTAGACAACCTACAAGCTGATGATGCGTGGCTTCTGGGTAAGTTGACACCTTCTGTTGCAACCACTGCAAAGCTTGTTACACAATGGTCCTGATGTTTGTTTTTGTTTTTACACAGGAGACAGTGGTTACCCTTGCATGCCCTGGCTGCTCACTCCTTATTTGGCTCCCACACCAGGGCCACAAAGTGAGTATAATTCCACACTTACAGCCACCAGGCAGGTGGTGCAGCACTGTATCGGCCTTTTAAAAGGCCGATTCAGATGCCTCCACCACTCTGGTGGCGAGCTCATGTATTTGCCGGATATGGTTTTGAAAATTGTGGTCCTGTGTGGGATATTTCACAACATCGCCATAAGGAGTGGTGTCCCAATGCAGCCAGAGGATGCCTTGCCTGAGGATGGCCCCCCCGAGGTTGGTCGGAGGTCAGTATGTGGGGGGGCCATATGCGATGATGTGGTGGCCAGATATTTTAGGTAATTTTTTTCAAAAATTTAGTTAATTGACACAATGTAGACATGTAAGATTTTAGTGGCCAATCTTAATTTGTTCTTTTTTGTTTTTTTGTCTTTTATTCCATAAAATTACCCGAAAAAACAATGCCTACTACCTGATCCTAAAAATTGTCTACATGTGGCCACATTGGATATAACTTCTGGAACAATTATTTCTTCGCCTCATCTTCGGATTCATGTTGGCCTGCTACTTCTTCAAACAGTTCTTGATTGTTGTTTTTTTTTTATTTCTGGTGTTGGTTGTTTTTTGGAGTGTGTTTTCACTGTGTGAATTGATTGTCACAATTCACTTTGTGTTTATTATTTGTGTGGATTAAAGTTTTGGATTACGTTAAAAAGACTTTTCCTTGGTAAATTACAAGCAAGTGTAACCTGGTCCAAAAAAGGCAAACTTTCTTAATGGCTAATCCTGTAATGTGTTAAATTGTAAAGTATTTTGCCATGCTTTGTGGCTAAAAACAAACACCAAAGGTATTATGGTGAATCAGTATGTTTTCTAATCTAGGCCTAAGCAGGTTTGATTTAATATTTACATTACCCACCAAAAAAAAAAAATTGCTGGTAATTCTACAAACCTATTGGTATTGTTAGGTGTTTAATGTGCCAGCTTACATACTTACTTTAGCTTTCTACAATCAAATGTACATTACTTAAAAAAACATGCTCCAATAGTCAACTTATGTAAGGTTAAACAATCTAATATTTACAGACAAGGAATGAGACTTTAATAAATCAAAATATATTTTATCTTTTTTAACATTTTTATGGAGGAAAAAAAATAAATTAGTGGCGCAGGAGCGCCAACATGTGATCCAGGACCACGAGCATGCCTACAACATGGCCCTCAACCTGTGCAAGCCCTCCTGCATTTCTTGCATCCGCCTCTGGTCCTCTGTGGGTTAAAAAAAAATGTGTGGATTACTAAACTGACACCTTAATTTATGTTACCAAACAACTTCAAAATCAGACTATACTTTAAAAAAAGAGTAAAAATTAAAAAAAAAAAAAAGTAATGGCAAACGCAAAGATTGTATAAATAAAAACTTTAAAAATTACACATAAAAAGACAACAAAAAAAAGGGAGAAGTACGCAAAAACACTACATTTGTTGGTACCGTAAACTAGAAAGACACAAGTATGAGTGTTTGGACATGTGTGATATGTGTAAGGGGAAAACATCCTCGACATTGTTTTGCAAAAATATATATTCAAAACATTACAAATACTTAACAAATTGGAAATGCACAGGCAAAAGGACAACATCACCCAAAAACAAAAAAATGCAAAAGCAACCATAGTTTAAAAGGGAAACATACCGGTCATATTGATGACTGGTCCTGGAGCCCCGACATCGTCCTCCTCTGAGGTGGGCCAGTGCTGGTCCGATGGAGGAGGGGAGATTTGACTAGGTGTGGAGGGGGAGGAAAAGAGAGGGGTGGGTGGAGGGGATGGTGATGAAAAGAGAGGGGGGGTGGACGGGAGGGTGAATTTTGAGGGATGGGAATATTAGGAGAGGGAGGGGCCTCATGGACTGGCCGGTCTGGGGTGGAGGAGGAATTTGGGGAAGGTTGGGGAGAGGAGGTTTGGGTGGGAGTGGGGGATAGGGGACGAGGCCGACGACGTTGTCGTATTAGACGTCGTAGTCTGCGCTCAGCCCCTAAATGATGGCTAAAAAATGTTAAGGTTTTTTTTTTTTTGGTTTTGTTGAAAATTTACACACCCAAAAATTTTAATTGAAAAAAAAAAAAGAAAACATGCACACGCAGGTATGTCCTAAATAAACAAACAGGGCTAGATGGAAAACATGCACACGCAGGTATGTCCTAAATAAACAAACAGGGCTAGACGGAAAACATGCACACGCAGGTATGTCCTAGATAAACAAACAGGGCTAGACGGAAAACATGCACACGCAGGTATGTCCTAAATAAACAAACAGGTCTAGACAGAAAACATAGAGGAAAAAATGTTGTATTATGCGCTCACCTATCTGTAAAAAATATAATGTATTCAGATGTAATGTAACCGTGTGACTCTATTAAATACTCTGCCATTTTTTTTTGAATATTAAAGAAATGGCATACAATATAACTAATATTGTTTAATAATGCAGACACAATGTTAAAATGCTGGTAGTAGCTGTAAGGGTGCTAAACGCAAATGATTATGTGGGAAAATTAGCGACTCCTTTAGGGTGTCTCTATCCGTAGTATCCAAAATAGACTACGTGTCCACTGTACCTTTAAATGTACAAAGTAAGGGTGAAGGTGATAGGTGTGCCCTTTGAGGGGGTTACCTTCCGTAATTTAATACGTCACCTTGTATAAAAATCATCAATGATGATGTAGATCAAAGCAATATATAATGGAATATGTCCTGTTCATATATCTGTATTGGTAACTAGTACCTCTGGATAGTTATTCGTATACAGCCCGCCAATGATAGGGATGTGTTAAACAGTTAAGCCCTATATCGTATGTGATCCATACGTATCTTGAAATGTGGTATGCTGTATACCAGTAGAATGTGGGGTATGCCTGTCAACCGCGGCATCCCACGTGGGAAGCTTACCCGTCGTTGTCTTCAGTGGATACTAAGTCCTGATCCCGGCAGTTGAGGAGTAGAAAGAATGGTGTTTGTTCTGTGATACACGCGTCGGTGCAGCCGCACTCGCCCGGTGTACTCTGTCCTGCCGGTGGAGAAGGTCCTGTATCTGGCGGCAGCGTGAGGCTGTGCGTCAGATCAATATCCTGCTGATCAGCGTGTGTGTGTCAAGACATGTGACAACGCGTTTCGGCCAATCGGGCCTTCTTCAAGGTGGAGTCTGTGGTAATGTCTCCTTGTTAATATACCAGCTCTATCCAATGATCTTTTTAATGGGTGTCTCCTAATATTGAACCTGCACTTACATGATAGTGCAATGTGATTGGCATGCACTAACACGTCCTCAAAAATGTGGAATATTAAATTGAATCCTATTTTAAATCTAGCCTGAATCCTTTATTGTGGGCGGCTCATCATTGACGCCTATCACCTTCACCCTTACTCTGGACATTTAAAGGTACAGTGGACACGTAGTCTATTTTGGATACTACGGATAGAGACACCCTTAAGGAGTCTCTAATTTTCCCACATAATCATTTGCGTTTAGCACCCTTACAGCTACTACCAGCATTTAACATTGTGTCTCCATTATTAAACAATATTATAGTTATATTGTATGCCATTTCTTTAATATTCAAAAAAAAATTTCAGAGTATTTCATAGAGTCACACGGTTA
The DNA here is from genome assembly GCA_031769625.1 of Taudactylus pleione. Lineage (NCBI taxonomy): Eukaryota > Metazoa > Chordata > Amphibia > Anura > Myobatrachidae > Taudactylus > Taudactylus pleione. The sequence continues at coordinate 11,870,609 of JAUIMM010000177.1, read as the reverse complement.
CATTACATCTGAATACATTATATTTTTTACAGATAGGTGTGCGCATAATACAACATTTTTTCCTCTATATACTGTACTATTTGTGGAGATAGGACGTCTCCAGTATTAAGCTGCTCCCTACTATCTTTACACATTCCCCTGAGCGCTGTTCACAACTATATCTATAGACGGAAAACATGCACACACAGGTATGTCCTAAATAAACAAACAGGGCTAGATGGAAAACATGCACATGCAGGTATGTCCTAAATAAACAAACAGGGCTAGACAGAAAACATGCATACGCAGGTATGCTTACATTTAAAATGTAAAAAAAACCCACTTACTTTTGCTAATTTGTTGACGCAAATTGGCCAAAAGGCGTGGGGACCTGCGGAGGAGATCCGACCAGCGCCTTTCAAGCTGGCCGATATTGCGGCGGAAGCCCAAATTACGCAGCTGGCGCCGCACCTCCGCATAGGGGAGCCACTTGCGGAGGTTTGTGATGGGGGCCGGTTGATCAGTGATTCTCCGGTCCATCACATCTGTGAGGACCAGGAGTTCTCTGCGTGTAAATGCTGCGGCTCTCATGATGGCAATGATTTTTCAACAAAAAACAGTTTTAATAAAGGTCCCAGAAAAAATTTGATTGGCTAATGTACTTTGAAAAATAACAGAACGCATTGTATTGGTTATTGTATGAGTCATGTGACCTACACCCTCACAAATATAATGTGAATTATTATAGGCTTGATGCAGTGACATGCGTAAGCTAATTTAAATAATATTAATAAAGATGAAAAATCTGCATATAAACTAACGCAAAACAATAGTAGCATTCAAACAAACTTTAAAATTTGAAAAACCATCCCCTTGGTACAAACGTACGTATTCTGCGGAAGGAATGACACACATGAACAATAATAAAGTTTATTGACATTGTTAAAAAAAACGGATTGCAAAGATGTGAATACCAATTAAGCTAATGAATATACTGATTGCTATTAATCGATTCAAGTATGTGGGCAGAATGAAATAGCAGGCAATCGAAAACTGACAAGGCCACTTTCGGAATTGACTTGTGCGAGCGTTCCCTGCAACCAAAGAGGAGACGGACGGTCGCTATTTCGAACGTTCGCTAGCTAGAGGAGGGGTTGGGAGACTATGGGGCGGAAGATTAGCTGCGAACGAAAATACGAGCGAGCAGTTTAATTTACATTTTCCCGCTTGTACGCCGCACGTGCGAACGGCCGCTTGCATCCGGGTCTGAATCAGGCCCTATATACATTTCTAGGGGTAAATTTACTAAAGGTGGATTTTAGATCAATTTTAAAACCAATCTAAATCGACCGACATCAGCAGGATTTCTGACCACAAAATCTGCATATTTATCATGTCGAGTTTCAATTCCAATTTAAACCCGACGTCGATGTCAGTTGGATTTTGCAGTTGTAAATACAAATAGAATGTAAAACACAACGGCAAAAAGTAATCTGTGCAGGCTTCTAAGGGTATAAAATAATACAAAATAAATGGCGTGGAATCCTACACTAAGGGCCTGATTCAGACCCGTATGCTATCTGCGTACGCTTGCTAGATGCGTATGCAAATTTGTCAAAGTGACACCACGGGAAGCGATGACTCGCCAAGGCATAAGCACGGTCACCATGTCTTAGCGAGCGGCCACTTTGTGCATGCGTAAGTCCAATCGCACAGGCAGAGCCGCCCACCAGCAACACGTCATCTCCAGGAAGTGTATTAAAACATTGTAAGGAATCTATATTTAAACCTCTATATACCCCTGCCTATACCTTCTAATATCCTACCTATAAACCTCTAAGGATGATGCTGTTTTGCGTACGCAGTCATACAGGAAATAAAGACTCCAGACTTGGAACGTGTGGTTCCAAAGCACAAAGTATTATTCAAGTAAAAGTACAGTCAGTTACACGCTATTGATCCATACACAATTCGGCGCAAAGGAATTATACAGACCCAAGTACAGTATACATACGCAGCGCTCTCTGGTCCAGATGTTAGGCATCAGCAAGAAACCCCTCGTCAGTCAGCATTCAGCAAGAAGACTAAGACCCAGTGTTGGAGCACACATATTTATACCCCCCAGAAATAGACAACACAATAGAGAAGTTTGTTGCTGATGCCATTGGTTCCCAAGGGGGATGCATCTGTTACAGAGCGTTTAACAGGCTGATTCAAATAGACTCAACCCAGCCTCCAACAACTGGGGGTCTCTGCCCTCCCGCCCCATGCAACATACTAACAGTTGTTCATATAATATACATTTTGTTGCTTGAAGTCTCTGCAGTCCATAAGTTGAGAATGCATGATGCGATCTCCACACCGATAATACCGGAATTCTGTTGAAAGAGTAAGCATCAGTACAAAACCAAACACGGCTTACTTAGCATGTATAAAACCTTAGTTACCAAATAATCTTTATTTCACAGCATTTATACTAACTGAGCAAACTTAAATCTTATACTTTAAAGCTTATTAAACCTTGTATGTGGATATGTAATGTGTGAGTATGCGGGGTTTGATATAAGGACTCTAGTTAACTTGGGGCAGATGCGTGCGCATGAATCTAACAACCAGCATTTTCATACAGGATCTTATGCATTCGCTAATATGCGATTAGTTACCAGCGTAATTGTGCATATTAATGTGTGTATGAGAAATGGTGCACTTAAATCTCACTTACTAAGTGAACATGTAGCAGTGTGGAATGCTGAGCCTTATAGTTCCACACGCCCCCCTCTCTCAGCAGCCCCCACCCTTCCCAGGCTCAAAAGAAAAAGTCCTTTGTTCTCCCAGACTCTTGTGTGAATGCAAATTAGCCCAGCTACAAGACCCAAACCTAAGATAACACTCTTGGCTTTGAAGGTATTTTATTGCAGGAAGCCTGCTAATGTAAGGTGTGTATTCGAGCCGGGCCACCTGGAGTGAGAGCAGACGTTATCCAGGAAGCTTGTCTACACAGGCTAGTTATCACGTGGCCATTTGCTCTGTTTAGCTAATGCAATATATCCTTTAGGGGAATTATAATAACATACACTTTATCCAGAGCACACAAACTACATGAAGTCATGAAATGGGCTTTTGGTGAATCGCCGTAACTTATGGCGATGGTCACAGATGCAATCGCATGATGCTAATAGTATTATCGCCACATGTACTAAAGTGTGAGTTTATCTAAAATGGCGCTTAGGTGGCCATTCGCAAAATGGCGTCTTGCGGCCAGTTGCAAGATGGTGTCGCTGCGATTCAATTTTAAACTGATCTTGTCTCAGCCAATAATCCAGCTTCAACAATTGGTACATCTAGCACCATCGGATAGAAACGCAGTGCTTGAGGTAGCTTTACCCTGCAGCAAGCATTGCAAGGAAATCAGTGTAAAAACATGGCAAGTGACGTATACTATGACACTGCCTGTTAATTATGCATGCCTCTAAAACGGCGTTGAAACACCCAGACACGCCTGCGTTCGCATCTCCATCCCCCCGTTTTTAGTGTCCTACCCCTATTACCACCCACAAACGGCCTCTCCTGTCACTCATTACCCTGGGCTGCCTTTGCTGGGCGAGCGAGAGGGATGCAACCGCAGTGTGTAGTTCACGCACGCGCAGAATGAAGTGTGCGCATGCACATACGCAGAACATCGGGACGCTTGCGAATGCACAGCATGAGCAAGCGGCTCTGAATCAGGCCCTAAATCCACAAACAGCCCTAGACCCTAGATCACATATATCTCCTGCTTACCTTCCTCTCGCGGAATGGCTCGCTGTCTCCTCACATTAGTATGAGGACAGAATTCAGCAAGCTCCAAAAATACAATATTTTAGGTGCTTGATTTCGGGAGCATTGACCATTTTCAGATGGCGAGTGCTCCCGCTACCTGCTCCATCCCTATGGGAAGGAGTCCCAGGTTGCGAAGATGGATCCTTCAGATCCCTCCGCCCCTGTCTGGCTCCTTCTGCCGGACGTCAGAGCTGTTGTGTGCATTCGTGACCTGTAGGTCATGCATGTGCACTAGTGACACTGCTCCGATAGGAGCAGTGAAAAGATTCATTGCTCCGAAAGGAGCAGTGAAACCGCTCGCGGGGACAGATGATTTTCAGATCAGTTGTGTCCGCGCCGGAGCAATGATGAATTGCTACGGCATCCATGGTGAATTAGAATGATAATTAACATCATGAATAGACCCCTTAGTCATAATATAGCTTATATTGTAGCATAATTTAAGTCTCTGAGAAAAGCTTAAGGGCAAATATGTTTAGATCTAGGGGTTGATTTAGTGCAATGCAGGTTCCTGATTGACAGGCATTTAAGGGGCAGTGTGGGGGTGCCTTTCTGGAAATGGGGGCATGTCCGCCCCCTTTTTTGGGAGTGACAATGTCAGGGACTGCGTCGACGGATGCAGTTTCCTGGCCTCACAAGCTGGCCAGCCTCGGTAAGCTGAGGCTTAATCAGCTGGCCAGAGGACCAGTGCCATCCACCATCGCGGCCATCGACCACTGATGGTCGCAATGGTGGTCCCAGCCTGCAATCTCGGTCGCAGTACTGGGATCGTAAATGCAGCAGGGGGTGTCATACAATTCCTGTTGTATTTGCATATTTGCAAGGACGGAATTGCAAAGCGGGAGGAGGCAGCCAGGTTGGCACAGCGGGGAGGTTGGTGACATGATTTTGAGGGTGGAGCATGACTGCGCTAAAGCCTCATCACAGGCCCCGCCCCCGCAACAACATTGCACGAATCACATCACCAGCCACTTGTACAAGGGGGAGCGGAAAATGGCTGGTGGTGTCGGGGGGTGCAAGTGGGTGGCTCTGGCAGGGAAACTTGACCACTCTTCCGGGGTGCCAGTAGCAGCACCCAATTTTCAGGAAGCTCCCGACCATTATGGGAGAGTAAGCAAGTATGACTTGCAAATCACTTGTGTCACATCGCACAGTGCTGGATATTACCTCACTCTGTTCTACCTATGTACATTATTGCACTATGCAGAATATTAAATCACTATACAATGAGTGATCCATAGGCATTCCACAATAATTAAAGGAACATTCATCCTTTTTCCTGGAGAGTTAATTACATACAATACAAATATAAAATACTTAGTTAATAAAAATACATACAATTAATTGTGAAATCACAAAAACAATATGAACAGCTATCATAAAATCTGAAAGATCCTGGCCTTCCCACTCCCGGTAAAAGTGGACAACACCCCCCCCCCCCCCACGGGAACGCAGGCCGACCCTACACCACCCCACCAACTGTCAATCAAGCAGAGGCATATTTGGCCTGCATGCGATTTTGCAGGACACGTTCTACACAGTAAATACATGTACTGTATGTGTGAATCCTTCACTGCTTATGACAACACAAAAAAAGTTAGATGTAATAAAAACCTTTTAAAGAAAAATTAAGCAAGTATCAGAAGATCATAAAGTCCTTTATTACCAATTATCACCAAGTACATAAGTAAATAATATAAAATTACTGAATTTTAGAGATGTGCAGTTTGGTTTTTCCGATAAACGAACATACCCAAATTTAGGGGTTTCTGAGTCAAATCGAGTCCCAGCTCAGTTCACCTTTGAGGTTCCGAGTAGAACCAAGTCCTAGTTCGGGTCTGACGTAAGTTCAGGACTCTGGTTTAATAAACAAATCTCAGTTTTGGATTGCATGTTAACATGTCCAAACATGTCCAAATTACATGATTATATCTTCATCTGTACAATTTATCTTTATTCTCTGGAACTGGCCCAAAGAAATGTTTTTGAGCCAGTTCCAGTGATGTTCGCTATATGACTGGATATAATTATTTTTATCAGTAGGTTTCCTATATGCTTTAGTTCCCAATTGATTGGATTTCACATATACAGTAAAATCAAGGAAGTTCATTTGAGTCAAGCTTATGTCAAATACCAATTGGATATTATAATCAGTAATGTTTAACTGTTTACAAAAGAGATCCAAACTATTGGAATCTCCCCGAGAAATGAAAAAATTTCATCGATAAAACAAAGCCAGGACACCAGTCCTGTCACCAGATCACCCTGTGGCTAGATGGTATTACGCTCCCAGTACTCCATGAAAAGTTTGCCTTAGCTGGCAGCTGCCATTAGACAGCATTGGGAACTGCCAGAAAGAATCCTTGGTTACATCGTTGGACAACTGCAGCCAATGGGACCTCTAGTAAGATAATACTGTGGCTACTACTGCTGCATTGGACTCCATTGCTATGATTTAGACCATCGCTAAATTGAAAACCCAGCCATACCCACCAGACTGGTAATTATTTACCCAAAACTGGATATACTCCCGCAGAAAGGCTATTTTGTTTCCACAATTTGTCCATCATTCATACTGGCACAGGAAAGTTATGCCCAAAGAACTGTTATACTATTATTGACTAGAGACTGGTCATATAGGCTCTATACTCATATTCATTGAATTTTAGCGACTCATTGATGCACTATTTTTTATTCATTGATGTGTTTATTTTAGCAGCACCTGTTTGTCTCAATATCTATAGCGCTGTATTCATTTTGGTTCTTTTGTATAATATTTTTGGAGATTGACTAACTCCTTGAAACAGTTGCTTGGAAAAATTGCCATGATAGCGCCTCATTATATATATTAATTGTTTAATATATTCTCTTAGCTGGGGGCGAACCTGGTGCCTATTGTCATTCTGGTGCATTGCAAATAATAATTGGCTTTGAAATAAATTACTATCCACAATTGCCAGATTATATACAATTTATTTATATACTGGGACTGTCAGTTACTCACAAGTACTAGACTGTGTTTTATTCTAACTCATCATTCTCTCTGCCGCTAAATAGAATGTAGGATATTATAGTATCTCTCAGCATTATTCCCAGCACACTTCTACTTAGTGCTCACAGTTTATTCACATCTGTCAGGGTGTTGTATTGTGCTTTTGGTCTTAACTAAGGGTGTGCACCGGCCACTTTCGTGTTTTGGTTTTGGATCTGGATCTTTCTTTGTGTTTTGGATCTGGATTGGTTTTGTCAAAACCACCCTTCCGTGTTTTGGGTTCTGGGTTTTGTGTGTTGGATCTGTATTTTTTTTTTAAAAAAGCTTAAAAACAGCAAAATCACAGAATTTTTTATTTTTTTTGTTCCTACGCTATTATTAACCTCAATAACATTCATTTCCACTCATTTCCAGTCTATTCTGAACACCTCACAATATTGTTTTTAGGCAAAAAGGTTGCACCAAGGTAGCTGGATGATTATGCTAAGCGACACAAGTAGGCGGCACAAACACATGGCCCATCTAGGAGTTGCACTGCAGTGGCATACAGGATGACAGTTTGAAAAACTAGGCCCCAAAGAGTACATACTGCAAAGAAAAAAAAGAGATGCAAGATGGAATTGTCCTTGGTACCTTCCACCAACCCTTATGTTGAATAAACAGGACATGCACACTTTAACAAACCAATAATTTCAGTGCATGGGTCTGCCACACGACTGTGGCTGAAATGATTGGTTCGTTTGGGCCCCCACAAAACAAGCTGGCAATTAATCTGTCCCTGCACAAACTGGCTCTACAGAGGCAAGATGTCGTCTTCATCCTCCTCATCCACCGATTCCTCACCCTCTTCAGTGTTGTCCTCATCCTCCCTCCTATTAATTCGTCCCCGCTGGAATCCACCACCACAGGTCCCTCTGTACTTTCTGGAGGCTGGTCTTCCTGGAAGAATTGCTAATTAATTTTGATGAACATCATTTTGTGGAAGCAACCTCCTACGCCATTCGCTGACAAGGTTCCCGGCTGCACTAAAAACTCTTTCGGAGTACACACTGGAGGGGGGGCAACTCAGGTAAAATAGAGCCAGTTTGTACAGAGGCCTCCAAATTGCCTCTTTTCCCTGCCAGTACAGGTACGTATTGTCTGACATGCCTACTTGGATGCTGTCACCAATGTAATCCTCCACCATTCTGTCAATGGTGACAGTATCATATGCAGTGACAGTAGACATGTCACAACTTGTTGGCAGGTCCTTAAGTCTGGACCAGATGTATAAAACTTGGTCCTGTCTGCCCTGCATCACCGCCAGCAGGTTGCTAAGGATACCTAAGTTGATTCCTGGCAGCCCCAGTTGTGGGATAAAATGAAGAAGGAGCTGTTGACGTGTCACATTCCGCTTCAGCTGACAGTGTTTTCACCAGCAGGTCTTTGCACCTTGGCAGGCTTGTGTCCGCCGGAGAGAGAGACACCACATAGGCTTTAAACCTAGGATCGAGCATGATGGCCAAAATGTAGTGGTCTGATTTCAACAGATTGACCACCCTCGAATCCTGACAAAGTGAATGAAGGGCTTCATCCACAATCCCACATACCGAGCAGAATCGCTCCGTCTTAGCTCCTCCTTCACTTTCTCCAGCTGCTTCTGCAAAAGCCTGATGAGGGTAATGACCTGACTCAAGCTGGCAGTGTCTGAACTGACTTCACGTGTGGCAAGTTCGAAGGTCTGGAGAACCTTGCACAACACGGAAATAATTCTCCACTGCGCTTGAGTCAGGTGCATACCCCCTCCTTTGCCTATGTCATAGGTGGATGTATAGGCTTGAATGCCCTTTTGCTGCTCCTCCATCCTCTGAAGCATATAGAGGGTTGAGTTCCACCACATCACAACCTCTTGCTTCAGGTGATGGCAGGGCAGGTTCAAGAGTGTTTTCTGGTGCTACAGTCTTTGGCACGCAGTCGCTGAATAGTGAAAGTGGCCAGACATTTATCGGGACACCCAAAAAGTCTCCTGCATGCCCTTGTCGTTATTCAGAAAATTCAGCACCACTAAGTTTATTGTGTGAGCAAAACATGGGACGTGCTGGAATTTACCCAGATGTAATGCCCGCACAATATGCTGATGACAGTGACAGCTACACTGATGACAGTGACAGCTACACCGATGACAGTGACAGGTGTTTTTTTAAGACAGGGACAGCGACAGCTACGCTGATGATAGTGACAGCTACACCGATGACAGTGACATGTGTTTTTTATGACAGTTACAGCGACAGCTACTCCGATGACAGTTATAGCGTTAGCTACGCTAATGACAGTGACAGCGACAGCTACACCGATGACAGTGACATATGTTTTTTTTATGACAGTGACAACGACAGCTATACCGATGACAGTCACAGCTACGCTGATGACAGTGACTGTAACAGCGATACCTACACCGATGACAGTGACTGCTACACAAATGACAGTGACAGGTGTTTTTTTATGACAGTGACAGTGACAGCCACGCCAATGACCGTGACAGAGACAGCTACGCTGATGACAGTGACAGGTGTTTATTTATGACAGTGACAGCGACAGCTACGCCGATAACAGTGACAGCGACAGCTACGCCGATGACAGTGACAGCTACGCTGATGACAGTGAAAGCTATGCTGATGACAGTGACTGTAACAATGATACCTACACCGATGACAGTGACTGTGACAGCTACACCGATGACAGTGACAGGTGTTTTTTTCATGGCAGTGACAGTGTCAGCTACGCCAATGACAGTGACAGCAACAGCTACACTGATGACAGTGACAGCGACAGCTACACCGATGACAGTGACAGGTGTTTTTTTATGATAGCGACAGCTACGCTGATGACAGTGACAGAAACAGCTACACTGATGACAGTGACAGCGACAGCTACACTGATGACAGTGACAGCTACACAAATGACAGTGACAGATGTTTTTTTATGACATTGACAGCGGCAGCTATGCTGATGAAAGTGACAGGTGTTTATTTATGACAGTGACAGTTACACCGATGACAGTGACAGGTGTTTTTTTATGACAGAGACAGCTACGCCGATGACAGTGACAGCGACAGCTACGCTGATGACAGTGACAGGTGTTTTTTTATGACAGTGACAGCGAAAGCTACACCGATGACAATGACAGGTGTTTTTTTTATGACAGTAACAGCAACGATGACAGTGACAGGTGTGTTTTTATGACAGTGACAGCAACAGCTACACCGATGACAGTGACAGCTACACCAATGAGAGTGACAGGTGTTTTTTTTATGACAGTGACAGCGACAGCTACGTCGATGGCAGTGACAGCAACAGCTACACTGATGACAGTGACAGTGACAGCTACACCGATGACAGTGACAGGTGTTTTTTTATGATAGCGACAGCTACGCTGATGACAGTGACAGCGACAGCTACACTGATGACAGTGACAGCTACACCGATGACAGTGACAGGTGTTTTTTTCATGACGGTGACAGCGACAGCCACGCCAATGACAGTGACAGCGACAGCTACGCTGATGACAGTGACAGTGACTGCGACAGCTACACTGATGACAGTGACAGGTGTTTATTTATGACAGTGACAGCTACGCCGATGACAGTGAAAGCTGTTTTTTTTATGACAGTGACAGCGAAAGCTACACAGATGACAATGACAGGTGTTTTTTTATGACAGTGACAGCGACGATGACAGTGACAGGTGTGTTTTTATGACAGTGACAGCAACAGCTACACCGATGACATTGACAGGTGTTTTTTATTATGACAGCGACAGCTACATCGATGACAGTGACAG